>CM053271.1:46075136-46805840 GCA_028583415.1 Protea cynaroides | reverse complement strand
CCACTTCCATCAAGTTGTTCACCTGAGTAAAAATGTCGTCTTCATCTCTATCCCTCCCCTTTGCACCTACTTGAGGAGGTTGAGACTGAGCAGACAGACGAAAGTCAGGCTTAGCAAATTCAGGATGAAACAACTAGAATTCATCTACTTGTTTCTCAGCAAGATAAAAAGATTCAGAATCATGGTGGGATAAGTCAGGTTTCTCATTCAACTCCTTTGCTTCATCATCGCTAAAAAAACTCCATATGTTGCCTACGAGAAATGGGGTTCTGTCTCTGCGTCCAATAAAAAGGAAAGAATTACACCAATTCTGGAGGGATGCCCCTCTGAGAACCTAGAATCTTTGGGGCATGCATCCTTGTGTTATAATAACACCATCATGTGGGAGTTGTAGCGTCGGATTCTTTTTCCACGTTCAGGCTATACATTGTCCTGAATAAGTCAACTGAAGGAGTACGACTGAGGCATAAGAAGAAGAGAACAAAGGAAATCAAATGGCATCAAGAGTTGGGCTGCACTTGTTAGAGGCAAGCCAATAATATTTTAGAATAGGGAAAATCTCGTCTAAAAGAGGCAGATGGAAACTAGAACCGAACATCTCTTTAAAAACACAATTTCGTGGGGGCTCTCAGCGTTGGGCACTTCACCATCTTCACCCTCCTTTTATGCGTATTCTTCAGGGATGGAGTAAGTGGTCGCAAGGATGTTTACCTCTGCTTGACTCATGACAGAGCAATAGCTACAACAGACTAATAGCTCCCTCAAAGAAGAGGTTGGGACTCTAGTAGAGGAACCACTCCCAGTCTGGGTGTGTGAAGGTCTGGCTCGTAAAGAAGACATTCTTCAAAACAAGGAGGTGGAACGAACAAAGAGTCTTTCTTTAGAGAAGGGACTAACACTCAAGATCACAAAAAGGAATTTGGGAAGAAGAAGGATGCTTCTTGAAAAGGAAAGTGATCCCAAGTTATCCACCTCAAAGGAATATATAGAAGTTTCCAAAAACATTTCCATCGAGAAAACGGTCAAATCAACGTCAACCATCGCCATGGTTAAAAAAGGAGGCTGCTTTACACATGGCACTTCCCCATTCACCTATGGGTAACTATCACATTTAATGCCCTCAGGAACCTATGAAAAAAGACTTTTAATATTCAAGATACTTGCAAAAGGGAGCGTCGTTTTAGTTTCCAAAACTACCCATGGAAAGTGCACGAAGAAGAAGTGGTTAATAGCTTTGAACATGCAAACTCGGTGCTTAGCAAATCCCAAATTTTATTACGCGCGAAACAAGGATTCAAACCAACTTCATCACAGCTTTATGAATCATACTGTCATGAAGTCGAGGGGCAGAAACATTACACAAGCTAAATAGACACGCTCCTAAAATACGCTAGTGGAAGGCTTCCTAAGGTGCTCTACGACTTCGACCAACTCCTTTGCTGCCTTCCTGGTTTCACTCTCAGCTTTAGCCCACTACCGTGACATCGTTTGGTAAATCGCATCAAGAGAAGGGTGAGTATTATAGTAATAACCCCTACACCTGGAACACCCCATGAAATTGGCCAAAGTCTCTTCTACCTTGGTGAGTTTCTCCATAAGCAAGTCCAATCGGTGCTCAGCACTAAGGCAAAGTAGTCGATCAGTGGCACCCTCTTTCAAAAGATCATCTCGGTCAATCTTTACCTACTGAAGTTCCTTATAACATTCGAAATGTAAATGGTGAGCTGTCATATGCGGTGATTTTGCTTGCTCTGCCCTTAATAGTAGGACCCTACATTCCCTCTTGTGGGATTCTTTAAGCGAAGCCATAGTGATGTTAACTCTCCCTAATTCGGCTTGAACCAATTAAAGTTAGGTACAAAGGACTTCAGCCCCAGCAAGGTTCTAAGAGAAAGTCACAATATTAGACAGAAATATCACATACAACCTCAACTGCAAAATTAAAAAAAGTTTAATTTTCATTAAGTTAAAGGGATGAGTTACAAAGAGCAAAAATAAGCAAAACACCAAGGGGCGAGAACAAAAAGAAAGGAGAAAAACTAAGGTGTCCGCCTAGCAACCTCTATGTTTGTCCCAACATCCTTGGTAGAACTTTCCTGACCAAGTTGGACCCAGCCTCTGAAACCATGCCCGTAGCTTGAGAACTCTGAACATCTATGACTTAAAGAATGGGGACAAGGGGATGGACTACTGCCAGGGCATGCGGCTTCGCCTCAAGGTGCGAATGTTAGGAAGCGCCTTTGCTTCCCTCTTCTTCAACGCCCTCTTCTTCATCCTCTTCTTCGAAAGAAGAAGAAACCTCATCCAGTTCCAAGTGGTACCTAAAGAAGCTAAAGTTAGGCGCCTTCTTGTGCATAAATTTTCGCAAGCTATACACCCCTTCGAGATATGAAGCTCTACCGATCGAGGTACGGAGAGCTTTTTCTCTGGCTCAGTATGGACGAAAGCATCCAGCTTGTTGAAATCCTTGAACTCAACAAGGGCCTGGCTGACCTTTCCAGGAACCATAGCCTCGACCTCCTGGAGTTTAGACTGGAGCTCACCAACGGCCTTGCCGGCTTCCTCAAGAAAAGCATCAGCCCTGTCAACCCTTACCTTTTGTAGACCCAACTCCAAATTCACAGCATTCAGGTCTGAGTTGGCCCTAGTCCTTTCATGCTCATGCTTTGCTTTTAGCCTTTCGATCTCCCTCTCAGCATTGGTCTTACCCAAGTTTATGGTTATGAGCTGGCCTCTGACTTCTTCCACCTCCTTGGCTAAAGCCTCTTTCTCTTTAGATTAGTTTTGGCAAACTTTCTGAGCTTCTTCCAAAGTCTTCTCAATGGACTCTAGCCTTTTCTTAGTGGACTTTGGCTTTTTTACCCTGTAGAGATTGTGCTAATGATGGAACCAGATACGTTCAAAAGCTACGGAAGAAAAAAAAAATATTAGAGGTGAAAATGTCAAAACCAAGGAAGAAGGGGATATGTAGAAGTGGATAGTTACACCAATAAGGTATCTCTCCTCCACCTTGTGTAGCTAGTCTTTCGACATTTATCAAAAGAGGTTTTGTCCTTGGGCAGACACATGCCCTCTACCACTTGGTGGGCGACGTCGGATGATCCCATGGCACTATCACCCTGGCCGATCCTCTATTTTGGCCAGTAAGGGCCCTCTGAAGATCCAGGACTATGACCCCTATTAGAGACAAGCTTTTCAGAGCCCCTGGTGAGTGACTTCGTCTGGGGAGAATTGGGGGAAGTGAGTTAGTCCTCCCTTGGGCACCTGTCATCAACCTAGTCGTGGGCGGTAACTCTGCACCGGCCTTACAACCTCAATGGTGGCCCCAATGGCGACGGATTCTGAAGAGGCCCTCGAGGGTGACTTGGAGGATTCCCTACCAAACTCTTGTGACAATGGCGTTAGGAGACTGTCAGCAGGAACCATGGTGACTTCTTGAGGAGCAGGGGGACCATCAACGGAGACAGCCTCAGTCTCAGAAGGAGAAATAATGGGAGAAAACTTCTTGGATAGAGCTGTAGGTGCAGACTTGATGTCAGTCCTTGCCTTCTTTCTGGATGGGGCACCACTGTCCTTGTCCTTGGACCACTCCTCTTACTGTAACCTTGGTGTGAAAAGCTTTCTTCTTCCTCCCCATCTTCTTTGAGCCCTTATCTTTGCCTTTTGACACTCTCTGTTGTTCCTATAACCTCTTAATCTCGGCGAGATCAAGAGAAGATTTTTCCACTGTGAAATCATCAAAGACAGAAGAATTAGTACCGAAGAAAATTAAGTGTCAAGTCAGTGTGCAAATTATACCTCTCCGGCTTACTTGAACTCTCTATAGCTAGATAGAACCCTAGGGGTATGGTGTTGTCATAGACGTCACCCCCTGTCTTGAAGTTGCTAGGACAGAACATAAAGGGGGAAGTAAGGTCATTGTAACCAATTTTAGCCCCCGATTCCACCATGGAGTGACTAAGTTTGTCCTCCTCGTTCAAAGTCAGAATGTGGCTTAGATCACCGACTTCCAGAAAATGTCATACATTTACCAGCGACAAAGGCCTCATGCCGTGACGACCTATGAAGAAGAATTTATTCGACTAACGCGGGACCTTGTTCCTTTTTCTATATAGGATCTCGAAAGCTTTGGGCAGCTTATTGAAGAAATACCAGCTCGACCTTTCCGAGTCCTTGATGGTCGGATTAACCTTGTTTAGAAGATACAAATATCTGATCAGATCAACACTCGGTGTCCTCCCCAACTTTCAAAAGAAGACAATAAAGGTCAGGATCATAGACCAAAATTTGGCATGGAGTTGAGCCGGGGCTAGACGATAATACCATAGAATCTTAACAGCCTTTAAAGGAATAGGGAGCTTAAACCCTAACCGGAAGAACTCAGTGTATATACACATCTCCGTCCTATGGGGCCGGCAGGCGGATTTACCCTTTGAAGGAATCCTAGTGTAGTAGTGGCCATCGAATAGATATTCAGCTAAGATGCTATTGAGCACATCCTCGCTCAATCTGTATTTCACCTCGACGGCCTCCACTTCGGTGGGAGAAGGGATTGCAACCTCCATAGTTTCTCCCGGAAGGGCTAGGTCATTCATCATCATAATTGTAAGGGGCAAGGGCTCTCTAGATTCTTTCTCTCTCCTAGCTAATAAGGGGAAGATGTTGGTTACAGTGCCCTTGGATCCAGCTATGTAGGACAAAACATCCATGGGTAGTCTTTTGTCCCCCGAGATGGGAAGATCTCTAGCTATGGTGGCGGTGGATTTGTCGGACCTCACCAGCACGCTGAATCTTGATGGTACTCATGCAATTGAGTAGTCCTACGCAGAATACTCCTCTGGAGACCAACCAAAAATAGGCTTAGTGGGTTCAGTAGACGATGCTCCAAGGGGATCGAACATGCTAGACATGGCTAATTCTAGAGGCAACTCCAAAAGAAATGGCCAATAATCAAATAAATAATAAAGCGGAAAGAAAGAGAACTTATTGTGGGGGAGTTGTAGAAAAGTGATAGACGGTAACAGAGATGATGAAAAAGGATTTCCTCTACATCAGGGAGTCAAGAGATCAAAAAACCAAAAGTGCTTCTCAGTTTCTTCGATGGGATTTTATAGCCACTGTTCGATGGATTTGAAAAGACTGGAATCCGAAGCTCATCATTACGAAGGATGTCGAATCCTCTTCCTTTGTCGTAATCAGCAAGGGAGATGGGACACCTTCAAACAATAAATGGGCGGAATTTTCTTAGCATTTAGTACTTCCTCATCGCATTGAATGGGATGCTTTAAAAGGTGAAGACAAATCTGCATATTGATGTCATTTTCGTATGGATATGAAGACCATGGCCTGGCACAAACAGCTGCTTCGACTTGTGGCGTCCCCTTAGAGGTTGTCATTCCAAAACTGCTCACACCAAATCCTCGTGTGATCATGAAAGGCAGGATATTCAGAATACCTTTTAGAGTCCCCTAAAAGTTTTTGAATTCTCTCATGATAGTTAAGTATCTTTGACGACTTCAGAATTGAGCAGGAACTACTTTTGGATGAAATTTCCACAATTGGTGTTCAACCCAGTTGTTGTTCTTCAAGATGTTCTCTCCTACAGGGTAAGTCGGGCTTCATGCCCACTTGCAACTCCCAAGTTGGGATGAATGTTGAGCAAGTTGGATCCCATTAAGGAGAAACCGCTTCTTTTAAGCCAGGGTATTCTCCAAGTCCTCCAAGTCATCGCTTTGCAATTTGGAGGAAGCGACTTAAGGAGGGCAACTTCAATTGGTTTAGGAAGTGCGGCTCCAAACGGCTTAGGTAGTGTGACTTCAAGCACTTTATGACTTGCTGTGGCGACATGGAATGAAACATGCTAAGGTATTGAGATCGCTTCTTCAAACTCGACAAGTCCACAGAAGCAAGGGGCAACTGTTGATAGCATATTTCTCCTAGTTAATTGTAGCGTAACACATATTCGCCCATAAATCGTAATGGAAAGATGACACGTGCCCTGCTAGATGTCACCCCCAGGGCATCCCAATGAGGGTGAGAAGAAGCGTGTGACTGTTCATATGTGCTAAATCTCTGGGCCAATCTCTGACGTACCTCAGGGATTCTTATCAAGAAATGATCCAAGAAATTGGATTTAGATAGGGCTCTCCACCAGCGAAGGATGCGTGTGACGACTTGTATGGGCAGAGATGGTGATCTTGCCTTGGTCCTATGGCCATTTAAGATGATTTGATTAGCTCTAGTAGTCATACTTACCTAGTTCAATTCTGGCGAGGTCATAGTAGAGTCATGCTTTCTTAATCACCGGATGGCATATCTGCTTAAGCTACAGGTGTGTCATCTATAAATACACTCGGTGATCACAGGTGAAGAAGGCATTTGACTTTCTAGGCTCTCTGAGAATACTCAGGGAACCCATCTCTCTAAAGGAGCTTACCTTCTTCTTGTAAGCTCCATACTGATTGCTCTATTACTGACTTAATCGTCAGAGTGGACACCAGACATCACCGTCCGGCTCTGATAATCTCTCTTTCTGTCTTGCAAGAAGTGGGACACGTCAGTTAGCCCAGTTTCAGTAGCAACACCCAGACTTCCATAATTTGATAATGAAAAATGTAGAATCTATAACCAATAATTCCAAACTCTGTATAGGTGTAGAGCACCTCGGAAACATTGATTATTCTAGCATGGATAACCACAATTACATGATTTCAGGTAAGGAACAGAACCCTGACCTAATTTTGGTGTGTTTTGAAATATGCTGATGTTGATGTTGCCTGCTTGCGCTTATATTATGTATAACATGTCATCTAATAAATTCCTTTTGCATGCATTGCATCAATAATATGATTGATTGTGGTTGTATATATGAATGCTTAGTAGGGAGTGGTGAAAAGGTCAAAGAGTGCCAGATCTGACCTGCTGAGTAAATTAATTGCCATGTATTGTCCAGTATCCTAGGGGAAGACAGTATTTCGGGGGGTGGGGGGCAAAACGGATGGTCTGAGAATCCTACTAGGGCATTCAGAGAGTACGTAGTATGTCATATAGGACTGGTTCGTGACAGAACCCATGTGTGTAACCCTGGCCAGTAGGGGGTCAGGTACTAGTAGGATAGAGTGATGAGGGGAAAGGGTCAGCAGTGTTCTTTGGTGCCTTACTAGTCAAACTTGCTGCCCGATCACCATTCTGATAGGGATGTTGCATGGCATTACCGAGACTATTAGATTAGGCTGGTAAGTGTCCAAACACACCCACGCATGGAGGTTAATGTCAGCTTTGGGGAAGTGTGGCAAGGCCTTACCATAGCATATTTAGCATACATTTAACTTCACTTTTGTTGTGTGTATAAATTATTCATAATGATTGCTTGCCTGTCTGTTTCTCATGAGCTCAAGTTGGAGAGCTCACCCTTGCGATCGCCACTCTTTTTAGTTTTGCATGCAAGTATTACAAAGACAAAACATGAAGGTGTCCCAACCAGATCCAGAGTACCCTGATGAAGTAATCATGGAGACGGGACAAGCGATGGATCATGAACGTGATTGAAACGTGCTGGAGTAGAAGAACGTTAAAGATTTTGAGTTATTAGTAGACTTACAGTACTTTTAGACATTATTATTATACAGTGCCCAATGTTATAGGGCTAGGTAGACATGTCTTTCTTTGATTGATTGAGACCAAGAATAACCATTGAACAAAGTCATATGTTTATTTATCTAATTTAATACCAATAAAGCTCAATTTACTTAATATATTTTCACTATATTAAATTACTCTAATATGGTGTCATGGGAAGGATGGTGGTTGATTTCGGCATCTACTTAGTGTGTATCCTTGGTTGGACCGCCATTAAAATGATTGGGTGGTCTAGTCGCTTACCAAAATTTTACATATGGTAAATTCAGGGTGTGACACCCTAACTTTTCTTTTTCTTGAGTTTCTTCTTCTCAAATTGATGCTAACATGTTCTTGTCCTTTCAAATGCTTCCATAGTATTAATCTTGTGATTATGCAATAATCATATCGTGGTTTGCACAGCATATATCATAGGAATCATGCCAAAATTGATTCTTTCTTTTGTACTCAAATATATTTTTTGTTTTTATGCAACTCTTTCCCAAATGCTTTTCCATTATGTATAAATACTATCGTGTTGGGTTGTACATCACCATGCCATGCTTATTTACACTTTTCTTATACTTTCCATTGTTTTCAAAGGTAGAACATGAGGACTCTCTCATATCTCATTCATATGCTCTATTTGATGTTTTTCTCTATTTACCCTATGTTCTTCATATTTTTCCATCAATATCCAATCACCAACTACTTGGATTTCATTAAACCAATGTACTATCACTTCCACTACTGTTTTTGCTAACTCCTTATCCGTCGTGTATATTTAAAATTTTGGTTATGTGTTTCTTTCACAGAAAAATGGCTGCAAGGAAGGGGTCAAGAGTTCCCACTCCCCCAATGTTGGACGAAGTACGGTTTCGTTCATTAGAAGCGCAAGAATCTTACCCCCAGTTCAAGAACAAATTAGTAGAGGCTAGTAGGTGGGTAGTGTTTGAGGAGTTTGAGCACTTCAACATCTAGGCAACCTTTGATGCTATGGGTTGGTCACCTATCCTTTGCAACAGTAACATCACCAGGCCTGACTTGGTGAGACAGTGGCTACTGACTTTGACTGGTATGCCATCACTAAGATGCAACTAAACCAGGTGGTTTTGTTAGATGATGAGTTAGAGGCTAGACCTCCTCTTAGATAGCAAGAGGCACCTACAGTGGAGGCAGCAGAGGAGGTAAAGGACAGAGAAGATGAGGAGATACTAGTGAAGGAACAGAGAGAGAGTGGAGATTTCCCTAGGGTTCCAGTACCGGCTCGCAATACATTAGATAATGTCCTGATGGATATTCGTGGTGTATGGGCTGACCAGAGAGAGCATGCACACACTATGGAGAACCAGATCAGGTGGATACGATACTCCCAGACCTCCTTCTCGACCCATCTAGATAGCATATAGGCAACATTGGTAAGAGCAGACATGTTGCCTTCCGAGGGTGTTGGTAAGGCATCCACGTTGGGTACAACATAGGTGTAGACTTTTCGATGGATTTGCGAGTCTACACCTCTACTGTCAGACATGCAGTAGAGATATTCTACTTTTCATTTTATTTTTTGATATGCAGTGAGTAATGGTTTGGCTTGTGAACCATACTAAACATGAACAATTTGTTAGTCCTTTTTTTTTTTTTTGAAGTTTGTTCATATATTTCTTTTACGCAAGTACTTTTCATTCACATGGTTTCTTAATTATATTAATCTAATATTTCCCTAGCACATTATACTTTATGGTTGTCTAGCACACACCAATAATTTTGGCTTCATATTTACTAGTTATGATCTTTCAATTCTTATCATCTTCCTAATGCTCAATTAACTGTTATATATCATGATATTGTCTGGGTTGAGTGGCATACAAAGCTTAGAGCTCTGATACCAAATCTGTCACACCCCAGATTTATGATATGTAAAATTTCTGAGCTGACTGAACCGACAAACGTTTTATGTTTGGTCCAACTCAGAATCACATAAGTTGTGCATGCCCACATCAACCACATCATGAACAATGTCACAAATAAATTAATCAAAGTAAATTAAATAACAAAAATAAATAAATTAACTGAGCTTTTAATGATACTTGAATTAAATTAAATAATCATTGTATCAAAAGTTATTCTGGTCCAAGCATTCACAATCATAAAATAAAACCGTTCATAATCCAGCCCTATAACACTGGGCCATAAAATAATATTGTAATAGTAAATGAAACTGAAATAAATAAAATAAAACATAAATCTTCTTTGGTTAATACATAATGCCCTATGCTTTCTCCTACTCGAACACGCATGCATCACATTCACAGTCAACGTCATGTTCGTCTTCTTCCAAAGCTTGAATGTCCAGGTGGGCCATAAAAGAGACAACTGGTGCATTCATGTAATCAGCTATTGTGATACCTATAACATCAACTAAAAAGTTTACGTACACGAGGGTGAGCTCTCCAACTTGAGTTCGTGAGAAAACAGACAAGCAAGCAAGCAAGATGGATGATAGATTTATTATACACAATTAATGCAAATGGTCTGGTATAATGTATGCTAATGCTATGGGAAGGCCTAATCACACTCACGAAAGCTGACCATAACCTTCATGCACCAGAGAGAATGGACACTCATCAGCCTGCACCAACAGCCCTGTTGCCTCTATGCATCTCCTATGTATTCAATAATAAGGAAAAGGTTTGGCCAATGACGCTCCAATGAATATTGCCAACACCTTCCCCTCCTCCCCAATCCATACCAACAACTGACCCCCTGTTGGCCAAGGTTACATACATGGGTCATTCTACTAACCGTCATCCTGCATGTCATCATATGTATTTTTTCCACAGTCCCAGTAGGAATCTCAATCCATCTATAAACCCCCTAGACATTGTTATCCCACTAGGGTATGGGAATAATACACGTCAAGGTTCACCAAGTAGGTTGGACCCCTCGGTCCTCGACCATTTCACCACACCTCACAAGGCATAATTAGCACACATTCACAGAATAACATATTATAGATGCAGATGCATGCATAAGCAGTTATTAGATAACATGTTATCACAATAAAATCAATGCAACACATGTATAAGCATAAATTAGAAACACTCTATAAATTAAGTCAAGGGTTCCGTTTCCTCACTTGAGATATAAGGATTATTGCTATTTCTAGTAAAAGGGTTACTTTTGGTTACGCACAAGTAACCTAGTGTATAAGTGAATCATTAGATACTATGTATATTAAAATCGGCCTAATACAGATTTTCCTGGGACCAACTGGTTGCAACATCCAGTTGCGACTGGTCGAGACTGGTGTTGCCGTTGATTGATCTAGGGAACCATTCTATTTCCATCTGGTCGCACATCCAACTGTTGTAGGTGGCGTGACCGGTGTCAAGACCATTTGTATTCTAGAGACTTTTTGAATGCATCTGATTGCAAATTCGATTGCGTATATTGCTACTGGTAGTCTCGGTCGGACCTTCTCTGAAGAGTTGGTTTGGGGATTTAGCCCATCCAGATGCACGAATTTTGCCTCCGAGAGTCCCCTTCAGATTCCAACAATGAACTTCTGCTATGGAAATCCATTGATGGACCTTTGGTCTGTCGATATATATGGTAGTTTCCAATCCTATCCTAGGTCCAGTAAGGTCAACTAGATACACCACCTAAACTAGGATTTATTATGTTGATTCTTATAGCATAGGGACTCGAGGTATGACTTGGAGTTGAATTCGATGGGATCTCCTTCGATACTCAACCATTAATGGATAGCAGCTCCATTAATGGTTAGTACATTAAAGTTTCATTAAAGGGCTTAGTTACCCATCATTCTAACTGATTACAAGGTAGTATAGGGTTTACTTACAGTGGATTCGAATTGACCGATGGTGTTATCGAACAGCACTGGTGATTTCACAAGGTTGTTCCTCCTTCTAGCCTCCTTCATCCTCCTTCAACTCCTCCCTCTATGAGAATGTGTCAGAAGGTTGGTGATGGATATGTACTCCGAGAGAAAGAGAGGGTTTGAGGAGACTTAGTTGAATTGGAGTCTCCCTCTTGGGGTAGAACTCTTTGGAGGGTTGGAGACTACAAGGATTTGCTAAGTGGCAAGCTGGGAAGTCCCATAGGTTCTCTACTTCCTCTATCAACTCCAAAATAGTTAGGAGTGAGGTGAGACCTACTGGGGTCGTCCCTGGGTCCAAGGAATATTCTCACTTGACCTTGCAATGAAGTTTTGAAACTTACATTCACGGGCAGACCTTTCTGGCCTTACTGGTTATCGTATCTGGCTGGGACTATTCTGGGTTCCACCGACCGGTGCCCAATTTCTAGAACACTTATAGCTAAAATGTTAACAGGTTATTAGGGTGGTTCATACCTGGTTCGAATTGGTCTTTGAGTAGCCATTGGGTTCAGCGGTGGAAAACCCTGATATGGTAAGAAAATCCGAGTAAGGCCGGGTTTTTTGGGTCTAGATTTTATACCTGGATTGTTGGGTATAAATTTGTTTTAGATAATTTATTCGAATTTAAATCCTTAACATTGTTTGAGGATTGTGATTGATGACACAACATTTATTTATTAATGGGAAATGAAGTGTATATTTTCCTCTTACATTTTTCTTTTATCTCTCTTCAAAATTTGGATCTTCTTCCACTCTCTTCAAAGTGATCGGCTATCAATCCTTCATGTACTCTTGTAAATCTCGCTAATGCATAAGATTCCAATATGGCCCATTACATCGTTAACGTGTAGATCATTTTCCCTTTATTTATTTACTCTTTATGTGTTTATTTGCAAGATTGACACAATGTTTACTTATAAGGTCATCTACCTAACATCGGTTTATGTGAATAACCCATTGACATTGACTCATTTTGGCTTTATTTAGTTGCAAGGGGAATTGAAGGGAAAGGAAGTAAAATTTTTAAACTTTAAATGAAAACTTTTGTAATTATTACAGCACATGCTATTACATCACATTACTATGTAACTATCAGAGAGGAGATCATCGATTTGGCCTCTAGGTGTCAACCAGTTTCATTTGTGACTATTTCTATGGTTGCTAACAATACTGCTCATACCCTAGCTAGGAAGGCCATGTCATCTATGAGGATGTCACTTTGGCCTGTCTCCACTCCCTGGCTTCATGACATGTATATGAATGAAGTCTTGGCTGTAATCCGTCTCTTCAATAAATAAGTTTCTTTCTTACTAAAAAAAATCCAAATGATTCCATATTTAGTTATTAACTTAAATTTCACTTTGCATCAAAATCCCTCCCGTTTGAAAAAGGAAAATAAATTTTATATCTTAGAAGTATCATTACTAAATATGTTAAGTTTAGGTAATTTATACAATTATGTTGTGTTATAACTTTAAAAGTTAAAATTTTTTACATCCCTTCCCTTCAATTCCTCTTGCAATCAAACAAAGCATTCCGTGTCATTGGATTATCATGGAATTCTCAAAATTGAAAAAAAGATATATTCATATTTGAGACACAAGGGATGAGTAGATTTTTGGTGCAATTAGACACATATGGCTGGTGTACATAGTGGCTTTTCTTTTTTTGGGTGAAATGTCCACAGTGGTTGATGTTGAAAAATATGACGCCCTGTCGATGTAAATAAGAGTATCGATTAGATAATACTTCATCTCATTTAATGGATCATCTTGAAATATCTTTAAAGTAAAATATTTGAAAGTTCTCTCTAGCTTATAGTATCCAAGACCTAGAACATATCCCATCTTTACCATGTGTTGAAGTGGGTCCCCTTTGCGTGATTTACTTTCCTAATTATACTCCCTTTGTACCCTAGGTGATCTACATAAACAAGTAATTTTTTCTAATAAAAATTAGATAGGTGTTTAAATGGTTACCATTTAAAATAAAAATATTTAAGAAAAAAACTCTTAGCTACTCTCCCAAACATAATCATGTGAGTCCAAAATAAGTAAGGATTGTGATATTTTAATGGTATGGAGTAGAATTATCAAATATTAGTTTGACTATTTTACTTTATTACCATCCAAATTAGTTACTAACATAAAACTATAAAAACTATATAATAAGCTCAAATTTAAGCTTCGAAAATCAACAGTACTAAAAAATGTGTCCTGGGATATTAATTTTATAATTTAAAGAAAAAAAGATACACTGTGTATATATGTTGTTGTTGCTGCCTGCTATGGGAAAGAAAATCATAGGTAGCATGAACAGAGAAGGAAATTTCTATCCAATTGGACTCTCCATGAATATATATTTGGGAAAATTACAGAGATCTTTCTTTGACAATTCGTTTATTACGCCACACTATCCTATACATTTTAGACTTACACGAACCTCCCTCAAAAATCATATTGATAACACATAAGTCCACTTCGTTAGTAGCTGACGTGGACAATGGTTATTTTATTAAAGGATGAAAATACCTTTATTCATACTAAAGTTACAAAAAATACCCTTATTAGTCCTAACACGAAATTAACTTTTTACCCTTACTGATGGAAGACAACATCACTCCTACGGTTGTTAAAGGCGATTATTTGGACGATGCAAAACACAGCCAATCAGAGAAGGACATGTGGCATATTACAAATTTATTACCTAGGCGAACACGTGCCCCGGTCATAGCAGATCAAACCAGGCACGATTTTGTGCCTCCAAGCAACTACCTATGTGCAGGGATTAAGCACGTTGGGATAACATCAAGGTAACCTATCATCAGGTGGTTATCCCCACATGTCACCCACTCAGAAAAGACTGAAATAGACACAATTATGTACCGGCGACTCTTAAGGTAGTTATTATTAAGCTGGCCCTTGGATTTACTTCGGACAACTACAAAACTCGTCTACATTGCCACGGCCCTCCTATGTCAGAGGGAGAATGCACACGGACTCCCAATTCACCTCAATGACTCCCTAGGATCTAGGATGGAGTTTCGAGATCCATTGAACTGCAAAGGGATGTTCTAGGGTCACTCCATGCTCAGTAAATAACCTCACCACGAAGGTAAATGGGCCGAACTTTTGCTATCAAACTTATACTATACTGAATTCACTACCAAGCCCTTCTCTACCTTGAACTCAGTTTTCTCATACCTGAGTTCATCTGCTTATCACCCTTGAGCTAAATTAGGCATTGAAGTGGCGCCCTAGTTATCCAACCTGTAAAACCCGATCGTCTGCCTTCTTTCCACAACAAGTGTCTCGTTCAGGTGTCCAACCAAAATCAAGAGAAAAAAGATTGACACCCACCATGGGGCCACGTTTATCACACCCCATTTTTGGGTTAACAAATGTGTGACCTGACCATTACACAATTAACACGGTCCAACCCAGAACCACATTAAGTCGTCTATACCAACCAACCTTTAACGGTCCAAACCACGACCATACATGTCAATAAGAGATAATAACCATAATAAGCGGAAGACTTTAATAAATGAACTAAAGGAAAATAATAATATTAGATTAAATAATCCCAAAAACATCGTCTTCACAACTTAATTAAATAAACAAATCCATCAAACAAAACTATTGTATATAATACCCAATAGAATAATTGTTCAATGGTAGAGGAGAGTAACAAGAACTAAGACACCTAATGCATTCCATCAAGTGGAATACATAGTTGTCAAGCATGTCGCACTGTGCTCCTCTTCTTCTTTAACTTTCCCATCCTATGGGGTCAAGCCAGGGGTAACAGCTGCATTGACTTAGTCGGCAACAGTAATACCTACATATCCATCTAAAAAGAATGTACGGATATGGGGTCAGCTCTCCAACATGAGCTCAGTGAGAAATAGACAGGAAAGCAGACAATAACACATGATCATATTGTTATCAAACAAGTCTGATAATGTCTGTTATGTGCTATGGAAAGGCCTGATCACACTCACCAAAGCTGACCATGCCTCTATGCATGAGAGGGAATGGACACTCACCCAGTGATGCTCCAACAATACTGGGGAAGCCACGCATCTCCCTATGTAAACGGTGTTAGGGCAAAACCTTAATAAAGACTGTACAATGAACATCGTTAGGCTTCTCCCTCGTCCCCCTTCTCATATCAATACCTAACTCCTTACTGGCCAGGGTTACACACATGAGGTAATATGCCGCTAATCCATCCTATATGCCATTGACTGCACTTACTGTCATACTCTAGAAATATCCCGTTTTGTCTATCAAACCCCTTAGACACTGTCAATCTGCTAGGGGACAATGTAGGGCAGTGTTCGTGTGGTGAGCAGAACTGGTAATCTTCGACTCCATTCTGTTCCTTACACAGACTAACATACATGACTATTCAACAATATTATATATAATGAAAATGCATGCAATAATACAGATATTAGATGACATGTATTTACAGTATAATGCATCACAGACATGCAAGTTAATTTGAAACACTCCCAAAATATATCTAAGTTCCACGCTTGAAATAACGATTCCTCGTACTGTTGAACTTGCCTTCATCCATGCTTGCAACACCTAAATGTTACGTATGAGTTAGTAGGTTGGGTTACAATGATCGATGATAGACCGAAACCTTATAGAGGTTGTCCGACTGGAGCCTCCAGTTGGAGATTCAAGGCCAAGCTTCCTTCCGAACCATTCAGAGGTTCCTTGTAGAAGGGTCTGGTCAGAACTCTGATTTCACAAATGTACGACCAGTCCTATGATTGGACCTCCCTAGAGGCTTGGTCTAGGAAAATGTCCTGTTCGGAGGCACTAGTTTTGTCTTCGGACCTCTCCTATAGAAATCCGTGGATGGTTTCCAAGCTAGATCTTTAATGCCAAACCAAGGGTCCTTTCCTTCTAGTCTTGACACTCATCGTACTAGGTTCGAACGGGCATGTGCATAGCACCAGGTAAACCTTAAGGATTTTACAGATTTTTTGGGAAGCATGGTTCTCCCTTCCCTTATTGTGTTAGTAAAACTTAATTCTACCATTAATGACTGAAAGAAAGCTCTCCCTTACTTGTAGATAAGGCCTTTCCCCCTATAATGTACCTACTCATTAAATGTAGAATGGCATGGGATTTACTAGCGACTGCACTTGGCAAAGCTACAGGGACTAGACTAAGCTCCAATTTTCCAATGGTAGTCTTTCCCTCTGTTTTTCTCTTCCTTCTCCAATTCCCTTCTTGTAGAGAACACATCAGAGTTTTTTCCAATCTCTTTGTCACAGCCCATTCTAGGAATCGGGTGTGATATCCGGATCGTCCAGGAGACAACCCGAATCTTTCAACGATCGACAACCAAAATGACCTACCAAACATACCCCACAATCTACACAAGCAATATCCACAATAATCACAGATAATAATAATAAATTTCAATGGAATATAATCAGAGTGTAGCAGATTAATACTTGAAAAAGATGCCAATCTAGTGATACTCATACATATTAATCTGTTATGAATTACAATCCATTGTCACAATATCATACTTTAATACATAAGTTTCCACATGTAAGTCTAGAGTAAATCTTAATAATATTGTAGATAAACCAAACCATCATCTATCCACAGGCAACAAAATCAAGGAGGCAAGGTGCTGACTCAGGTTCCATGGATACAATCCCATAGGTACAGCCCCTAACGTGGTCCCTCAGAGGTCCCCCACCAATAGATGATCCCTCATCGGTAGGTGGATCCATAGCAGCAGTAGCAGAAATAATTCTTGCAGACAAAGCTAAAGAAATTCAATATCGAGGGGTGAGCTCACATCCTACCTCAGCGAGAAGAACCAAATACTCATGCAATTTCCTAGGCAATAATATTATGAATGCAGTACAAAAGCAAATAAACAAGAAATTATGAGTGTTATACAATGTGTATGCAAATCATGGTTGATCTGTACCCCAGCAAGGATCTGTCCATCCCTCACCTTCCCTGGACAATATTCGTAACTCTACCATTGAACATATATTCGTGGCCCCCTCGAATGCTCTGTACCTTACTGATGCTTGTCGAGCATAACCAAATATTAATTACTCTACTCACACTGGATAGTAACGGTAAGGAAAGGTCGATCCACAAAGACTGGTTAATCAGATTAATGATTTAACATCTCAGACACTTAACAAGAATGGGGGGATTTAAAATTTTTTATCTTTAAATTAATTATCTTAATCATAAATTACTAAGAACCAAATTTAGTCACAAAAATTCCACTGATGACAATATCGACTCAAGGAGAAATATTTTCGATTGCAAAATTGATCATTGACCGCCCATAGATACGTTACTCTCCATTAAAATATTTAACCAAAGACTATCAAAAAGCATGAAAGTCTTCAACCTTCAATATAAATTAATATGGGTTAAGAACCCAATTAATTCTTATTAATAGACCAGTTGGAATTAAGCAGTCCTCATGAATCTACTGATAGCTTTACACCCTTGGAAGGAATTAAAGATGAACAACAACTTAATAAGCGTCAGATTATTTACCTCATTCTATGTTCTTTTAAGCAAGTAATAGAAACTTGGATCATAATTGTTCTACTTAATTGCTATTTTTTTTCTGAATACCATAACAATTACGGATTATGGATTCAGGTTAGCTATAAACCACACAACTCAATCCATTAATAGGCCTCTTAATAAATTGAATCATGCAATCATTCACACGAAGAACCAAGAAATGCAGATACTTGAATAAGAAATAATTAAATTAAGAAATTAGAGTCTCACAACTTTGTTAATCGGATAGAACTCCGCTTGAATCGACAAGATAGCTTAGCCGGCCATAGAAAATCAATAAATCTTCTTCTCTAAAAGAATTCTCCACAAAAAAAATACTTTTAAAACTAAAACTCAAAAACAAAAATTAAACTAAAAGAGAAGAGAGAGAGAGAGAGAGAGAGAGAGAGAGCCTTATTAATGGGCATTCCACCTTTTATAGCATAAGGGGAACGCCCATAATGGGGCTGGTTTTTTTTTTTTTTTTTTTCTATTTAGTAATCCTTAAAACATATCTTTCCCACTTTATGGGATATAAAATTTAGAAACAAATAACTAATTATGGAAATCAAGTAAGAAGTTTATATTTGTTACACTTGGATTTTTTTTTTATTCTTTCCTTATCTTCCTTCTACGACAGCTGTCCCTTAGCTAAACTTCCTTCACTAGGCCACCTCTTGTACTGTTGTCCCATATCGATCTCAACTGGTTATCATAACATGAATTTTATTGCTCTTGGGCACCAATGTCCTATAAAATAAAATTCGAAATAAGTGAGTACCATAAGACATGAAATCTGCTAAATAAAGTGAATATAGGGAGGATAATTGTGTAAAATTCTGAGTCTATCAAATTCCTCCACACTTAGCTTTTGTACTTCCTTATGTAAAATTAATACTAAGCAAACTTTTTTCACTTTCATCTCAATAGTAGTCAAAGAACACGCGTACCATGGAATTAGAAACCAATTCAAGAGATCAAGAGAACAATATATATCATAGTCAAAGGTCACTTAGCAAATATGGGCAAAAACTAACATAACAGTCTTATTCAAAAGTGAATATGCTAATGTGTAGTAAATTTTCTCACGGTGATCTCTCTACTTACTCAAGAATTCAAGGTTTAATTGTTTCACTTAAGTTCTTACTATGAAGATGCACTATTATAAGCTTGTTTATTCATCAAAATCTTCACAACTTAGAAAACATGCATACATGAATCAAAAGGTCTTTATCAAGGTTGTAATATAGCTAGGGTTCAAGGTAAGGATAAGAAAAAATATTGACTTTAAAACCCAAGAAACTAATAGAGCATTAAGATAAAAAATGGAGTAATCAAAACGATAAGGGCTCATAAATAACACTCTATAACAAAACATCTCAAACTCTAGTTTCTTTTTCTTTATTCAAGAACTATGCCTTGTTACTTGAATATTTTTTTTCTCTTTTTATAAATTTTTTTTACTCGAATAAAAGAGCATGATATTTCAAACATAACAAGGACCATTTACTCCCATTGCATCCTACTTCTTGATACACAACCATTAATTATGTTTGACAATAACACCCCCACACTTATTTAATACATATTTCTCTCTCAAACCCATTAGATAATTCTCAATGTTCTACTAGCTCAAAGGTTAGTAAAACATGAGGAAAATAAATAGTTCAAGGCTCATAGTTTAGGGTTCAATAATGAATAGAGTTTAAAAGCTCACAGTGGGTCCACTAAAGTTAAAAAGAATATATAAGGTTGGCCATTTAAGCTAAGTGATTGTAAAATCCTATTTGCCTTTATCATCTTCATGTATGCACATATCAATGTAATTTTGAAACGATTCAAAGCAAGTATTAGAGATACAAAAACATAGTAGAATATCACTCTTTAAAGAAAAATAAAGACTGACATAGATGTTTCAGTCTATTTTAACTCAAAAGCTCTCTTGGGTGGATTCCATCTACTAAACTAGCATGTTTTACCTCTAAATGCAACTATAGATATTATTCAAAGCTCATATAACAAGTTATTTCAACTAATTCATATATGTAAATTTTCACACTCAAATAGTTCCAACCTTTGGCATACAACCTTTGGCAACAACAACCTAATAAGCATCAAATTATTTAGCTCATTCTACGTTCTTTTAAGCAAGTAATAGAAACTTGGATCATAATTGTTCTGCTTAATTGCTACTTTTCTTGAATACCATAATAATTACGGATTATGGATTCAGGTTAGCTATAAACCACACAACTCAATCCATTAATATGCCTCTTAATAAATTGAATCATGCAATCTTTCACACGAAGAACCAAGAAATACAGATACTTGAATAAAAAATAATTAAATTAAGAATTAGAGTCTCACAACTTTTTTAATCGGATTGAACTCCCCTTGAATCGACAAGATAGCTTAGCCGGCCATAGAAAATCAATAAATCTTCTTCTCTAAAAGAATTCTCCACAAAAAAAAAATACTTTTAAAACTAAAACTGAAAAACTTAAATTAAACTAAAAGAAAAGAGAGAGAGAGAGAGAGAGTGTGTGTGTGTGTGTGCCTTATTAATGGGCATTCCACCTTTTATAGCATAAGGGGAACATCCATAATGGGGCTGGTTTTTTTTTTTTTTTTTTTTTTTTTCTATTTAGTAATCCTTAAAACATATCTTTCCCACTTTATGAGATATAAAATTTAGAAACAAATAACTAATTATGGAAATCAAGTAAGAAGTTTATATTTGTTACACTTGAATTTTTTTTTATTTTTATTCTTTCCTTATCTTCCTTATACGGCAGCTGTCCCTTAGCTGAACTTCCTTCACTAGGCCACCTCTTGTACTGTTGTCCCATATCGATCTCAACTGGTTATCGTAACATGAATTTTATTGCTCTTGGGCACCAATGTCCTATAAAATAAAATTCAGAATAAGTGAGTACCATAAGACATGAAATCTGCTAAATAAAGTGAATGTAGGGAGGATAATTGTGTAAAATTCTGAGTCTATCAAATTCCTCCACACTTAACTTTTGTACTTCCTTATGTAAAATTAATACTAAGCAAACTTTTTTCACTTTCATGTCAATAGTAGTCAAAGAACACGCGTACCATGGAATTAGAAACCAATTCAAGAGATCAAGAGAACAATATATATCATAGTCAAAGGTCACTTAGCAAATATGGGCAAAAACTAACATAACAGTCTTATTCAAAAGTGAATATGCTAATGTGTAGTAAATTTCCTCACGGTGATCTCTCTACTCACTCAAGAATCCAAGGTTTAACTGTTTCACTCAAGTTCTTACTATGAAGATGCACTACTATAAGCTTGCTTATTTATCATAATCTTCACTACTTAGAAAACATTCATACATGAATCAAAAGGTCTTTATCAAGGTTGTAATATAGCTAGGGTTCAAGGTAAGGATAAGAAAAAAGTATTGACTTTAAAACCCAAGAAACTAATAGAGTATTAAGATAAAAAAATGGAGTAATCAAAACGATAAGGGCTCATAAATAACACTCTATAACAAAACATCTCAAACTCCAGTTTCTTTTTCTTTATTCAAGTACTATGCCTTGCTACTTGAACATTTTTTTTCTCTTTTTATAAATTTTTTTACTCGAATAAAAGAGCATGACATTTCAAACATAACAATGATCATTTACTCCCATTGCATCCCACTTCTTGATACACAACCATTAATTATGTTTGACAATAACACCCCCACACTTATTTAATACATATTTTTCTCTCAAACCCATTAGATAATTCTCAATGTTCTACTAGCTCAAAGGTTAGTAAAACATGAGGAAAATAAATAGTTCAAGGCTCATAGTTTAGGGTTCAATAATGAATAGAGTTTAAAAGCTTAAAGTGGGTCCATTAAAATTAAAAAGAATATATAATGTTGGCCATTTAAGCTAAGTGATTGTAAAATCCTATTTGCCTTTATCATCTTCATGTATACACATATCAATGTAATTTTGAAACGATTCAAAGCAAGTATTAGAGATACAAAAACAGTAGAATATCACTCTTTAAAGAAAAATAAAGACTGACATAGATGTTTCAGTCTATTTTAGCTCAAAAGCTCTCTTGGGTTGATTCCATCTACTAAACTAGTATGTTTTACCTCTAAATGCAACTATAGATATTATTCAAAGCTCATATAACAAGTTATTTCAACTAATTCATACATGTAAATTTTCACACTCAAATAGTTCCAACCTTTGGCATACAACCTTTGGCAACAACAACCTAATAAGCGTCAGATTATTTAGCTCATTCTACGTTCTTTTAAGCAAGTAATAGAAACTTGGATCATAATTGTTCTGCTTAATTGCTACTTTTTTTGAATACCATAACAATTACGGATTATGGATTCATGTTAGCTATAAACCACACAACTCAATCCATTAATAGGCCTCTTAATAAATTGAATCAAGCAATCATTCACAAGAAGAACCAAGAAATACAGATACTTAAATAAAAAATAATTAAATTAGGAATTAGAGTCTCACAACTTTGTTAATCTGATTGAACTCCCCTTGAATCGACAAGATAGCTTAGCCGGCCATAAAAAATCAATAAATCTTCTTCTCTAAAAGAGTTCTCCACAAAAAGAAAAAAAATACTTTTAAAACTAAAACTCAAAAACTAAAATTAAACTAAAAGAAAAGAGAGAGAGAGAGAGAGAGAGAGAGAGAGTGTGTGTGTGTATGTGTGTGCCTTATTAATGGGCATTCCACCTTTTATAGCATAAGGGGAATGTCCATAATGGGGCTGGTTTTTATTTTTATTTTTTAATATGTAGTAATCCTTAAAACATATCTTTCCCACTTTATGGGATATAAAATTTAGAAACAAATTACTAATTATGGAAATCAAGTAAGAAGTTTATATTTGTCACACTTGGATTTTCTTTTTTTTTTATTCTTTCCTTATCTTCCTTCTACGGTAGCTGTCCCTTAGCTGAACTTCCTTCACTAGGCCACCTCTTGTACTGCTGTCCCATATTGATCTCAACTGGTTATCGTAACATGAATTTTATTGCTCTTGGGCACCAATGTCCTATAAAATAAAATTTGGAATAAATGAGTACCATAAGACATGAAATCTGGGAGGATAATTGTGTAAAATTCTGGGTTTATCAAATTCCTCCACACTTAGCTTTTTTACTTCCTTATGTAAAATTAATATTAAGCAAACTTTTTTCACTTTCATCTCAATAGTAGTCAAAGAACACGCGTACCATGGAATTAGAAACCAATTCAAGAGATCAAGAGAACAATATATATCATAGTCAAAGGTCACTTAGCAAATATGGGCAAAAACTAACATAACAGTCTTATTCAAAAGTGAATATGCTAATGTGTAGTAAATTTTCTCATGGTGATCTCTCTACTCACTCAAGAATTCAAGGTTTAACTGTTTCACTCAAGTTCTTACTATGAAGATGCATTACTATAAGCTTGCTTATTCATCAAAATCTTCACTACTTAGAAAACATGCATACATGAATCAAAAGGTCTTTATCAAGGTTGTAATATAGCTAGGGTTCAAGGTAAGGATAAGAAAAAAGTATTGACTTTAAAACCCAAGAAACAAATATAGCATTAAGATAAAAAAATGGAGTAATCAAAACGATAAGGGCTCATAAATAACACTCTATAACAAAACATCTCAAACTCTAGTTTCTTTTTCTTTATTCAAGAACTATGCCTTGCTACTTGAATATTTTTTTTTCTCTTTTTATAAATTTTTTTTTACTCGAATAAAAGAGCATGACATTTCAAACATAACAAGGACCATTTACTCCCATTGCATCCCACTTCTTGATACACAACCATTAATTATGTTTGACAATAACACCCCCACACTTATTTAATACATATTTCTCTCTCAAACCCATTAGATAATTCTCAATGTTCTACTAGCTCAAAGGTTAATAAAACATGAGGAAAATAAATAGTTCAAGGCTCATAGTTTAGGGTTCAATAATGAATAGAGTTTAAAAGCTCAAAGTGGGTCCACTAAAGTAAAAAAGAATATATAAGGTTGGCCATTTACGTTAAGTGATTGTAAAATCCTATTTGCCTTTATCATCTTCATGTATGCACATATCAATGTAATTTTGAAACGATTCAAAGCAAGTACTTGAGATACAAAAACATAGTAGAATATCACTTTTTAAAGAAAAATAAAGACTGACATAGATGTTTCAGTCTATTTTAGCTCAAAAGCTCTCTTTGGTGGATTCCATCTACTAAACTAGCATGTTTTACCTCTAAATGCAACTATAGATATTATTCAAAGCTCATATAACAAGTTATTTCAACTAATTCATACATGTAAATTTTCACACTGAAATAGTTCCGACCTTTGGCATACATACTATCTTAGTCTATTGAAGTGAAAATTTAAATTCAGCTTTTGAAAAAAATTTAGACCTAACTCTTAAAAATGCAAAAGCATAATTCCATCCCCCATACTCAAATCTGACATTGTCCCCAATGGAAGTTAAAAATGCAAAGAAAAGATGTAAAGGAAAGTAATGAATAGTGATAAGAAAAACAAATCTGATTTTTGGGTTGCCTCCCAAGCAGTGCTTGTGTTTAACGTCGTCAGCTCGACTCAGCACTCCTCAATCGGAATAAATGAAACCCCTAGTTACACTTTGTAAGTAGTATGATCCTAAAAACCTTGATAGAACACCTTGAGTCGATGCCCATTAACCTTGATAACCTTGTTAATTTTGAAACTTCGAACTTCAACTGCAACATAAGGAAACTCATTAATAACTTCAAAGGGTCCACTCCAATGAGAACGTAACTTACCAAACATCAATTTAAGTCTTAAATTGTAAAGCAAGACTTTCTGTCCAACCACAAATTTCTTCCTCACAATTCTCACGTCGTGAAACACCTTAGTCTTGTCCTTGTATATGCTTGAATTCTCGTAAGCCTTAAGTCGTATCTCCTCTAATTATTGTAGTTTCCTATGCATACTAGCATCGTCCATCTCCATGTTGCAACTCTTCACTGCCTAATAAGCCTTGTGCTCCAATTCTACAGGAAGGTGACATGACTTACTAAAAACTAACTGATAGGGAGGCATCCTAATAGGCGTTTTGTATGCCATTCGGTAAGCCCATAATGCATCATCAAGTCGGAGGCTCCAATCCTTTCTGTTTGCTTTCACAATCTTCTCCAAGATGGACTTGATTTCTTTATTGGATACTTCGGCTTGTCCATTTGTCTGAGGATGCTAGGATGTTGATGTTTTATAAAAAATACCATACTTCTTTAGCAACACCTCTAGTGTCCTATTACAGAATCACTAATCAGTACTCTTGGTATCCCAAACCTACTAAAGATGTTAGACCTAATAAAACCTATAACAACCTTGGAATCGTTAGTTTTGGTGGCGATTGCTTTCACCCATTTTGAAACATAATCCACTGCAAGCAATATATACACAAAACCAAAAGATGCAGGAAATGGACCCATAAAATCAATACCCCACATTGAACAGTTCACAAACAAGTATTGGGTTTTGTAGCATTTCATTCTGATGGGTTAAATTTCCTATTCTTTCACATGGTTCACATGTCCTACAAAGTATATAAGCATCACAAAATAATGTTGGCCAATAGAAACCATTATCTAGCACTTTTTTAGCTGTTCTCTTAGGCCCAAAATGACCTCCACAACCATAAGCATGACAAAAAGTAAAGACAGACTGAATTTCAGAATTAGGCACACATCTCTAATAATTTGGTCTAATCAATATCTCTACAAGTACAGGTCATCCCATACATAGCACTTTGCCTCACTTTTAGGATTGTGCTTTTTGGTTCTACTTAATTCAACAAGTAATATCCTACCAACTAAATAATTTACCAAATCAGCATACCAAGGAACCATACCTTGTAAAGCGAATAAAGGCTCATCAGGGAAGAATTCTTTCAAGGGTTCGAGATTTTCTTCTCGCACCAACTGACTCAAGTGATCTGATACTAGGTTTTCAACTCCCTTTTTGTCTTTAATCTCAAGATTAAATTCTTGCAACAAAAGAATCCACCTGATCAATCTAAGCTTCAACTCTTTCTTCGCTAACAGATATTTTAAAGCTGCATGGTCAAACACAATTACTTTAGATAAGATCAAAATTTATCTAATGCAAATACTACAGCCAAAAGCTCTTTTTTAGTCATATAATAGTTACACTGAGCCACATTGAGTGTCTCGGATGCATAATATATAACATGAGCTTTCTTGCCAATACACTATCTTAAGATTCCACCAACCCCATAATTGCTTACATCACACATTATTTCGAATGGTGAATTTCAATCAGGGGATTGGATTATGAGAACCATAGTCAAAATGGATTTTAACTTATCGAAAGCGTCCTTGAATTCTTGGTCAAACTTAAAGGACACCTCTTTTTGTAATAGTCTAGACAATGGTAAGGCAATCTTCGAGAAGTCTTTAATGATCCTGTGATAAAAACCTGCATGGCCAAGAAATAAACGCACTTTCCACACACTTGTGGGGTATGGTAAGTTCACAATTAAAGCAATTTTTTCTTTATCAACCTCAATACCCTTACTTGAAACCACATGTCCTAAGACTATACCTCATTTTACCATGAAATGAAAATTTTCCAAATTTAGCACAAGATTAGTTTCAATGCAATGTTCAAGCACACGAGAAAGATTATCCAAACAAGCATCAAATGAATTACCATCATTGAAAAATCATCCATAAACATTTTAATGTAATTTTCTATTAGGTTTGAGAATATGCTCATCATGCATCTCTGAAATATACCAGGAGCATTACAAAGCCCAAAAGGCATTTTCCTAAAGGCAAAAGTCCCAAATGGGCATTTGAATGTGGTTTTTTCTTGATCTTCAATTACAATTATAATCTGATTATAACCTAAATACCCATCGAGAAAATAGTATGAAAACTTAGCTGATAAGTGCTCAAGCATCTGTTTAATAAATAGTAGAGGAAAATGATCCTTCCTTGTCATTGCATTCAACTTGTGGTAATTTATGATTTATGCACATCCTCTATCCATTCACGACCCATATCAGAACGAATACGCTGTCTTGGTTCTTGACCACCGTCATTCCAGACTTTTTCGGCACTACTTGGATTGGACTCACCTATTTGTTATCTGAAATTGGATAAATGATTCCTACATCCAACAACTTTAGTATCTCTTTTTTCATCACTTCCATCATCTGAGGGTTTAGTCTTCATTGAGCTTCTCGGCTCGGTTTGGCATCATCCTCCAATATGATTCTGTGCATGCACATTGATGGGCTTATTCCCTTGATGTCAGTTATTGTCCAACCGATTACTGTTTTATTGTCCCGTAGCACTCTCAAAACCCTCTCTTCTTGCACACTTGTCAAGTTCTTTGCAATGATGATCGGTAATAACTCATCATCTCCTAGGTAAGTATACTTAAGGTGGTTAGGAAGAGGTTTCAGCTTTAAGACTGGTGCTTGCACAACAGAAGGTAATAGTTTTTCATGAGATGGTAGTAAATCTAATTTCTTAACTTCATACTCTTTGGTGATCGGAGGCAGTGACTGCAATGCCATAATCATGTCTTCGATTTCAAAATTCAATGGCATTGTTGTGTCAGTCTTCCTTAATCTTTGAATAAGTACCACATCCAACTCATCCTCATGGCTCAATTCAAAAACTTCCTATGCAAACACATCAACCACATCAATAGAAAATACAGATTGAACATCAGAGTGAGGATACCTCATAGCCTCAAATATATTGAATTTGACAATCTTTCCATCGAACTCCATGGTAAGGGTACCATCATGGATATCAATCTTTGTTTTAGTTATTTTAAGGAAATATCTTCCTAACAGTATTGTGAAAGGGTTTGGAAAATTACTATCTTTCATATTCAAAATATAGAATTCAACTGGAAAAATTAACTCATTCACCTGTACCAAAACATCCTCAACTACTCCCTCAGGATATGAATTAGAACGATCAGAAAACTGGATAATTACACCCGTTTTATTCAGAGGATCCAAATTTTAAGATGCATAAATTGAATAGGTCATGACATTTATAGATGTACTCAAATCTAACATGGCACGTTCAAACTTAGTATTACCAATCACACATGGAATCGTAAACATACCTGGATCTTTGCATTTTGGGGGTAACTTATGTTGAATAACTGCTGACACGTTCTTTCCTATACTGATTTTCTCATTCCCCTTTAATTTCCTCTTGGAGATGCACAATTCCTTGAGAAATTTTACATACTTTGGAATTTGCTTAATGGCATCAAGTAAAGGTATGTTTATTTCAACCATTCAAAAAGTTTCAAGGATTTCCTTCCTTGTTTGTCCTTTTTCAATTTAGACATCTGCTAGGGAAAGGAAGAGGAACAAAGTTAGTTGAAGTATGCACAACCAGTAGGAGTGTTACCTTGGTTAAAGCTACATCATCATTATTGGCTTTTGTTTCTTTTTAAACTATCTTGGCTGAATCTATGGATTTAGCAATGGAGGGCTCAAGTTCTCTTCAATTCTATAAAATAATTGTAAGACCTGCACTCCACTAAGCCAGTTTAACCGTGTCGTGCCAGGCCTTTTCATCATTCCTGGACCAAGTGGACCAAGCGTGTGAAGATATACCATAAAATAGGTATGAAAATTGAGTTAAAAAACACTAAAAAGCTACCTAAGGTCGAATACCTGGGTAGGTATGGTCGACCATAAAGAAGGAAACAAAAATCTCAAGTCCAGAACCCCACGATCAATGATTTTGACCTTATAGTCGACAGGTTCTACGACTGTAGCCATCGACCGTGAGACCCCAGATCAAACTCTAAGTCTTGGAAACTTTCCTAAACTAAGGGATTGCTTTCTTAATTGAAAGAGGACTCTATATGGAGAGTTTTTCTCTATATAAAGCACGTCCCTCAGCCTTTTTTCACTCTTATAGAACATTAGTAAATTTTAGAGAAAGAGAAGGGAAGATAAGGAAGAGAAGGAGAAGAAGAAAAAGCTAAGGAAAGAAATTTGCTGAGAAGAGATTGGCTCTCTATCACAGGCAAAGGTACGAACCTAATATTTAGAGATGTAAACTCTAAGGAATAAGACTTCTATGGAAGATAGGCAATATCAATCTATCATGATCCATGTGATTCCTTGAGTAATTTCCAAGGATAACCATGAGGGACGAGTTTGATGGTTAAGATTGATAAGAAACTGCTAATGATGGCCATAGGATGACCTTAAAATAAACCCCATTGAAGATGAGAAGAACTGACCCAAGAAGAACTTCAATTGCATGTAGTCTGTGACCAAAAATCTCAAGGTCGCAGCTACGGTCGACCATAGCATGACCATCATGACTAGTGGATCGACCATAGGCATTCAGGAAGATTTCATAAATCATATGGTCACAGCTATGGTCGCACCATATGCGACCTTAGGGTATCGATCGTAGGCAGTAAGGTTGATACAGTATGAGACCATAGGACCAATCAGACACCTATCAGTGCTCTGTTTTGATTTTTGACTACTGTAACATGTTACATATGAACCCTAACTTAAATTCATATAACTTTTAGGTTGTTAAATTGATTGAAAGAGAATTGCAAGGCTTGGAAGGAGATCGAGTATTGCTAACAGGTGAGGGAACAAGACTTAAACTAATTAGATAATAACAAACTATTTATTTTTATTGAGTCCAATGCCATGATTGATTCTATGAGTGTATGCTTGTAATGTGCATCTCACATGTCATCTAATATTTTTGCTCTTACTGTTCATGCATATTTAATTCTATTTATTTATAACATGATGATGATGCTAGGAATAGGCATGTGAATATATGTGTGTAGTTGGTGTATTGGATGCGAGTAGAGCATCAGGGAGAGGATGTGGCATGGTGGTCTTTGACCTCGTTACCCGACTCTAGTTCTATCTCTACTCAAGTCTTACCCACTAACATCGTCGTATCACCATTACCTTAGCAGAACTATTACGTTGTAGGGAATCAGGGGAGGTGGTCTCAGACCATGTGGTCTCTGACTCTATCAGGGGGCCTTAGCTCTATCTCTATAGATGTATTGAGGGATGTTGGGGTGAGGCCTTGGATACACTGTATGGCATTAGGATTAGTTAGTTGCGAGCCCAGTTTGTAAGCCCTCGCCAATAGGGGCTTACGTGTTGGTATGGGTAGGGCATTAGAGGAAGTGTTGGCGGTTTTTGATCCAGACGCTTTAGCTCAATCTCTATTCCATGGTGGGTGCATATGGGATGGCAATGGTGTTTGATTAATTGGGTGGATTCACACACTCATGTATAGAGGTGCGGCGGCCACCAAACCTTTCTATAGCATATTACAAACTTAAAAACCAGACCAATGGTATGAATTGAATGCATGCATATGGTTGTTGCATTATTTTGTTTGCTCACTCAGCCGTGATGTGTGCTCATCCTTTCGACGTCAAATATTTTTAGTTGATGATGCAGGTCCTACTGTTGAAGAATATATGAATGCACCGACGTATGGACATGTTGCCACCATGGACATAGAAGATGTTGAAGATGCGCAAGATTCATCATGCGAGTGCAACTAGTGTGTTTTTTATTAGTTTAGTTATAATTGATTAATGGAATGTGTAATAGATTATTTATTTTTATGTCTTGTGGTTTGGAGATAATTAGATTAAATACTTATTTATCACTGTTAGACTCTTAGTTCATTATCTGTAAGACTTCAGCTTATTTGTTTATTACCTCTGATTATTATCATGGAATGTGTGTGTGGTTTGATATGGTGGGTACGACCTATACGAGATCCTGGTAGAATCATTGGTTTATTGACGATTCATTACACTAATCTGGTTAGACTAGAATTAGGGTGTGACAACTTGGTATCAGAGCTACATCAGGTTCTATCCATTGACTTTCCTACTTTCACGTGAGTCATGAACTGAGTTAGGATAAAATTAAAAACTGTAATAAGAACGCACAATAAGCACCTGTATTGTTTGAGACATAAACTAAAAAGAGAATAATGCACATATGTAAATGGGAAACCAATTATATATATATATATATATATATATATATATATATATATATATATATATATATATTCAAATGAGAGTAAGACAAGATATATCAAAATCAGAGTACAGTCCACAATCCAGACATTTACTCTATATTATAAATAGGAGAAAAAAAATAAACGATATCATAGAGCAGGAGGTGCTGGAGGAGGAGGTGCCTCACGGTCTCTATCATAGTCCTCAGCATATACTCTCGCGAGCTAGGCCACCTGAGTCTGAGTCGCTCGGAGACTAGCTGTCAGATCTGCTACCCACTGGTCTGTAGAGCACTTGGCATCTAGAAGTTTTCCTACTATCCAATAAGTCACGCACTGTGTCTACCGAATCTCACGTAACAGCCCATCATGTTATCTGGTGGTGGGCATGAAGGGCCAGCTGAATGTGAAGCCCGAGAAGGGCCAGCTCCAGTAGAATGTTGTGGTGATGGAGGAGGGATGGCATCCACATCCATGTACATCCGATCATCACCCTCCTTATCGTCACTCACATGTACCTCTACTGCTGCTGCTGCCGCCTCTACATCTATTGCCGCTACCAGAGTGAGAGGACGTCTCATAGCATTTCTCTCATCATTACTGACCTGTATCTCTCTCATGCCCATCCTGTTGATGGCCTCCCAATCAAGGTCAGGTGAGAAGGTGTCCTCAAAGATCCTCTCGTCTACTAGGTCCACCTATAGATGAGCGAGTAGGGTAGAGATCAGTCGCCCATAGGGCAAGTTACCTCTCGAGTCAGGCAACATAGCTTTGTACATAGTCCAAAGAATAATATATGGGAGGCAGACTGACTGTCTAGTACATATACAGTATAGCAGGTACTGAGTCAGCTGTGAGACAATCTCGTAGTGTCCACCCTGGGGAATAAGAATATGCTGGATAATCTTGCAGTAGACCCGTGGCTCTGGACGCAAGTTTACTACTTTCATCTCCCAACGCTCATTCCGAAGAATCTGGTTATCTATTTCTGCATGCACCTGTGTAGATAGAAACTTTGGCTCCCAGGGTGCATAGTAAATCAACTGACCATCATTGGAAATGCCTAGAAGATCAGCCAACTCCTGACAGTTGAAAGAGATCGGAACCCCTTTCACCCAGCTAATGATCCGAAGCTCTCTACTCCTATCAACATCTTCCAAGTCACCCTCTACCTGTAGGTGAAAGTAGAACTACTTGACCAAGTCTGGACGAGTGCAAGCCTCGTATAGAATCACTAGAAGCCAGCCCATGTCACCAAACGCCCTTTTCACATCAAACAGGGCTAAATGGGCTAAGTTCACACACCGACCCCCTTCCACTTTCTTTCTATCAAACCAAGGATATCGCACCTCTGCTTCAACAGACCTAAAGCGTCATGGGTCATGAACTCGAGGAACCTTGGTGCGAACCATGATAACAACAAAAGAAGAAAATAAGAAAAACAAGTTAGATAAATTTGAAAATTTGACAGAATAATGACGTAAAATGGAAAAAAACCTCACTGTTCACCCAAACATTTGGGCAAGAGGACTTACATAGGTCCCAAACCATCTTGCAAAGCATATACAATCGGAAATTTACACTAGGTAGGTCGAATTTGAAGAAATTTTGACAATTGGGAAAAATCCCAAAATTTAGGTCAAAAATGGAAATTTCAAAATTTTTACCAAACCAAACGATGAAGCTCAAATTTTCTTCAGGGCTTTCATCCATTGGGTGGCCAATAGAAAAAGCCCCCAATAAAAATCAATTTTTTATGGTTAGAAAAATATTAATTAGAAGAAAACTCTACAAAAGGAAAAAATCCTAGGAATGAAAGCTTAAAAATGGAGAAAAATAGAGAACATACCTCAAGGAATGGAATGGAGATCGTAGATTGATGGAAAAATATCAAGTTCGTACGGTAGACACTGTAGCAATATAGTGGTGGCAAGTTGAGTTGTGACCATAGTGAGAGGGAAAAATCTCGAAAACAGGTTTAAAAATCTGATTTTGAACCATACGGTTGCAAAATTCGACCAAAACATGTGACCGTATGATCGACCATAGGGTCTCGGTAAGTTTTCAAGATTTTGAAGGTTACACCTATGGTCGTACAACATGCGACTGTGGCCATCAACCGTATGACTGACTATTGTCTACATTTTGATTATGTTTGAACTCTTGCCTATTGATTTTGTTTTTCTCTCGCCTTCCATTGTGAGACTAACCCAATATTACCATCATATCTTGTCTCATATGTACAACCTTTACAAGTACCTTTCAACCAAGAGTTTAAATGGATGGATCCAGAGTAAGTAGAAGGAGACAGATTGTAAAGCCATCTCTACCACCTATGAAGACTAATGACAGTGAAGGTCAGCAAGGATAGGAAGAAAATATTGGAACTCAACATGTTGCGCCTCAGAATGTGCACACCCAAGCCAACCCAACCAACTTACCTGCACCACCTATGGATTTGGCTACTGCGGTGATGAATTTGGTACATCAAATGCAGCATATATAACAAATGCAAGCCAACATGTACGCTACTATGGGAATTGCTTTCCCAGTTGCAAACACAACATCTCTACCTGCAGGACAAGCTAGTACGGCACCTGGTGATAGCAACACTGTACCCCAATCACCGCAAATACCAGCAGTACAAGGTACAATGCCAAACCCTAAAGCACCACAAAGCGGGTATAACCAAGGTAATTAATAGTACCAACTGCCTATGTATGGAGCATATGCACAGTATCAGCTTGATCACTCCAGACTGATCTAGCATTTCCTGAAGTTAAAGCTGAAGGAATTCACAGGCAAACCATTAGATCCGTTGTGGCTAGCTCATTGGATCGATAAAATGGAAAGAAACTTTATGATGATGAATATAAATGAAGAAGAGAAGGTATTATGTGCCACATTTATGTTGAAAAGTGATGCACACCACTGGTGGAAATCAAATAGAAGTTATCTGATAACAAAGCATAACTGACATGGGCTATTTATAAAGAAGCTTTCTTCGAGAAGTATTTTTCAAGGAGTTTCAGAGATCAAATGGAAAAGGAGTTCTTGAGTCTATACCAAGGACAGATGATTGTAGACGTATATCAACAGCGTTATGAAGAACTATTTTTCTTTGCTCCCTCTAGCATGCAGGAGGAAAATACCAAAATTTGAAGGTTCGTCATGAGACTTAGGGGAAGTATCCATGAGCATGTATTGGGACTAGAAATGAAGATTTATAATGAAGCAGTATAGATTGCTCGAAAATTGGAATCGAGCTAGAGGGAAATTTATTTTGCTCAGAACAGCGGTGCCCAATGAAAACTCATACAATGGAGGGAACTCAAAGACATTTAAACCCTTCCATACTCAAGGCTTCAATGCTGCAACCAAGACTACTCCGATAGTCCAACCTCAATAGAAGCAAAGTAGTGTTGGAGTTAAATGCTTTAACTATGATCAAGTAGGACATTATTCAAGGGAGTGTCCTAAGCCAAGGAAGCAGCTACAGTAAAGAAAGGTTTAGGCACTTACATCTGAGGATGTTGTCGCATCGCCTGATGTGGTCATAGGTATGACCTGAATCTTTCATTTTGTACTACCTTGTGTGAGCATGTAGACTAAATTAAATTAAATCACAAGTATCGTACCTATTAATGGTGTAGCCGCCAGAGTACTCTTTGACTTTGGAGCCACTCATTCTTTTTTATCTGTGTCATTTGGAAAGAAGTTAAATTTACCCCTCAGACCTTTAGATTGTAAACTGCTTCTAAGATCACCTATGGGATTAGAAGTGGAACCAGACAAAGGTTATGGACCATGTCCTGTTCTTATCGGCGAGAAAGATTTTTGATGCAACCTTAATCCAACTCGAAATGGCAGACTTTGAAGATATTGAAGTTGTGTGTGAATTTTTGGATGTATTTTCTGAGGAACTACCAGGACTACCGCCTGACCGAGCGACAGAGTTTCCTTATAGATCTTATACCCGGAGCTGCACTAGTATCAAAAGCACCTTATCGAATGGCTCCTACTGAACTGAAGGTATAATTATAGAAATTACTGGACAAGGGCTATATTAGACCCAGCATATCACTATGGGGAGCGCCAGTATTATTCGTAAAAAAGGACGGTAGCGTTCGACTGTGTATAGATTATCGAGAATTGAATAAGCTTACAATCAAGAATTGATACCCGTTGCTTCGAATCGATGACTTGTTCAATCAGTTGCATGGTGCCAAAGTGTTCTCCAAATTTGATATTTGATCAGGATACCATCAGTTAAAAATTAAGGAAGGTGATATTCCGAATATGGACATTATGAATTTTTAGTCATGTCTTTTGGATTGACTAATGCACCCGTAACTTTTATGGAACTTATGAATCGGGTATTCCACGATATGTTGGATATGTCAGTCATCGTATTTATGGACTCCATACTAATCTACTCTAAAGATAAAAAAACTCATATCACAAATCTAAGAGCCGCTCTGCAGCGACTAAGAAAAGATAAGCTTTACGTAAAATTTACTAAGTGTGAGTTTTGGCTAAATGAAGTCGCTTTCTTAGGCCATGTTGTATCCACTGAAGGAATTAAAGTGGATCCTAGCAAGATTGAAGCCATTGTGAAATGGGAAGCACCTAAGAATGTTGTTGAAATCTGAAGTTTCTTAGGTTTAGCTGGTTATTATCGACGATTCATGGAAGATTACTCTAGAATCGCCGTACCTCTCACTAGTCTGACAAAAAAAGGAAAAAAGTTTATTTGGATCGATAAATGTGAAGAGTGTTTCCAAACATTGAAGGCTAGATTGATATTAGCTTCCATCTTGACTATTTTGATCCCAGGACAACCATTTACCTTGTATACCGATGCGTCTGGGTTAGGTTTAGGATGTGTGCTTGTGCAAGGAGAATAAGTAATTGCGTATGTCTCAAGACAACTGAAGACACATGAGAAGAACTATCCTACTCATGACTTGGAATTAGCAGCAGTAGTACATGCTGTTAAGATATGGAGACATTATTTATATGGAGAGAAATTTCAGATTAAATCAGATCATAAGAGTCTCACTCATATTTTTAATCAGAAAGAGTTGAACATGAGACAGAGAAGACGGCTGGAACTATTAAAGGATTATGATTGCGATATCCAGTATCATCCAGGAAAAGCTAATGTAGTTGCTGATGCACTAAGCAGGAAAGCAATGACAGAATCCCAAGAAGAAGCTAGTGCAAATGCTGTAATGTGTGTCACAGGGAGAGTATTTAATTACGATAAAGAGCAGTTCATGATTGGTATTTCAGATGAATCAACTAACCATGGATTTATTCATCTATTCTCAAACATGTTTGCTACATTGAAGATTGTACCTGATCTATTAGATGAAGTGAAAGAAGCTATTAAATCAAACCCTTATCTAAGAACGGTGCAAGAAGACCTCAAAAAAGGTAGGACGACTCCTGAGTTCACCTTGGACTTTAAAAAGGTACTAAGATACAAAAGAAGGGTATGTGTTCCTGAAAATGAAGACTTGGATATTTGACACAGACTAATGAAGGAAGCTCACACCACCGCTTATTCGGTATATCCTAGAAGTACAAAGATGTATCATGATCTGAAGAAACTATATTGGTGGAGAGGAATGAAAGCTGATGTAGCTAAATTTGTATCTCAATGCTTGAATTGTTAGCATGTAAAGGTTGAAAGACAAATACCTGCAAGATTATTACAGCCACTGCCAGAACTGGCATAGAAATGGGACTGCATCATTATGGACTTCGTCACCGGATTACCATTGGCTCCCCGAGTAGTTGATGCCGTCTGGGTGATTGTGGATCATTTGACTAAGACAGCTCGTTTCATAGCTATACGACCTCAGTATACCCTAGAGAGGTTAGCTAAGCTATATGTTAATAATATTGTCAGATTACATGGTGTACCTGGAAGCATTGTGTCCAATAGAGACCCACGCTTTACCTCAATGTTTTGGGAAAGATTACAGAAGGCTATGGGTACAACGTTGAAGTTTAGTACTATATTCCATTCTCAAACAGACGGACAGTCTGAGCGTACTATTCAGATTCTAGAAGACATGCTTCGAGCTTGTGTCATTGATTTCAAAGGATCATGGGATGAGAAATTACCATTGATCGAGTTCGCATATAACAACAGCTATCAAGCGACTATACAGATGTCACCCTATGAAGCACTGTATGGTAGAAAATGTCAAACTCCTTTATTTTGGAACGAAGTTGGAGAACGGAGTATTGTTGGACTATAGTTTATTGAAGAGACTTATCGAGTGGTCGACATCATCAAGGAAAGAGTTCGAATAGCTCAGAACCGTCAAAAGCAATATGCAGATAATCGATGCAGAGATCTCGAATTCACCATAGGTGATAAGGTATTTCTAAAAATATCTCCTATGCATGGTTTGAAAAGGTTTGGATAGAAGGGAAAGTTGTGTCCTAAATATATTAGACCTTATGAAGTTCTAGATAGACGTAGAAGGGTAGCATATTAGTTAGCACTACCACCATCAATGTCTAGTGTACATGATGTATTCCATGTCTCACAATTAAAGAAGTCGTCAGAGATCCAACACACGTGTTAACAATGGATCCACCGAATTTGACTGAAGATTTGACGTTCGAAGTAGTACCTTTTAAGATCACTAGCCATAAGGTGCAACGTATTCGCAATCGCGACATCTATTATGTAAAGGTCACTTGGAGGAGCCAAAATGTTGAAGAAATTACATGGGAAGAAGAGAACGCTATGCGGAAGCAATATCCGCACTTATTCGACTAGGAAGGTATGTGTAAATTTTGAGGACAAAATTTATATAAGAGGGGGGATTTGTAAGACCCGTACTCTACTAACCCGGTATAACCGTATCGTGCTTGGTCTTCCCATCATTCCTAGACCAAGTGGACTGAGCGTGTGAAGATAGACCACAAACCAGGTATAAAAATCGAGTTAAAAACACTGAAAACCTACCTATGGTCGAATACCTGGGTAGGTATGGTCGACCATAAGGAAGGAAACAAAAATCTCAAGTCCGAAACCCCACGGGAAAGAAAATAGAAAGAAAGAATAAAAGAAAATAAATCAAAAAGAAAAAAGAAAGAAGAACCCAGATTCCAAATGAATAAATTCAAATTCGAAAAGGATCTTTCTGATTCTCGAAGAATGAGGGGCAAAGGGGGTCGATGATTTTGACCCTATGATCAACGGGTTCTGGGACCGTAGCCATCGACCGTGAGACCCCAGATCAGACTTCGAGTTTTGGAAACTTTTCTAAACTAAGGGATTGCTTTCCTAATTGAAAAAGGACTCTATATGGAGAGTTTTCCTCTATATAAAGGATGTCCCTCAGTCCTTTTTCACTCTTTTAGAACATTAGTAAACTATAGAGAAATAGAAGGAAAGATAAGGAAGATAATGAAAAGAAGAAAAAGCTAAGGAAAGGAATTTGCTGAGAAGAGATTGGATCTCTATCACAGGCAAAGATATGAACTAATCTCTAGAGATGTAAACTTTAAGGAATAAGACTTCTATGGAAGATAGGCAATATCAATCTATCATGATCCATGTGGTTCCTTGAGTAATTTCCAAGGATAACCATGAGGGATGAGTTTGATGGTTAAGGTTGATAAGAAACAGCTAATGATGGTCATCGGATAACCTTAAAATAAATCCCATTGAAGATCCAAAGAACTGACCTAGGAAGAACTCGAATTGCATATAGTCTGTGACCAAAAATCTCAAGTTCGCAGCTAAAGTCGACCATAGCATGACCAGCATGACCAGAGCATCGATCATAGGAATTCGAGCAGATTTCAGTAATCATATGGTCGTAGCTACTGTCTTACCATATGCGATCGTAGGGTATCGACTATAGGCTGTAAGGTCAATACAGTATGAGACCATAGGGCCAATCAGACACCTATCAGTCATCTGTTTCGATTTTCAACTACTGTAACATGTTACATATGAACCCTAACTTAAATTCATATAACTTTTATGTTGTTAAATTGATTGAAAGAGAATTGTAAGGCCTGGAAGGAGATCGAGTATTGCTAACAGGTGAGGGAACAAGACCTAAACTAATTGGATCATAATAAACTGTTTATTTTTATTGAGTCCAATGCCATGATTGATTCTATGCGTGTATGCTTGTAATGTGCATCTCACATGTCATCCAATATTCCTACTATTACTGTTCATGCATATTTAATTTCATTTATATAACATGATGATAATGATGATGCTAGGAATATGCATGTGAATGTATGTGTGTGGTTGGTGTATTAAATGCGAGTGGAGCATCTGGGGGAGGATGCGGCATGGTGGTCTTTGACCTCGTTACCAGAATCTAGCTCTATTTCTACTCAAGTCTTGACCAGTAACAACGTCGTATTGCCATTATCTTAGCAGAACTATTACGTCGTAGGGCATCAGGGGAGGTGGTCTCAGACAGTGTGGTCTCTAACTTTGTCGGGGGGCCTTAGCATTATCTCTATGGACGTATTGAGGGATGCTGGGGTGAGGCCTTGGATACACTATATGGCATTAGGATTGGTTAGTTGCGAGCCCAATTTGTAAGCCCTCTCCAATAGGGACTTACGTATTGGTATAGGTAGGTCATCAGGGGAAGTGTTGGCGGTGTTTGATCTGGACACTTTAGCTCTATCTCTATTCCATGGTGGATGCATGTGGGACGACAATGGTGTTTGATCCATTGGGCAGATTCACACACTCGTGTATAGAGGTGCAGCAGCCACCAAACCTTTCTATATCATATTACAAACTTAAAAACCAGACCAAAGATATGAATTGAATGCATGCATATGTATGTTGCATTGTTTTGTTTGCTCACTGAGCCGTGATGTGTGCTCACCCTTTCAACGTCAAATATTTTTAGTTGATGATGCAGGTCCTACTGTTGAAGAATATATGAATGCGTCGACGTATGGACATGTTTCCGCCATAGACATAGAAGATGTTGAAGATGCGCATGATTCATCATGCGAGTGGAACCAGTGCATTTTTATTAGTTTAGTTATAATTGATTAATGAAACATGTAATGGATTATTTATTTTTATGTTTTTGTGGTTTAGAGATAATTGGATTAAATACTTATTTATCACTGTTAAACTCTCAGTTCATTATCTGTAAGACTTTCGCTTATTTGTTAATTACCTCTGATTATTACCGTGGAATGTGTGTGTGGTTTGATATGGTGGGTACGACCTATATGAGATCTTGGTTGAACCATTGGTTTATTAGCAGTTCATCACAGTAATCTAGTTAGACCATAATTGGGGTGTGACAGTAATGGTGGTTGCATTTTACGTGAATTTATGATGGTCTGAGATGGTAATTTTCCAAGTCCTTGAACTTCATGTTTGCTTACTGAAGTTGCAAGTTGACCAATCTGCTTCTCTACTGAATGTTGTTTCTTGTCTCATGTTGGAATTGTTACATGTTACTGGCCAGTGCCTTAACAATCTCATCAAGTGACATTCTGATTTGCTTGCTGCCTAGGTTGGAATGGGGGTTGGTAGTGGGTCGGTGCTTGTTGATTTCCATAACTCAGACTTAGGTGATCTCTCCATCCAGGGTTGTATGAGTTTGAGTATGGATCATAGTTTTACTGAGGTTTCCCTTGAAATCTTCCCATAGCATTTGCTTATTGGACTTGTGTATCTTCTTGAGGTATGGGACACATATCCATAGCATGATTGGTAGATGAGCAAATGCCACTTGCCTTCACTGTTTGCAAATTTCCTACATCTAATTGTCTCACCAAAGAAGTTAGATTAGAAATTTGACGTTCAAGGTTCGATGTACCTACTTCATTAACTTTCTTCGATGCTTGCTCCATCCTTGTACCAAACTATTGCGAATTTGTCACCGTATTTGAAATTAACCTTTTTGCGACGTTTAAAGTTTTGTCAACTAAAGCTCCCCTACTAGCAGCATCCACCATACTTCTCTCTATCTGTAATAGCCCTTCATAAAAATACTGAATCAACATCTAGTTACTAATTTGATGGTATGGGTAGCTTACGCAAAGCTTCTTGAAGAGTTCCCAATATTTGTATAATGTTTCTTTATAGTGTTGTCGAATTCCACATATCTCTTTCCTTATATTTGTAGCTTTGGATGCAGGGAAATATTTCTCTAAAAGCTTACGTTTCATCTCATTCCAAGAATTAATTATACCAGAGGGAAAGTAGTAGAACCAATCTTTAGCATATTTAACTAAAGAGAATGAAAAAGCATGCAGCTTGATTTGTGCCTCTGTAATACCCTGTGGTTTCATGCTAGAGCATACCGCGTGAAATTCCTTCAAATGCTTGTGAGGATCTTCTCCTGCATGACCATGAAATTTGGGCAATAAATGTATTAGTCCCGATTTCAATTCAAATGGTGCTTCTAGATTTGGAGTTCAATACACAAAGGTTCCTGGTTTAGATCAAGAGTAGCCAGCTCCTTCAAACTCCTATTTTCAGCCATGGCTTCTTCCACTAGCAGCTCATTAGAAACTATATCAGAAACAATTGCTCCTTTCGATGTTGAAGTCGGAATGCCATAATTTGCTTAGCTTATTTCCTTAGTCGGTGCAACTTTCTTTTGGGTTCTAGATCAATAGCAAATCACCAAGATTGGAAGATTGAGTCATTAATCAAGACACCCATAAAATGGATCAAAAACTTATAACAATATAAATAAGAGCTAATTTAAAAAAAATTCCAAAGAAAAATTTTGACCGACAACACAAAGTGTACAAAATCCAAGTAAAATTAAAAATATTAAATCTTCATTTTTTTTCTTTTTTTTATTTATGTTCTTCGAAATAAGATTCTTGTAGCGCCCCTAGATCGTCCTAAACTTTATGTGCAAGCAATACCTATTGAAAAAATTACGGACACCTGAAACATAAAAAACTTCACATGAAGGTAAGAACACAAATAACTACTATTAAACTAAACTAACCGAAACTATAAAGAGAATGAAAACAATCACAATCTGCTTAAAACTAGTTCCTAAAAACGGCACCAAATTTTGATGCAGGTCGAGCACAACCAAATATTAATTACGCTACTCACACTGGATAAGAACGGTAAGCAAAGGTCGATCCACAAAGACTGGTTAATCAGATTTATGATTTAACATCTCAGACAATTAACAAGAACGAGGGGATTTAAAATTTTTTATCTTCAAATTAATTATCCTAATCATAAATTACTAAGAACCAAATTTAGTCACAAAAATTCCATTGATGACAATATCGACTCAAGGAGAAATATTTTTGATTGCAAAATTGATCATTGACCGCACATAGATATGTTACTCTCTATTCGAATATTTAACCAAAGACTATCAAAAAGCATGAATGTAAGACCCGTATCAAACTAACCCAGTCTTACCACCTTGAACTAGGTCTACCCATCATGGTCGAACCAAATGGATCACGTGCATGAAGGAGATCACGATCCCAGGTATTAAACTGACCCAAAAACGCTCAAAATAAGGGGAGGGTCGCATACCCAGCAAGGGAGGGTCGGACCCCCCCAGTATAAAAGTCAGACCCCCAGTTTTACATGGGGGTCGGACATTTTAAGGACCAGGGGTCGACGGGATCTCCGACCCCCCTATCGACCCCCGGTAGTCGGTAAAAACAGTTCGAAACTAAAATTAGGAAACCTTCCTAATTTCAATGGGATTCCTTCCTAATCTCAATGGGACTTATTTTAGGAGTTTCTACTCTATAAATAGGACGTCCCAAAGCCTTTTTTACAACCCTAATTGGATTGAGAGAAAGAGAAGAGAAGGAAGAGAAGGAGAAAAGAAGGAAAGTGGAGAAGAAGACCAAGGAGAAGGGATTCAGAGGAAGAAGCATACTTCTCAGGTATGGATACTATCTCCATGAATTTCTTAAGACCTTAGAGTAGATAATGAAGAGGGGATTATCTAGGAAGAACCCAAATCATCCACCCATGGTTAGGTTTTCATGAAAAACCATGGGGGAAATCATGAAAGCCATGTAGGTGAATAAATCACGTTTCTAGGCCATAGAACATGTATGGAATGGATTGTAGGAGCAAGCCATAGGACCCCAAACACGAAGAATGGATTGAAGGAAGAAAAATTGATAAAACCCACAGGGGATCGCATGGGGGGTCGATGGCCAATCGACCCTACCAGACCCTGAGCATTGACCCCCAGTGTTTGGGAAGTCCTGAATAGGGGTGGTCGCACCCAGGGTCGATCAAGACTACGACCCTGTAAGACCCGCACTCTGTAAACCCGGTCTAAACCTTGGTTTTATGTCGTGACAGGTCTTTCGATCATCACCGGGCCAAACGGGACGAGCAGATGACAAACTGGTATGAAATCGGACTAAAGACGATCGAATCAACATGATTTTATGTTGACCGGTCGATGGTACCGGTCTTGGTACCGGTCGACCAGTCAACTTTGCGCAGCTGAGTGTGGAAATCCAAAAATTGACTTCTGAGGGTCCCACTTTTTGGATTTCGAATCCTAAGACTTTCCTAATCTTAAGAGGGTTATTAAACCCTAATTCTAGCCTATAAATACACCCTTAAACCTCCTCAAATCCTTTCCATTGTCTCTCACAAACCCTAGAGAAGAGAAAGAGGATGGAAAGGAGAAGGAGCTAGGAAGAAGAAGAAGGTGCCGCCATTACCGTTCGACGACGCTCACGCTACGCCAGTCAATGGTAAGTGTTTGAATCAATCTTCTTACCCTATGACCCTAAGTTAGTTGTGTGGGTGGATCAATACCATGCAAAGCAGGTATTGATCTAAAACCCTAAATTGGCCAATAAACCCTAAGTTGCCGTCAAATCTTAGATTCGAGTTCCGAGAAGATATTCATCGAAATAAGACTTGAATGAGTTGGGGATAACTCTAAATCAATTATTAGACTTAGAATGGATAGGAGAAATCATGGAAATCCATGGATAATGACCCATGTATGGTCTTCCAGAGACATACCGGTTGACCATACCGGTTGCACACAGTGCGACCGGTATGTTGCCACCGGTATCCCTGGGGAGGCTGGTCTGTGGGGACCGGCTGACCATACCGGTCGCCAGTATTTCCCATAGAGCTACGACCGGTACATGCCATCGGTCAGCTCTGTGAGGGTATTTTGTAACTTTGTTGGTTTTCGACCAACATGAAACCCTAAGAAAAATATTCTAATGAAACCCTAACAATATTGTAGGACTTTGTGACTTTCCGTTTGGATCTTGCGACGTGGAGTAAGCTAACAAACGAGCGTCAAGTAAGGGAATCTGACCTAAACCTAATAACTAATGGACAGTAAATCGTTGTTAACCACCTGATTAGATCTGATGTGATGTTTGTGCATATTCACATGCCATCTTTTAATTTTAGTTATTATTACTGTTCATGCATTGTTAGGATGTGATTGTTAAGCATGTGATTGTTTTCGTTAGTGTGTGGAGTGGGGCATGGGCCTGGGGTCGCTCCTCACACTAGCACCTTTTTGTAGTATTCTGTCTTAACATGCTTGGTATGGGTGGGGCATCAGGGTAAGGTCGTGGTACGATGGTCTCCGATATTGATGTTGGCCTGGCCATGGTTATGTGGCACTGTGGTCTCTGAGTCGATGCTAGCTTGTCCACGATGCTTTAGCTCTATCTCTATGCCGTAGGGAGTTATGTTGGGATAGGGTCTACCTGCGTATTGTTTCTATCCTAGTGGGTTAGTTGCGGATAGGGCATCAGGGGAGGTGTGGGAATGCCTTAGCTCTATCTCTATGCCGTAGACGGCTGTGCTGGGATAGAGCATACATTAATGACATATAGGATTGGTTAGTTGCGAGCCCAGTTTGCGAGCCCTGGCCAGTAGGGGCTTAGGTACTGGTATGGGTAGAGCATCAGGGGAGGTACGGGAGTATCTTAGCTCTATCTCTATTCCATGATGGGTGCATGTGGGCCAATGGGGGTGTGATCCATGAGGTGCCACACACTCGTGTATAGAGGTACGGGGGCCACCAAACCTTTCTATAGCACATTGTAAACTTAAAACCAGACCACGACATAAAATGATTGTTATTCATGCATAATATTGTGAAATTGTCTGATTGTCTTACTGAGCTAAGTTGTGAGCTCACCCTTTGTGTACACATTGTTTTAGATGTTGATGCAGGTTACACTGTTGACGACTATGTGAACGCTCCGGTGTATGGTGACGTTGCTGCTTTGAGTGTACAGGCAGGAGAGGACGAGCATGACGCTTCATGCGAGTGCCCTTTCTGCGTGTACTTGTGATCGGATTTTTGTTTATTCGTTTCAGTTATTTTTGTTTGATATTAAAGGGATGTAAAAGATATTTATTTTATGTTTGGATTTGAATAATTAGATACGTATTTAATTATCAATAGATACTCAGTTCATTCTATTTTAAAGACTTTCGCTGTACTATTATATTATGATTGTGGTTATGTGTGATGGTATGTATGAGTGGACACGGCCTATTTGAGATCCTGGTGTGAACCGTTGGTTCAATGACGGTTCACTCACACCATTCTGGTTGGATTAGAATTGGGGTGTGACAACTTGGTATCAGAGCTCTCGGGCTCTGTCCAACAAACCATATTGCAGTTAACTAAGTCGATGAACTGAGTTAGGAAATATTAAAAATCTATAATACAAACACACCCTATGCATTGTTTGATACCTGAGACTGATTAAGAAAGAGAATAGTGTACTATTCTAAATATGAAACTTAACATGTGCACATACACTAGTTAGGTGAAACATGAAAACTTTCATTAAATAAGAAAAGTGTAGCAAATGAAATAGTGCTACAGGGTACAGTCCACAAATCGGACAGTTACCCTGTTATATAAGCTGTCAAATGAGAAATAAGAGGGACAATCATGGGGTAGGGGGCCTGGGAGGAATAGGGTCTGCTATATCATAGTCTCGCTCATAAGCAACCCTGAGCCAGTGCACCTGATCCTGTGTGACTCTGAGACTGCAAGCCAACTGCGCCAAGTCACGGCTCATCTCACGCTGAGTGTCCCTGATCTCCATAATCATACCCATCATGGTGTCGGAGGGAGGCTGAGATGGTCCAGCTGTAGAGGTAGATGGTGGTGCTGCAGGTGTAGGTTGTGGAGCTGACACTGGTACACCCTCGGCTCTATCCTCGTCAGCATCACGCTCAAGCTCGGCTGCATAGGCCACATTGGCTGCTGCTGCTGCTGCCGCCGCGCCTACTACCCTCCCAAGTAGGTTAGGGTGAGCCTCTAACTCGTCATCGCTAACAGGCAGGTCAACCATCTGCATCCTCTGAATGGCGTCCTAGTCTATGTCGGAGGTCATAGTATCCTCAACGGTCACCTCGCCTCTCATGCTCACGCCTAGGCGACGTAGCAGGAAGGTAATGAGACGACCGTATGGAAGGTTACTGGCCTGATTGGCCAGGGTCGCCTGATGCATGGTCCTGATGATGAGATAAGGGAGAGAGACCCGCTCCCCAGTGCAGACGCAATAAGTAATGTACTGAGTGAGCTGGGATAACTCACTATAATGGCCGCTCTGGGGCACGATGTTGTGCTGAATAATGCGACTATATACTCGAGGTGCAGGTCTCAAGCTAGCCGCCTTCATGGGAGCTCCAGGGTTTAGTATCTGATCTGCTATCTCTCGGCGCAGATCCTCAGTCAGATAGCCCTTCGCTTTGGGAGGGCAATACACTAGGTTTCCATCATTAGGAACCCCTAGAAGGTCGGCCAGCTGGTGGGTGTTGAATGAAATGGGTACACCCCTGACATAGCTAGTGATGCGCAAATCCCTACCCTGGTTGGGATCGTTAACATCTCCATGCAACTCCAGGTTAGCATAGAAATGCTTAACTAGATTGGGACGGGTGGTATCAGTGTAGGATATTATCGGTACCCATCCAAGCGTGTTGAAGGCAGCTCGCACATTGAATCTCTCCAACTGATCTAGGTTAACCCGGCGCCCAGATTCTATGCTCTTATTGTCAAACCACGGGAATCGAGCCTGTGCTTCTATAGAACGAAACCAGTGCTCGTCAAGTTGGGGAACTGGTGGCTGGGGAGCACGTGAACTCGAGCCATGAGGACGTTTCCCAAGAGCGCATCAGGGAGCCATTTTAACTGCAAAACAAGGGAAAACAAGAAGAAAAGGTTAGAAATTGTCAAAATTTCGGCAGCATAACGACAGTAAATTGGGAAAAAGCCTCAAACTCAACCAAAAACATGGGAAGGGGGACTTACGTAACCCCCACACTCTTCGACAAATCAATCACAAGCATTTACAATAAGATTTCAAGAAATTAAGAAAAATCAAGAAATTTCGAAAATTTTGGAAAACCTAGGTCAAACATGTAAAAATTTGATTTTTATGAAAACCGTTCAGTGAAACCCCAAATTGGTTGAGGTCTTTTGCTCTTGGGGGTCCCTAAACCCTTTCCAAGCAGAAGGAAAAGAGTTCCTACGGTTAGAACCTCTCAATCAATGAAAAACCTAAAATTCTACATATAGACGATATGAAAAATTTGTAAAAACATGAGAGAGAGGGAAGAGACCTACCTGAAGACGATGTTCTACGCTTGGAATGGAAGGAATCGGCTTCTAAGGTCACCGGCCGGACTGTAGCAACTCGGTTGGGCAGAGAGGAATCGCCACCGGAGAGAAAAGAGAAGAAAAGTGAGAAAAATTCTCACTTTTCACGATTTAAAGCCAGTTCTGGGCATACCGGTTGACGGTTTTGCCTATACCGGTCGACCAGTATCTCCCCAGGTGTGCGACCGCTATGTCTCGGTCAGAAATTTAATTCTGACCGGTCGACTATACCGGTCGCAACCCTGTATACAGAGTGTCGACCGGTATGTTGCGACCGGTCAACACCTGAAATTTTTTAAAAATTGGTAGACTTAATTACTTCTTTTTATGACTGTTTCGCCTTATATTGTTCAAGACTAACACCTCTATTGCTTCAATCTCATGTGTTATGTCTTCTTCTCAGATTCAAACAGAATAGTCTGAGATGGTGGGCGGAAACGGTCGTAGGGGTCGGAAGCGTCATCAGGCCAGGATGCGCCTCGGGGAAGAAGAACAGGTTGAACAAGGCCATGTTAGATAGCCAAGTCCGGAAGTGGAGGAGGAACAGGTTCCAGAAGTACCGACAAATTTACCTGGCCCACCTCACAGGAATTCTGAGACCATTGTTACAAACCTGGTCTATCAGATGCAAGCTCAGCAGAAAGAATTCCTGAACGAGATACTGAAGATGCTCAGGCCACCAGGTTCTGTTCCCACTGGAGATACACCTGAGTCGGGAGAGAAAAATACTTCACAGCCGATGCAGGGTAGCCCAAGGCCGATGGGCCAAGCACAGAATGTACCACCACCGCATCAGTTTTCGTTGCCTTCTGCGTACCCGGGAGCCTATCCGTATCCACCACCATGGTACGGAATGAACCCTCAGGGACAGCATGATCTGAGCAGGGCAGTGGATAGATTCCTAAAGTTGAAGCCTTCATCATTCACTGGTAGGACAGGGAAACCATTGTGGCCAGCACAGTGGGTTGCATAGATGGAGAAGAATTTCCGTCTAATGACATGTACATGGGAGGAAAAGGTTTTATTTGCCACTCACATGCTGAAAGAAGATGCAAATGCTTGGTGGAATTCTACACGGGCATATCTGGAGACTAAGTATACACTGGTGGATTGGGAAGTGTTTAAAGCTGCCTTCTTCAATAAATACTTTTCGAAGAGTTTCAGAGATCAAATGGAGAAGGAGTTCCTCAATCTACAACAATCTCAGTCGACCGTGGATGCTTATCAGCAGAGGTACAAAGAACTATTCTTCTTCGCACCGGTAAGTATGCAAGAGGAAGAGACCAAGACACGTAGGTTCACCATGGGACTACGTGGGAGCATCAGAGAGCACCTATTGGGTTTGGACAAGAAGATCTCCAATGAGGCTGTGCAGGTTGTGAGGGTGATAGAATCCAGTCAGAGGGACAGCTTCTTTGCTCAGAACTGGGGAGTGAAGGGACCAGCTATTGAGAGTTCGGGTGGCGGTAACAATAGACCCTTCCGCCCATACAGGGCTCAGACCGCTACAGTGCCTGCAAGGAACAATACGGCACCACCTATGCCACCGAATGCCAGATTCAACCCAAATATCAAATGTTTCAACTGTCAGCAAGTGGGTCATATTGCAAGGACCTGCACTCTACCTAAGAAGCAACCTCCCCAACAAGGAAGAGTTTATGCGGTCACTACTGAAGAGGTAGCTGCATCACCTGATGTGGTCACTGGTATGACTCTATCCCTTACTATTTGGCTTACTAATTTTCATTTTGTGTATGCCCATGTAGAACTAAGGGATAATAAAAATTCCAAGAATTGTAAATGTAGCTGGTATACCTGCTTGAGTACTATTTGACTCTGGGGCCACGCATTCCTTTGTTTCTATTTCTTTTGGGAAGCGAATGGAGTTACCAATCAAGCATTTGAACCTAAGCTTGATAGTTCGCTCTCCACTAGGATTCGAAGTGGCTTTGATCGAATATTGTGGACCATGTACTGTATGTATTGAGGGCCGAGACTTAGAAGCAAGCCTAGTACTACTCGAGATGGCAGACTTTGATGTCATTTTGGGAATGGATTGGCTAGGCCATCATTTGGCCGTCCTATTATGTGGTGAAAGGAAGCTCGTGCTTACTAACAAAAAGGGAAAGGAGTATAGCTTTACTGGGATTAGGCTGTCTAGGAAGCGGAAGCTGATTCTCTCCGCCCTAAAAGCTAAGAGATGCTTAGAGAAGGGGGGAGTGGGGTACCTAGTATCGATAGTTGATATCACGACGGAGTCCCAAAAGATGGAGGATATAGACGTGGTGCGGGAGTTCCCAGATGTATTTCCAGAGGAGCTTCCAGGTCTACCGTCGGACAGGGCTACAAAGTTTGTAATAGACCTTATGCCAAGTTCGGCGCCGGTGTCCAAAGCACCATACAGGATGGCCCCTACCGAGTTAAAGGAGTTGAAGACCCAGTTACAAGAATTGTTGGATAAGGGTTTCATACGACCTAGCATATCGCCTTGGGGAGCACCGGTATTATTCGTCAAGAAGAAGGATGGAAGTGTAAGGCTATGCATTGACTACCGTGAACTGAACAAGTTGACTATCAAGAACCGGTATCCTTTGCCTAGGATCGATGATTTGTTCGATCAGCTGCAGGGTGCAAAGGTTTTCTCGAAGATTGATCTTCGATCGGGGTATCACCAATTGAAGATCAAGGCCAGAGATATTCCGAAGACTTCTTTCAAGACGAGGTATGGGCATTATGAGTTTCTAGTTATGCCTTTCGGGTTGACCAATGCTCCAGCGTCGTTTATGGAACTGATGAACCGAGTGTTTCATGATATGTTGGACACTTCGGTCATCGTATTCATCGATGACATATTGATCTACTCTAAGGACATGGAGACTCATACAGCACATTTGAGGGCAACCCTACAACGGCTGAGACAAGAGAAGCTTTATGCTAAGTTCAAGAAGTGCGAGTTTTGGCTGAAGGAAGTGGCTTTCTTGGGCCATATTGTATCTGAAGACGGTATCAAGGTTGATCCAAGTAAGATAGCTGCTATAGTAGGATGGGAAGCACCAAAATCTATTGCGGAGATTCGTAGTTTCCTTGGGTTAGCTGGTTATTATAGAAGATTCGTGGAAGATTACTCCAGGATCGCTGTTCCACTCACCAGATTGACCAAGAAGGGAGAGAAATTCATATGGACAGATGAGTATGAGAAGTGCTTTCAGAATTTGAAGTCAAGACTAGTCTCTGCACCTATCTTGACCATCCCAGAACCAAGCATACCGTTTACTTTATATACAGATGCTTCAAGGTTGGGTATTGGGTGTGTATTGATGCAAGGGGAACAGGTGATTGCTTACGCATCAAGACAGTTAAAGGAGCATGAGAAGAACTATCTTACGCATGATTTGGAGCTAGCAGCGGTTATACATGCAATCAAGACTTGGAGACACTACTTGTACGGTGAGAAGTTTCAGATCAAGTCAGATCACAAGAGCTTAACTTATATTTTCACTCAGAAGGATCTGAATATGAGACAGAGGAGATGGCTGGAATTGTTGAAAGATTATGATTGTGACATCCAGTACCATCCGGGTAAAGCAAATGTGGTGGCTGACGCCTTAAGTAGAAAGTGGGCATCGAAACCTGAGGCAGGACCAAGTACAAATGCTGTATTATGTGCCGCATCCTCAAGTTCAATTGAAGACGATGAAGAGTATATAATTGAAAATGCAGAAGATCCAGTCGAGCAAGGCTTAATTCATAAGTTCACCATGATGTTCGCAGCTTTGAAGATCTCACCGGATCTAGTTGATGAAGTCAAGGTAGCAATCCTATAGGATCCTCATCTCAAGACAGTGCAAGAAGACTTAGAGAAGGGTACGAGCAATCCTGACTTTACCTTGGATTCAGACAAGGTACTCAGGTATCGTGGACGGTTATGTATACCTGAGAGTGAAGACTGCAATATTAGAGATCGAGTTATGACTGAAGCTCATTACACTCCATATTCGGTACTTCCAGGAAGTACCAAAATGTACCATGATTTAAGAAGACTATATTGGTGGAGGGGTATGAAAGCTGATATAGCTCGTTTCGTGTTCCAGTGTCTGAATTGTCAACAAGTTAAAGTAGAAAGGCAGAGACCCACAGGTTTACTACAGCCATTACCAGAACCTGCATGGAAGTGGGATTGTATTACCATGGATTTCGTCACTGGCTTACCTTTGACACCAAGGTCAGTGGATGCAGTTTGGGTTATAATCGATCGACTCACCAAGACAGCTCAATTTATTGCAGTCAGCCTCAGTATACCATGGAGAAACTGGCCAAGTTATATGTTGATAATATAGTCAAACTTCATGGCATTCCAGAGAGTATAGTATCTGATAAAGATCCCCGTTTTACATCAAAGTTCTGGGAAGGATTACAGAAAGCTATGGGAACGAAGTTGAAGTTCAGTACAGGTTTTCACCCTCAGACGGACGGACAGTCAGAGCGAACTATTCAAATTTTGGAAGATATGCTCCGAGCTTGTACAATAGATTTCAAGGGAGCTTGGGATGAGAAGCTATTACTTATCGAGTTCGCTTACAACAACAGTTATCAGGCTACAATTCAGATGGCCCCATATGAAGCACTCTATGGGAAGAAGTGTCGTACACCTCTGTTATGGAACGAGGTGGGAGAAAGAAGAATTGTAGGACCGGAGTTTGTTGAAGAAACTTGTCGAGTGATTGATCAAATCAAGGAGAGAGTAAAGACAACTCAAGTTCGACAGAAGCACTATGCGGATAATCGACGTCGAGATCTGGGGTTTGCAGTGGGTGACAAAGTATTCTTGAAGGTATCACCGGTGCGAGGTTTGAAACGGTTTGGTAAGAAGGGGAAGCTTTGCCCTAGGTATGTGGGACCGTATGAGATATTGATCCGACGTGGTAATGTAGCATATCAATTGGCTCTACCACCATCTATGTCTAGTGTTCATAATGTGTTCCATGTATCATTACTGAAGAAGTATGTCAGAGATCCATCGCACATCTTGACCGCTGATCCCCCAGACTTGACTGAAAACTTAACATTCGAAGTGGTGCCTGTGATGCTCTCAAGTCGAAAAGTCCAGCAACTTCGATCCAAGGATATCCATTATGTGAAGGTGCATTGGAGAAGCCAAAATGTGGAGGAAATTACTTGGGAAGAGGAGAGCGCGATGAGGAAGGAGTACCCTAACCTTTTCAACGATCAAGGTATGTTCAAATTTCGGGGACAAAATTTCTTTTAAGGGTGGGGGAGTTGTGAAACCTACATGCAAATTTCGGGGCAAAATTTCTTTTAAGGGTGAGGGAGTTGTAAGACCCGCACTCCGTAAACCCGGTCTAAACCATGGTTTTATGTCGTGACAGGTCTTCTGATCATCACCGGGCCAGACGGGACGAGCGGATGACAAACAGTTATGAAATTGGACCAAAGATGATTGAATCAACATGATTTTATGTTGACCGGTTGATGGTACCGGTCTTGGTACCCGTCGACCGGTCAGCTCTGCGCAGCTGAGTGTGGAAATCTGGAAATTGACTTCTGAGGGTCCCACTTTCCTGATTTCGAATCCTAAGACTTTCCTAATCTTAAGAGGGTTACTAAACCCTAATTTTAGCCATATAAATACACCCTTAAACCTCCTCAAATCCTTTCCATTGTCTCTCACAAAGCCTAGAGAAGAGAAAGAGGTTGGAAAGGAGAAGGAGCTAGGAAGAAGAAGAAGGTGCCGCCATTACCGTTCGACAATGCTCACGCTACGCCAGTCAACAGTAAGTGTTTGAATCAATCTTCTTACCCTATGACCCTAAGTTAATTGTGTGGGTGGATCAATACCATGCAAAGTAGGTATTGATCTAAAACCCTAAATTGGCCAATAAACCCTAAGTTGCCGTCAAATCTTAGATTCGAGTTCCGAGATGATATTCATCGAAATAAGACTTGAGTGAGTTGGGGATAACTCTAATTCAATGATTAGACTTAGAATGGATAGGAGAAACCGTGGAAATCCATGGAGGATGATCGACGGCAGTCGAAAAACCCATGTATGGTCTTCCGGAGACATACCGGTCGACTATACCGGTTGCACACAGTGCGACCGGTATGTTGCCACCGGTATCCCTCGGGAGGCTGGTCTACGTGGACCGGCTGACCATACCGGTCGCCAGTTTTTCCCACAGAGTTGCGACCGGTACATGCCACCGGTCAGCTCTGTGAGGGTATTTTGTAACTTTGTTGGTTTCCAACCAACATGAAACCCTAAGAAAAATATTCTAATGAAACCCTAACAATATTGTAGGACTTTGTAACTTTCCGTTTGGATCTTGCGACGTGGAGCAAGCTAACAAACGAGCGTCAGGTAAGGGAATCTGACCTAAACCTAATAACTAATGGACAGTAAATCGTTGTTAACCACCTGATTAGATCTGATGTGATGTTTGTACATATTCACATGCCATCTTTTAATTTCAGTTATTATTACTGTTCATGCATTGTTAGGATGTGATTGTTAAGCATGTGATTGTTTTCGTTAGTGTGTAGAGTGGGGCATGGGCCTGGGATCGCTCCTCACACTAGCACCTTTTTGTAGTATTCTGTCTTAACATGGTTGGTATGGGTGGGGCATCAGGGGAAGGTCGTGGTACGGTGGTCTCCGATATTGATGTTGGCCTGGCCATGGTTATGTGGCACTGTGGTCGACGCTGGCTTGTCTACGATGCTTTAGCTCTATCTCTATGCCGTAGGGAGTTATGTTGGGATAGGGTCTACCTGCGTATTGTTTCTATCCTAGTGGGTTAGTTGCGGATAGGGCATCCGGGGAGGTGTGGGAATGCCTTAGCTCTATCTCTATGCCGTAGACGGCTGTGCTGGGATAGAGCATACATTGATGACATATAGGATTGGTTAGTTGCGAGCCCAGTTTGCGAGCCCTGGCCAGTAGGGGCTTAGGTACTGGTATGGGTAGAGCATCAGGGGAGGTACGGGGGTATCTTAGCTCTATCTCTATTCCATGATGGGTGCATGTGGGCCAATGGGGGTGTGATCCATGAGGTGCCACACACTCGTGTATAGAGGTGCGGGGGCCACCAAACCTTTCTATAGCACATTGCAAACTTAAAACCAGACCACGACATAAAATGATTGTTATTCATGTATAATATTGTGAAATTGTCTGATTGTCTTACTGAGCTAAGTTGTGAGCTCACCCTTTGTGTACACATTGTTTTAGATGTTGATGCAGGTTACACTGTTGACGACTATGTGAACGCTCCGGCGTATGGTGACGTTGCTGCTTTGAGTGTACAGGCAGGAGAGGACGAGCATGACGCTTCATGCGAGTGCCCATTCTGTGTGTACCTGTGATCGGATTTTTGTTTATTCCTTTCAGTTATTTTCGTTTGATATTAAAGGGATGTAAAAGATATTTATTTTATGTTTGGATTTGAATAATTGGATACTTATTTAATTATCAATAGTTAATCAGTTCATTCTATTTTAAAGACTTCCGCTGTACTATTATATTCTGATTGTGGTTATATGTGATGGTTTGTATGAGTGAACATGGCCAATTCGAGATCCTGGTGTGAACCGTTGGTTCAATGACGGTTCACTCACACCATTCTGGTTGGATCAGAATTGGGGTGTGACAGACCCTAGCATCGACCCCCAGTTAGCAGCATGCTTTTTAAAGTCTGAATTAATTCTAATTAAATTCTATCGACTTGGTTAGGTTTTCTAGAGATATAATATCGATATATAGTTGATTCTTAAAGCTTGAAAGAGGACTTACGATCAAGTAAAGGTGAGGAAACAAGATCTAAACTAATTGGTTAATAACAAACTATTTTTATTTCTTGAGTCCAATGCTATGCTTGATTCTATGCGAATATGCTTGTAATGTGCATACAACATGTCATCCAATATTTTTATTATTTGTTTCATGCATATTTACTTTATTGTTTATAACATGATGATGATGATGATGATAGGAATAGGCATGTGGATGTATGTGTGTGGTTGGTGTACTTGATGCGAGTGAGTATCAGGGGGGGTGTCATAGGTCGAGCCTCAACACTCTTGCTCTATCTCTAACTCAAGTCTTGTGCATTAGCATCGTCGTATCGCCATTACTTTAGCAGAACTATTACGTTGTAGAGTATCAGGGGAGGTGGTCTCGGTCCTTGTAGTCTCTGACTCTACCGGGGGGCCTTAGCTCTATCTCTATGGGCCTTTTGAGGGATGCTGGGGTGAGGCCTTGGATACACTGTTTGGCATTAGGATTGGTTAGTTGCGAGCCCAGTTTGCAAGCTCTCGCCAGTAGGGGCTTACGTGTTGGTTTGGCACTGTACAGCAATAAACATTAACCTTTGTTGTAGAATGTTCATGGTAGGGTGGATGGGGATGACAATAAACGTTAACCTTTGGGCGGACTTCCACACCCTGTGTATAGAGGAGGGGTCAATAAACGTTAACCTTTGTCCACCGAACCTTTCTATTGCGCATTGCAAACTATAAACCAGACCAAAGATATGAATTGAATGCATGCATATGTATTGTTGCATTATTTTGTTTGCTCACTGAGTCATGATGTATGCTCACCCTCTCAACGTCGAATATTTTTAGTTGATGATGTAGGTACTACCATCGAAGATTATGTCAACGCTCCAGTGTACGGGCACATGGCGATGATGGAAGTTGAAGACGAAGTGGATACGCATGACTCCTCTTGCAAGTGCAACTCATGCGTATTCGATTAGATTTTATTTTAATTATTTGGATTTAGTAAAGACTTGTAATTGATATTTATTTGTGTCTTAGTTGATACAGAATTATTTTGGTATTTAAATATGATTATCACATCTAGATTTCTCAGTTCATTCTACTATAAGACTTCCGCTACTTTGTATTTACTCTGATTATGAATGTGGATGTATGAGGTTTAGATAAAACGGATATAGCCTTCTCGAGATCCTGGTTGAACCGTTGGTTTGCTAGCGGTTCATCACACCATTTTGAATAGTGCAGAATTGGGGTGTGACAACTTGGTACCAGAGCATCTCAGGCATTGTCCGCTAAACTAGCATACCTTCATGGCGAATTGTGAACTGAGATAGGATAAAAGTAAAAAGTGTAATATTAACACACTATAAGCACAAGTGATGTTTGAGACCTTATTTGAAGAGAGAATAATGCATCTATTAAAGAGAAAACAATTTTAAATACAATGAGAGAAAAACAAACGTATATAAATAGCTAAAGCATAGTACAGTCCACAACCCGGACATTTACTCTGTAGTACAAGAAAGAAAATAACTACAATCATGAAGCTAGAGGTGAAAGAGGAGGTGGTGCCTCACGGTCTCTGTCATAATCCTCAGCGTAGACTCTAGTCAACCAGGCTACCTGAGTCTAGGTCGTCTGAAGACTAGCTGTGAGACCAGCCAACCGCTGATCAGTCATGCGCTGAGCACCCAAAAGCTCCTCCATATGCATATCTGATCGGCGCTGAGCATCTATGAGCTCTCCCATCCTCAGATCAGATCTGCGCTGAGCCTCTCTGATCTCATGCAATATCCCCATCATATCAGAAGGTGGGTGTGAAGGACCAGCCGCATGAGAAGGACCTGCCGCGTAAGAAGTACTAGCTCCAGCAGCATGTGTAGGTGAAGGAGGTGGTATGGAGTCCACATCCATGTACAGACGGTCATCATCACCAGCAGGCTCCCTATAAACTCCAGCGGCTGCTGCTACTGCCTCAGCGTCAGCCATCTTTACGAGAGTGTGAGGGCACACCATCGCGTTCCTCTTCTTATCACTGACCTGGGCATCCCGCATGCCCATCTTGCAAATAGCCTCCCAATCCAGAGGTGATGAGAAGGACTTCTCTAGAATCTTCTCATCCAATAATTCAACCCCCAGGCGGGTAAGCAAGGTAGTGATCATGCGTCCGTAAGGAAGGTTGCCCGTGTGACTAGGCAACATGGCACTGATCATGGTATGCATGATGATGTATGGAAGGTAGACAGGCTGCCTAGTGCATATACAGTATAGGAGATACTGGGTCAGCTGAGAGACCCTCTCGTAATGACCACTCTGCGGTATCAGGTTATGCTGAATGATCTTGCAGTATACCCATGGATCAGAACGCAGATAACACGCCCTCATCTGCCAGCGATCAGGTCGAATGAGCTGACTATCGATCTCGGCCCTCATCTGTAGAGAGAAGAACTGGGGCTCTCCAGGAGCACAGAAAACCATGGGGCCAGCATAGTAAATGCCCAGTAGGTTGGCCAGCTGCCGATAATCGAATGAGATGTCAACTCCCTTGACGTAGCTCGTGATGCGCAGCTCATCACACCTCTCCACATCATTGTAATCCTCCACCACCTGGAGGTTACAATAGAACTGGCGTACCAAGTCGGGGCAGGTACAGGCGTCATAAGTGATGACAGGGAGCCATCCCATATCACCAAATGCTCTCTCCACATTGAACAGGGCTACCTTAGCCAAGTTCACCTTGCAACCTCCCTCTACCTTCTTGCGAGCGTAGTGGGCATACTGTACCTCAGATTCGTTGGAATGGAAATGAAGATGGTCACGAACTCTGGGTACCTTGGTACGAGCCATAGTATCTGCAAATAAAAAAGAAAAACAAATAATGGTTTAGTTGAGAGTAAAAATCCAAAATTTCGACATAATAACGATGTAAATTGGATAAAAGCCTCACTTTTCACCCATACACGTGGGCAGGAGGACTTACATAGATCCTAAACTAACATGTGAGACTTAAACAGGCAGAAATTGCAACTAATTAGATTGAATTTTCAAGAAATTCAAAATTTCACCAAAATTATGGCAAAAAGTGAAAATTTTGAGTTTCTCGATAACAATTAATGAAACTCGAATATTTTTGAGGGCTTTTGTCCATTGACTCACCAACAACAAAAGCCCCCAATAAAAATCAAATTTTTACGGCTGAAAAAAGTTTAATTTGAAGAAAACGAGATATACGGGTGAAAACCTAGAAAAGAAAACCTAAAAACATGTAAAGGTAAGATACATACCTGTAGGGAAGGTGTAGACGTCGAAACAAGGAACCCAAATGACCAATGTAGCAGAGTTGGCACTATAGCAACTCAGAAGAAGGAGACGAGTCGAAACGGAGGAGGAAGAATGGAAAATGAACTCAAAATCGGACCTTAAAAATCTGATTTTTGGTCTGGGGATCGGAGAATTCGATTAAAACAATCGACCCCCATATCGACCCCTGCATTGACCCTCGGCTCTCGGGAACCTGACAGAGAACCAGGGGTCGCACTGAGGGTCGGATACCCATCGAACCCCGGCTTTCGGAAAAAATGGGTGCTTTTCCAGGGTCGGATACTGAGGGTCGGATACCCATCGACCCCCACCATCGACCCTGCATAGAAAAGACAGTATTTTTCACAGAATGATCTGAAAAATTTGAAAATAACATCGGTTAGCGTATCTGCATGAAGTATAAATGATTGCCTCACGTCTTTTAATGATTTTCAGGCATCACTATTATTAGAGGAAATATATGGCTGGGCGTAGAGTAACCAGGCAGAGCCCAAACACAGTTCCCCCATCACCAATGTCACACTCCAATTCCGCACTATTCAGAATGGTGTGATGAACCGCTAGCAAACCAACGGTTCAACCAGGATCTCGAGTAGGCTATATCTGTGTTATCTAAACTCCCATACATCCATAATCATAATCAGAGTAAATACACAATAGCGGAAGTCTTATAGTAAAACGAATTGAGAATCTACCGTGATATTAATAATTAAATAGCAAATTATTCTGTATCAACTGAGACATAAGAAAATATCAAATACAAGTCTTTAATAAATCCAAATAAAGAAAACTAGAAATATCTAATTGAATACACATGAGTTGCACTCGCAAGAGGAGTCATGTGTATCTACTTCAGCTTCAACCTCCATTGTCACTACGTTCTCGTACACTAGAGCATTCACATAGTCTTCAGCTGTGAAACCTGCATCATCAACTAAAATATTCGATGTCGAGGGGGTGAGCACACATCACGGCTACATATGCATGCAATCAATTCATATATTTGGTCTGGTTTAAAGTTTGCAATATGCAATAGAAAGGTTTAGGTAGTCAAAGGTCGCGTTTATTGACCCCGCCTCTATACACAAGTGTGTGACGCCGCCCGAAGGTAACGTTTATCGTCGACTCAGAAGCACCCAATCATAAACATTATATAACAAAGGTTAACGTTTATTGCTATATAGTGCTATACCAACACGTAAGTCCCTGTTGGCGAGGGCTGCAAACTGGGCTCGCAACTAACCAATCCTAATGCCAAGCAGTGTATCCAAGGCCTCACCCCAGCATCCCTCAGAATGTCCATAGAGATAGAGCTAAGGCCCCCCAGTAGAGTCAGAGACTACAAGGACCGAGACCACCTCCCCGGATACTCTACGACATAATAGTTCTGCTAAAGTAATGGAGGTACGACGATGCTAATGCACAAGACTTGAGTTAGAGATAGAGCTAAAGTGCTGAGACCCGCCAAAGGTTAACGTTTATTGACGTTCTCATCACACCTCCCCTAATACTCGCTCGCATCAAGTACACCAACCACACACATACAATCACATGCCTATTCCTATCATCATCATCATTATTATGTTATAAAAAATAAAATAAATATGCATGAACAAATAATAGAAATATTGGATGACATGTTGTATGCACATTACAAACATCTTCGCATAGAATCAAGCATGGCATTGGACTCAAGAAAATAAAAAATAGTTTGTTATTAACCAATTAGTTTAGAGTTCGGTTTTCTCACCTTAGCTTGCTAATAGATACTTTTCCAAACTTTAGAATTACCTTTATATTGTTATTATATTGCTAGAAGACCTAACAAAGTCGATAAAATTTAATTAGAATTTATTCTGAATTTAAAAACCATTCTGTTAATTGAGGGTCGGAGGTAGGGTCGGAGTCATGATCGACCCTGGGTGCGACCCTCCCCAAACTCTGAACTTCCCGAACACTGAGGGTCGATAGTTTGGATCACATAGGGTTGGATGGTCATCGACCCTCGGTGCGACCCTCGTTGTACTTTGGTCGATTTCCGTCTTTTAGTCCATTCTTCGTGCTTGGGATCCTATGGCTTGCTCCTACATTCCATTCTACATTCATTCCATGGTCTGAAACCATGAATCATATACCTAAAATAGCTTTCATACATTCTCCTATGGTTTCCCATGAAAACCTAACCATGGGTTGATGGTTTGGGTTTTTCCGAGAACACACTCTCATCAATATCTAACCTAAGGTCTGTAGAAACTCATGGAATTAGTATCCATACCTGAAAAGAATACTCCTTCTCTGCAACTCTTCTCTTTTGGCTAAATTTTCTTCCTTGCTTCTCTTCTTCCTTTTTTCCTTCTCTTCTCTTTCTCTCAATTCAATTAGGGTTGTGAAAGGAGTGAAAGAGGCTTAGGGACGTCCTTTAAGTAGAGTAGGAACATCCTAAAATAAGTCCCTTTGAGATTAGGAAAGAATCCAAATCGAAAATTAGGAAATTTCCTAATTTTAGTTTTGGAGGCAACTGAGGGTCGATGGGAGGGTCAATGATCCCGTCGACCCTAGGTTTCTAATGAGTCCGACCCTCCCTTTAAAACTGAAGGTCTGACTTTCTGTTTTGGGGGGATCCGACCCTACTTGGCTGGGTATGCGACCCTCCCCTTAAATTAAGTATTTTTGGGTCGATTTGATACCTGAGATCTCGATCTCCTTCACGCCCTTGGTCCATTTGACTCGACCATGATAGGTAAACCTGGTTCAAGATGGTTAGACCGGATTAGATTGACACGGGTCTTACAACTCCCCCCTACTTATAAAAATTTCATCCTCAAAATTGTACGTACCTTCTGAATCAAATAAGTGAGGGTATTGCTTTCGCATAGCATTTTCTTTTTCCCATGTAATTTCTTCCACGTCTCTACTTTTTCATGTGACCTTAACATAATAAATATCTCGGTTGCGTAGACGTTGAACCTTTCGGCTGGTGATTTCTGTTGGTGTTACTTTAAATGTCAAATCATCAGTCAAATCCGGTAAATCTACTGTCAACACGTGCGTTGGATCCTTGACATACTTCTTCAATAGGGAAATGTGAAATACGTCATGCACACTTGATATAGATGGTGGTAGTGCTAACTGATAAGCCACTTTACCATGCTTAGCTAGAATTTCATACGGTCCGACATATCTTGGACTTAGCTTCCCTTTCTGTCCGAACCTTTTCAATCCTCGCATAGGCGATACTTTCAAGAATACTTTATCACCCACGGCGAACTCCAGATCTCTGCGTCGAGTATCTGCATATTGCTTATGACGGTTCTGAGCTGTTCTTACTCTTTCCTTGATAATGTCAACCACTCAGCAAGTCTCTTCAACAAATTCTGGCCCAACAATACTACGTTCTCCAACTTCATTCCAAAACAAAGGAGTTCGACACTTCCTACCATACAGTGCTTCATAAGGTGACATCTGTATAGTAGCCTGATAGCTATTGTTATAAGCGAACTCGATCAATGGTAACTTTTCATCCCATGATCCTTTGAAATCAATTACACATGCTCGTAGCATATCCTCTAGAATCTGAATTGTACGCTTTGACTGTCCGTCTGTCTGTAGGTGGAATGCAGTACTGAACTTCAACGCTGTACCCATAGCCTTTTGCAATCCTTCCCAAAACTTGGAAGTAAATCGTGGATCTCTATCAGACACAATGCTTTCTGGAACACCATGTAATCGAACAATATTATCCACATACAACTTTGCTAACCTTTCCAGTGTATACTGAGGTCGTATAGGTATGAAGCGAGCTGTTTTAGTCAGACGGTCCACAATCACCCAAACTGCGTCAACTACTCGAGGAGTCAGTGGTAGTCCCGTGACGAAGTCCATAGTGATGCAGTCCCATTTCCATGCTGGTTCCGGTAATGGCTGTAACAGTCCTGCGGGTCTTTGTCGTTCTGCTTTTACTTTCTGACAATTTAGGTATTGAGACACGAACTTGGCTACATCTGCTTTCAATCCTCTCCACCAATATAGTTTCTTTAGATCTTGATACATTTTTGTACTCCCAGGATGTATTGAATAGATGGTGGTATGGGCTTCTTTCATCAGTCGGTGTCTAATGTCCATACTTTCTGTTTCAGGTACACATATTCTTCGTTTGTATTTTAGTACTCTCTCTTCGTCCAAGGTGAACTCAGGATTAGTCCTAACTTTCTCGATATCTTTTTGTATTGTTCTCAGATAAGGATTTGATTTGATAGCTTTTTTCACTTCATCCATTATGTCTAGTATAATCTTCTATGCAGCGAACATGTTCAAAAACTGATGAACAAACCCTTGGTTGGCTGACTCATCCGTTGCGTCTATCACATATTGCTCATTGCCGTGATTGAATACCATTCCGGTAGTACACATTGCTGCAGTTGTGCTAACCTCTCCTTGCGATTTTATCATTGCCTTTCTGCTTAACGCATCTGCTACTACGTTCGCTTTTCCCGGATGATACTGGATATCACAATCATATATCACAATCATAGTCTTTCAATAGTTCCAGCCATCTTCTTTGTCTCATATCCAACTCCTTCTGATTAAATAAATAAGTAAGACTTTTATGGTCTGAGTTAATCTGAAATTTCTCTCCGTATAGATAATGTCTCCATATCTTGACAGCATGTACTACTGCTGCTAACTCCAAATCATGGGTGGGGTAATTTTTCTCATGTATCTTCAATTGTCTCGAGGCATAAGAAATTACTTGCTCTCCTTGCATAAACACACATCCTAGTCCCAGTCCCGAAGCATCAGTGTATAAAGTAAATGTCTGTCCTGGAACGAGAATAGTCAAAATCGTAGCGGATATCAATCTGGTCTTCAATGTTTGGAAGCTCTTCTCACATTTATCCGTCCACACAAACTTTTCTCCTTTCTTAGTCAGACTGGTAAGAGGTACGGCAATCCAGGAATAGTCTTCTACGAATCTCCGATAATAACCAGCTAGACCCAGAAAACTTCTAATTTCTGAAACACACTTTGGTGCTTCCCACTTTACAATAGCCTCGATCTTACTGGGGTCCACTTTGATTCCTTCAGCGGATACTACATGGCCTAAGAAGGCGACTTCACTTAGCCAAAACTCACACTTTGAAAATTTGGCATATAGCTTCTCTTTCCTTAAACGGTGTAGGGCGGCGTTTAGGTTCTTGATATGAGTTTCTTCGTCCTTGGAGTATACCAATATATCATCAATAAACATTATAGCCGATGTATCCAACATATCATGGAAAACCCGGTTCATTAGTTCCATAAAAGTTGCTGGTGCGTTTGTTAATCCAAAAGACATGACCAAGAACTCATAATGTCCATATCTGGTCCTGAAAGCTGTCTTCGGAATGTCACCCTCTTTAATCTTCAACTGATGATAGCCTGATCGAAGATCAACCTTAGAAAATACCTTTTCTCCTTGCAACTGATCGAACAAGTCATCGATCCGAGGTAGTGGATATCGATTCTTGATTGTCAGTTTATTCAACTCCCGATAGTTGATGCATAATCGAATGCTACCGTCCTTCTTCTTCACGAATAACACCGGCGCTCCCCATGGTGATATACTGGGTCGAATATAACCCTTGTCCAGCAGTTCCTGTAGTTACACTTTCAGTTCCTTCAGTTCAGTAGGAGCCATTCTGTAAGGTGCTTTTGATACTGGTGCGGCTCCAGGTACAAGGTCTATCACAAACTCTGTGGCTCGGTCAGGTGGTAATCCTGGTAGTTCCTCCAGAAATATGTCGGGATAGTCCCGCACGACTTCAATATCTTCCATTTGTGGTGCTTCCTTGGTTAGGTCGACCACTGATACTAGATAGCCGACTGCCCCCTTCTCAAGGCACTTCTTAGCCTTTAGTGCTGAGAGTATGAGCTTGCGTCTACGGGGAAGTTTGGTTCTCGAAAAACTAAATTCTGCTCCTTCTTTGTCTTTAAATGTTAGCTTTTTTTTGGCGCATAATAGGTTTGCAGAATGCTGAGCTAACCAGTCCATTCCCAAGATGACGTCAAAGTCTGCCATTTCAAGTTGTATCAAGGTTGCATCTAAGGTTTTCTCGCCAATGAGAACTGGACATGGTCCATAGCCTTTCTCTAATTCCACTTCTAACCCCATCAGTGACCGTACAAGTAATTTGTAGTCTAGTGTTTTGATGGGTAAGTTTATCTTCTTTTCGAATGACACAGATATAAATGAATGAGTAGCTCCTGAATCAAAGAGTACTCTGGCGGGTACGCCATTTATAGGTACGAGACCTGTGATTTATTTTACTTAGTCTACATGCTCATACAATGTAATTACAACTTTAAAAGTTTCAGTCATACCTGTGACCACATTGGGTGATGCGGCAGCATCCTCGGATGTAACAGCATATACCCGTCCCTGATGGAACTGCTTCTTGGGCTTAGGGCACTCCCTTGCCATATGTCCCGGTTGGTTGCAGTTAAAACACTTTGGACCTTCAGAATTTGGCTTTGGCTGATGCTGAGCTACTGGAGTAGTCCTGGGTGCAGCAGTAAAGCCATGAGCACGGAAGGGTTTAAATGTCTTGTTGTTCTCTCCATTGTAAGTATTTCCAGCTGGCCTTTTTATACCTTTGTTTTGTATGAAATAACTCTCCTTCTGGCTCGATTCTATAACTCGAGCGATCTGGACAGCTTTGTTATATATCTTCTTTTCTAAACCCAGTACATGTTCTCTGATGCTTCCCCTGAGTCCCGTGACAAACCTACGGGTTTTGGTGACCTCTTCTTGCATACTAAGTGGTGCAAAGAAAAAGAGCTCCTCATAACGCTGTTGATATGCATCCACTGACATCTGTCCCTGATATAGACTCAGGAACTCCTTCTCCATAGAATCTCTGAAGCTTCGTGGAAAATATTTCTCAAAGAAAACTTCTTTATAAACAGCCCAAGTCAGTTGGGCGTGCTTGGTCAGTAAGTAAGCCCTGGCTGATTTCCACCAATGATGTGCATCACCCTTCAGCATGAATGTGGCACATAATACTTTTTCTTCCTCTGTAATAGTCATCATGAGGAAATTTCTCTCCATCTCGTCTATCCAGTGTGCTGGCCATAATAGATCAGACGGTTTGCCATTAAATTCCCTGGGCTTCATCTTCAAAAACCTTTCAACCAGTCGAGAGTGATCCATCTGATTTTGGGGGTATACCCCAAACATAGGGGTGGATACTGATAATTAACCGGAGCTGCTTTCGGACCAGGTACTAGAATTTGTGCAGCAGGTTGTTGAGGTGTCTGAGGTGCTGGGTGGTTACCCACCGGTGCTGCACTGGCTTGTCCCGTCTGCATGGGTGTAGCATGAGCAGCCTGGAACATGATTCCCATTGCAACCAGCATTTGAGCCTGTGCGTGTTGCATCTGTTGCAGCTGCTGAGCTAGGTTCATAACTACGGTTGCTAGTTCCGGTGGTGGAGGTGGCAAATTTATAGGATTTTCCTGATCTGGATTTCCTAAGACATGTACATTCTCCTAGTTAGTTTCCTCCACAGGTGGTGGTGGTGGAACTGCATTTCGGCTCTGTCTGGTTACTCTTCTTCCAGACATATTTTCTTCTGAGATGGGTGGTGCCTGAAAATCATCCAAAATAAGTGAGAAATCATTGATATTCCATGTAGGCACGTTAACTGATGTAAACTTTCAAATTTCAATTCATTTTATAAAAAAAAATACTGTCTTTTCTATGCAGGGTCGATGGTATGTCCGACCCTTAGTATCCGACCCTGGGAATAACCTGTTCTTCCTGAGAGCTGAGGGTCGATGGGTGTCCGACCCTCAGTTCCGACCCTTAGTTTTCTGTCAGATTCCCGAGAGCCGAGGGTCGATGGGAGGGTCGATCCGAGGGTCGATGGTTCTGGTTCTCAGACCAAAAATCAGATTTTTAAGATTCGATTTTGAGTCATTTCTTATTATTTCCCTCCCGTTTCGACTCGTCTCTCCCCTCTGAGTTGCTACAGTGCCACTCCACTATTTTTGGTCAGTTTGAGTCCGGGTTTTGATCTCCACGTCATCCATACAGGTATGTTCTCCCATTTTTATCTGTTTCTAGGTTTTCTTTTCTAGGTTTTTGCTCATTTAACTGGTATTCTTCAAATTAAACTTTTTCCAACCGTAAAAATTTGATTTTTATTGGGGGCTTTTGTTATCGGTGTCTCAAGGAACGAAAGCCCTCAAAATTTTTTGAGTTTCATCGGTTAGCTATCGAGAAACTTGGATTTTTGCTCGTTTGCCCTAATTTGTCGAAATTTTTCGATTTCTTAAAATTTCTTTAAATTGGTCTTCGTTAGTTCCAATTTCCTACTGTGTGAGTGTCGTAGGCTATGTTGGAACCTTTGTAAGTCCTCCTGCCCGAGTGTACGGGTGAAAAGTGAGGCTTTTGGCCAATTTACGTCGTTAAAAATGTTAAATTTTGGATTTTTATCCTATTAACTCCTTGTCTCCCTTTTTCTTTCTTATCTGCAGATACCATGGCTAGTACCAAGATACCCAGAGTTCGTGATCCGCTTCGTTTCCGCTCCAATGAAGCCGAGGCACAGTATGCCGACTATGCTCGTAAGAAAGTGGAGGTGGTCGTATGGTGAACTTGGCTGAGCTAGCCTTGTTCAACGTAGAGAGAGGATTTGGTGATATGGGGTGGCTCCCTGTCATTACTTACGATGTGTGCACATGTCTGGATTTGGTGCGTCAGTTCTATTGTAATCTCCAGGTGGTGGGGAATTACAATGACGTTGAGCGTGGTCAAGAGTTGCGCATCACCAGCTATGTTAAAGGGGTGCACATTTCATTTGACTATCGGCAACTGGCCAACCTGCTGGGAATTCCTTATGATGGCCCCATGGTGTACTGTGCGCCTGGAGAGCCCTAGTTTGTTTCCATGGAGATGAGGGCAGAGATCGACAATCAGTTGCTATGACCTGATCGCTGGCAGATGAGATCCTGTTACATGCGTCCAGCTCCACAGGTCTTCTGCAAGATTATCCAGCGTAATCTGATTCCGCAGAGTGGGCACTATGAGAGGGTTTCTCAACTGACCCAATTTCTGATATATAGTATCTGCACCAGACAACCAGTCTGCCTTCCCTACATCATCATGCGGACCATGATTAATGCTACATTGTCCGGTCATAGGGGTAATCTACCCTATGGACGCATGATTACTATTCTTCTGACCCACCTGGGGGTTGACTTGGTGGTTGAGGACATTCAGGAGAAGACCTTCTCGTCGCCCCTAGATTGGGAGGCTATCTGCAAGATGGGCATGCGGGATGCCCAAGTCAGTGATGAGGAGAGGAACGAGATGGTACGCCCTTACACTCGCATTGAGATGGCTGGACACTGAGGCCGTTGCTGCCACTGCTAGAGCTGATGTGGATCCTGTCAATGATGTCGATCGTATGTATATGGATGTCGACTCAATACCACCGCCTTCACCTACGCATGCGGCTGGAGTTGGTACTTCTTCTGCGGAGGATCCTGTACTTGAGACTGGTCCTTCTCATGCGGCTGGTCCTTCACACCCACCTCCTGACATGATGGAGATGTTGCAGGAGATCAGGGAGGCTCAGCGTAGATCTGATCTGAGGATGGAGGAGTTGCTAGACGCTCAGCGTGTGAGAGTGGATGAGCTGTTAGCCGCCCAGCGTGTGAGAGTGGATGAGCTGTTAGCTGCCCAGCACATATCAGACACATGGATGGCAGAGCCCATAGAGGTTCAGCGTGCGACTGATCGGAGGGTGACCGATCTCACAGCTAGTCTATAGACGACCCATACTCAGATAGCCTGGTTGACTAGAGTCTATGCTGAGGACTATGACAGAGATCGTGAGGCCCCGCCTCCTCCTTCACCTCCAGCTTCTTGAATGTACTTTATTTTCCTTGTACTACAGAGTAACTGTCCGGGTTGTGGACTGTACTCTGCTTTAGCTATGTCTATACGTTTGTTTCTCTCTCATTGAATGTAAAATTGTTTCCCCTTTTATAGATGCATTATTCTCTTTTTAAATTTGGTCTCAATCATCACTTGTGCTTATAATGTGTTAATATTAGTGTTTTTACTTTTATCCTATCTCATTTCACAATTGTCTCGAATGTATATTAGTTCAGCGGACAAGGCCTGAGATGCTCTGATACCAAGTTGTCACACCTCAATTCCGTACTATTCAGAATGGTGTGATGAACCGCTAGCAAACCAACGGTTCAACCAAGATCTCGAGTAGGCTATATCCGTGTTATCTAAACTCCCATACATCCATAATCATAATCAGAGTAAATACACAATAGCGGAAGTCTTATAGTAAAACGAACTGAGAATCTACCATGATATTAATAATTTAATAGAAAATTATTCTGTATCAACTGAGACATAAGTAAATATCAAAAACAAGTCTTTAGTAAATCCAAATAAAGAAAACTAAAAAATATCTGATCGAATACACATGAGTTGCACTCGCAAGAGGAGTCATGTGTATCTACTTCAGCTTTAACCTCCATTGCCGCTACATTCCCGTACACTGGAGCATTCACATAGTCTTTAGCTGTGAAACCTGCATCATCAACTAAAATATTTGATATCGAGGGAGTGAGCACACATCACGGCTCAGTGAGTAAACAAAACAATGCAACATTACATATGCATGCAATCAATTCATATCATTGGTCTGGTTTAAAGTTTGCAATATGGAATAGAAAGGTTTAGGTAGTCAAAGGTCGCGTTTATTGACCTGCCTCTATACACAAGTGTGTGACGCCGCCCGAAGGTAACGTTTATCGTCGACTCACAAGCACCCAATCATAACATTATATAACAAAGGTTAACGTTTATTGCTATATAGTGCTATACCAACACGTAAGCCCCTGTTGGCGAGGGCTGCAAACTGGGCTCGCAACTAACCAATCCTAATGCCAAATAGTGTATCCAAGGCCTCACCCCATCATCCCTCAGAATGTCCAAAGAGATAGAGCTAAGGCCCCCCGGTAGAGTCAGAGACTACAAGGACTGAGACCACCTCCCCTGATACTCTATGACATAATAGTTCTGCTAAAGTAATGGCGATACGACGATGCTAATGCACAAGACTTGAGTTAGAGATAGAGCTAAAATGCTGAGACCCACCAAAGGTTAACGTTTATTGACGTTGTCATCACACCTCCCCTGATACTCGCTCGCATCAAGTACACCAACCACACATATATAATCACATGCCTATTCCTATCATCATCATCATCATTATGTTATAAACAATAAAATAAATATGCATGAACAAATAATAAAAATATTGGATGACATGTTGTATGAACATTACAAACATCTTCGCATAGAATCAAGCATGGCATTGGACTCAAGAAAATAGAAAATAGATTGTTATCAACCAACTAGTTTAGAGTTCTGTTTCCTCACCTTAGCTTGCTTATAGATACTTTTCTAAGCTTTAGAATCACCTTTATATTGTTATTATATTGCTAGAAGACTTAACAAAGTCGATAGAATTTAATTAAAATTTATTCTGAATTTAAAAACCATTCTGTTAACTGAGGGTCAGAGGTAGGGTCGGAGTCATGATTGACCCTGGGTGCGACCCTCCACAAACTCTGAACTTCCCGAACACTGAGGGTCGATAGTTTGGATCACCTAGGGTCGGATGGTCATCGACCCTCGGTGCGACCCTCGGTGTACTTTGGTCGATTTCCCTCTTTTAGTCCATTCTTCATGCTTGGGATCCTATGGCTTGCTCCTACATTCCATTCTTCATTCATTCCATGGTCTGAAACCATGAATCATCCACCTAAAATAGCTTTCATACATTCTCCTATGGTTTCCCATGAAAACCTAACCATGGGTTGATGGTTTGGGTTTCTACGAGATCACACTCTCATCAATATCTAACCTAAGGTCTGTAGAAACTCATGGAATTAGTATCCATACATGAGAAGAATACTTCTTCTCTGCAACTCTTCTCTTTTGGCTAAATTCTCTTCCTTGCTTCGCTTCTTCCTCTTTTCCTTCTCTTCTCTTTCTCTCAATTCAGTTAGGGTTGTGAAATGAGTGAAAGAGGCTTAGGGATGTCCTTTAAGTAGAGTAGGAATATCCTAAAATAAGTCCCTTTGAGATTAGGAAAGAATTCAAATCGAAAATTAGGAAATTTCTTAATTTCAGTTTCGGAGGCAACTGAGGGTCGATGATCCCGTCGACCCTAGTTTCTAATGAGTCCGACCCTCCCTTCAAAACTGAGGGTCTGACTTTCTGTTTTAGGGGGATCCGACCATTTTTGGCTGGGTATGCGACCCTCCCCTTAAATTAAGTGTTTTTAGGTCGATTTGATACCTGGGATCTCAATCTCCTTCACGCCCTTGGTCCATTTGACTCGACCATGATAGGTAAACCTGGTTCAAGATGGTAAGACCGGATTAGATTGACACGGGACTTACAACCAACCGTGGAGGAAGCCAGTCAAGAAAATATATTTGCACAGGGTAATCCGCAGGTTGCACCACCAGTAAACCAGGGTCAGGCAAATCCTACAAACTTGCCACCTCCACCACCGGAGCTGGCAACCGTGGTTATGAACCTAGCGCAATGGCTGCAACAAATGCAACAAGCATAGGCTCAAATGCAAGCAGCAATGGGAATAATGTTTCAGGCAGCACATGCTGCACCAATATGGACTGGACAAACAAGTGCAGCACCCGTGGATAACCACCCAGCACCTCAAACACCTCAACCACCAGCTGCACAGATTCCAGTACCAGGTCCTATAGCGGTTTAGGTTAATTACCAGTATCCACAACCTATGTTTGGGGCATACCCTCAAAATCAAATGGACCACTCCCGACTGGTGGAGCGATTCTTAAAGATGAAACCCAAGGAGTTTAACGGTAAACCGTCCGATCCTTTATGGCTGGCACACTGGATCGATGAAATGGAGAGAAATTTTCTGATGATGACTATTACAGAAGAAGATAAGGTATTATGTACCACCTTCATGCTAAAAGGTGATGCACATCATTGTGGAAATCTACCAGGGCCTACCTATTGACCAAGCACGCCCTATTGACCTGGGCTATATATAAAGAAGCTTTCTTTGAGAAGTACTTTCCCCGAAGCTTCAAAGATTCTATGGAGAAGGAGTTCTTGAGTTTATATCAGGGACAGATGTCTGTGGATGCATATCAACAGCGTTATGAGGAGCTGTTTTTCTTTGCACCACTCAGCATGCAAGAAGAAGACACTAAGACCCATAGGTTTGTCATGGGACTTAGAGGAAGCATCAGAAAGCATGTTCTAGGTTTGGAGAAGAAAATATATAATGAAGCTGTACAAATTGCTCGGGTTATAGAATCGAGCCAGAAGGAGAGCTATTTTATGCAAAACAGAGGCATAAAAAGGCCAGCTGGAAATGCTTATAACGGAGGTAATAACAAGACATTCAAACCCTTCCGTGCTCAAGGCTTTACGGCTGCACCCAAGACTACCCCAGTAGCTCATCAGCAGCCAAAGCCAAATACTGAAGGTCCAAAATGTTATAACTACAATCAAGCGGGGCATATGGCAAGGGAGTGTCCTAAGCCCAGGAAGCAGCTACATCGAGGACGAGTTTATGCTGTTACATCTGAGGATGCTGCCGCATCACCTGATGTGGTCACAGGTATGGCGAAAACCTTTTAAGTTGTATTACATTGTGTGAGCATGTAGACTAAGTTAAAATAAATCACAAATATCGTACCTATAAATGACATACCCGCCAGAGTACTCTTTGACTCGGGAGCTACTCATTCTTTTATATCTGTGTCATTTGGAAAGAAGTTGAATTTACCCATCAAAACATTAGATTACAAACTACTTGTACGGTCACCGATGGGGTTAGAAGTGGAGTTGGAAAAAGGTTATGGGCATTGTCCAGTTCTCATTGGCGAGAAAACCTTAGATGCAACCTTGATCCAACTTGGGATGGCAGACTTTGACGTCATCTTGGGAATGGATTGGTTAGCTCGGCATTCTGCGAACCTATTATGCGCCGAAAAGAAGCTAACATTTAAAGACAAAGAAGGAGCAGAGTTCAGTTTTGCGGGAACCAAACTTCCCCGTAAACGCAAGCTCATACTCTCAGCACTAAAGGCTAAGAATTGCCTTGAGAAAGGAGCAGTCGGGTATCTAGTGTCAGTGGTCGACCTCACCAAAGGAGCACCACGGATGGAAGATATTGATGTCGTGCGGGACTACCCTGACGTATTTCCTGAGGAACTACCAGGATTACCACCCGACCAAGCCAAAAAGTTTGTGATAGATTTTATACCTGGAGCCGTACCAGTATCAAAAGCACCTTATTGAATTGCTCCTACTAAACTAAAGGAATTGAAAGTACGACTACAAGAACTACTGGACAAGGGTTATATTCGACCCAGTATATCACCATGGGGAGCACCAGTATTGTTCATAAAGAAGAAGGACGGTAGCGTTCGATTATGTATCGACTACCGGGAGTTGAACAAACTGACAATCAAGAATCGATATCCACTACCTCGGATCGATGACTTGTTCGATCAGTTGCAAGGAGCAAAAGTATTTTCTAAGATCGATCTTCGGTAATGCTACCATCAGTTGAAGATTAAAGATGGTGATATTCCTAAGACAGTTTTCAGGACCCGATATGGACATTACGAATTCTTGGTCATGTCTTTTGGATTAACAAACGCACCAGCAACTTTCATGGAACTTATGAACCGGGTTTTTCAAGATATGTTGGATACGTCGGTTATTGTATTATTGATGATATATTGGTATATTCCAGGGACAAGGAAACCCATATTAAGAATCTAAATGCCACTCTACAGCGTTTAAGGAAAGGGAAGCTGTATGCCAAATTTACCAAGTGTGTGTTTTGGCTAAGTGAAGTCACCTTCCTAGGCCATGTAGTATCCGCTGAAGGAATCAAAGTGGATCCCAGCAAGATCGAGGCTATTGTAAAGTGGGAAGCACCAAAGAGCGTTGCAGAAATTAGAAGTTTTCTGGGTCTAGCTGGTTATTATCGATGATTTATGGAAGACTATTCCCGGATTGCCGTACCTCTCACCAGTCTGACTAAGAAAGGTGAAAAGTTTGTGTGGACGGATAAATGCGAGAAGAGCTTTCAAACCTTGAAGACCAGAATGATATCCGCTCTGATTTTGACTATTTCGGTTCCAAGATAGCCATTTGTCTTATACACTGATGCGTCAGGACTGGGATTAGGATCTGTGCTTATGCAAGGAGAACAAGTAATGGCTTATGCCTCAAGAAAGTTAAAGACACATGAGAAAAATTATCCCACTCATGATTTGGAGTTAGCGGCAGTAGTACATGCTATCAAGATATGGAGACATTACCTTTACGGGGAGAAGTTTCAGATTAAATCAGACCATAAAAGTCTTACTTATCTATTTAATTAGAAGGAGTTGAATATGAGACAAAGAAGATGGTTGGAACTATTCAAAGACTATGATTGTGATATCCAGTATCATTCGGGGAAAGCTAATGTAGTAGCGGATGCGTTGAGTAGAAAGGCAATGATAAAATCTCAAGGAGAGGTTAGCACAACTGCATCAATGTGTACTACTGGAATGGTATTCAATTACGGCAATGAGCAGTATGTGATAGATACAATGGATGGATCAGCCAACCAAGGGTTCATTCATCGGTTTTCCATTATGTTCGCTGCATTGAGGATTTTACTGGATATAATTGATGAAGTGAAGACAGCTTTCAAATCAGACCCTTACCTGAGAACGGTACAAGAAGACATCGAAAAAGGTAGAACTAACCCTGAGTTCACCTTTGACGAAGAAAAGGTATTGAAGTACAAAGGAAAAATATGTGTACCCGAAACAGAAAGTGTGGACATTAGACACCCACTGATGAAAGAAGCCCATACCACCATCTATTCGATACATCTGGGAAGTACAAAAATGTATCATGATCTAAAGAAACTATATTGGTGGAGAGGAATGAAAGCAGATATAGCTAAGTTCGTGTCTCAATGCCTAAATTGTCAGAAAGTAAAGGCTGAACGACAAAGACCCACAGGACTGTTACAGCTGTTACCGGAATCGGCATGGAAATGGGACAGCATCACTATGGGCTTTGTCACAAGATTACCACTAACTCCTTGAGTAGTTGACGCAGTTTGGGTGATTGTAGACCGCCTGACTAAAACAGCTCACTTTATATCGATACGACCTCAGTATACACTAGATAGGTTAGCAAAGCTGTATGTGGATAATATTGTTCGATTACACGGTGTATCAGAGAGCATTGTGTCCGATAGAGATCCAAGATTTACTTTCAAGTTTTGGGAAGGATTGCAAAAGGCTATGGGTACAACATTGAAGTTTAGTACTGCATTCCATCCACAGACAGATGGACAGTCAAAGCGTACAATTCAGATTCTATAAGATATGCTACGAGCATGTGTAATTGATTTTAAAGGATCATGGGATGAAAAGTTACCACTAATCGAGTTCGCGTATAACAATAGCTATCAGGCTACTATACAGATGTCACCCTATGAAGCATTGTATGGCAGAAAGTGTCGAACTCCATTGTTTTGGAATGAAGTAGGGGAACGTAGTATTGTTGGACCGGAATTTGTTGAAGAGACTTATCGAGTGGTCGACATTATCAAAGAAAGAGTAAGAGCAGCTCAGAATCGTCAGAAGCAATATGCAGATACTCGATGCAGAGATCTTGAGTTCGTCGTGGGTGATAAAGTATTCTTAAAGGTATCGCCTATGCGAGGTCTGAAATAGTTCAGACAGAAAGGGAAACTAAGTCCAAGATATGTCGGGCCATATGAGATTCTAGCTAAGCATGGGAAAGTGGCTTACCAATTAGCACTACCACCATCTATGTCAAGTGTGCATGACGTATTTCATATTTCCTTATTGGAGAAGTATGTCAAAGATCCAACGCACATTCTGACAGTAGATCTGCCTGATTTGACTGATGATTTGACATTTGAAGTGACACCAACTGAAATCACCAGCTGAAAGGTTCAACGACTATGCAACCGAGATATATATTATGTTAAGGTCACTTGGAGAAGTAGAGACATGGAAGAAATTTCATGGGAAAAAGAGAATGCTATGCGGAAGCAATACCCTCATTTATTCGACTAAAAATGTATGAACAATTTCGGGGACAAAATTTTTATAAGTAGGGGGGAGTTGTAAGACCCGTATCAAACTAACCCGGTCTTATCACCTTGAACCAGGTCTACCCATCATGGTCGAACCAAATGGATCACGTGCATGAAGGAGATCACAATCCCAGGTATTAAACTGACCCAAAAATGCTCAGAATAAGGGGAGGGTCACATACCCAACAAGGGAGGGTCAGACCCCCCCAGTATAAAAGTCAGATCCCCAGTTTTACATGGGGGGTCGGACATTTTAAGGACCAGGGGTCGACGGGATCTCCGACCCCTCCTATCGACCCCTGGTAGTCGGTAAAAATAGTTCGAAACTAAAATTAGGAAACCTTCCTAATTTCAATGGGATTCCTTCCTAATCTCAATGAGACTTATTTTAGGAGTTTCTACTCTATAAATAGGACGTCCCTAAGCCTCTTTCACTCCTTTTACAACCCTAATTGGATTGAGAGAAAGAGAAGAGAAGGAAGAGAAAGAAAAGAGAAGGAAAGTGGAGAAGAAGACCAAGGAGAAGGGATTCAGAGGAAGAAGCATACTTCTCAGGTATGGATACTATCTCCATGAATTTCTTAAGACCTTAGAGTAGATAATGAAGAGGGGATTATCTAGGAAGAACCCAAATCATCCACCCATGGTTAGGTTTTCATGAAAAACCATGGGGGAAATCATGAAAGCCATGTAGGTGAATAAACCACGGTTCTAGGCCATAGAACATGTGTGGAATGGACTGTAGGAGCAAGCCATATGACCCCAAACATGAAGAATGGACTGAAGGAAGAAAATTGACAAAACCCACAGGGGGTCGATGGCCAATCGACCCTACCAGACCCTGAGCATCGACCCCCAGTGTTTGGGAAGTCCTGAATAGGGGTGGTCGCACCCAGGGTCGATCAAGACTCCGACCCTAGCATCGACCCCCAATTAGCAGCATGCTTTTTAAGGTCTGAATTAATTCTAATTAAATTCTATCGACTTGGTTAGGTTTTCTAGAGATATAATATCGATATATAGTTGATTCTTATAGCTTGAAAGAGGATTTACGATCAAGTAAAGGTGAGGAAACAAGATCTAAACTAATTGGTTAATAACAAACTGTTTTTATTTCTTGAGTCCAATGCTATGCTTGATCCTATGCGAATATGCCTGTAATGTGCATACAACATGTCATCCAATATTTCTATTATTTGTTTCATGCATATTTACTTTATTATTTATAACATGATGATGATGATGATGATAGGAATAGACATGTGGATGTATGTGTGTGGTTGGTGTACTTGATGCGAGCGAGTATCAGGGGGTGTCATAGGCCAGGCCTCAGCACTCTAGCTCTATCTCTAACTCAAGTCTTGTACATTAGCATCGTCGTATCGCCATTACTTTAGCAGAACTATTACGTCGTAGAGTATCAAGGGAGGTGGTCTCAGTCCTTGAAGTCTCTGACTCTACCGGGGGGCTTTAGATCTATCACTATGGCGTTCTGAGGGATGCTGGGGTGAGGCCTTGGATACACTGTTTGGCATTAGGATTGGTTAGTTGCGAGCCCAGTTTGTAAGCCCTCGCCAACAGGGGCTTACGTATTGGTATGACACTGTACAGCAATAAACGTTAACCTTTGTTGTACAATGTTCATGGTCGGATGGATGGGGACGACAATAAACTTTAACCTTTGGGTGGACTTCCACACCCTGTGTATAGTGGAGGGGTCAGTAAACGTTAACCTTTGACCACCGAACCTTTCTATTGCGCATTGCAAACTATAAAACAGACCAAAGATATGAATTGAATGCATGCATATGTATTGTTGCATTGTTTTGTTTGCTCACTAAGCCATGATGTGTGTTTACCCTCTCGACGTCGAATATTTTTAGTTGATGATGCAGGTACTACCGTCGAAGATTATGTCAGCGCTCCAGTGTACGGGCTCATGGCGGCGATGGAAGTTGAAGACGAAGTGGATACGCATGACTCCTCTTGCGAGTGCAACTCATGCGTATTCGATTAGATTTTATTTTAATTATTTAGATTTAGTAAAGACTTGTAATTGATATTTATTTATGTCTTAGTTGCTATAGAATAATTTGCTATTTAAATATGATTATCTCATCTAGATTTCTCAGTTAATTCTACTATAAGACTTCTACTACTGTGTATTTACTCTGATTATGAATGTGGATGTATGAGGTTTAGATATAACGGTTATAGCCTACTCGAGATCCTAGTTGAACCGTTGGTTTGATAGCGGTTCATCACACCATTCTGAATAGTGCAGAATTGGGGTGTGATAATGAAAGTCTTCAACCTTTAATATAAATTAATATGGATTAAGAACCTAATTAATTCTTATCAATAGACCAGTTGGTATTAAGCAATCCTCATGAATCTACTGATAGCATTACACTCTCGGAAGGAGTTAAAGATGAAAAACAACCTAATAAGCGTCCGATTCTTTAGCTCATTCTACGTTCTTTTAAGCAAGTAATAGAAACTTAGATCGTCACCATTTTTCTTAATTGTTACTTTTCCTGAATACCATAACAATTACGGATTATGGATTCAGGTTAGCTATAAACCACACAACTCAATCGATTAATAGGCCTCTTAATAAGTTGAATCATGTAATCATTCACACGAAGAACCAAGAAACGCAGATACTCGAATAAGAAAATAATTAGATTAAGAATTAGAGTCTCTCAACTTTGTTAACCGGATTGAATTCCCCTTGAATAGACAAGATAGCTTAGTCGGCCATAAAAAATCAATAAATCTTCTTCTCTAAAAGAATTCTCAAAAAAAGTACTTTTAAAACTAAAACTCAAATTAAACTAAAAGAGGAGAGAGAGAGTGTGTGTCCCTTATTAATGGGCGTTGCACCTTTTATAGCATAAGGGGAACATCCATAATGGGGCTGGTTCTCTTTTTTTTTATTTTTTTTTATTTAGCAATCCTTAAAACATATCTTTCCCACTTTATGGGCTATAAAATTTAGAAACAAATAACTAATTATAGAAATCAAATTAGAAGTCTCTATATTTGTTACACTTGGAATTTCTTTTTCTTTTTCTTTTTTTCTTTCCTTCTCTTCCTTCTAAGGCAGCTGTCCCTTAGTCGAACTTCCTCCACTAGGCCGCCTCTTGTACTGTTGTCCCATATCGATCTCAATTGGTTATTGTAACATGAATTTTACTCCTCTTGGGTGCCAATGTCCTGTAAAATAAAATTTGAAACAAGTGAGTACCATAAGACATGAAATCTGTTAAATAGAGTAAATGTAGGGACGATAATTATGTAAAATTATGAGTCTATCACACACCCCCTGGATTATGTCCCCCCGCTAAAGCACAAATCAATTGACCAAGTTGAAGTGTTGTACTTCAATAGGGGCACGGACTACTACTCCCATAGATCACCATGTTTCTATGCTGAAGGACAACGCAAAGCATATGGACTTGGATTATGCTCCCACATGTTATAGATTCATATACTTCACCCACAAACAATATACCAAACAATCAATCATCAGGCATGTTTACACAATAAATAAATCTACACTCCAGTAGGAATCCCCGTCCTATTCCCATAGGCTGACCGTGCCCCTACTAGAGTATAGCTTGCCAACATGGCACGTGCTTCATACACCTCCACTCCGCACACCCATCATATATGGACTTAACAAGGTTGGGTCCCAGTAGAAACCCCAACCCCCTACTCCCATAGTTTGTCGTGCTCCACTGTGGACTAGCCAAATGCCAACGTGAATTCATGAAGTCGCACATTACATGAACCACCATACATGGGTTGCACCCCAGCGATGACCCCAAGATCACTACTCCCATAGATCATTGTGTCCCAACTAGGATATAGGTAGACCAACGCAGCACGTGTGCATGTACTCCCATACGTCACCCGGTTACCATACATGATCATGCACACAGCAACATACATTTCTCATCCTCCATCTCGTGGACCGTGTATTGTACTCCCATACTCCATACGTCCACCATACAATATTTTCAATATACATTGTTATTGATATATAATGCAAATGCATGAACAGTTAATACAATTTATTGGATGACATTTTATGAAAGTAAAAATAACAATCATCACCAAAACACCCACATGCTCAAACACTACGAGCACCCAATTCCCCTCACCTATTGACTCCAGAGGTGCTGAAGAACCTTGAAGCCTATAAAAGACTTCGCCTACTACCAACGGTGTTTTACTTATTCTGTAAGACCCACTTGCCATGCACCCGGTCTAACCTTATGTTCTCATGTCGTGATCGGTCTTCCCATCATAATCGACTCAAGTGAACCAATTTTATGAAGAAACCACAAGATGAGATAAGCAATAAGTCAAATTTAGTTGGTATTGTTGACTGTTTAAGTTTGTGTAGAAGCAACCAGTCAAAAACTAAAAACCAATAAATTTTAGACGTACAGTGGTAGTTTTTAGGGGTATGGTTGACCATATGGTCGACTAAGTTGTGACCGTACAATGTACGGTTGCATGTTTTGAAAACGTATGGTCGACGGATTATGCTACCGCACGATCGACCGTACGAACCTAGAAACAATTTCGTGTGTAGGAAACTTTCCTAATTAGAGGAGGACTCTTTCCTAATTGAAAGATGACTCTATATGGAGGTTTTCCTCTATATAAAGGATTTCCTTTAACCTTTCTTACTCTTTTAGAACGCAAATTGAAATTCTAAACCTAAGGGAGAAAGAGAGAGAGGAAGAGAAGGAGAAGGAGATTTGGAGAAGAAGGCTGAGAGAAAGATTTTACAGAGAAGAGTTCTATCTCTCTACAACAAGCTTAAGGTATGGACTTTACTCTGTAGGGTAGATCCAATAGAATAGGTTCTTTTTAAATTGATATATGGAACCTAGTACAATGATTCGGTTATAAGTTTTCTATGGGAAACCATAGAGAGTAGGGTAGGGATAATTAATAAGGATAAACTATGATTAAAGGCCAAAGGATGATTTTAGGATGAATCCCATTGATGAGCCAAGAGGAAGAACTTCTATGAGAAGTAAAATTAACCTGACTACGTATGGTCGCAGCTATGGTCCAGCATAGCATGACCAGAGTATCTATCACACCCTAATTTTGAATCAACCAGAATGGTGTGATGAACCGTCTATAAACTAACAGTTCAACCAAGATCTCGTATAGGCCATGTCCATTTGATTAAGCTAGATACAACCACAACCATAATCAGAGTAAATAAACAATAGCGAAAGTCTTTAACATTAATAAACTGAGTATCTAACAGTGATAACATAATTAATTATCCAATTATATCCAAATGACTCAAGACATAAAATAAAATAAAGTAATCAATTACATGTTCTGATAATCAACAACTAAATCTAATCGAAAACACATGAGTTACACTCGCACAATGAATCATGCGACTCCACCATAGCTTCCACATCCATCGCAGTAACATGTCTGTACATTGGTGCATTCATATAATCTTCCATGGTAGGACCTGCAATATTAACTAAAAATATTCGACGTCGAAAGGGTGAGCACACATCATGGCTCAGTGTGCAAACAAAACAATGCAACAAACATATGCATGCATTTAATTCATATCTTTGGTTTGGTTTATAAGTTTGCAATGTGCTATAGAAATTATTGGTGGCACCGTACCTTTATACACGAGTGTGTGAATTCACCCAATGGATCAAACACCATTGCAATTTTGGTAACGAAAGAATCTTATTACAACTAAATTTCTGCCAATTCCTTTCTTTTCTGGAAACCGTTGGATTTCTTGGTTTTAAAATAGGATATGTGGTATAAAATTGGATAATTTATTCCCCCTTTCCCCAAAAAAAGATCTTGGAGATTCTAATGCTTACTCTCAAACTCTTTGTTCACACAGTAGTGATATTTTTTGTTTCGCTCTTTATCTTCGGGTTCCTATCTAATGATCCAGGACGTAATCCTGGACGCGGGGAATAAAAGAATAAAAAAGGGGGGGGAGGATTTCTCGATTTTCGTGATTGTAGCGTAAGTCTAAACCGTTGGAAAACATTACAATAGTTATACGTACGATGTCATTTTGATTTTGGGGATGTAAATGTTGCCGTTCACGGATGGAGGATGCAAGCGGGCTTTGAGCAACGAGCGCCGCTACCGTAGCCGGGGGTGTAGAGCAGCCCAAGAATGGCTGCCTCGAAGGTAGAATAAACATAGCCCCTTATTATCCTGTCTTCTTGGCTAGTAAAGGCAAATGTGGTTTGAAAGAAAATAAAAGCTTCATCCTTTCATTCGGAAAGAAGCGGCAAGAGAAGGACCAGTCCTTCACTCCATTAAATAAAGTGAAAAAGCCCACATTGAATCAGGAATGGAACCATATTTTACCACATACCACGTTCGAGAGATCGAAGATTCAATTCTATCTAAACTAAACAATTCTAAGCGCAGTCACCTACCACCTGACAACGAGGACTCATCTTCACTACTAGCACCATCCTGCTCTAGGAAAACCCGCTTTGAAACTGCCTTGAGAAAGAGACTTTCAGGCGACCGGTTTCATCCCACATGCACCCATCATGGAATAGAGATAGAGCTAAAGTGCCCGGATTAAACATCGCATAACACTTCCCCTAATGCCCTACCCATACAATCATATAAGCCCCTATTGACAAGGGCTTACAAACTGGGCTCGCAACTAACCAATCCTAATGCCAAACAGTGTATCGAAGGCCTCACCCCAGCACCCCTCAATATGTCCATAGAGATAGAACTAAGGCCCCCAGCAGAGTCAGAAACTACACAGTCCGAGACCACCTCCCCTGATGCCCTACGATGTAGTAGTTCTACTAAGGTAATGGGGATACGACGATGTTAGTGGGTAAGACTTGAGTAGAGATAGAGCTAGAGTCTGGTGACCAGGATGAACCACAGTGTCACGTCCTCCCCCTGATGCTCCACTCGCATCAAGCGCACTAACCACACGAATACATTCACATGCCTATTCCTAACATCATCATCATCATCATTATAGAATTAAATATGCATGAGCAGTAATAGTAGGAATATTAAATGACATGTGAAATGTACATTACAAGCATACTAGCAAAGAATCATTCATAGCATTGGACTCAATAAGTAAAACAGCTTGTTATTAGCCAATTAGTTTAAGTCTTGTCCCTCACCTTTGGTCGATGGTTGTTCCTCGTCCAAGCTTTGTAAATCACTTTTAGACCACTTGAAAACCTAATAAATTAATAGATTTTAAATTAGAGTTTATTTCCATTAATTCAGACTTCCAGAAGCTGAGTGGTCGCAGGTGTGGCTGCACCTGTGGTCTCAGTTTCTGCAACCACAGGGTGTGTGGTCGATATGCGTGGTGGTCTCATATCATGCGACCATACATGAGACCACACCTTCCCTAGAACTTTCCCGAGGTCGTGTGGTCGATATGTGTCGTCGCATATCATGCGACCACACCCTCCCTAGAACTTTCCCGAGGGCGTGTGGTCGATCATATGTGCCTCGTGTGGTCGCATATCATGCGACCACACATGCGACCACACCCTCCCTGGAACTTTCCCGAGGGTGTGTGGTTGATCATATGTGCCTCGTGTGGTCGATCAAACTGCGACCACATGAGTGATGGTCGACTTTTCCACTCTCAACTCAATTCCTTCATGTTTTGATTCCTTGGCTTATCATCATGATCCTTCCTATGATTGTTCTATGACTTAAAATTCATATTTTTACATAATCCATCATCCTACTAAATTCCCTCCATAGATCTCTTAGAATTTGTCCATGGTTTTATGATTGGGATCTCACTTTGAATCACTATCTCCTCCATGATCTATCTTAGGCATTCAACTGATATGGGGGATGTTTCATACCTTGAACTTGTTGAAGAATCAGAGTTCTCTCTGAATTTCCTTTTCATAGTTGTCCTCTTCAATTCTTTTTCTCTTCCTCCTCTTCTCTTTCTCTCTTTCAGTTTGAGTTCTAAAAGGATGAAAGAGGCTAAGGGACATCCTATATATAGGGAAAAACCCTCCATATAGAGTCCTACTTAGATTATAAAAGAACCCCCTTCGAATTAGGAAGGTTTCCTAATCACGGAGTCAGTTTGACTTCGTGTGGTCGCACGTGGGGTCGCAGAACCCGTCGACCACACATCCAAAAAATGTGACCACATGTCCCAGACTCTTGTGGTCTCATTAATCTGAGGTGTGGTCGACCCCACCTGTTTAGGCATGCGACCACACACTCCTAATTAGATGATTTTGGATTCAATTTCATACCTAGCCTTGTGGTTTCTTTATGCACTTGGTCCACTTGGCCCGACCATGATAGGAAGACCTGATACAAGGCTGTAAGACCGGTTAATATGATACGGGTCTTACAGTATCGACCATAGCCATTTGAAAAGAATTCAGGAAACGTAGGGTTGCAGGTACGGTCGCATATACACCATAGGGGGAACAACCGTATGTCGTATGGTGGCATATAATGCGACCATAGGATCGACCATAGGGATCGACCATATGATTACAACAAGTATATTTTGAGACTAAACAAGGTTTTTGACTACTGTAACTTGATAAACTTGAACACTAACTTAAATACATTAATTGTTTATGTTCCCAATAGATTCAAAGTGACTTCCAAAGCATGGGAGAGGAAAAAATATCGATCAAAGGTGAGGGAATAAGACCTAAACTAATTGGATAATAACAAACTATTTTATTTTATTTTTTCCAATGCAACGAATGCTTCTATGCTTGTATGCTTGTATGTGCATCTCACATGTCATCCAATATTATTGCTATTTCTGCTCATGTGTATGTATTATTGTCTATTTATAACATGATGATGATGATGCTAGGAATAGGAATGTGATTGTGTGTGGTTAGTATGCTTGATGCGAGTAGAGCATCAGGGGGAGGACGTGGCATTGTAGTCTCTAACCTGATCACCAAACTCTAGCTCTATCTCCACTCAAGTCTTGCCCACTGCATCGTCATATCGCTATTACCTTAGCAAAACTATTACGTTGTAGGGCATCAGGGGAGGTGGTCTCGGACCATGTGGTTTCTCGACTCTGTCGGGGGGGCCTTAGCTCTATCTCTATGGATGTATTGAGGGATGCTGGGGTGAGGCCTTGGATATACTGGATGACATTTATGATTGGTTAGTTGCGAGCCCAGTTTGCAAGCCCTCACCAATAAGGGCTTACGTGTTGATATGGGTAGGCATCAGGGGAAGTGTTGGCGGTGTTTGATCTGGACACTTTAGCTCTATCTCTATTCCATGGTGGATGCATGTGGAATGACAATGGTGTTTGATCCATTGTACGGATTCACAATCTTGTATAGAGGTGCGGTGGCTTCCAATGCTTTTTGTAGAATATTATAAATTTAAAAACTCGACCAATGATATGAATTGAATGCATGCGTATTGTTATGTGGGAAAAATCCCATCCATTTAAAATCTTACACGTGTCAAGCGCCATCTCCGGGGCCGACCGCTATCTCTATGTTGCACTCGGCCAATGTCGCTCGGAGTCACAATCCATTCATGGCGGTGAAGTGGTCGGTGTTGCATACCTATTCGGTCACGTTTCCCGATCGGAGGTTAGTATCCTAATGCGACTATGCCACGGCAGAGGAGTCCTTCTCCTTGTATGATACAACGTCGACTATCACGGCCCTATGACCACTCTATGACGACACATGTCATTCCTGTGGTTGACAGACTTAGCTTCCTTGGCTACGGTCTCCTACTCCTGCTCGGAGTCTATGACCTAGGTGCTCTTCAGAGCGACACGTGGCAGTCCTATTGGCGATCTACTTTCCTGAGTCCTGGTGCCTCCATGCCTCTTCTTCAATCTCTATAAGTAGAGGACGACCCCCCAAGGTAAAACCTAATCTCATCTCACTATTCATAGTTTCATTATCTTCTCTACTCTTCATTCACGTACATCCAAACTCTTTCATCGTCCCACTCTCTTTAAACTGGAGATAGCTTTCTGCTATCTCTTGACTGTTTACATTGGGAATCTGACTTAGGCATCGGAGTGTACCCGGGGCTTAGTCGCCCAACTCCCTTGTCTCATCTCTGTGATTGTAGGTTGCTTGGATCGCAGACCGGCAAGTGATTTCCAACCGTAACAGTTTGGCGCCCACCATGGGGCCTCTTTTGACTGAGTTTGACGATTAGCGTGCGAAAAACCTCGATGGCACAAAGGAGAACTCGTGCTCAGGCCTCCCGCCAGTAGTTCGACCCGTCCGTGCAGGTTCAGGTAGAAACAAGTGCGAGTACAACTGGGGCAAATCATATACCGGCGCCAGTTTCGACTCCCACGACAACGGCCCAACCACTGCCCCCTCAGTATGTAACACGCCAACAATTTGACGAGCTGAGGTTACAAATTGAGCAGCTGGCTATAGTCTTGAGGGACGCTCGAAGAAGCAACTCGGCGATGAGAGAGAACCCTCAGCCGGCAGCGGCGCCGAACGCACCCCAAGAAGCTTAGCCAAGAGCTCATCGGCAGCCCACGCCGACAGCTTCTGCTAGAGCCACACTGAGCAATCCCCCCGTGGGATATCACCAACCTGCACGGAGCATAGCGGGGTCTGCCGCTAGACATCACCCAGCCAACCAACATCAGGCGCCTCCTCCACCGCCTCCTCCGGCGAGGGGCGCGAGGTCCTTCCTCGACGCTCTTCGCCAAGAGAGAGCTAATGTAGAAACACCAACCACGGTCGCAGCATCACCTCCGACCACCCCACCATCAGAGGTCGAATGGCGTCTGTTGGAACTGACCACCCGACTCCAACAGGTGGAACAGAGTCGGGTCGCTCCACCAAGGACGGCCTATACGGCCGTCACAGCGCTCTTTGACGAGATCATGAGGGCTCCTCCTCCTGACAACTTCAAGATTCCTGTCCTAGATTCCTACAATGGGAGCATAGATCCCGAGCAGCATTTAGACGCGTTCGTCTCCACGATACTCTTCTATCCCCTCAGTGACAGCCTTATCTGCAGAGCGTTCCCTTCAACGCTCAGGGGCGCCGCTCGTACATGGTTCAACAACCTGCCTCCGAGGAGTATCACCTCGTTCAAGCAACTGTCCAACAAATTCTTGATACACTTCCAGGCTAGCCGAGTGCGCAAGAAGACATCGTACCACCTATCGATGGTTAACCAATAGAAGGATGAGTCCCTGTGGGACTTCATCAAGCGATTCAACGCTAAATTACTAGAAATTAAGGACGTTGAACCCGCGGTGCACATGTCCAGTCTGCAGGCCAGGGTTATAGATGGGCAGCTTTGTTGGTCCCTTGCCAAAAAGCCCCCAAGAACTTGGATGACCTGTTGGCTAGGTGTGAAAAATATGCCGCAGCAGACGAAATGATGAAATCTCAGAAGAACAATGCAGTCAACAGCTTGAAGACCGACCAAAAGCAAGCCGACAAAAAGAGGTCTGAGTCAACCGACCAGATCCCAAACTCGACCGACCCCAAAAAGCAAAAGTCCGGCAAGGAACCAGCTTACCGGCACCCGTAAAAGACCTTCGAATATTACACTCCCCTCAATACTTCAATGACGGAGATATTGGAGGTGATCAAGAATGATCGGAACCTCCGTCCGCCGCCAAAGCCCTTAGGCGACGGGAGGAATAAAGACCGCTCCAGGTACTGTCGCTTCCATCGCGACTACAGCCACGAGACCGAGGAATGTAAATACCTGAAAGGAGAAATTGAAGACCTCATCCGACGTGGTTACTATGGAAATTTTGTTAGAGACGCTGGTCGGGGACCTGCGCCCGCTCGGAGAGGTCGCGGATTACCACCTCCGCCGCCAAGGAACCCACAACCAAATAATTGCCGAGCGGACGCTGGTGATAACCAAAACGCCACTCGGAGGGACGACAGAGACCCTGATGGAGGTCCAGCCACCCCCAGACAATGGGTTGGCGCTATCCAGTTTGGGTCGATGAAGAGCTCATCTGGAGCACAGCAAGAAAGAATAACGGTGAAAGAAAGGTTGGGGGGCCTTCAACATATCCAGTTCGGGTCCCTCCCGCCCTGGTCAGAGCCCGAGGGCAGAGGCAGGAGTAGAACGAGATACCACCCGGCGTAAAAAAGAAGAGAAGCTGAGCGATGATTTATCGGTAGTCCGCAGCCCAAGGACCGACCGCACACGTCAATGGGACTGCGCATCCCGGGTGACCAGCGGTCGAAAACACTTCCAACCGGTCGGCTAAGGCCTACTCTTGTCTAGTAGCGAAGATTGAATGGCCGTCAAAAAGGGCTCGGACTGGAGAGGTCATCACCTTCAGCGACGAAGACCTCATAAACGTAGCTGTCCCCCACAAAGACGCCATCGTCTTAACGGCTGGGATCAGACACTGCGATGTCGCCAAGTGGCTGGTGGACACAGGAAGCTCGGTGGATATCATCTTCTACCATGCCTATCAAAGGATGCAGCTAGCAGATGACCAGCTCCAGCCAGTCACATTCGACCTCATCAGCTTTTTCGAAGACCCGATCACGGTGAAGAGAGGCATCCAATTACCGGTGGTCGTCGGCCAAAAACCCAGGCAGCAGAGGGTGACGGTGGAATTTATGGTGGTTGATCGGCCATCCGCTCACAACGTAATCCTTGGCCGCCCTTTGTTAAACAAACTCAAGGCCTGTATGTCCACCTACTATTTGGTGATGAAGTTCCCAACCGAGGACGGAGTCGGAGAATGCCAAACAGACCAAGTAACATCGAGAAGATGGTACGCCACCGAGCTGAAAAATAGTCAACGAGCTCTGAAAACGGCACAGGTGAACATTGTAAATGTTCGGGACATTGACCCACCAAGCAGAGGGAAGCCCGCTGAGGAGTTGCTGCAGATACCGGTGGCAGAAGATCAGCCAGAGAAGACATTCCAGGTCAGCTCCTTGCTACCTGAAAATCAAAGGGAAGAACTGATAGGGTTCCTAAGACAGAACCTCGACATATTCGCATGGTCGGCCTCGAAGATGCCGGGAATTCATAGAGATGTGATTGAACATGACCTCGCGGTCGACCCCGAACACCGACTAGTCAGACAAAAAAAGAGAAGCTTCGCAACCGCCTGGCAGTCTGTAATAGACGAGGAGGTCCAGAAACTGCTGGCAGCCGGCTACATAAGGGAGGTGGACTACCCAGATTGGATGGCGAACTTGGTCATGGTGCCCAAGGCAAATGGGAAGTGGCGGATCTGTATAGATTTCACAGACGTCAATAAGGCCTGTCCAACAGATAGCTATCCACTACCGCGTCTCAACCAACTGATAGATGCTACGGCTGGGCACGGGCTGCTCAGTTTCCTCAATGCATACTCAGGGTACAACCAGATCAAGATGAGAAGAGCAGACGAGGAGTGCACCTCCTTCGTCACCAATCAGGGGCTCTTCTGCTACACGGTCATGCCCTTTGGCCTCAAGAATGCAGGAGCCACCTATCAGAGGTTGGTGAACAAAATCTTCAAAGGACAGATCGGCCGAAACATGGAAGTATATGTCGATGATTTCCTTGTGAAGAGTCAGCAGGCCGACCATCATCTGGCCGACCTCAACGAAGCATTTCAGGTCCTCCGGAGGCACAGCATGAAACTAAATCCAACAAAGTGTGCTTTCGGAGTCGCGTCAGGAAAGTTCCTAGGTTTTTATGGTCTCACAAAGGGGAATTGAGGCAACCCCCCTCGAAGATCGCAGCCATACTCAACATGGTAGCACCGACCAGACCCAAACAGGTGCAAGAGCTGAACGGCCGCATAGTCGCCCTCGGCCGATTCATGTCTAAGTCGGCCGAACGTTGCCTTCTATTCTTCAAAACTCTAAAAGGAGCTGGCAAGTTTGAATGGACGGAGGAGTGCCAGACAGCCTTCGAAGGCCTCAAAGCCTATCTATCCTCACCACCTCTGCTGGTAAAACCCAACCCCGGGGACGAGTTGCAACTCTACCTAGGAGTCTCCGATCGGGCGGTAAGCGCCGTGTTACTGAAAGAAGAAGACAGGGTCCAACGCCTAATATACTATGTCAGCAAAGTGCTCTTAGACGCCGAAACTAGGTACAAGCCAATCGAGAAGCTGGCGCTCGCTTTGGTCATAGCCGCGTGGAAACTCCGACCATACTTTCAAGCATACCCCATCTCTGTGCTCACCAACACACCTCTGAAGAAGGTGTTGTCGAAACCCGACATATCCGGCCGGCTCATAAACTGGTCAGTGGAGCTCGGCGAGTTCGAGATCAATTACGTCCCCAGAACCGCCATCAAAGCACAGGCACTGGAGGACTTCATTGTCGAGAGCACCCTTCCGGAGGAAGAATTTGTTGAGCCTAGAGTCGGGAAGGCTCCAGAGCCGACTGAATCTCCGTGGACACTATAGGTAGACGGCTCCTCTATGGATGACTAACAGCCGCGGGCGTTATATTGACAAGCCCAGAAGGATTCAAAATCCGGTCGGCGGTAAGGTTTGGGTTCCGTGCGACAAACAACGAAGCCGAGTATGAGGCCTTACTGGCTGGCCTCAGACTGACAAAAAGCCTAGTCGTCCGTCGGCTCATAGTCTAGGGTGACTCACAGTTGGTCATCCGTCAGGTACAAGGGGATTACGAGGCCAGATAGCCAGGGATGCAGAAGTATCTGGACAGGGTACAGTCGGCCATCACGGCCTTCGAAGTGTCGATCTGCAGTACGTAAGCCGAGAAGAGAACACTGAAGTAGACGAGCTGTCTAGGTTGCCCCTGGATGACATCCATGCGATGGACCCTACCGTATACGTGGAATTCTTGGAGCATGCCAGCAACTCTGCCAAAGAAGTTGCCCCAGTAGGAGCCGTGTCCAGTTAGTACGACGAGATCTACCAATACCTCTAGACAGGTGTCCTTCCAGATGACAGGAAAGAAGCTCGGCGCATCCAATCCAAGTCACGGCAGTACACTATTCACAATGATGTGCTATACAAGAGATCCTACACCATGCCGCTACTTCGATGCCTCCGCTTGGACGAGGCCGAACAGGTCATGAGAGAGGTCCATGAAGGTATATGCGGTCTACACCAGGGAGGCCGATCCCTGTCCAAAAGATCCTTCGACAGGGCTATCACTGGCCGAAGATGCATGACGACTGCAATGAGCTAGTGCGCAAGTGCGACAAATGCCATTTCTACGCACCCGTGCCACACGCTCCGACCGCACCTTTGCAGCCGATCACAAGTCCCCACCCCTTTGCCATCTGGGGCATGGACATCATGGGGCCCTTCCCCAAAGCAACATATCAATGGAAGTATGTCATCGTAGCCATCGACTACTTCACCAAATGGATCAAAGTTGAGGCTGTAGAAAAAATTGATGCACCTAAGGTCGAACAGTTCTTCAGACATTCCGTTGTGTACAGGTTCCGGGTACCCAGAATCCTGGTGACAGACAACGACACTCAGTTTGCCAGTGCGTCATTTGGAGACTTCTGCGCCGAATTCCGCATCGATCATAGGTTTGGTTCGGTCGGCCACCCGCAAACAAGCGGGCAGACCGAAGCTACAAATAAAACCATTTTATACGGCCTAAAGAAAAAGGTTTTTGACCAAAAAGAAAGATGGGTAGACATGCTACCAAGCATCGTCTGGTCATATAGGATGACCAGCAGAACACCCACTGGCGAAACGCCCTTCATGCTTGCCTTAGGCACGGAGGCAGTCGTCCCAGTCGAGGTGTTCCACCCGACCTTTCGGATGCTAAACTTCAATGAGGAGACCAACTCTGACGACCTCCAGACCAATTTGGACAATCTGGAAGACGTTCGGGAGTTGGTGGCATTCAGGATGGCGACATACCAGCAGACGACCGCACGACACTATGATAAAACAGTCCGACCAAAGCAGTTCAGGGTCGGAGACCATGTTCTGAGAAAGACAGCGGTCTCAGAACTTACGAATCAAGGGAAAATGGCCCAAAACTGTGAAGGGCCATACCACGTACTCAAGACTGGCGACCGGGATCATAAAAGTTGACCACACTCAGCGGTAAAGAAATACCGAGGACTTGGCATGCCACCAACCTTCGGAAGTATTATCATTGAACAGCAATAGCCTTTACTTGTAGTTTTTTTTTGGTTAGTCGGCCACCGTATCTTGGCCACCGTAGGAGGTTTTAATTGTTTTCTTTTTAGAATTAACTTCAATTGTATGTCGGACCCCCTGAGGGCAACCGCTTAGTTCGTTTGAAATGCAAAGAAATACATTTATTCAGTCCAAAACTTACAATGTCTTTCACGGTTCTCTACATAGCCGTTCCTTCCGGCTCAGCCGACCTCAAGCAGGCCCAAGCAGTACGTTGACTTTTGCCAAGTTTGCCTACCCCTACCCACAAGCTAGTAAGGGTAGCATGCAGACCATACTTGAATCTGCCTACCCCGGTCCATAAGCAGACCTCGGTAGCACACAGACCATGCTTTAGTCTGCCTACTCTGGTCCACAAGCAGGCCGGGGTAGCACGCAGACCACACTCGAGTCTGCCTACTCCGGTCCACAAGCAGGCCGAGGTAGCACGCAGACCACACTTGAATCTGCCTACCCCTACCAACAAGATGGTAAGGGTAGCATGTAGACCATACTCGAGTTTGCCTACTCCGATCCATAAGCAGGCCGGAGTAGCACGCAGACCACACTTGAATCTGCCTACCCCTACCCACAAGCTGGTAAGGGTAGCATGCAGACCATACTTGAATCTACCTACCCCGGTCCACAAGCAGACATCGGTAGCACGCAGACCACACTCGAGTCCACCTACTCTGATCCACAAGCAGACCAGAGTAGCTCGCAGACCTCACGCAACTACGACTGCTCAAATCCCGTAAGCATACTCGAGCAATGCAAGGGATAACAAGTTCTGATCCAACCTAGCTACGACAACACTCGGTAAATTCAACACTTAACAGTTTTTCAAAACCGAGCACCCGGCTGCTCAGAGGGACGTCCAACCATTCTAATGACTTAGACATTTCAAGAAAGACTTAAGTGTTCTCGGCCTGCTCAGTCGTCAAGCCGACAACACTTCCGGGGTAGGGGCATTACGAAACACTCAACTCCGAATACGAACTACACAAAAGAAACAAAATGAAACTCAGAAAAATTGAATACAGGGAATGAGAAAAATGAAGTTTTATTCATAAAAGCCCACAAGGGGCATCGGTACAAGCCCACAAAGGGGCAGAACTTTACAAAACAAAAAGAAATTTTTTTACAATGAAGACCCCATGGGCGGAAGGTCACTCAAGCATGTCCGTCCTCAGGGGCTGGTTCAGTATGGTCATCGCCCGGCAGCGACACGTCCGGAAGCTCGACGATCGAAGTCTGAGGCACTTCATAAGGGGGAAAGTCGTCCTTCTACATCTCACCAGCCTCCCCCGCGTCCTCTTCGGCCAAGATCGGAATGTCCGACCAGTTGAAGATGACGCCCTTGTTGACGAGCTGCTCCCTTCAGGTACGTAGCCCCCTTCTAGAAGAAACCACTGCCGGCCTCCTCCACGTCCTCCTCATACTGAGCAGACGATCGGTACTCTGCCACCGCCCGATCGGAGGATTCCTTGCAGAGCTCCTCAGCCATAGCCAGTGCCCCCTTGGCAATTCTGGCGTCGTCCTCAGCCTTCCGCTTGGCATCCTCCGCTGCCCGCAGCTTCTCCTTGGCCTGGTGAACCCTTTTTTGCTCCTCCGAAAGAGCATCCTTGGCCTTGTCCAAAGACGTTCGAAGGTTCGTCTTCTCCAAAACAAGGCCTTCGGCCTCGGCAGTTTTATCCTTCAGCTTGCCTTCGGCCGCCTCCAGGGCCACCCGCAAGGAGGTCTCCCGCTCCTCCTTCTCCTCGACCTTCATCATCGAGCTCGCAGCCCGTTGATAGACCTCGGCCAGGATATTACTTGCCTGCGGAACAAGAAATCGAAAAGTTAAGTTAGCAAACAGTCTAAAGCAGAGAAAAGGAAATTGAGAGACCGAATTATTTTACCTGAGAGCTCACGAGGAACATCCTCTTGAACAGATCGTTATTCTCCATGGAAGAGGTGAGGGCCTCTTCCTCCGGGAGATGACCTTCGGTGAAGATGACCCTAGCCACCCTTGCACTCTTGAAGACAGAGTCTGACAGCTTCAAGCCGAGCGCCGGTGAAAACGCCATCGTCCTCGCCTTCTTTTCTTGGGCCCCCTCAGCCGGATGCATGGGCTCCTTCTCCCCCTTTCCAACATCCGCAGCCTCGGTCAGGTCTACTACCTTGGCTCCGTGAGGAGGCTGGACTTCCTTCGTCGCAGCCCCCTTCTTCTGGTCGTCTGTCCGACCAAGTTGGACGATCGGCCTCGTTTTGTAGATGTTGGCCGGTAGATCTTGCGCCGAACGGATCTTCTTCTTTGACGGACCCTCCACCATGGGCCTTTTGCCCTTGATGTCCTCCGCGGTACCGGGTGCCTTCGGAGCAGCAGCTTGATCGATCGTCCTGCCGGCCTCGGCGGCCCGCTTCCGCAAAATCCGATTGACGATCCGGTCGTTAGAGAAATTCACTGAGACAAGCAAACAAATGATTAGCAACAATAATAAAAATAATGATCAGAGTTCAACAGCTAGAATCAAAACTCACCTAGTAGGTCGTGCTCGGCCAATTTCACAGGATCCGCCAGGTAGGCATAGCGGACTGTCTGGCCCTCCAGCACCTTGTGTTGGGCCTGTCTCTCCTCCGTGGTCAAGAAAGGGACCTTGTTGAACCCAGTAGTGTTGACTACCAGCCACATGTTCGACAGAGGAAGAGCAGGGCCACCCCGTTGGAGGGCCCATGAAAAAGAACTTCTCCTTCGACCCGTGAATGGAAGAAGGCTTCTGGGAGATCGTCGGGAGCTTCTTCGCACTCCTCTGGCTGAAGTAGTACCATCCGCTCATGGAACGGGTCTCGGTCAGACTGGAGAATTGGAAGAATGACCGGAACAGGTTCACGATCGGAGTTTCCCTTAGTCGGAGGACGAACATGATGAAGGCAAATATGCATCGCCACCCGTTCGGAGTCAACTGGGAGGGGCGATGCGGTACACCTTCAAGATGTCGACAACGAGAGGGTGAAGGGGGAAGCGGAGGCCGAACTTCAGCGCACGCTCATACACGCAGACCTCCGTGACGTTCAAGCTACAGGCCCTCTCGTCGAAAGATGGGAGCCGGACCGAGACGTTGGTCATGGGATCCTCTAGCTGATAAGTTTTGCAGATTTGGGACAAGGCGTTTTTGAAGACGACCTTGCTCGGCACCCTCCATGCAGGGAGTTTTTCGAGAGGAGGAATGATAGGATGACCACTCCTCTGGCGAGGAGCCGGTCGAGCAGAAGTGCCAGCAAGGCGACTGCGCTCGGCGGCATCGGAGGAACTCTGCTCAAGTTCCTCCTCAGAGGCCGGATCGGAAGCCGAAGGGACGACTTCCGAAGATTTTTGGGCCATAGCCCTTCGACCAGAGTTCACCGACTTGGTGGTCTCTGACCCAAACTCCTGGCTAACGGAGTCTCGAGTCCTCGTCTTTCGACGAGGAGGCTCTGGGGCGACGGAGAACCCTTCCATTGAGTCAGACGACCTCTCAGAAGATGAAGTTCGGTGTTGGGTCATGATTTCACTCTCTTTCATTCTACCTAAAGACTTGACACTATTGGACGAATGGGAGCTACTAATCATTAAATGGAAGAAAAACGGAAAGGAAGGAAAAAAGCAAAGTAGACTTACTGTTTGGAATCGATGAAAGAAGCGCGAATACTTGAAGGCTTTTCGAAACTCCGACCGCACAGAAAAGACTCCGACCTCTGTTGAAGCAAATGGTCGAATGAAAATACTCGGGAGGTATTTATAGGCGTCGAGTTTGTCAACCGACTCTTCGGACTCCAACCATGTGGCGGAACAGTATTGATCATCGCCTGATGCGCCGGGCGCGACATGACAGGCTGACGTCATCTACAATGATGGCGAGACATTATGGCGCCATATCTCGAGACGATTGGATTTAATCTACACCGTCCGATTGAGCCGACCGTTCGCGGTGCGGCGGCTATTTATTGTGCCTCATTCCGAGGCGAGCCAATTGCTTTATGGCCGTCGGATGCACGCGACGGTTCAACTTGCTGGAGATCTACGATCGAGCGGGATGACAGATCTTGAGTTTGATGCCTCGAGCCTCGCGTAGCGACTGATCGTGCGGGCGGTTGGTAACGGCTGTCTCCCACTCAAGCGACGGTTTCGGTCGTGGTGAAAAATCATCGGAGGATGCGTGTGCGGCACAAGTTTGTAGCCGACCGTACTCTCACATGTCCGAGCGGAGTTTTGCCACTTTTATTCGACACGATTGCACTGTTGAATTCGTTGAATCTGACAGCACAAGGGGCATCTGTTATGTAGGAAAAATCCCATCCATTTAAAATCTTACACGTGTCAAGCGCCATCTCCGGGGCCGACCGCTATCTCTATGTTGTGCTCGGCCAATGCCGCTCAGAGTCACAATCCGTTCATGGCGGTGAAGCGGTCAGAGTTGCATACCTATTCGGTCATGTTTCTCGATCAGAGGTTAGTGTCCTAATGTGACTATGCCACTGCAGAGGAGTCCTTCTCCTTGTATGATACGACGCTGACTATCACGGCCCTATGACCACTCTATGACGACACGTGTCATTCCTGTGGTTGACCGACTTAGCTTCCTTGGCTACGGTCTCCTACCCTTACTCAGAGTCTATGACCTAGGTGCTCCTCAGAGCGACACTTGGCAGTCCTACTGGCGATCTACTTCCCTGAGTCCTGGTGCCTCCATGCCTCTTCTTCAACCTCTATAAGTAGAGGACGACCCCCCAAGGTAAAACCTAATCTCATCTCACTATTCACAGTCTCATTATCTCCTCCACTCTTCATTCACTTACATCCAAAATCTTTCACGGTCCCACTCTCTTTAAACTGGAGTTAGCTTTCTGCTATCTCTTGACTGTTTACATTGGGAATCTGACTTAGGCATCGGAGTGTACCCGGGGCTTAGTTGCCCAACTCCCTTGTCTTATCTCTGTGATTGCAGGTTGCTCGGATCGCAGACCTGCAGACGATTTCCAACCGTAACACATATGTTTGTTGCATTGTTTTGTTTTCCCACTGAGCTCAAGTGTGAGAGCTTACCCTCACACGCGTAATTCTATTTAGTTTCTGATGTTGAAGGTGTTATTGTCGAAGATTATATCGATGCACCAACGTATGGGCATGTAGCGGCTATGGATGTGCAAGCTATGGATGATGAATATGACTTGTCAAGCAAGTGTTTCAATGATGATTAAACTTAGTGTTTTATTTTTGTATTTTGATACTTGTAATAGGTATTAATTATGTTTCGGTTACCTGAAAATAACTGGGTTATGTAATTATTTATAATGTTAGACCTCAGTTCATTATTAATAAGACTTTCGCTATTTACTCAAATATCTCTGATTATTACTGTGGAATGTGTTTTGGTTTAACATGGTCAGCATAGCCTATACGAGATCCTGATTTGAACCGTTGCTTCTTATAACGGTTCATCACACCATGGGTTAGTCCAGAATTGGGGTGTGACATATTCGATTAGATAACTTGATTAGTTTGGTAAATATCTTTTAAACCATTGTAAATAGGTCATAGGTTCCATACACGAGTCCCAATGTAGGTTGGGAATAGAAGGGATAATAACATTCCCAACGTCAGACTAGGCTTATAGGCCAAACTGGCTGAATCGATACATGAAACCGGTAGAATGGTCAGCCGGTTTGGTCTACTACTCAACACTTAGGAAAATTCAATTAAAAGTAACCGGTAGAATAGGCGATTGATCATCCAACTGGTTGGTCATCTGGTTTAATACTCTATCATGGACAAAAGGTTACAGTAGCTCGATCGGTAATATAGTCGGTTGTACGTTTAGCCGATTATGCCACCACTTAGTTAAATGGCCTGACCGGTGGACCACTTGTCAAACAATTGCATTGGTACAATCGGTTGACCGTGAGAGGGAAACTAGTCGACCGATTAGTTTATCAAATGGTTTGGCTGAGGAAGTCTTTGGTCATATTTAACCAGTTTAGGGCTACGGTTCAACAAAATGATCAGTCATCCGGTTGCAGTTCAGGATCAAGGTATAGAGATGAACTCAAAACTTTGAGAAAAGTTTTCCATCATGGTTCCTTCCATTTTTAATGGTGGGGAGTTTATCCCAACCATTACTAAACCTTTTGAGGGCTCATTGAACTTTATTGACTTTTACATCCATAAAGGGAATTGGTGCCCTAGCTTTTCTAGGTTTGGGTTTGATCTCTCATCTTGGGGATTTCATTCCCACTTTTTGATGTCCTTGCAAGTAGGTGTAGGTTACTTCCCCATTATGGATTCATGACATCGGAATCATTAAAGTTTCAGTCTCTATTCCCATGGAGTGGAGTGAGAAAAGAACTCACTCATAGGGAAAATGGTGGCTCACCATTGTAGAGACCATGGATGGTGAGCTCACTATATTCCCATAGCTTACATTTTCCATAAAAGTAGAAGAGGAGTTGAGGTATGGAACTTACTTCAAGAGGATGGAGCTTCAAGCTTGGCTCTTGAGCTTCTCCCTTCTTCTTCTTCATTCTCCCAAGGGTTCCCACAAAATGTGGAGGAAAAATAAGGGCAAGGCCCTTATTTATAGGGTCGTGGGAAAGGATGGGTGTCCCACGTATACTCAACCGGTTGGGTTAAACCGGTTGATCGATTTAGCTGCACAGTCTACTGGTTGAGCAGATTTCTGTGCTTAGGCTTGGTTTGATGAGCCCAATCCATTAGTAACACTTCCTAGCTCCATTGGGTATTCTCTCCTACACTTACCTCACATTTCTCAACCCTAGGGTTTGACCTGACATCAATTTAAGGGCCCAAAAATGTCTGGGTGGCAAGGATTGGCACAGTGAGACCCGGTACAAAGGATTCGAATCCTTGAGGATTCTGGATGTGGGTCTCACAATACCCCCAATTTATAAGGATTTCATCTCCAAAATCAGAGTATAGCTATTAGTCTTCCTACATACCTACAAATATTCATATCCCATAATATCTTCATTGTCTACAAATCATAATATACTTACATTCAAAAGTTAAAGAAGTCGAGAGTTACCTAATCCTCCTTATGGGTTGCGGCAGCCCATAACTTTGGACAGTGCTCGGCTGCATGTCTCATGGCTTTGGAAAATAAGCACTCAATCAACTCTGCAGGTGGTAGTACCTCCACATTGGGTTGAGTACACTGCCTCATGAGATTCTCACTACTTCCACACAGATAACACCTCCATAGTTCCTAGAGAAATGGAGATCCCATTCGAAGCTTTACATTCCCGAGATGAGACATCTTTGGCACCTTCCATTGTGCTTCCTCACTTGGATCCCTCTTCGTTTGATTACTCTTCCTTTTGTCTGCAGACACTACGTCATGACCTTCTTGGTTAGTCTCTTGTCCACAGCATTCGGCTATTATCCGAGCAACCATGCCCCGATGATGTTCTTGGAGGCTTTGGGTAAGGTGCCCCAACAGATCCAATACTTCGGCTAAGGCTGCTCAGGGGTAGCACCACTGTGCTGGGCTCCCTCCAGTGCCTCACATGTTCTCTCCCGGATCTCCGAGTGCCATTCATGAATTACATCGACGATCCCATGTATGTGTAAGCACCCCATTTTTGTCACCCTCTGCATAAGTGAACCAATATGGCAAGTTTTCGACCTTTAACCCAAAGATTTGTGATTCTCTACTGAACCCCACAGCAGAGTCATGGGCAATTATCTACTTGGATGAATAGGTTGTGAAATTATCTTCGAAATGAGACCGGAATCATCAAATTTTGACTTCAAACAAGGAAGATATCGTAGTTTGAAAGTACAAGGGCATTTACGTAATTATCGTATGATGCATGCATTATCATTCAAACTTCAAGACATCATATCTTGGTCATCTGATATCAGAATCAGATAATTCAAAGGCCAATTCCTTATTTTCAGTCCTCTTCAAAGTGGACGTGAAAAATCCCGGGTAGAAAAAACCAGTGGGCCCCATGCAAGCTTTCATGCAAAATTATCGTTAGAACTTTAAAGCTTCATATCTTTTCCGTTCTATGTCGGATTCAGATGATTCCAAGGCCATTATTCTTCATTTATGATGTTCTACAAAGTGGACGTGAAAAATCCCGAGTAGAAGTCACCAGTGGGTCCCATGCAAGCTTTCATGCAAAATTATCGTTAGAACATCAAAGCTTCATATCTTTTCCGTTCTACGTCGGATTCAGATGATTCCAAGGCCATTATTCTTCATTTGTGATGTTCTACAAAGTGGACATAAAAAATCTCAGGTAGAAGCCTCCGAAGGGTCCCATGCAAAATTACACATGAAAATGGTCATTTAACCTTTGAAAATTCATATTTTAGTTATCCCATATCCAAATCTGGTGATTTCAGTTTCATTGTGTTCCATTTTTAGTACTCTACAAAGTGGATGTAAAGAATTCCCGGTAGAAGTCTCCGAAGGATCCCATACAGAATGGTCAGCCAAATCATCGATAATTGGCATGTTTAAACTTCAAAAATTCATAAGTCGACCATTTTATTTACAAATATGATGATTCAAGTTCCTTTATTCCTCATTTTTAGTGTTCTATAAAGTGAACGTAGAAAATTTGGAACAGCGGAAATAGCCCATGAAATGACAGGGAGAGAAACCCAGTCAATCTAGTCAACTCAGCTCAACCTAAGCCAGTCTTGGCCTAACCCAATTAATTCAAGTCATTCTCAGTCCAACCCAGCTCAGTTAAGTCAGTCCAGCCCAGTCAACTTAATTCAGACCAGTCTACACTAAATCGGTTCGTCCATGGGCATAATGCCATATATATATATGTAATTATATAGAATATATTATATACTCTATATATTAATATGTATGTTATTACATATTATTATGTATATTTTATGATATATTATTGTATAAATGTACATTATATGTGTCAAAAGAGACCGACTAAGATTAGGAAAGAAAGAGAGGATTCTAATGAAAAGAAAAAAGATATAGAAAGTAACTTGGGAAATAAATTTTAGAAGGAAACAGAATAGGAAAGAATTGAGAAATTGGGATAGGAAAGAGAGATTGAGAATAAGAGAAAGAGAGAGAAGAAGAGAAGAAAAGGAAAGACTGAGAAGAGAGAAGAATCCGAGAGAGATTGGGAGGAAGATTGAATAAAAAAAAGAAAGGAAAGAATGAGAAGAGAGGAGAATCCGAGAGAGATTGGGAGGAAGATTAAAAAAAAGAGAGAGGAAAGAATGAGAAGAGAGGAGAATCCAAGAGAGATTGGGAAAAAGAATAAAAAAAGAAAAAAAGAAAAAAGAGGGAAGGATCCGAAAAGATTGAGAAGAAGGGAGAGATATGAGAGAGAATCGAGAGAGAAGAGGAGGTGGAATTGCCGAAAAGGAAAAAGGAAAAAATAGAAAAGGGAGGAATCCGAGAAGAATCAGGAAGGGAAGAAGAAGGGAGAGAATAGAAGAGGAGAAAGAGAGAGATTGGGCGGTGGAGGGGAGAAAAAAACAAAAAAAAACAAAGGAGGCCGAGAGAGAAAGGAGGAAGACAAGTAGATAGAGGGGCTGGAAAAAGAGATCCAGAAGAAGAAGGGAGAGAATAGAAGAGGAGAAAGAGAGAGACTGGGCGATGGGGAGAGAAAATAAAATAAAATAAAAAAGGAGGCCGAGAGAGAGAGGAGGAAGACAAGTGAAGAGAGGGGTTGGAAAAAGAGATCCGGAAGAAGAAGGAAGAGAATAGAAGGAAAAATCGAGAAGAAGCTGGAGCTGGAAAGATGGGGAGGGAGAAGAAAAAAAAGAAAAAGAGATAAAGAGATGGTAGATCGAGAAGAAGAGGGATCGAGAAGAAGCAGGAGCTGGAAATATGGGGAAAAAAAGAAGAAAAGAAAAATAATAAAAAATCAGGAAGATGAAGAAGGAAGAAGCAAGAAGAAGAAGCGAGAGGGAGCAAATCGAAAGACTTGAAGAAAAAGAGAAGGAAGAGCTAAGCGTCACCCTCCTATTATAAACCCAACCCATTGCATCTTCCATCATCGACTCATCACCCGATTACCTTCATCCATCATTCTTGCAACCTAACTCTAAACCCCCAACTGAACCCGATCTGCTATCACCCTGCATCTCCATCCATGCCGTTAAGCCTTCTACTCAATAACCTATACTACCTCTGCTGCAACCCCGACCGCCAGTCATGCATTTTATCACCTTATGAACACCACCCCACTACTAGTCCACAAGCACTGCCACCCTATCCCACAAGCTATCCATTTGTCCACCAATGCATACCCAATAACCTCTTGCCAAATCCTACTTGCTGCAGCCACCACATACCACCTGTCCTTATACATGCACCCCAAACTAAACACCCACCGAGAATAATCCAATCTTCTCTCCAACCTCCATGCAAACCTCCCTCTACTCAAACTCACCACCCTCTGTAGAATCCATGGCCAGCAATCAACACAACTCCATCACCTGCACCACTAATTATTCCTTACATGATCAAAACCAACCCCCAAAGCCTTGATTAAATCCCCATCAATTAAAGCTAATCCATATCTGCCCATTAAACCTGGACCCTTTGATCAGCATCCTTATCCTACTATTGATCTTCCCACCAAATTTGGGCCATTGATTAAAGCTATGATCATGATATGCTTAAATCTAAATTTTAATTTTTATCATGTTGCTATGATGCTTAGTAAAAATCTGATTCATTGATATTAAATTTGATTGGTTGAATGATAATTTTATTTTGATCATATGATGACCATTGGATGAATTTTTAAGGTGATTGAAATATGCCTATTGATCTTTGAATTAGATGAAAATGGGGTCATTGATTTTAAATTTTTAGATGATTAAATATGAACCATTGGATGACTTGATCATGTAATTTAAGCAATATGAACGGTTGGATTATCATTTTGAATGATCTAAATTGTTGGATTATCTTTAGAAGTGATTTAAATGAGTTTAAACGGTTAGATAATCATTTTTAAATGATCTGAACCATTAGATCTTAGTCTGATCATGATGACTTGATGTGGGATGAATCTGAGCCATTGATCTTAGCTGTTTGGATGAAATATGAGTAGATGATCATAATATTTTGAAGAAATCTAACCATTAGATTGAGGATCTGATATGATATTATTGATGTGAGAGTTTCTTTGAGTCTGGACTGTAGATTGAGCATCTGTCTTGTTTACACTGTTGTATTTGCATGCACTATCATGTTTAGGATGCCATTGCTATATTTGCATATCCTGCCATGTTTGAATGTTCCCATTTTTGGCAATAACTTACTTTCTGCTGCACCCTAGTTGAATGGCCATATCTGTACACCTAGCAAACATATTAGGTGTGGGGACGTGCATTTAGGCACCCATATTCTTGGGAAGGGCATAATGGGAATAATAAAAATTTTAATAAAGAAAGAGAATGTTTTGCCAAACATTTCAAAATTAGAGCTTAGGTTGAAAAAGGTAATTCAGGATGATTTTGCCCCTCGATAAACCCTAAACCTAGAATAGGTTCTCAACCCTAAACCTAGAATAGGTTTTAAACCTTAAACCTAGAATAGGTTCTAAACCCTAAACCTAGAATAGGTTCTCAACCCTAAACCTAGAATGGGTTCTAAATCCTAAACCTAGAATAGGTTCTCAACCCTAAACCTAGAATAGGTTCTCAATCATTAACCTAGAACAGGTTATCATTTCGAACTACGTAGATTCTGATTCCTAGGTCAAACCCTAGGATACGTAGGCTATTTGGGAGAATCCTAAATTTGGATCCACACCTTAGTCCCCTCATACTATCCATAAATCCGCTAGGATATCCATTCCCATTCAACCCAGAGCCCAAACTACGTGGATTCTGATTCCTAGGGCAAACCCTAGGATACGTAGGCCATTTGGAAGAAACCCAAATTTGGATTCACACCTTAGTCCACTCGGACTCCATATGTAAGACCCGTGTCAATCTAACCCGGTCTTACCACCTTGAACCAGGTTTACCCATTATGGTCAAGTCAAATGGACCAAGGGCGTGAAGGAGATCGAGATCCCAGGTATCAAATCGACCCAAAAACACTAATTTTGAGGGGAGGGTCGCATACCCAGCTAAGCAGGGTCGGCCTCCCAAATCAGAAAGTCAAACCTCAATTTTAAAGGGAGGGTCGGACAGCTTAAGACCCTAGGGTCGACGGAATCATCGACCCTCCCATCGACCCTCAGATTCTGCCGAATATAGAAATTAGGAAATTTCCTAATTTTCGATTGGGATTTCTTTCTAATCTCAGAGGGACTTATTTTAGGATGTTCCTACTCTATTTAAAGGACGTCCCTAAGCCACTTTCACTCCTTTCACAACCCTAATCGAATTGAGAGAAAGAGAGGAGAAGGAAGAGAGGAAGAAGAAAGGCAAGGAAGAGAACTTAACAAAAAGGAGAAGAATTTTAGAGAAAAAGTAATCTTCTCAGGTATGGATACTAATTCCATGAGTTTCTATAGACCTTAGGTTAGTTAATGTTGAGAGTGTGATCTCGGAGAAACCCAAACAATCAAGCTATGGTTAGGTTTTCATGGAAAACCATAGGAAAGTGCGTGAAAGCTATCTAGGTGGGTTATACATGGTTTCAGACCATGGAATGAATGTAGAATGGAATGTAGGAGCAAGCCATAGGATTCCAAGCACGAAGAATGGATTAAAAAGGGAACTGGACCAAAGTACACCAAGGGTCGCACCGAGGGTCAATGACCATTCGACCCTAGGTGTTCCTAACCATCGACCCTCAGTGTTCGGGAAGTTCAAAGTTAAGGGAGGGTCGCACCCAGGGTCGATCCTGACTCCGACCCTACCTCCGACCCTCAGTTAACAGAGTAGTTTTTAAATTCCGAATAAATTTTAATTAAATTCTATCGACTTTGTTAGGTCTTCTAGCAATATAATAACACTGTAAAGGTGATTCTAAAGCTTGGAAAAGTATCTATTAGCAAGCTAAGGTGAGGAACCAGAACTCCAAACTAAATTGGTTAATAACAAAAACTGTTTTCTATTTCTTGAGCCCTATGCCATGCTTGATTTCTATGCGAATATGTTTGTAATGTGCATACAGCATGGCATCCAATATTTCTATTACTTGTTCATGCATATTTACTTTATTGTTTATAACATGATGATGGTGATGATGATAGGAATAGGCATGTGCTTGTATGTGTGTGGTTGATGTACTTGATGCGAGCGAGTATCAGGGGAGGTGTGATGAGAACGTCAATAAACGTTAACCTTTGGCGGGTCTCAGCACTTTAGCTCTATCTCTAACTCAAGTCTTGTGCATTTGCATCGTCGTATCACCATTACTTTAACAGAACTATTATGTCGTAGAGTATCAGGGGAGGTGGTATCGGTCCTTGTAGTCTCTGACTCTACCGGGGGGCCTTGGCTCTATCTCTATGGACATTCTAAGGGATGCTGGGGTGAGGCCTTGGATATACTTTTGGCATTAGGATTGGTTAGTTGCGAGCCCAGTTTGCAGCCCTCGCTAACAGGGGGCTTACGTGTTGGTATGGCACTATATAGCAATAAACGTAACCTTTGTTATATAATGTTCATGATTGGGTGCATGTGAGTTGACGATAAACGTGATCTTCGGGTAACGTCACACACTCGTGTATAGAGGCGGGGTCAATAAACGCGACCTTTGGCTACCTAAACCTTTCTATTGCATACTGTAAACTTTAAACCGGACCAAAGATATAAATTGATTTGCATGCATATGTATTGTTGCATTGTTTTGGCTACTCACTGAGCCGTGATGTGTGCTCACCCCTCGACGTCGAATATTTTTAGTTGATGATGCAGGTTATACCGTTGAAGACTATGTGAATGCGTTTGCGTATGGGAACGTGGTAGTGATGGAAGCTGAAGCTGAAGAGGATACACACGACTCCTCTTGCGAGTGCAACTCGTGTGTATTTGATTAGATATTTTATAGGTTTCTTTATTGGATTTATTAAGACATGTATTTGATATTTAAATATTTATGTCTCAGTTAAAAATAGAATAATTTGCTATTAAATTAATGATATCATCTTAGTTTCTCAGTTCATGTTATTATAAGACTTCCGCTATTGTGTATTTACTCTGATTATGATTACGGATGTGTGTAAGTTTAGATAATGCGGGGATAGCCTATTTGAGATCCTGGTCGAACCGTTGGTTTGCTAGCGGTTCATCACACCATTCTGAACAGTGTGGAATTGGGGTGTGACACCATAGATCCACTTGGATATCCACCCATCATTTTCGAATTATGCGGATTCTGATTCCTAGGGTAAACCCTAGGATATGTAGGCCATTTGGAAGAAATCCAAATTCGGATCCAAACCTTAGTCCACTCGGACTATCCATAGATCCACTTGGATATCCATCCCCATTCTGACCCAGATCCCGAAGTATGCAGATTCTGATTCCTAGGTCAAACCCTAGGATACGTAGGCCATTTGGTAGAAACCCAAATTCGGATCCACATCTTAGTCCATTCGGACTATCCATAGATCCACTAGGATATTATACCTATTCATTTCGACCCAAATCTCGAACTATGCGGATTCTGATTCCTAGGTCAAATCCTAGGATACGTAGGCCATTTGGGAGAAACCCAAATTCGGATCCACATCTTAGTCCACTCGGACTATCCATAGATCCACTAGGATATTTATACCTATTCATTTCAACCAGATCCCAAACTACGCGGATTCTAATTCCTAGGTGTAAGCACCCCATTTTTGCCATCCCAGCTAAACAAAGCCCTGCGGGCGTGTGGACAACAAAAGGAGAAAGATGATCGAAAGTTTGGATTTTTGACTACGAATTTGAGGAAGTTTTCAATGGGTCTGTGAATTTGAGGAAGTTTTCAATGGGTCCACAGCAAGGTCATGGGTTATAATTTTGCATGGATGCATAGGTCATAGAATTATCTTCGAAATGAGACCAGAATTGCTCAATTTTGATATCAAATGAAGAAGATATGACCATTTTAGTCGGATGATACATATAAGGGAGGTTTATGAAATTATTATAAATAATCCCAGGGGCCTTCATGTAAATTATCGTAAGTCGGATTGTTTGAATTTCAAATCATCATATCTTCATCATCCAACATCGGATTCAGATGATTCCAAGGCCATTATTCTTCATTCATGATGTTCTACAAAGTGGACGTAAAAAACCCCACGTAGAAGTCACCAGTGGGTCCCATGCAAGCTTTCATGCGAAATTATCGTTAGAACTTCAAAGCTTCATATCTTTTCCGTTCTATGTCGGATTCAGACGATTCCAAGGCCATTGTTCTTCATTTGTGATGTCCTACAAAGTGGACATGGAAAATCTTGGGTAAAAGTCTCCGGAGGGTCCCATGCAAAATTACATATGGAAATGGTCATTTAATATTCAAAAATTCATATTTTGATCATCCCATATCCAAATCAGGTGATTCCAGTCTCATTATGTTCCATTTTTAGTACTCTACAAAGTGGACATAAAATATTTCCGGTAGAAGCCTCCGAAGGATCTCATGCAGAATGGTCAGCTAAATTATCTATAATTGGTCCGCTTAAACTTTAAAAATCCATAAGTTGACCATTTTATTTCCAAATGAGGTGATTCAAGCTCCTATATTCCTCATTTTTAGTGTTCTACAAAGTGAACATAGAAAATTTAGAATAGAGGCTAGCGAAAATTCCATGCGAAATAACAGTGGAAATGACTCATGAAATGATAGAGAGAGAAAACCCAGTGAATTCCAGTCAATCCAGTCAACTCAGCTCAACCCAAGTCAGTCTTGGCCCAACCCAGTCAATCCAGTCAATTCAGCTCAACCCAAGCCAGTCTTGACCCAATCTAATCAATCCTTGTCAATCCGGGCCAATTCATGTTGGTACATATGCATGTATTTTATTTATATATTATTATATAATGTATAATATATTATAATATATCATATAATATATACATATGTCTTATATGTATACTATATTATATATATTAATATATTAATATATTATATAGTTATATATATGTTTTATATATAAAAAAAAGGCAAATAAGATCCGAATAAAAAAGGGAATAGGTAGAGATTGCCGAAGATGGAAAAATAAGTAAAAAAAAAGAAAATAAAAGAAGAGGAGAAGACCGAAAGAAGAAAAGAAGGAGAAGATCGAGGAGATCTAGAAAATAAAAGAAAAAAAGGAAAAAGGAGGACCAAAAGAAGAAGGAGAGAGAGAGATCGGTGGAACAATAAAAAAAACAGAAAAGGAGAGAAGAGGAAAGAAGAAGGAGAGAGAGAGATCGGTGGAAGAATAAAAAAGGAAAAAAAAACAGAAAAGGAGAGAAGAGGAAAGAAGAAGGAGAGAGAGAGATCGGAGGAAGAATAAAAAAGGAAAAAAACAGAAAAGGAGAGAAGAAGAGGAGGCGAAAAAAATAAAAAGAGGGAGAGAAAAAAGAAAAGCCTTAGGAAGCTCGTTTTTGGGAGAAAAAGATGGGAAGAAGAGAGAAAAAAAAAGGGAAAAGAAAGAGAAAAACGTGGCTTTTTCTAAGGGGCTAGGTTTTGGGAGAAAAAGGGGGGAAGAAGAGAAAAAAAAGGGGGGAGAGACGTCCAAGAGGGGAGAAAAAAAGAAAAAAATCGGTAGAAAAGAGAAGAAGAAGAAAATAGAGAAAGTGAGAAGGAGAGAGAGAGAGAATAAGAGGTGTTAAGAAGGGAAGTTCTAGAGGAAAAAGAGAGAAGGATCAGAGAAAGCAGCAAGGAGGATGATGAGAAGATGCAAAGGAGAAAAGCAGAGTGAAGAAGCTTGAGGTAGGAGATCCATCCTTTCTATCAGTTATTTGTTTTCAAAGTCAAAGTATACTGCAAATTCCTGTCTGAGATTGGTGTCTAGCATTAGGAAGATGCCTCTGTTTGCATAAGGTTCCTTGAGACAAATGTTGGCCTCTGAGTCCTCTTTCTGACCATGTATTCGGATTTTATTTTCATGAGCTGTATGATTTTATATTGATTTTATAGTACCATTGGCCAGAATCTGGAACAGACCTAACCAGTGTATTTTCCTGTACTTGGGGAATGTTTTCGACCTGCCTATGATCTTTTTTAGGATTAGGTTCCTTGAGAGAAAATGTTGGCCTCTGAGTCCTCTTTCTGACCATGTATTCGGATTTTATTTTCATGAGCTATATGATTTTATATTGATTTTATAGTACCATTGACCAGAATCTAGAACAGACCTGACCAGTGTATTTGCCTGTCCTTGGGGAATGTTTTCAACCTGCCTATGATCTTTTTTAGGATTAGGTTCCTTGAGACTAAATGTTGGACTCTAAATCATCTTTCTGACCATGTACTCAGATTTTATTTTCATGAGCTATATGATTTTATATTGATTTTATAGTACCACTGGCTAGAATCTGGAACAGACCTGACCAGTGTATTTGTCTGTAATTGGGGAATATTTTCGACCTGCCTATGGTCACTTTCAGGATTAGCTTCCTTGAGACAAAATGTTGGCCTCTGAGTCCTCTTTCTGACCATATATTTGGATTTTATTTTCATGAGCTATATGATTTTATATTGATTTTATAGTACCATTGGCCAGAATCTGGAACAGACCTGACCAGTGTATTTGCATGTACTTGGGGAATGTTTTCGACCTGCCTATGGTCTTTTTTAGGACTAACTTCCTTGAGACAAAATGTTGGACTCTGAGTCCTCTTTCTGAGGATATCTTTTAAGAATTTTTTAACTAAGTACAGTGCCCTATGTGCCCATTTTGGTCCAGCCTGACAAAGCTGTCATCTTGCTGCGTGTTCCATCATGTTTTGATTGATTCTCATATGCTTTGGTTGTTTCTCACATGCCATATTTGATGCTATATTTGTTCACATGCTATGTTCGGATTCTCGTATGCATACACTACTATAATTGGAATGGTCACACTACCATAATTGGAATGGTCACACTGCCATAATTGGAATGATCACACTGTCATAATTGGAATAATCACATTGCCATGATTGGAATGCTACACATGCTTATTGCCATATTTCTCTGTTACACATGCTCACATGCCATATTGGATGATTACTGCCATGTTTGGATGCACACTTACCATGTTTGTATTGATTCACATGCTCACTTGCCATCTTGATTTGTTGCTCAATTTGAATATATTTCCAACATGCTATATTTGGATGCTTACACTGCTATATTTAAGCTCACATTGCTATGTTAGATTGTTTACATTGTACAACAACTAGGGCAAGATACACCCTAAAATGGAAATAATTGAACAATTAGGGTAAAAAAATCTTAAAAATAAAAAATAGCAATTAGGGTAGAAAACCCTAAAAAATGAAAATCACAATGAAAAGGGATAGGAAACCCTAAAAACCTAAAAATGGAAACAATAAAAATAGTAAGAATTTAGGTCTCATCCCTAGATCCTATTCACAAAAATGGAAAGAATTTGGTACACATCCCAAATAAAAATGGTAGGAAATTAGGTCTCATCCCTAGATCCTATTGACAAAAATGGAAATAATTTGGTACAAATAAAAATGGTAGGAATTTAGGTCTCAACCCTAGATCCTATTGACAAAAAATGGAAGGATTTTGGTACACATTCCAAATCTGACTCCCACAAGTTTTCAAACTATGTCATACCTAATTTCTAGGGCAAACCCTAGAATACGTAGGCAATTTGGGAATCCCAAATACGGTACAAAGCCACCCATCAACCATACATCCAACATAAACTTCAACTTGAATAAAGAATCTAATTGAAGCACATGCATAAATCACTTCCATAATCATTAATCACAAAAACCATTTTGAACTACATTTTTGGAATTGATTTCCTGGATTGGAATACGTAGGCAGTTTGAGATGTCTTACACATCTCAGATTCAGTCCAAGACTGAACCATCTTTGGTTCGGTTCACTGTATAATATTGTACATTACATTTGCTTGTTTATTTTCTTTAAAACATGATTGACTGAACCCTAGGTTAGAATAACTTAGCAACTTGGTTTAGGACATCCCCCATTGAACCTTAGTCATCCAGTTGACCAAGCACAGTCAAAATTAGAATTTAAGGAAAGTTTAGGAGGCCGATATTGATCGGGCGGTTTGGGTGCCTAACACCTTCCCATAACCGTACCCTGAATACTTACCCGATCTCTTGCAGACCAAAGAACCGATACATTAGGTCACGAGTCAATAGAAGTCTTACCTTAGGTTGAGGCTACATTTTTAGAGGCCCTAGACCTTAATCTAGGTGGCGACTCCAACAGAATACAATCGATCTTCATCGATTACGGATCTACATGTCCATCCAGAGGAGGATCACATCGATTTCCCATTGTCCTCACACTAGGTCATACCCTAGGATACGTAGGCCATTTGGGAGAAACCCAAATTTTGATCCACACCTTAGTCTACTCGGACTATCCATAGATCCATTAGGATATTTATACCTATTCATTTTGACCAGATCTCGAACTACGTGGATTCTGATTCCTAGGGCAAACCCTAGGATATGTAGGCCATTTAGGAGAAACCCAAATTTGGATCCAAACCTTAGTTCACTTGGACTATCTATAGATCCACTAGGATACCCATCCATTTCCACCCAGATCTCGAACTACGTAGATTCTGATTCCTATGGCAAACCCTAGGATAGGTAGGCCATTTGGAATAATCCTAAATTCGGATCAAAACCTTAGTCCACTTGGACTATCCATAGATCCACTAGGATATTTACCCACATTTTGACCCAAATAGGGTTATCCACATTTCAACCCAAATAGGGTTATCTACATTTCAACCCAGATAGGGTTATCCATATTCCAACCCATAAAGGGTTATCCATATTTTGACCCAAATAGGATTACCCATATATCCACTAGGACTATCTATCAGTTCGCATGGACTATCCAGATCCTAACCTATATGGTTTCTCAACCTTTCAAGCATAAATTTTAACTTGAACAATGAACTTAATCATGCACAAGCATAAATTACAATCATAAACTTTAATCACACCTGAACTACGATGGTGAACCTGATTTTTAGAATAATTCCATAATACGTAGGCAATCTGATGGATACAGATTCGGTTGAATGATATCAAACCACTTGGTTTGGTTTGATTTAATAGATATAGGCTAGCATAGGAAAGGCATAGGAGACCAATTTTGATCGGACGGTTTGGGTGCCTCACCCCTTCCCATAACTGTAACCTGATGCTTACCCAATCTCTAATGGACCAGAAATCAGATCTAAGGGTCATGAGTCAATCGAAGTCTTACCATAGGGTGAGATTTCACATTTGAAAGGTCCTAGACCTTAATCTAGGTGGCGACTTCCAAGATTTCCATCTTTGTCCTCACAATGGCAACTTCACTGGGGATATAAACATCAAACTCCTAAATGAAAACTTTCCTTGTGTGAATTGGATGCTAGCTCTTAGGATATTATATTTATGCTTGTATGATATTATTTTGGGGGGAATGGGTTCAGTCACACATTCGTGCGAGTAGCCCGCTAGGCGAAACACACAACCTTGGCCTGTACTTTGTGAGACCACGACAGGCGAGCATCCTCTAATGAGCATTTATTGGGTCCGCCTGAGAATGCATTATGCTACTCCATGTCGCTTGGATCCTTGCAACATAGTATATAAAAGGATTGGGGGCCCATTATTCATCGTATATTCGGTGATAGGTTACCCCGTCCTTGTCAAAGTGGCCTTTTCTGTCTTAACCCAGATTGTAGCCCAATGCTTGTTATTTTTGGTTCATCCCTGAACCGACCTAGTAAAATCTACTTAACCATGACATCCATGCTCGAGACGTCGAATTTCTGCCCATTTTTGTCCTTGATTGATCAACATGTTAGAATCTACACGATGAGCATCTTGAACTCTCACCCATTGGGAGTATGAGGTATGTATACACCTGTTCTATATCATAGTAGATGGTCACTATACACCCTCCATTAAGGAAGCTTGATGTGTCGAATCTCTCATTATTAACACGTTGATTTTGAAAAAACAAACAGAAAATCCCTGTCAAGGCATAGATACCATGGTCAAGAAGAAATTTACTAGTTTGTTCATCTATGAACCACTTTTGCTACCATCCCTAATAAGGACAACCGATTAATATATCCATTTCAATTTCACTGAATTCGGTAACCCAAGTGGCCATAACTTGGTACCATTGATTATCCATTTTTTAGAATCACGAGGTCCTAAGACCGAATACATGGCTTAATCAAACTCAATTAAATTGACTTGGATAATGTTTACCCAATCACCCTTATGAGGGAACTAACTTTGTTTGGTTAAGTCATCTTTGATTGTGTATGTGACTTCTTCCATTCCTCTAGATGTCTAGAATCTTGATATTTCTCCATTGGGTTACAATGCCTTTGGAAAAGAGAATCAATCTGTAACCATATCCACCCTTTTAGGGTAAGAGGCCCCTACAACTAAGAAATTGTCTTGATCTCCCACCATGAGATCCATCCATGTTATCTTTCTAAATGAATCAATGGAAGCCATGAATCTAGATCTTGATTAAACATCAAATTTTGTAAAGAAGAAGGCAACCAGATTTGGGAACACAATCAGTAACTCAGCCAATCTGGTCCAATAGAGCATTCAGTTTAGACAGCGACAAGCACATATACCTGAAAAAGTTTACAATATTCCCGTACAGTTAGTCCTTGGGCTTACTCAAATATCATATTCAGTTCATCTCATAATCAAGGAAAGGTTCAGCCCCTAGGGAAATCCAATCATAGTTCTCAATGTACCTCAGAATTAAGGAAAGATTCAGCTCCTAGGCAAATCCAATCATAGTTCTCGATTCATCTCTGAATTAAGGAAAGTTTCAATCCCTAGGTAAATCCAATCACCTTCTCGATTGACCTCTGACTTAACGAAAGATTCAGTCCCTAGGAAAATCCAATTATTGTTCCCTATTCACCTTTGATTTAAGGATAGATTCAGCCCCTAGGCAAATCCAATCATTGTTCCCTATTCACCTTTGAATTAAGGAAAGTTTCAACCCCTAGGTAGGTCTAATCATCATTTTGGTTCATCCAGAATTAAGGAAAGATTCAGCCCCTAGGCAGATTCAATTACATCCAGTTCATCTTAGAATCAAAGAAACATTCAGCCCCAAATTCAACCACCACTTCTGGTTCATCTCAGAACTGAAGAAAAGTTTAACCCCTAGGCAGGTTCAATCATCACTCCCAGATCATGTTAAAATGGAGAAGGCATTCGGCTCCTAGGCTATTTCACCCTTTATCTCTTGTTTAGGTTCTGATTCATGTAGAAACTAGAAAAAGTTTCATTCATCTGAATTTAATTAGGCACTAGGCTTATCCAACCATCAACTTTGGTTAGGGTTTTGATTCACGTCGAAACTAGGAAAAGTTCCATTCATTTGAATTTAATTAGCCACTAGGCTTATCCAACCATCAACTTTGGTTAGGGTTCTGATTCATGTCGAAACTAGGAAAAGTTCCATTCATCTGAATTCATTTAGCCACTGGGCTTATCCAACCATCAACTTTGATTAGGGTTCTGATTCATGTTGGAACTAAGAAGAGTTCCATTCATCTGAATTCATTTAGCCACTAGGCCTGTCAAACCATCAACTTTGGTTCAGGTTCTGATTCATGTTGGAACTAAGAAGAGTTCCATTCATTTGAATTCATTTAGCCACTAGGCTTATCCAACCATTAACTGTGGTTTAAGTTCTGATTCATGTTGGAACTAAAAAGAGTTCCATTTATTTGAATTTAATTAGCCCCTAGGCTTGTCCAACCGTCAACTCCAGTTCAGGTTCCCATTCATGTTGGAACTAAGAAAGGTTCCATTCATATGAACTCAATGTGAGCATGAGTTAGCCTCTAGGCCTGTTCAACCATTACCTCTGGTCCATGTTCTATCTCATGATGGAATTGAAGATAATTTCAGTCATTTCAATTCAATCAATCCATCATCTCTAGCAAATTAGAGTCCAATCCATGATTATCATCCTAGGCCTCTATCAATCGGAGCCCAACTCAAGCAATCTTTGCCTCTAGAAATTAAAGCCCAGTCCATGACTATCAGCCTTGATCTCTATCAATTAGAGATTAATTCAAAGTCAATCTTGATTTCTATCAATCAGAGACCAATTCAAAGTCAATCTTGATCTCTATCAATTAGAGACCAGTTCAAAGTCAACCATGTCTCTATTAATCGGAGACCAGTTCAAAGTTAACCTTGTCTCTATCAATCGAAGACCAATTCAAAATCAATCTCTGGCTTTGTCAATTAGAGCCCGATCCATGTCTATCATAGCCCAGTGCTACAAGTTAGGATCGCTCTTCAGGAATGGCGAATGAGAAGCATTCCCCATTGCTTGTTGGTAAGATCAGTTCCAGATTCTGGAGTCATCAGAAACCATGAACCTTCAGCTATAATAGTGCTATCCCATCAAGGGCATTTTTGCCCTATTGGCCAAGGAAATGCCAGAATCCAAAGAGTTGCCCTCATATTTCTTATTGTTCAAAGAGAGGGAATGGAATTTTTTCGAGCAGTAGGGTTGACCAAAGATGAGATCTAATATGCCCCAGGCTAGGATAGGAACCAGAATCACAGCTAGGGAATGGTCCAATGATGAAACCCTTAACCCATAAACTGGGGCATGAACCAGATTGAACTTCGATCCAAATTGAGTGCGGTCCAATGAGGAAAGCCAATGACCCCTAATTTGGGCATGGACCGGATTGACCTTGGGTCCGAATTAAATGCAGTCCAATGAGGAAAGCCATTGAGCCCTAAGTTGGGCATGAGCCAGATTAAACTTGGACCCAAATTGAGTGTGGTCTAATGAGGAAAGTCCTTGAGCCCTAAACTGAGGCATGAACCAAATTGACCTTGGTCCCAAACTGAGAGTGGTCGAATGAAGAAATCCATTGAACCCCCTAAGCCGAGGCATAAACTAGTCTAATGTTGGACTCAAAATGGTGTAGTGCAATGGCCATACCCCTTGATCCCCAAGTTGAGGCATAAACTAGAATGATTTTGAACTCAACTAGAAGCGATCCACTGATGAATCCACTGAACCCCAAACTAGGGCATAAACCAGAGTAACCTTGATCTTAAAAAGCAATAGTCCAGTTATGAATAGATCCCAAACTGAGAGGAAAAAAACCAAAGAGGGTAAGAATTGTATGGAACCCTAAAAGGTAGGCATCCTGCACCTATTGATAGAGGGGCATGATGAGTCCTGCTGTTAGAGGTCTGAAGGAAGATTTATTCCCACAACGATTGAAGGTGGTCGTCGAAGGCGTTATGCCCAACTGGAGCCGCTTGGACGAACTAGTTGTTTCAACGTTCTACTATTGGTATTCGATAGGTCATCCATGTCTGGGTCCAAGATTGATATGCTTGTTGACAAGTCTAGTCCAATCTTCCCTGTAAGTAAAAGAAAATCACCCTTTTGGGATTTCAAACTCTGTGCTTTGTCTCTTCCATACATTTCCTCCCAGTTTCATACATCCTCTTATTCTACGTGCGCAGTCAATTCTGACTCTGAAAATGATTGAAATGATGAGCCATCTCTTGAACTTCTACGCCACCTGGTCTCTTGAGGAAGAAAGGTCTAACCTGTTTGGGAAAACTTTAAATGATCAATCGGGAGATTGAGTACTCTCAAGAAACGGACAAGCTACCATTTGTTCTACCTATGAAAAGATTCCAAGGAAAGCATCATATAGTAACAGATCATATCAACAGGTCAGCCAATCAGTACGAATGAGTGGAGGACAGATGTGCCACCAAAAAGATAGAAATACCAAAGTTCTTACAAAGTACATCATCTGCAAGCAAGAGATACATGATGAATGATCAATCTCAAAATCAAAGAATGAGGTCATAAGAATAAAAAAAAAATTCAAGCCTCTATTTTATCTACATCAGTAATGGGAGGCAAAAAGTGATGATTAACTTCCAGAGAACAGCATACGGATTCACCATTCAGATAAAATCATATACTAGATGAGCAGTCACAAATGTTCATAAAGTTTACAAAAGATCAGAGTACTAACAGGGGCAAAGATGTTCTATCTGATTGGAAATGTTTGGAAGAAGAAGATTCAAATCCAATATTGAAAGTCATGACTCAACTTTGCGATCAAGCAAAGACTACATTATGTGGCCTCCATATCCCAAAAAAAAAAAAAACAAAAAGAGAGAAAGAAAAAAAGAAAGAAAATAGTAAGATGTTGAATGGCATTGGAGTTTGACAGTAAGTCAATTGTTCCTCTCACTTCAAGAAGATGGTATTTTCAATTAAAGCCTGATAGCAAGTGTGATCGTTCTTCGAGATTCACAGCATGTTGGACCAGACTTTTGATTTTGGCCAATTATATCCCGCCTTTATAGGAGACGATCTGTAACAACCCAAGTTTTTTTATTTTTTTTTATGAGTGATCTCGGTTGCTCATTATGTTGAAACAGGTGGAAGGGATTGATAGTTGGGAGCTGTGATATTAGGATGATTGTTCTATGTCTATGGTGGAAATAGGTAATGTTTACTTTTAAATAGTGTGAGATAATGTGTGTGTTGACTTGTGGATATTGGTATCCTCAAAAATTCATATTTATGATGCTTAAAAATTGTGTTTTGCCTATAAAGTAGGAAATGAGTTGTTATGATAGAATAGTTGTTTATTTTCATAAGTGACCTTACCTTTATGAAATTGTTAGTGAAAGTGAATATTAGATTTAAAGAGTTAGCTTAATGGTTTTTTTTTTTTTTTTTTTTTTTTGTGCTTGATGGAATTAAAACTTGGAGGTCTTGAGTTCAAACCACCTAGGAGGTGAAATGGAATTAACTCTATTGGCATTTACATTTTGATTGTAGTAGATACCCAATAGTGATTCACTATTGGTGGATGATGGGTTTTCACTTTTAGGAAAAATGGAGGACACAAGAGGAATTTGGTGAATTAGTTGGAGGTCATTTTTGGTGGCTGAAATATAAGGGTAACGTAAACCTTTAAAATATGAAGGCATGCATGTCAAGATAATGGAATTTTGGAAGGGTAAAATAGGCATGGAAGAATTGGAGGGATACCCTAGAAGTATAGGCAGCCCCTTCATGCATTGGGTGACTGTTGAGGGCAAGAGGGGGATTTCACCATAAGATTTAATTTTAGAATTTTAGAAAAAAAAATAGAATCTACAAAAGAAGGATCTGATATCAGTTCAATTTTTTATTTGAGCTGGGAAATTCGTTGGTAGAGAAGAGAATGGAAGCTGCTTTCGTTGTATGGGATTTTAATAGTTGGGGAGCTTGTGGAGTGGATTGAGGTGCTAGAACTTGGGATTTTGAATGCAAGGAGGAGTGCTCAGCTGGAGATCATCAGTTGAAGGAAGCTCTCAAGGAAGAAATTCGTTTTTGGGGTAGCCTTGAAGGAGTTGCAGCAAAGCCAAGGAAGAAATTAAAGTTAGAGTTGCTGTCCTTGGTGGTTCAAGCTTGGGAACTATCTTGTGAGTGCTCAGGTGAGTTTCTTATACCTTATGGTAAAGGGAATGTGGATTGCATGTTGCATTGATCAATTATTAAAGGAAAGGCAGAGTATGCACATCATTCTTAAGGTTGAAGATGATGAACAGTAAATCTGTTCATCATATTTCACCTCAAGGAACGTTGGATTAAATATATATATATATATATATATATATATATATATATATATATATATATGTGTGTGTGTGTGTGTGTGTGTGTGTGTGTGTGTGTGTGTGTGTGTGTGTGTGTGTGTATGTGTGTGCATTTAATTGGGAGAAATATCCTTATGAATGAAAAGTCTTATGATGAGGTTTGTAACCATGAATATCGGATGAGTTGGAAATGGTTTAGATGTTTTAATAGAACGAAGACTCCTAAATGAGAGATAGTTGCAGAAATCCATGTTTTTTTTGCTAAGGAAGATTTAGATTTTTTTTTTCTTTCAAAATGAATTTGTTAAATGATGATAAATACATTAAAATTGATCCAAATGGTTTATAAAATGTTTTCATATAGTTTTGGGGCTAATGTGGGGAGGAAAGAAGGGAAAAGGGTCGAAAATTTTTCTGTTTCAGAGCTTCCCAGGCTGCTGTAATTGAGTGGTTGACCGCCCCTTGTTTTGTGGTTTTCTCAGCAGTTTTTTTGGGGGGTTTTCCCCCTAGGACCTAGAATAATATGTAAGGAAGGTATTCCTCAAGATTTAGGAAATTTTATGGAGTCTTTGATGCCCAAGTGCAACCCAATAGGACCCTAGGCAGAAAATTTCAGCAAAACAGAATTTTTGGCTTGTTGTCAAGCAAATAGTGAGTTCCCTTTTAGCAAAGGCTATTATGGATATGGGGACATGTTTAAGCGATCCAAGGACTCACTCTAGTGATAATGCAAATAAGAATTCAGTGGTTTTGTATTACTCAAGTACTAAAACACTAAGTACAATGTTGGACAGCATAAAGGAAGAAGAGAAGTATTAAGCAAAAGTGTCCAGAGGGAGGTCCAAATTTGCATATAGCACTCAGGTAATAAAAGGAAGTTGCTAATGACCATTAAATGGGATTTTGGGTTTGCTCATGCAGTCAAATAGTGACTTTAATAACCATTGGTGTAGGTGTTTGGAGGACCTATCCCTTGCTGTATTTTTCAGTTTACTAGTGCACAAGGCTTGCTTAAAAAGGACTTTCCAAGAAAAAGGTAAGTAATTGACTTCTTGTAGTAGGCTAATAATGTAAATATATGAATATGCATGCTGTGGTAATGAATGTTATTTAATTTTGATATTTATGTGTTCATTTATGCAAGGTTGTAGTATTTTACTGAATTAGTATGTGTTTTATGGACTGTTTGGTACAAGGAGATAAATGTTGTTAATAATATGAGGTTTAATGAATGTGGGCTGTGGTGTAGGTGTTGTTATGAATGTAGGATGTGTTTTCAATGTTCTACATGGCACCTATGCATGTAACAAGGGATGAGGTTATTTCTATGAAGTATGTTTACAAGCTATGATAATGTAGACTATAATGGAAAGCAAACCTTATAAATGCATATTTATGTTACTACATGATGTTGGAGTTCAGAAAATCTATATAAAACTGTTGTAAATTAGTAGGAACTTCACATAAACAAGGAAAGGTAAGAAATGAGTTTACATTAGAAGAGATAAGAGTAGAAGTGAAGTCAATTTAGACTGTGGCAGAAAATGATTATCTTTTCTAATATGTTAAGAAAGGTATGGACAGCAAGATGAGTTGGGATGGCATTGATGACTTGTAATAGTTGTTAATGTTAGACAAACGGTAAATCAGTACAATCAGTAGTTTCATACACAGAATGAAACAAAATGGACAGCAAGCTTAAGTTTATGTTTAACAGGAAGTAAGACCTAGAAATTCAGTCTAGGTGATCATGAACATCAATGGTAAGTGACAAGAAACGGGGGCATCCGATGAGTCAATCATGTGGCAAGAAACGGAAGTATCCGGTGAGCCAGCCAAATGACAAGAAACGGGAGCATCCGGTGAGTCAATCATGTGGCAAGAAATGGAAGCATCCGGTGAGCCAGCCAAGTGACAAGAAACGGGAGCATCCGGTGAGTCAATCATGTGGCATGAAATGGAAGCATCAGGTGAGCCAGCCAAGTGACAAGAAACGGAAGCATCCGGTGAGTCAATCATGGGACAAGAAATGGGAGCATCCAGTGAGTCCAAAATTGAAGGTTTACCTGATGTACATAAATCAGTAGTTTGAAGTTAAGCTAGGCAAGAATAGAGAAAGTAAGTTAAAGAGAAAAGTTAAACCAGTGGGTTATGAAAATGATAACGAACAGTAGGCATACGGTTCTACAGGTGATATCATAAAATTTAGACAAGTGAAAGATTAGCCAATGTGACAATAACACCATTATAAGATGGTGTGAGAATGCAACTAAATGTGAGATTTGAAATGTGTAAGATATTTTATACACTCGTATCATTGTAGGACCAGCATGGTTGTTTTCTAAGATACTTGATACAATATCTAATGTATGTATTTCCTACCAAGCTGTCATTTATTCACTAAGCCTTGCTTACCCCAGTTGTGGATATACTTTTTACAGATGATTCTGCAGAAGAGCAACTAGAGACTATGGGTGTAGAAGACCAAGTTGGCCATTAGACCACTTGGTACTTGAGTTACATTTTGTGGGTGGTTTGAATTGCAACTTGCAAATAGTTGCCACTTTTGGAGTATTTGTGGCAGTAGATGTTTGGTGGTTAACCACACCTTTTGTTGTATAAATTGGTATTTAGAATGCATTTTGGAATGTAATTAATTTGGCCACCCAAATATGTAATTATTAGCTACTTTGGTTCCGCTGACAGGTTAATTTTATTGGACTAGGTTGATGATTTTGGATTGTGTTATGATGTTTGAATGATGAAGTTATTGTGGTGTCGTGTAAAAAAAAAAAAATTTACAGATCTTTTTTTTTGCTTCTATGTTGTAATTGCTAACCAATGGTTCGTTTCTCCTACTCCTGGGAAGGGGATCTTACACGATCTCATCACTTCTTCATCATTAGAGAAAGATTTCTCATCGGCATTAGACTCTCTCTCCCATCTATCAATCTGACGGTCTTCTAAGGAGTCTCTATCATAGGCCCTTCTTTTGATTATCTGTTTTTATGGCATTGTATCTCGTGATCATGTCATCATTTTATGTATAAATTCATGAATCTGGCTTTAACTCTCATCTGTCATTCATTACATCCGAAGGCTTTCCAAGGTTCCTATAAGCCCTTCATTTCTCAAACCAATAAAATGAGATCTTTTCGGTAAGATAAACCCATTATACATAAACAACCAAACACTCTCCCAATGGTAGACCCATGTGGATAGTTTCACATCAGTCCTCTCAGACCTTCAACATCAATACTTGTCAACAAACTTAAAGGTTTCAGGCCCAGATATGATCACAACTGATTCGGCATCTCGATGTAGCTTGTTGAGACACGTGTTCCATCTGAACATCTCCAAGAAAGGAAAACATAATTCAGCATCATTTTAATTTTGGTATGGGACTGTATTTCCCTAAGGTCGCTTTTAGTGATGATTCAAATAGCTGCCCGCCTATCAATACGTGTATGTGTCAACTTAAACAGTGGGGCAAGGCTACCCATTTGTCATGAAAGTCATGTCGTTCGGATTTCCCCTAAGGGTTTCAGACCATTGGATAGGACCATAATTTTGGCAATATCCTCACCATATCAGGACTCTTTATTCAACCCAAGATGGGGAGTAAGATCTGTACGTTCAAATTTTGAGGACGAAATTTCTTTTAAGGGTGGTGGAGTTGTAAGACCCCCACTCCATGAACCCGATCTAAACCTTGAATTCATGTCGTAGCAGGTCTTCCAATCATCACCGGGCCAGACGGGACGAGCAGATGACAAACAGGTACAAAACAGACCGAATTAAGTATGAATTAATTCATACCGGTCGGTGGTACCAGTCTTGGTACCGGTCAACTAGCCTGCGCAGCAAACTACTAAGATCCGGAGACAGATCTCTGCGGGTCCCACTTTCCAAATTTCAAACCGAAGGACTTTTCTAATGCTAGGAGGCTTCCTAAACCTAAACCTAGCCTATATAAACCCCTATAAACCTCTTAAAACCTCTTCCATGATCCTCACAAACCCTAGAAAGGAGAAAGAGGCTGAAGAAGGAGAAGAAGCTAGGAAGGAAAGGGAAGAGCCGAGATTGTCGTTCGATGAAGAACAAGTTACCGTAAGTCAACGGTAAGTGCTCAAACCTTCCTCTACCATAAGTAATCTAGAATGGTTAGTTGTAGTTGGATCAATACCACGCAAAGCGAGGTAATGATCTAAACCTTATGTTGCCGTTAAACCCTAATTTAGTCGATAAACCCTAGATTCAAGTTCTAGGTTGAGATCATCGAAACTAGGACTTGAATGGAGTTGGAAACAACTCTAACTCAATGCTTAGACCTAGGATGTGTAGGAGAAACCCTAGGATCAATAAAGGGTGACCGAAGGAAGGCGAGAATCAAGTGTATGGTCTTCCAGAGATATACCAGTCGAACCATACCGGTCGCACCATATGCGACCGGTACCGCCACCTGTACCTCTCGGGGACTGGTCTGTGGGGACCAGTTGACCATACCGGTCGTAGGTTTTTCCCACAGTGCTGTGACCGGTACCTGTGACTGATCAGCTCTGTGAGATGTGTTTTGTCATTGTTGGTTTTCGACCAACGTAAACCTATTCTAACTAAACCCTAATATCATGTAGGACCTTGTGATAGCACGTTTGGACCTTGTAACACGGAGCGAACTATCAAACAACCTTCAGGTGAGGGAACAAGACCTAAACTAATTGGCTAATAATAAACTGTTTTTGTTTATTGAGTCCAGTACCATGAATGATTCTATGTTTGTATGATTGTAATGTGCATATCACATGTCATCCACTATTCATGTTATTACTGTTCATGCATATTTAATTTCTGCTTATTTTTAATATGATGATGATGATGATGCTAGGAATAGGCATGTAAATGTTTGTGTGTGGTTAGTGTACTTGATGCGAGTGGGGCATCAGGGGGAGGACGTGACACTGTGGTTCAGCCTGGTCACTAGACTCTAGCTCTATCTCTACTCAAGTCTTGTCCACTAACATCGTCGTATCACCATTACCTTAGCAGAGCTATTATGTCATAGGGCATCAGGGGAGGTGGTCTCGGACCGTGTAGTCTCTGACTCTGCCGGGGGGCCTTAGCTCTATCTCTATGGACGTATTGAGGGATGTTGGGGTGAGGCCTTGGATATACTATTTGACATTAGGATTGGTTAGTTGTGAGCCCGGTTTGCAAGCCCTCGCCAACAGGGGCTTACGTGTTGGTATGGGTGCATGTGGTACAGCAATGCCGATACTCATTGGGTACACTGTTTCCATGGTGGGTGCATGTGGGACGGCAATGCCGATATTCATTAGGCGGCTTCACACACTCGTGTATAGAGGTGAGGCGGCCTCCGAACCTTTCTATAGCACATTGCGAACTTATGAACCAGACTAAAGATATGAACTGAATGCATGCATATGTTTGTTGCATTGGTTTGTTTAGTTATTGAGCTCAAGTTGGAGAGCTGACCCTCGCGTGCACAATTCTTTTTAGTTTCTGATGTTGCAGGTATTACGGTTGAAGATTATGCCGACACGCCAACATATGAACAGGTGGTGGCTATGATGAACAAGCTGTGAAGGACTATTGTGATACGTTAAGCGAGCATTTCAACTATGGACACGCTTAGTGTTAATTTCCGTATTTGGATATTGTAATATGTATTAAATTATGTTTTGGTTACTTGGAGATAAATAGAATATTAATTATTTATCATGACTAGACCTCGGGTTCATTATACGTAAGACTTACATTATTTACTTTATTACCTCTGATTAATGTGGAATGTGTTTTGGTTTAACAAATTGAGAATAGCCTATACGAGATCCTGGTTGAACCGTTGGTTTATTGACGGTTCATCACACCATTCTGGTTGATGCAGAATTGGGGTGATGAACCGTCAATAAACCAACGGTTCAACCATGATCTCGTATAGGCTATTCTCAATTTGTTAAACCAAAACACATTCCACATTAATCAGATGTAATAAAGTAAATAACAGAAGTCTTACAGATAATGAACTGAGGTCTAATCATGATAAATAATTAATATTCTATTTATCTCCAAGTAACCAAAACATAATTTAATACATATTACAATATCCAAATACGGAAATTAACACTAAGCGTATCCATAGTTGAAATGCTCGCTTAACGTATCACAATAGTCCTTCACAGCTTGTTCATCATAGCCACCACCTGTTCATATGTTGGCGTGTCGGCATAATCTTCAACCGTAATACCTGCAACATCAGAAACTAAAAAGAATTGTGCACGCGAGGGTCAGCTCTCCAACTTGAGCTCAATAACTAAACAAACCAATGCAACAAACATATGCATGCATTCAGTTCATATCTTTAGTCTGGTTCATAAGTTCGCAATGTGCTATAGAAAGGTTCGGAGGCCGCCTCACCTCTATACACGAGTGTGTGAAGCCGCCTAATGAATATCGGCATTGCCATCCCACATGCACCCACCATGGAAACAGTGTACCCAATGAGTATCGGCATTGCTGTACCACATGCACCCATACCAACACGTAAGCCCCTGTTGGCGAGGGCTTGCAAACCGGGCTCACAACTAACCAATCCTAATGTCAAATAGTGTATCCAAGGCCTCACCCCAACATCCCTCAATACGTCCATAGAGATAGAGCTAAGGCCCCCCGGCAGAGTCAGAGACTACACGGTCCGAGACCACCTCCCCTGATGCCCTATGACATAATAGCTCTGCTAAGGTAATGGTGATACGACGATGTTAGTGGACAAGACTTGAGTAGAGATAGAGCTAGAGTCTAGTGACCAGGCTGGACCACAGTGTCACGTCCTCCCCCTGATGCCCCACTCGCATCAAGTACACTAACCACACACAAACATTCACATGCCTATTCCTAGCATCATCATCATCATCATATTAAAAATAAGCAAAAATTAAATATGCATGAACAGTAATAACATGAATAGTAGATGACATGTGATATGCACATTACAATCATACAAACATAGAATCATTCACGGTACTGGACTCAATAAACAAAAACAATTTATTATTAGCCAATTAGTTTAGGTCTTGTTCCCTCACCTGATGGTTGTTTGATAGTTCGCTCCCCGTTACAAGGTCCAAACGTGCTATCACAAGGTCCTACATGATATTAGGGTTTAGTTGGAATAGGTTTACGTTGGTCAAAAACCAACAATGAAAAAACACATCTCACAGAGCTAACCGGTCACAGGTATCGGTCGTAGCACTGTGGGGAAAACCTGTGACCGGTATGGTCAGCTGGTCCCCACAGACCAGTCCCCAAGAGGTACCTGTGGCGGTACCGGTCGCATATGGTGCGACCGGTATGGTTTGACCGGTATGTCTCCGGAAGACCATATACTTGGTTCTCGCCTTTTGTCGGTCACCCTCTATTGATCCTAGGGTTTCCCCTACACATCCTAGGTCTAAGCATTGAGTTAGAGTTGTTTCCAACTCCATTCAAGTCCTAGTTTCGATGATCTCAACCTAAAACTTGAATCTAGGGTTTATCGACTAAATTAGGGTTTGACGGCAACATAGGGTTTAGATCAATACCTTGCTTTGCATGGTATTGATCCAACTACAACTAACCACTCTAGATTACTTATGGTAGAGGAAGGTTTAAGCACTTACCGTTGACTTGCGGTAACTTGTTCTTCGTCGAACGACAATCTCGGCTCTTCCCTTTCCTTCCTAGCTTCTTCCCCTTCTTCAGCCTCTTTCTCCTTTCTAGGGTTTATGAGGATCATGGAAGAGGTTTTAGGAGGTTTAGAGGGGTTTATATAGGCTAGGTTTAGGCTTAGAAAGCCTCCTAGCATTAGGAAAGTCCTTCGGTTTGAAATTTCAAAAGTGGGACCCGCAGAGATCCGTTTTCGAATCTTAGTGGTCTGCTGCGCAGGCTATACCGGTCGACCGGTACCAAGACCGGTACCATTGACCGGTATGAATTAATTCATACTTAATTCAGTCCGTTTCATACCTATTTGTCATCCGCTCGTCCCGTCTGGCCCGGCGATGATTGGAAGACCTGCTACGACATGAATTCAAGGTTTAGATCGGGTTCATGGAGTGCGGGTCTTACATGGGGTTTGCAAAAAGAAAAAATGAAAAATAAAGGGAAGAAAAGAAACCTCAGCAAGGAAAAGCAACCCAAGAAACCTCATTGGGCAACCCATAATACCTCAGTGGTGATAGGCGACCTGATGCAACCTAAAGCATTACCCTCATTGGCCCTTCATAGAAAAATCTAGTGGTTTATGTAGACAAGTGTCATACCCAGTCTACCCTCCATAAGGAAAGGAACCCCTCTTGCTCTCCAGTGAATCATACTTAGAGGAGTTGAATAAACCATCATCTGTTGGGCCATAGAATCATACAAGTGTCATACCCAGCCTTTCAATAGAATTCTATCTTCAAATCCTTTGGTCATGTTAGGGAGAGAGCAAATTCTCATGACCTCGTTACGGATGTAGCCAAATTCATAAAATCATCAGTTCCCTCATTTTTCAAGATTCAAGAAGGGCTTATCTAAGAAGTCAATTTCTGCAATCAATCTGTCAATCTTCCCTTAACCTTGGAAGCATGATTAAATTCTAGATGCAATCCAGATTCAACCTAGTTTCAACTTTGTTAGGTTGCTCGTTTCCTTCTATAGTAGTGGTCTGTCACACATATGCAGACACTGGGGCATAGATATACCCTATGTAGAGGAATTGAGCTTGATCATGAGCATTACATTTAGGATCCATTGTTTAGTCTGAAGTCACTAACTTTCCTAGTCAATAGAAGTAGGTTCGTCCAAGTTGGTTTTGCCAATTTTTCAGTTCTCCCAATCCTGTTGATGAAGAAAATCCAATGTGATCGCTCACCTGTTAGGATTTGGTCACCAAATTCTCTGAAGGAACACTTCGAATCCTTTGCTCCTCGTCCTACTTTGGGACCATGATTCATTCATCTTTCAAAATTGGCAAAACAATGTTGCAAAGCCCTGAGCTTTTCATGAGCCTAGATCAAGGGCCAAACCCATGTCACATTTAATCGTCGTTTGGCTGTTCTACCAATTTGGTCCACCATAGTGCACAGTTAAAGAATTTAGTTGACCAGATACCCCTCGACAGTTTAACACCACGGTCAATCAATAAAATCACTTTGGTTAGAGACTGTCAAGCTCCCCTCATTCTTGTCCAAAATCCTCGCTAGAGTTTCTTTCAATCCAAAATCCAACAACACCAATGTTGGTTGAAGAAAATCATCACTTTCAAATTACATGGAACCCTTCCAAAGGAGGAACCAAGTCATCCCTACCGTGTTAAAATTGAGTCAAACTTTCAGTACGAGGTCATAAATGGTAAATTTCAAATCTAGGTATCATGCTAGCAAAGTCCATGACATCATTTCTATTGATGCCATGTTTTATGCCTTCACCAATAAAGTAGGGGCAAAAACCTTGGAAAACTGCCAAGGAATTCACCATCATTTCAAATATGTCCAGCACTCTATAGGTTTAAAGTCAAGAGACTTCCAAGATGGGTCAGATTTTAACCCTAAAGGTTCAAAGTCAACAAAGACTTCCTGTGTGGGTCACTTTCGAGCATCCTAAAGGTTCATAGCAATAAAGCTACTTGGAATGATATTTCAATTTTCAATCCCGAAGGTCCAAAGCTGGTAGGAACTTCAAAGATGAGTCATTCAGTATCACCCTACAAGTAACCTTCTGAGTTCTTGCTCATTTCAGAATCAATAGCAAATTCCTCACCCTAAAAGTGACCTTCTGAGTTCTTGCTCATTTTAGAATCAATAGGAAATTCCTCACCCTAAAAGTGACCATTTGAGTACTTTCTCATTTCATAATCAAATGCAGAGCCCTAGCTCATCTAAAGTTCAAATCATTCTCAGCTTATTAGTGAATCAAATGTAGAGGCCTAGCTCATATAAAGTTCAAATCATTCTCAGCTTATTAGTGAATCAAATGTAAAGCTCTAGCTCATCTAAAGTTCAAATCAATCTCAGCTTATTAGTGAATCAAATGTAGAGCCCTAGCTCATTCAAAGATCAAGTCAATCTCAGTCTATTAGTGAATCAAATGTAGAGCCCTAGCTCATTCAAAGATCAAGTCAATCTCAGCCTATAAGTGTATGTAGAGCCCTAGCACATTCCAAGGTTCAAAATCAATCTCAGCCTATAAGTGAATCAAATGCAGAGCCCTAGCTTATTCAAAAAATCAACCTCAAAATCTCAATAAAGAGCCTCAGTTCAACCAAAGAAAAGACAACAAGTCCTCCATCCAAACAAATCAAAGGCAAGCCCAAGCTCGTGCAGCCAGCCTTGTATTCACAGTCTAGCTCCATACAAGAAGAGGTTCCAAGCCTACAAACCAGCCTTGTATTCACAGTCAAGCTTCATACAAGAAGAGGTTTATCAGCCTATATATGGATCAAGCCGGGTTCAAGCCCGCACATACCTTGCATCATGAGTTCCACCTCAGCAAGAAGAGGTTCCCAGCCTACAAATGAGCCTTGTATTCACAGCCTAGCTTCATACAAGAAGAGGTTTATCAGCCTACAAATGGATTAAGCCGGGTCCAAGCCCGCACATACCTTGCATCATGAGTCTCACCTCAGCAAGAAGAGGTTCCCAGCCTACAAATGAGCCTTATATTCACAGCCTAGCTTCATATAAGAAAAAAAATCACCAATCTCCCAAGAAGAGCAAACCTTCTTGCCAGTCGAACTACGTTCTGGGCTTGATTTCTAGGACACCCTTAGAATACGTAGGCAGTTTAGGACGAATCACCCTAAGTGCAGCCCAATAAATAATCTCACTCATATCCCAAAAATGTGGCTCTTTTATCTTCAGCCTTCAATTGGTAACAATCACGGCTAAAGAGGGGCATCTGTAAGCACCCCATTTTTGCCACCCTCTGCATAAGTGAACCAATATGGCAGGTTTTCAGCCTTTAACCCAAAGATTTGTGATTCTCTATTGAACCCCACAACATGGTCATGGGCTATTATCTACTTAGATGAATAGGTTGTGAAATTATCTTCGAAATGAGACCGTTATCTTCAAATTCTAACTTCAAACAAGGAAGAGATCACAGTTTGAAAGTCTAAGGGCATTTATATATTTATTGTATCATGCATGCATTATCATTCAAACTTCAAGACATCATATCTGGGTCATCTGATATCAGAATCAGATAATTCAAAGGCCAATATTCCTTATTTTCAGTCCTCTTCAAAGTGGACGTGAAAAATCCTGGGTAGAAGTCACCAGTGGGCCCCATGCAAGCTTTCATGCAAAATTATCGTTAGAACTTCAAAGCTTCATATCTTTTCTGTTCTACATCGGATTCAGATGATTCCAAAGCCATTATTCTTCATTTATGATGTTCTACAAAGTAGACGTGAAAAATCGTGGGTAGAAATCACCAGTGGGTCTCATGCAAGCTTTCATGTAAAATTATCGTTAGAACTTCAAAGCTTCATATCTTTTCCATTCTACGTCGGATTCAGATGATTCTAAGGACATTATTCTTCATTTGTGATGTTCTATAAAGTGGACATAAAAAATTCTCAGGTAGAAGCCTCCGAAGGGTCCCATGCAAAATTACACATTGAAATGGTCATTTAACCTTTAGAAATTCATATTTTGGTCACCCCATATCCAAATCAGGTGATTTCAATTTCATTGTGTACCATTTTTAGTACTCTACAAAGTGGATGTAAAGAATTTCAGGTAGAAGTCTCCGAAGGATCCCATGCAGAATGGTCAGCCAAATCATCGATAATTGGCCTCCTTAAACTTCAAAAATTCATAAGTCGACCATTTTATTTCCTAATGTAATGATTCAAGTTCCTTTATTCCTAATTTTTAGTGTTCTATAAAGTGAACGTAGAAAATTTAGAATAAAGGCTATCGAAAAATTTCATGCGGAATGGCAGCAAAAATATCCCATGAAATGACAAGAAGAGAAACCCAGTCAATCCAGTCAACTCAGCTCAACCCAAGCCAGTCTTGGCCCAACCCAGTTAATTCAAGTCATTCTCAGTCCAACCCAGCTCAGTTTAAGTCAGTCCAGCCCAGTCAACTTAAGTCAGACCAATTTAGACTAAACCGGTTCGCCCATGTGCATAGTGCCATATATATATATATATATATGTAATTATATATAATATATTATATACTAGATATATTAATATGTATGTTATTACATATTATTATGTATATTTTATGATATATTATTGTATAAATGTACATTATATGTGTCAAGAGAGACCGACCAAGATTAGGAAAGAAAGAGAGGATTCTAATGAAAGGAAAAAAAGATATAGAAAGTAACTCGGGAAATAAATTTTGGAAGGAAATAGAATAGGAAGGAATTGAGAAATTGGGATAGGAAAGAGAGATTGAGAATAAGAGAAAGAGAGAGAAGAAGAGAAGAAATGGAAAGAATGAGAAGAGAGAAGAATCCGAGAGAGATTGTGAGGAAGATTGAATAAAAAAAAAAGAAAGGAAAGAATGAGAAGAGAGGAGAATCCGAGAGAGATTGGGAAAAAGAATAAAAAAAGAAAAAAAGAAAAAAGAGGGAAGGATCTGAAAAGATTGAGAAGAAGGGAGAGATATGAGAGAGAATCGAGAGAGAGGAGTAGGAGGGATTGCCGAAAAGAAAAAAGGAAAAAAATAGAAAAGGGAGGAATCCGAGAAGAATCAGGAAGGGAAGAAGAAGGGAGAGAATAGAAGAGGAGAAAGAGAGAGACTGGGCGAGTGGAGGGGAGAAAAAAAACAAAAAAAAAAAACAAAGGAGGTCGAGAGAGAGAGGAGGAAGACATGTGGAGAGAGGGGCTGGAAAAAGAGATCCAGAAGAAGAAGGGAGAGAATAAAAGAGGAGAAAGAGAGAGACTGGGCGGTGGGGAGAGAAAAAATAATAAAATAAAAATGGAGGCCGAGAGAGAGAGGAGGAAGAAAAGTGGAGAGAGGGGCTGGAAAAAGAGATCCGGAAGAAGAAGGGAGAGAATATAAGGGAAAATTGAGAAGAAGCTGGAGCTGGAAAGATGGGGAGGGAGAAGAAAAAAATAAAAAAAGAGATAAAGAGATGGCAGATCGAGAAGAAGCGGGATCGAGAAGAAGCAGGAGCTGGAAAGATGGGGAAAAAAAGAAGAAAAGAAAAATAATAAAAAAATCAGGAAGATGAAAAAGGAAGAAGCAAGAAGAAGAAGCGAGAGGGAGCAGATCGAAAGAGTGGAAGAAAAGGAGAAGGAAGAGCTAAGCATCACCCTCCTATTATAAACCCAACCCATTGCATCTTCCATCATCGACTCATCACCCGATTACCTTCCTCCATCATTCTTGCAACCTAACTCTAAACCCCCAACTGAACCCGATCTGCTATCACCATGCATCTCCATCCTTGCCGTTAGGCCTTCTACTCCATAACCTATACTACCTCTGCTGCAGGCCCGACCACCAGTCATGCATTTTATCACCTTATCAACACCACCCCACAACTAGTCCATAAGCACTGCCACCCTATCCCACAAGCTATCCATCTGTCCACCCATGCATACCCGATAACCTCTTGCCAAATCCTACTTGCAGCAGCCACCACATACCACCTGTCCTTATATATGCACCCCAAACTAAACACCCACCAAGAATAATCCAATCTGCTCTCCAACCTCCATGCAAACCTCCCTCTACTCAAACTCACCACCCTCTGTAGAATCCACAGCCAGCAATCAACACAACTCCATCACCTGCACCACTAATTATTCCTTACATGATCAGAACCAACCCCCAAAGCCTTGATTAAATCCCCATCAACTAAAGCTAATCCATATCTGCCCATTAAACCTGCACCCTTTGATCAGCATCCTCATCCTACTATTGATCTTCCCACCAAATTTGGGCCATTGATTAAACCTTTGATCATGATGTGCTTAAATCTAAATTTTAATTTTTATCATGTTGCTATGATGCTTAGTAAAAGTCTGATTCATTGGTATTAAATTTGATTGGTTGAATGATAATTTTATTTTGATCATATGACGACCATTGGATGAATTTTTAAGGTGATTGAAATATGCCTATTGATCTTGGAATAAGATGAAAATGGGGTCATTGATTTTAATTTTTTAGATGATTAAATATGAACCATTGGATGACTTGATCATGTGATTTAAGCAATCTGAACAGTTGGATTATCATTTTGAATGATCTGAATTGTTGGATTATCTTTAGAAGTGATTTAAATGATTTAAAATGGTTAGATAATCATTTTTGAATGATCTGAACCATTAGATCTTAGTCTGATCATGATGACTTAATGTGGGATGAATCTGAGCCGTTGATCTTGGCTATTTGGATGAAATATGAGTAGATGATCATAATATTTTGAAGAAATCTAACCATTAGATTGAGGATCTGATATGATAATATTGATGTGAGAGTTTCTTTGAGTCTGGACTGTAGATTGAGCATCTGTCTTGTTTACACTGTTGTATTTGCATGCACTATCATGTTTAGGATGCCATTACTATATTTGCATATACTGTCATTTTGAATGTTCCCATTTTTGGCAATAACTTACTTTCTGCTGCACCCTAGTCGAACAACCATATTTGTACACCTAGCAAACATATTAGGTTTGGGGACGTGCATTTAGGCACCCAAATTCTTGGGAAGGGCATAATGAGAATAATAAAAATCTTAATAAAGAAAGAGAATGCTTTGCCAAACTTTCCAAAATTAGAGTTTAGGTTGAAAAGGGTAATTCAGGATGATTTTGCCCCTCGATAAACCCTAAACCTAGAATAGGTTCTCAACCCTAAACCTAGAATAGGTTCTAAACCCTAAACCTAGAATAGGTTCTCAACCATAAACCTAGAATAGGTTCTAAATCCTAAACCTAGAATAGGTTCTCAACCCGAAACCTAGAATAGGTTCTCAATCATTAACCTAGAACAAGTTATCATTTCGAACTCCGCAGATTCTGAGACCTAGGTCAAACCCTAGGATACGTAGGCTATTTGGGAGAGTCCCAAATTTGGATCCACACCTAAGTCCACTCGGACTATCCATAGATCCACTAGGATATCCATTCCCATTCTACCCAGAACCCGAACTACGCGGATTCTGATTCCTAGGGCAAACCCTAGGATAAGTAGGCCATTTGGAAGAAACCCAAATTTGGATCCACACCTTAGTCCACTCGGACTCCATAGATCCACTTGGATATCCACCCATCATTTTTGAATTGTGGGGATTCTGATTCCGAGGGCAAACCCTAAGATACGTAGGCCATTTGAGAGAAACCCAAATTCGGATCCAAACCTAAGTCCACTCGGACTATCCATAAATCCACTTGGATATCTATCCCCATTTCGACCCAGATCCCAAACTACGCATATTCCGATTCCTAGGTCAAACCCTAGGATACGTAGGCCATTTGGGAGAAACCCAAATTCGGATCCACATCTTAGTCCACTCGGACTATCTATTGATCCACTAGGATATTTATACCTATTCATTTCGATCCAGATCCCGAACTACGTGGATTCTGATTCCTAGGTCAAACCCTAGGATATGTAGGCCATTTGGGGGAAACCCAAATTCAGATCCACATCTTAGTCCACTCGGACTATCCATAGATCCACTAGGATATTTATACCTATTCATTTCGACTAGATCCTGAACTACACGAATTCTGATTCCTAGGTCAAACCCTGGACTGATGAACCGCTAATAACCCAGTGGTTCAACCAGGATCTCGAATAGGTTGTGTCCATTTTCTTAAACCATACACATCCACGACCAAAATCAGAGTAAATAAACAATAGCGGAAGTCTTATATATCAAATGAACTGAGAGTCTAAAGATGATAACATAAATAAAATATTTAATTATCTAAAAAAAATACTAAGACATAAAATAAAATAATTTAATCAATTACATCATCTGAATAATTTAAATAAAAATCTAATAAAAAACACAAGAGTTGCACTAGCACGACGAATCATGCTACTCCATCACAACTTCAGCGTCCATCGCCGCTACATGTCCATACATCGGAGCATTTATATAATCTTCTACCGTGGTACCTGCATCATCAACTAAAAATATTTGACGTCGAAAGGGTGAGCTCACATCACGACTTAGTGAGCAAACAAAACAATGCAACAAAACATATGCATGCATTCAATTCATATTTTTGGTCTGGTTCATAAGTTTGCAATGTGCTATAGAAAGGATAAGTGGCCACCGCACCTCTATACACGAATGTGTGGAATCGCCCAATGGATCAAACACCATTGCCACATTTACATGCACCCACCATGGAATAGAGATAGAGCAAAAGTTCTTAGGACCGCACCGCATCACACTTCCCCTGATACTCTACCCATACCAACACGTAAGCCCCTATTGGTGAGGGCTTGCAAACTGGGCTCGTAACTAATCAATCCTAATCCTAATATCAAATAGTGTATCCAAGGCCTCACCTCAGCATCCCTCAATACGTCCATAGAGAAGAGCTAAGGCCCCCCGACAGAGTCTGAAACTACACGGTCCGAGACCGCCTCCCCTGATGCCCTACGACGTAATAGTTCTGCTAAGATAATGGCGATACGATGATGTTAGTGGACAAGACTTGAGTAGAGATAGGGCTAGAGTCTGGTGACCAGGATGAACCACAATGTCATATCCTCCCCCTGATGCTCCACTTGCATCAAATACACTAACCACACACATACATTCACATGCATATTCCTAGCATCATCATCATCATCATGTTATTAATAAACGAAATTAAATATGCATGAACATTAATAGCAGGAATATTGGATGACATGTTAGATGCACATTACAATCATACAAGCATAGAATCATTCATGGTATTTGGACTCAATAAATAAAAACAGTTTATTATTAGTCAATTAATTCAGGTCTTGTTCCCTCACCTTTGATTGAGTGTAGATCCTCATTCAAGCTTTATGAATCACTTTTAAATCACTAGAAAGACCTAACAAGTCGATAGATTTTAATTAGAATTAATTCCAATATATTTTAAACTAACTGAAATCGTAGGGTCGCAAGTAGGGTAGCACCTAAGGTAGCAGTTTCTGCAAACCTAGGGTGTAGGGTCGGATGTGGGGTAGGATACCATTCGACCCTACGTGCGACCACACCCTCCCTGGGACTTCCTGAGGGCGTGTGGTCGATCCTGTGGTCTCGTAGGGTCAGATATTATTCGACCCTATGTGCAACCACACGTATTCTGAGTCGACATTTCATTGTAAAGTCCATTCCTTTACGTTTGGATCCTTTGGCTTACTTTCATGGTCCATTATTTGATTGTTCTATGGCTCAAAACTACAAGTTATACACTATTAATAGTCCATAATGATTTCCTCCATGGAATCTCTTGAAACTTGTCCATGGATGGATGATTTGGGTGTCTCTTAATCCTATGTTCTTCATAACTATTCTAGGATCTCTTATTCAGATAAGGAATTAGGTTCGTACCTTTATTCAGAGGTTTCTCTGAACTTCCTCCCCTTCCTTAGTCTTTTCTTCAAGTTCCTTCTCTTCTTCTCTTCTTCTCTTCTTCTCTTCCTTCTCTTTCTCTTTCTCTCACTCTTAATTAGGGTTCTAAAGGAGTGAAAGAGGTTAAGGTACATCCTATTTATAGAGAAAAACCCTCCATAATAAGTCTCAATGAGTTTCGAAAATATCCCCTTTGAATTAGGAAAGTTTCCTAATTTTTGGTTTTTGTCTGTCATCGTAGGGTCGGACGTAGGGTCGCAGAATCCGTCGACCCTACGACTAGAAAGTCATGGGTTGGACTTCTGTTGAGGTGGGGTCGACCCTACCTATTTAGGCATGCGACCCTACCCTCTCATTTGCTATTTTTGGGTTAGACTTCATACCTGGTCTTGTGATTTCTTCATGCACTTGGTCCACTTGGCTCGACCATGATAGGTAGATCTGGTACAAAGTGGTAAGATTGGTTAGTTCGATATAGGGCTTACAACTCTCCCCCTCTTATTAATTCCGTCCTTGAAATTTGTACATACCTTCTGAGTAAAAAAGGTGAGGATATTGCTTCCGCATAGCATTCTCTTCTTCCCATGTCATATCTTTTATATCTCGGCTTCTCCAGGTAACCTTAACATAGTAGATGTCACGGTTGTGTAGTCGTTGAACCTTTCGACTAGTGATTTCAGTTGGTGCTACTTCGAATGTCAAATCATCAGTTAGATTTGGTGGATCCACTGTCAAAACGTGCGTTGGATCTCTGATGTACTTATTTAATAATGAGATATGAAATATATCATGCACACTTGACATAGATAGTGGTAGTGCTAACTGATAAGCCACTTTTCCACGTTTGGCTAAAATCTCATATGGCCCGACATATCTCGGACTTAGCTTCCCTTTCTGTCCGAATCGTTTTAAACCTCGCATAGGTGATACTTTCAAGAATACCTTATCACCTACGAAAAATTCAAGGTCTCTGCGTCGAGTATTTGCGTACTGTTTCTGACGATTCTAAGCCGTTCTAACTCTTTCTTTGATAATGTCGACTACTCGACAAGTCTCTTCAACAAATTTTGGTCCAACTATGCTACGTTCTCCAACTTCATTCCAAAACAGAGGAGTTCGACACTTTCTATCATACAGTGCTTCATAAGGTGACATCTCTATAGTAGCCTGATAGCTGTTGTTATAGGCGAACTCGATCAAGGGTAGTTTCTCGTCCCATCCTTCAAAATCATAACACAGGCTCGAAGCATGTCTTCTAAAGTCTGAATGGTATGCTCCGACTGTCTGTCTGTCTGAAGATGAAATGCAGTACTAAACTTCAACGTTGTACCCATAGCCTTTTGCAATCCTTCCCAAAACTTTGAAGTAAAGCGTGGGTCTCAATCGGACACAATGCTTTTAGGTACACCATGTAATATGACAATGTTATCCATATATAGCTTGGATAACCTCTCCAGGGTATAATATGGTCGTATAGCTATAAAACGAGATATCTTAGTCAGACGATCTATAAACACCCAGACCGCGTCAACTACTCGAGGAGTCAATGGTAACCTGGTGACGAAGTCCATAGTGATGTAGTCCCAATTTCATGCTGGTTCTGGTAGCGACTGCAGTAATCCTGCAGGTCTTTGTCGTTCAGCCTTTACCCTTTGATAATTTAGGCATTGAGACACGAATTTAGCTACATCTGCTTTCATTTCTCTCCACCAATATAATTTCTTCAAATCATGATACATCTTTGTACTTCCAGGATGTACCGAATAAGCGGTGGTGTGAGCTTCCTTCATTAGTCGGTGTTTAATGTCCAAATTTTCTGTTTTAGGAACACATACTCTTTCTTTGTACTTCAGTTTCTTTTCATCGTCCAAGGTGAACTCAGGAGTCGTCCTACCTTTTTTGATGTCTTCATGTACCGTTCTCAGATAAGGGTCTGATTTAATAGCTACTTTCACTTTATCAATTATATCAGGTACAATCTTCAATGTGGCAAACATATTTCAAAACCGATGAATAAACCCTTAGTTGGTTGATTCACCCGGTGCATCTATCACGAACTGCTCATTACCGTAATTGAACACTTTTCCTGTAGTACACATTGTTGCAGTCGTGTTAACCTCTCCTTGAGATTTTATCATTGCTTTTCTGCTTAGCGCATCAGTAACTACATTAGCCTTTCCTAGATGATACTGGATATCACAATCATAGTCCTTCAATAATTCCAACCATCTTCTTTGTCTCATGTTCAACTCCTTCTGATTAAAAAGATAAGTGAGACTCTTATGATCTGATTTAATCTGAAATTTCTCTCCATACAAATAATGTCTCCATATCTTGACAGCATGTACTACTGCCACTAATTTCAAGTCATGAGTGGGATAGTTATTCTCATGTGTCTTCAATTGTCTTGAGGCATACGCAATTACTTGTTCTCCTTGCATAAGTATACATCCTAAACCCAACCCAGACGCATAAGTGTACAAGATAAATGGCTGTCCTGGAATAGGAATAGTCAAGATCAGAGCAGATATCAATCTAGCCTTCAATGTTTGAAAACTTTTCTCACATTTATCAGTCCAAACAAACTTTTCTCCTTTCTTAGTCAAACTGGTGAGAGGTACGACAATTCTGGAATAGTCTTCCACGAATCATCGATAATACCTAGCTAGACCTAGAAAACTTCTAATTTCTGCAACGCTCTTTGGTGCTTCCCACTTCACAATGGCTTCGATCTTGCTGGGATCCACTTTAATTCCTTCAGCAGATACAACATGGCCTAAGAAAGCGACCTCATTTAGCCAAAACTCACACTTTTTAAATTTGGCGTAAAGCTTCTCTTTCCTTAGTCACTGCAGAGCGGCTCTTAGATTCATTACATGAGTTTCCTTGTCCTTGGAGTAGACCAATATATCATCAATAAATACAATGACCGACATATCCAACATATCATGGAATACCCGATTCATGAGTTCCATAAAAGTTGTGGGTGCGTTAGTCAATCCAAAAGACATGACTAAAAATTCATAATGTCCATATCTTGTTCTGAATGCTATCTTTGGAATATCACCGTCCTTAATCTTCAACTGATGGTATCCTGACCAAAGATCGATCTTGGAGAACACCTTTGCACCTTGCAATTGATCAAACAAGTCATCGATCCGAGGCAATGGATACCGATTCTTGATTGTCAGCTTATTCAATTCCCGGTAGTCTATACACAGTCGAACGCTACCGTCCTTCTTCTTTACAAATAATACTGGCGCACCCCATGGTGATATGCTAGGTCTGATGTAACCCTTGTCCAGTAATTCTTGTAACTGTACTTTTAATTCCTTCAATTCAGTAGGAGCCATTCTATAGGGTGCTTTAGATACTGGTGCGGCTCCAGGTATCAGATCTATAAAGAACTCTGTAGCTCGATCGGGTGGTAGTCCTGGTAGTTCTTCAGGAAATACATCTGGAAAGTCACGCACAACATCAATATTCTCCATTTGTGGTGCTTCCTTGGTGAGGTCGACCACTGATACTAGATACCCAACTCCTCCTTTCTCGAGGCATTTCCTAGCCTTTAATGCAAAGAGGATAAGTTTTTGTTTACGGAGAAGTTTGGGTCCTGCAAAACTAAACTCTACTCCTTCCTTGTCTTTAAATGTCAGCTTCTTTTCTGCACATAATAGGTTTGCAGAATACCGAGCTAACTAGTCCATTCCCAAGATGACGTCAAAGTTTGTCATCTCAAGTTGAATCAAGGTTGCATCCAAAGTCTTCTTGTCAATAAGAATTGGACATGGTCTATAATCTTTTTTCTAATTCCACTTCTAATTCCATTGGTGATCATACAAGCAGTTTGTAGTCTAAATACTTGAGGGGTAGATTCAACTTCTTTCCAAATGACACAGATATAAAAAAATGAGTAGCTCCAAAATCAAAGAGTACTCTAGCGGGTATGCCATTAATAGGTACTATACCTGTGATTTATTTTAGTTTTAGTCTACATGCTCACACAATGTAACACAAATGAAAGGTTCAGGTCATACCTGTGACCAGATCAGGCAATGCGGAAACATCCTTAGATGTAACAGCATAAACCTTTCCTTGTTGTAGCTGCTTTTGGGTTTAGGACACTCCCTTGAATAATGTCCTACTTGGTTGCAGTTAAAGCATTTTACTTCTTCATTGTTTTTCTTTTGTTGCGGTTGAGCTGTTGGAGTAGTCTTGGCTGCAGCATTGAAGCCTTGAGTACTGAAGGGTTTAAATGTCCTTGTATTCCTTCCGTTGTATGAATTTCCGTTTGGCCTTTTAATACCCCTGTTTTGAGCAAAGTAGCTCTCCTTCTGGCTCGACTCTATTACTCGAGAAATTTGTATGGCTTCATTGTAAACCTTCTTTTCCAATCCCAGAACATGCTCACGGATGCTTCCCCTGAGTCCTATGAAGAACCTTCGGGTCTTTGTGTTTTCCTCCTGCATGCTGGAGGGTGCAAAGAAAAACAGCTCTTCGTAATGCTGTTGGTATGCATCCAGAGTCATCTGCCCTGATATAGACTCAGGAACTCTCTCTCCATAAAATCTCTGAAACTTCTGGGGAAGTACTTCTCAAGGAATGCCTCTTTATATAACCCAGGTCAATTGGGCATGCTTTGTTAACAGATAAGTCCGTGTGGACTTCCACCAGTGGTGTGCATCGCCTTTCAGCATGAAGGTTGCACACAACACTTTCTCTTCCTCATTCATTGTCATCATCATAAAATTTCTTTCCATTTCATCAATCCAGTATGCTGGCCACAAAGGATCTGTTGGCTTACCATTATATTCTTTGGGCTTCATCTTCAGAAAATGCTAGATCAGTCAGGGGTGGTCCAGCTGATACGGAGCATAGGCCCCATACATAGGTGGTTGGTACTGGTAACTGCCTTGAGCTACCTCAGGATTCTGCACTTGAGCCGGCATGACTGGTATTTGAGGTGCGTGGGATACCATGTTGCTTTCCCCTGGTATTGTGCTAGCTTGTCCTGCTGGCATAGGTGTTGTATGTGCAGTTGGAAAAGCCATGCCTATAGTAGTCTGCATATTGGCTTGCACCTGCTGTATTTGCTACAGCTGTTGTGCTAAGTTCATTATTGCTGTAGCCAGATCTATAGGTGGGGCTGGCAAGTTTGTAGGATTTTCCTGGCCACTAGCCTCTGGCGGTGCCATATTCAGATTCTCCTGTGCTTCATGATTTACATGGCTATCTTCCTCCACAGGTGGTGGTGGTGGAATTGGGTTACGACCTCGTCTGGTCACCCTTCGCCCAGCCATTTCCTGTTCTGGTAGTGGTAGTGTTTGAAAACAATCATAGCACTTGTGAGGCAATCAATATAAGTTGTTCTCAAGTAAAAAATCCAACTAATCAATATAAATTTCTAATTTTTCAGATCATTCTGATGAAATACTGTATTTTCCATCGAAGGGTCGATGGTAGGGTCGGTCCTTATGCGACCCTAATAAACCCTGTCAGCTTACCGAGAGCCTAGGGTCGATCGTAGGGTCGGTATATGTCTGACCCTAGGTCCGACCCATGGTTCTCTGTCAGATCACCGAGAGCCTAGGGTCGATGGTAGGGTCTAACGTAGGGTCGCACATTTTGGTCGAATTCTACGACCCTACGATCCAAAATTAGGTTTTTAAACCCGATTTTGGATTCATTTCTCATTCTTTCTCCTTTCTTCCAACTCAACTCGCTTCCCCTGCGTTGCTACAGTATCGACCCCTAGGGTTTGGTGATTGTTTCTTCCTTTTACGACTCCCACTTCGTCTCTTTAGGTATGCTCTCTACTGTTTCCCATTTTTAAGCTTTCTAAACTAGGTTTTTATTCATTTACATCTTTTTCTTCAAATTAAACTTTTTTTAATCGTAAAAATTTAATTTTTATTGGGGGCTTTTGCTATTGGTCACCCATTGGATGAAAGCCCTCAAAAATATTTGAGTTTCATCGGTTGGTTATCGAAAAACTTGAATTTTTCCATTTTTGACCTAATTTTCGAGATGTTTTGAATTTATTGAAATTTCTTCAAATTTGATCTTTCTAGATTAAATTTCCAACTGTATGAGCTTTGCAAGATGGTTTGGAACCTATGTAAGTCCTCCTGCCTAGTTGTTTGGGTGAAAAGTGAGGCTTTTGATCAAATCATGCCGTTATAATGCCAAAATTTTGAGTTTTTCACCATTACTAATATCTTATTTGTTTTTCTGTGTCTTGACAGATAGATAGTATAGCTCATACCAAGGTTACTAGGGCTCATGACCCAGTTCATTTCCACTCCAACGAGGCCGAAGCTCGATATGCTAGCTTTAAGTGTAAGAAAGTAGAAGGGGGTCATTGTGTGAACTTGGCCAGTCTAGCCTTGTTTAACGTGGAGGTGCTTTTGGTGACATGGGCTGGCTTTCTGTAATCACCTATGAGGCTTGTACTCATCTTGATTTGGTGAGGCAGTTCTATTGCAATCTCCAGGTAGTGGGGGATCGCAATGACATAGAGAGGGGTAGGGAGCTCAGGATCACTAGCTACCTCAAGGGGGTGGAGGTTTCATTTAACTGCCATCAGTTGGCTGATCTTTTCGGCATATCAAATGACGGCCCTTTAGTGTACTGTGCTCTCAAGGAGCCCCAGTTCCTATCCTTGGAGATGCGTACTGAGATTGATAGTCAGCTCATCCGAGATGAGCGCTGGGAGATGAAAATGATCAACCTACGTCTAGAGCATCGAGTGTACTGCATAATTATCCAGCACAACCTGATACCCCAGAGTGGACATTATGAGAGGATCTCCTAGTTAACTCAGTATGTCCTCTACTGTATTTGCACCAGGCAGCCTGTCTGCCTTCCTTATATTATTATCTGGATAATGATCCATGCTATGCTTCCTGATCAGTTGGGAAACCTACCCTACGGACGTCTGATCACTACACTACTCACCTGCCTACACGTTGATTTAGTAGATGAGAGGATTTAGGAGAAGACCTTCTCATCGGATGTTGACTAGGAGGCCATCTATAAGATGGGTATGTGGGATGCTCAGGTTAGTGATGATGAGAGGAACGCTCTGGTGCATCCTCGTACTCGAGTAGAGGTAGCAGAGACCGCGGCAGCAGCAGCAGCAGCAGGAGCAGGGGTCCATGGGGGTGATGCTGAGGATGAGGATCGTATGTACATGGATGTGGACTCCATACCTCCTCCATCACCTCTACATTCTACTAGAGCTGGTCCATCTCGGGCTCCTTCACACATGGCTAGTCCTTCACGCCCACCCTCTGATGATATGATGGGGCTACTGCGCGAGATTAGAGAGGCTCAGCACGTGACTGATCTGAGAGTAGGAGAGCTTCTAGATGCTTAGCACGTGACTGATGGGAGAGTAGGCGAGCTTCTAGATGCTCAGCGTGCGACTGATGGGAGAGTAGGCGAGCTCCTAGATGCTCAGCGTGTGTCAGATTAGTGGATGGCCGAGTTGACAGCTAGTCTCCAGATGACCCATACTCAGGTAGCCTGGTTGACTAGAGTGTATGCTGAGGACTACGACAGAGATCGCGAGGCACCTCCTCCTCCAGCACCTCCAGCTCCATGATGTATATTTTCTTTTTATCCTTCTTGTACTACAGAGTAATTGTCTGGATTGTGGACTGTACTCTGATTTTGATATGTATAAACGTGCTTTTTATTTGATGTATATGAAACATGTTTCTCCTTTTATATGTGCATTATTCTCTTTCTTAATTTTGTCTCAAACAACATAGGTGCTTATAGTGTGTTCTTATTACAACTTTTAAATTTTATCCTAACTCAGTTCACAACTTTTGTGGAATTATACTGGTTTAATAGACAGGGCCTGAGAGCTCTGATACTATAGCTTTGATACCAAGTTGTCACACCCCAATTTTGTACTATTCAGAATGGTGTGATGAACCGCTAATAAACCAACAGTTCAACCAGGATCTCGAATAGGCTGTGTCTATTTGCTTAAACCATACACATCCACAACCATAATCAAAGTAAATAAACAATAGCGGAAGTCTTATATATTAAATGAACTGAGAGTCTAAAGATGGTAACATAAATAAAATATTCAATTATCTAAAAATAATACTGAGACATAAAATAAAATAATTTAATCAATTACATCGTCTGAATAATTTAAATGAAAATCTAATAAAAACACAAGAGTTGCACTCGCACGACGAATCATTCGACTCCATTACAACTTCAACGTCCGTCGCCGCCGCATGTCCATACATCACAGCATTTATATAATCTTCTATGGTGGTACCTGCATCATCAATTAAAAATATTCGACGTCGAAAGGGTGAGCACACATCACGGCTCAGTCAGCAAACAAAACAATGCAACAAACATATGCATGCATTCAATTCATATCTTTGGTCTAGTTCATAAGTTTGCAATGTGCTATAGAAAGGATAGGTAGCCGCCGCACCTCTATATACGAATGTGTGGAACCGCCCAATGGATCAAACACCATTGCCGCCCCCACATGCACCCACCATAGAATAGATATAGAGCTAAAGTGCTTAGGACCGCACCGCATCACACTTCCCCTGATGCTCTACCCATACCAACATGTAAGCCCCTATTGGCGAAAGGTTGCAAACTGGACTCGCAACTAACCAATCCTAATGTCAAACAGTGTATCCAAGGCCTCACCCCAGCATCCCTCAATACGTCCATAGAGATAGAGCTAAGGCCCCCCGATAGAGTCAGAGATTACATGGTCCGAGACCACCTCCCCTGATGCTCTACGACATAATAGTTCTGCTAAGATAATGGCGATACGACGATGTTAGTGGACAAGACTTGAGTAGAGATAGAGCTAGAGTTTTGTGACCAGGATGAACCACAGTGTCACGTCCTCCCCCTGATGCTCCACTCACATCAAATACACTAACCATACACATACATTCACATGCCTATTCCTAGCATCATCATCATCATCATGTTATAAATAAACAAAATTAAATATGCATGAACATTAATAGCAGGAATATTGGATGACATGTTAGATGCACATTACAATCATACAAGCATAGAATCATTCATGGTATTTGGACTCAATAAATAAAAACAGTTTATTATTAGTCAATTAATTCAGGTCTTGTTCCCTCACCTTTGATTGAGCGTAGATCCTCGTTCAAGCTTTATGAATCACTTTTAAATCACTAGAAAGACCTAACAAGTCGATAGATTTTAATTAGAATTAATTCCAATATATTTTAAACTAACTGAAATCGTAGGGTCACAGGTAGGGTAGCACCTAGGGTAGCAGTTTCTGCGACCCTAGGGTGTAGGGTCGGACGTGGGGTCAGGATACCATTCGACCCTACATGCGACCACACCCTCCCTGGGACTTCCCAAGGGCATGTGGTCGATCCTGTGGTCTCATAAGGTCGGCTATTATTTGACCCTTTGTGCGACCACACATATTCCGAGTCGACCTTTTATTGTAAAGTCCATTCCTTCACATTTGGATCCTTTGGCTTACTTTCATGGTCCATTCTATGATTGTTCTATGGCTCAAAACTACAAGTTATACACTATTCATAGTCCATAATGATTTCCTCCATGGAATCTCTTGAAACGTGACCATGGATGGATGATATCAAACCACTTGGTTTGGTTTGATTTAACAGATAGAGGCTAGCATAGGAAAGGCATAAGAGATCGATTTTGATCGGGCGGTTTGGGTACCTAACCCCTTCCCATAATCGTAACCTGACGCTTACCCAATCTCTGACGGACCAGAAATCCAATCTAAGGGTCATGAGCCAATCGAAGTCTTACCTTAGGGTGAGATTTCACATTTCTAAGGTCCTAGACCTTATTCTAGGTGGCGACTTCTGAGATTTCCATCTTTGTCCTCACAGTATGACCATGGCAATATCTAAGAGAGATGAAGTCATGCTCAGGTTCATCATGTTATCAAGACTTCTTACTTTGCACTCTAATATTTCTAAATGGGCAAAGTTGGGGATTAGGTGTGATTCTCCACCTAACCTTTAAAATCCGTTAGTAACAACATCGATAGACTACACAAAGCATGCACTCAAATATATCTCATGTAATCATCTGTTGATTATCAAGTGTGCATGCACCAATTTTCATGGTCTAACACGCAACAGTTAATCAGCAACACTTCCCTATTCTTTTAACTTATATAACTTTAATAATCATAGACAATTCATTTCGTCATTCTGGAGTGCTTGCCAGATGGGTTGATTGGGTATTTTTTCCTTTCATAATACTAGTACGTGGTAAGGTATCACCGCTTACAATCTAAATCCTTAGTGTTCCCTCCCTGCATAGGAGTGGGGTGATCACGAATTTTATAACCTTGATCAATCCCCCATGCATCTATTCTTCACCTTGTTTGTCTTACTTTTTTACACACTTTCTGTTGGTTGCCACATATGAGATGCGTAACTAGAACTTAAATCACTATAGAACATACATGTGTTTACCCCAAGGAAATCTTAGGCTTCCCTTTGTGGCATGGTAGTCCTATTTCCTACTGCCTATGTTAAAAATCTCTACTACGACATATAGCAAATCATGGCCAAATGTCCACATATGCCACAGTTGTAACACTTTCTAGGCGTTTTAGGTAGGTGGGCAGAAGCGTGGCTTCATCTCTTGTGTTCCTGGCTGTTACATCTACATAGGAAACTTGCATCAAGGAATTGGAATACTTAGTGGAGACAACATTCAAATTTATTATGCATACAAGTTTAAGGGTGATGTTACACATGTTCTATCAACATTCATATCCCCAGGTTTACAATATTACAGCCATATAATAACAAGAAATTAAATGATTACCTGAGCTATGAGATTCTGAAATCTTACCTTCCTCTCGGTAGATATCCCGGCATTCTTCCCTTATCTTGTTAATGATCATCCCCATGGCAAGGCCTACACCAACTCTTCACATGATCTCACGCAGCTCCGCGCTAGGCTCTCTTTGCTGTGGAGCATAGCGGGCTAGGAAAGCTTCCCGAAATATATCCCAAGTGATCTTGCCATGATACTGAAGGAGCATAGGCTGTGTCATTTTCCACCACTCATACGGCGCACCCACCAGCTAATAAGTGGCACACATCACTTTTTGTACATCAGTGTAATAGAGGTTCCCAATGGTCTCCTCCATTTTTTTGACCCATCTTCTTGTTTGAGAAAAATCTGAGTGTCCCCTAGTGAACTGTTCTGGGTTCAACTCTTGGAAGTTATCCATGGTGTCATATGCCAAGCTCGGCTCTACTCACTGTATCGGGGAGAAGGGTGGAAGTTCTCCTGGTTCATCCTCCCGAGCAGGCGCTCTCGAAGTGGATCCCCCATTAGTTTTCTTAGGTGGTGCCATCCCGTTAATTCCTTGAGTGTATCTGAAAACAAGGTTGGCACAACCAAGGTTAGTCTAAACCCCTTTTTGCTATGAAAGAGATCTCATTATCATGCATCACATAAGGTAAGATAGATCAACAACATTGTATGATGCAAACATTTTAAATTCGACTACTGTTGATAATGACTATGTGGTATCCCTAGGGTTTGGGTACAACATGTAGGATAGCCATTTGGTAATTAGAGTACCCCCAATTTATAAGAATTCAAGCCACATATGGAAGTGTAGGGTGGCTTGGCAAAATTCCCCTCTTCAAATTGATCAGAAATGACATTTTTATAGTCAACAGGTCAAATGTACAAATGAGCAGTTGTTCAGCTTGTCACACTGATCAAGTTGCCCAATTGTCTTGCATTGACCCTAGCATTACTGGATGACCGACAGGGTAAAATGGTTCACCAATTGATCGAAAGATCGGTAATTACTTGGTAGGAAACCCAAAACTTCCGACCCTTGGTATAACCGGTCGAGTGCAATTAGTAGACTATTTAATTGTATCGGTTAACCGGTTCTGGGTGAATTTCTTTTATAAAAGGGCTCGAGGGCCCTCATTTGGGTCCTACCAAAAGCAATCAGCAGACCACTAGAGTTCCCATACCATCGGTGATCATACCTTCTGGCTTCTCCAGTGATTTTTTGGCATCACCTTGAAGTTTCTCCTTCTTCCTTCCTTCTTTTGAGATAATCCTCCTTCTCCTTCTTCCTTTATTCCATTCTTTACAATGTTATTCTCTATTTTTGTTGTGGTTTGATCATGGTTTCAAACCATCTGAATGCCCATGTACACACTCACTTAACTGAATGGGTGGGATCCATTTCCCCCTCAATGCCATGCACATGGTTTCAGTTGGGCTCACAGAGCTTGAGCCATCAGTTTAGGGCACCATTGCCCTGGCCGAATGCAAAGATTGTCCATCTTGGGCTTGCAGTTCCCTTGGGTATATGGACTCACATGCAATCCTCACTTGTTGATACGTGCATACTATTAGGCCTAACTTGCACTCAGTGCATGCTTCTTTGCACATTAATTTGCATCCCATACACACTGCCCTACAGGTGTTATGCGAGTAGTCACACACCCTGTCCAATGGATTTGTAATGCTAATCTTAGGCATGAATTGGGATTCATTCTAAGCAAGAGGCACCTCTTGGCCGGCATGTACATGTCATTACTCATTAATCTTTATCCACCTATAAGTTGTCCTGTAGTAATATTGCATGCAATTTCTCACTTCCATGAGCAATTAAAACCATCACACACTGCATGCCCATGAATTTCACACGAATCACTATGTGTACCCTCATATATCTGAGTTGCATGTTTTACCCACTTAGTGTATGTAGGCAAGCACCAGTGCACCCTCTGTCCAAACTGAATATGGGTGATCCAACCCCATCTCTAGCTCTTAATTCATTGGTCAGTAACCTTATAACTGGCCTACACCGGGGTCCATAGTTGGCATACTTGACCTTCACAGTCATCAATCCAAAAGATAACATGCTTTATTTATTTCCAACCATTCGCATGGCGTCATTTGCATGTTTGGTTCATTGGTCTTCATATAAAAAATTTATCATAATGTTGTGTGGCTTGTGTGAGTCTGTTCATTTGGGTGGACAAGAGGTTGGTCACATAGTTTTTCTCACTCCGTAGGTTGTGTCAATGGCTTACACCCTTTTTAATCACACCTATACCAGTGTTACATTCCCACGGCACACCATTAGTTACCTTCACACCTCACTCACATCCACACATTGTCCACTAGGCTACATTGTAAGGCTTCCCGATCTTACCACCCCTAATTTATAAAGATTGGAGTGGGGCTGTTTGTAAGCTTCTTCATCTACTCATCGCAATTACTATGCACTTACTATCATTGATGTTCATCTACACTTAGATTGACACATGCTTCGATTTCCTTCTTTAGATATCATGGCCCCCCGACGAGTGGAGGAGGCAGTGGTACAGGGTTATCACATCGACCATTTTATTTCTCCCCAGGCTAGCAGATGTTAGGAGAAGTTTGGCCAGTCTCCTATTATAGCCGGTCGCTTCATAGAGTTCGGAGATCTGGGCAGATTAGGCCTGGAGGAGGCATTTGATTACTGCCACTGGATGTCAGCTATGTGCATCCAGGATTATACGTACCCAAACCTGGTGCACCACTTCTTTTGTAACTTGGGTTATAATGTGGACCTAGTGACTGGAGAGTAGACTGTGACCAGTCTGGTCAAGGTAGTAGACATAGTTTTGATAGTAGCATCTTGGCCACTATACTTGACGTTTCACCTGATGGGGAGCTCATATATTACGCGCCCAAAGAGTCGATTGGCATGACTAAGGAGGACTACACTGCTATGAGGCTGGCATTGACTAGGCCAGAGATGATTGGGCATAATGTCATCCCGTAATTTGGACACAGGGAGAAGTTGCCTTGGTTTCGTCTTCCTTACTGATAAACTACTCCGCAGGAGACTAGTGTGCCTCCCTTATTTGATTTTGAGGACTTTAGTATACTCCTTTCATTACTTGCCCATGAAGGGGTACTTACCCTACGGTCACCTTCTTACCCATGTTTTTGTATACTTTGGGGTAAACTTGGCTAGAGAGGTCATCAAGAAAGGTCGAGACTCATCTGTGCCCAGTTGGGATACCATCGTTCGGATGGAGCTGGGCCATGCGGTGATGGACAACCCAGAGTTGGAGGCCAGAGAGAGACCACCCAGAGTGACACAGCTATCCAGACAGGCGATGGCCAGAGCAGCTGCAACAGCAATAAGTGGGACCTGTACTGAGGCTGGTGAGAGTTCCCACCATACCAGACGACAAGTTACTACCGAGGTATTGGAGCAGTCTACTGGCGATGAGGTGGAGGGTGAGTATGAGGAGGGCAAGGACTCTGATGATGATAGTAACAGAGGCAATGGTGACTTAGGAGACAACGAGGATGATGATGATCACATGGATGTGGATCCTACTACCCCTACTACAAAGATGCCCCCATCTACCAGTGCTAGGGAGATCCCTCCTTTCACTAGTGCTAGAGTGGCACCTGCAGCCATGCATACGAGGGATGAGCATACCGGTGCTCATGCTTGGAGACCACCAATAGCTACTCTGTCGTCGACTTTTATCGCTGACCACAGTTAGGTATTGAATGTGCTCCAACTCATGCAGCCACAGCTGAGAAGATGAATGACAGATAGGATCACCTAACAGAGCATGTGGACGAGCGCCTCAGAGCTATAGAGCATCAGGATTGAGGGTGATGGAGGAGCAGATGGACTGACGCCTTGGGGATGTGGAGACCCATGTGGGATTCATTCATGATGCTATGGTCACCGCTGGACACATGCATCACTTCTTTCAGTGCAGGCCTGTTATTACACCAATCCCTTCCAGTGTCCCCTCTTCATCCACTCAGCAGGACGTTCTCGCAGCTTCAGTTCCACAGGACATCCCTCTGGTGCCTACAGATCCGAGGACTATACAGTTTTCCCTTCATCAGGATGTACCAATAGCACCAGCTATTCTGGATGATGCTTCACTTACACTTCCTGACTATGTGCCTCCTCTTATAGTACCAAATACTGGATCAGAGTTACCTGCATCTGAGTGTGGGTCCCAGTAGACCCAGACCTGATCCACAGTCATTTTTTTCAGTTTTCTTCCTTTTTGAGATACTATGTACATAGGGTAACTATCCGGGTTGTGGATTGTACCCTACTTTTGCACATGCATACATTGTTTTTTGTCATACCTATACTTATTTTTTTCCTTCTTGATCAGAGACTTGCTATTACTTTTGTCATTACATTAGTCACGTGATCATGGGACGACTGCCCTATTTTGTGGGCCACATCCCGATTTTGTACTTAAAATCAGTTTTATATATATATATATATATATATATATATATATATATATATATATTATCAACTGCTTTGTTCATAGTTCATATCGTGTATTATGCTCTTTTATTAAGTTCTTATAATTGGATGTACCTAACTTACTATTTGTGTGTTTCTAAAAGTTTTTAATTATCCTAGGCATCCGTTGCGACACATGAAAACACATGTGCAAGGGAAGTCTGTAGGTAGAGTCAGAGTGGTTATGCTTTGATACCAGTATTGTCACAACCCATTCTAGGAATCGGGCGTGATATCCAGATCGTCCAGGAGACAATCCGAATCTTTCAACGATCGATAACCAAAATGACCTACCAAACATACCCCACAATCTACACAAGCAATATCCACTATAATCATAGATAATAATAATAAATTACAGCGAAATATAATCAGAGTTCAGTGGATTAATACTAGAAAAGGATGCCAATCTAGTGACACTTATACATATTAATCTGTTGTAAATTATAATCCATTTTCACAATATCATACTTTAATACATAAGTTTCCACATATAAGTCTAGAGTAGATCCGAATAATACTGTGGATAGACCAAACCATTATCTATCCTCAGGCAAAAACATCACGGAGGTAAGGTGCTGACTTAGGTATCGTAGATACAAATCCCTATAGGTATAGCCCCGAACGTGGTCCCTTAGAAGTCCCCCACCAAGAGATGATTCCTCATCGGCAGGTGGATCCATAGCAACAGTAGCAGAAGTAATACCTACAGACAAAGCTAAAGAAATTCGATATCAAGGGGTGAGCTCACATCCCAGCTTAGCGAGAAAAACCAGAAACTCATTCAATTCCCTAGGCAACAATATTATGAATGCAGTACAGAAGTAAATAAACAAGCAATTGTGAGTGTCATATAATGTGTATGCAAATCATGGTCGATCTGTACCCCAGCAAGGGTCTGTCTGTCCCTTACCTCCCTGGACAATGTCCGCAACTCTACTCCTGAACATACATTCGTGGCCCCCCTGAATGCTCCGTGCCATACCCTCTGGACTGTGTCGCCCCGCTAAAGCACAAATTAATTGACCAAGTTGATGCATGAGCATGTTATTGTAAGTGTTGTACTTCAGCAGAGGCACTGGCTACTACTCCCATAAATCACAGTGTCTCTACACTGAAGGACAACGCAAAGCATATGGACTTGTATCGTGCTGCCACATGTTACAGGTTCATAAACTCCACCCACAGACAATATACTAAACAATCAATCATCTAGCATGTATGTGTAGTAAATAAATCTACACTTCAGCAGGAATCCCCATCCTACTCCCATAAGCTGACCGTACCTCACTAGAGTATAGCTTACCAACATGGCACGTGCTTCGTACACCTTTACTCTGCATGCCCATCATATATGGACTTAACAAGGTTGAGTCCCAGCAAAGACCCCGACTCCATACTCCCATAGTTCGTCGTGCTCCACTACAGACTACCCAAATCCCAATGTGAATTCAGTCGCACGTTACATGAACCACCATAGATGGGTTGCACCCCAACGGCGACCCTCAGATCACTACTCCCATAGATCATCGTGTCTCTACTAGGATACAGGTAGACCAACACAGCATATGTGCACGTACTCCATACACCACCGTACTACCATACATGATCATGGGCACAACAACATACATTTCTCATCCAACATTTCATGGACCGTGTATTGTACTCCCATACTCCACACTTCCACCATATAATATTTCCAACATACATTGTTAGATATATAATGCAAATACATGAACAATTAATACAGTTTATTAGATGACATGCTATGAAAGTAAAAACAACAATCATCACCAAACCACCCACAAGCTCAAACACTACGAGCACCCAATTCTGCTCACCTGAAGACACCAGAGGGTCTGAAGAACCTTGAAGCCGACAAAAGACTTCGCCCACTACCCGCAGTGTTTTAAATATCAAATTAGATAACTTGATTAGTTAGGTGAATATCTTTTAAACCATTGCAAACAGGTCCTAGGGTCCATACACGAGTCCCAATGTAGGCTGGGAATAGAAGGGATAACATTTCCAAGGTTAGATTAGGCTTGTAGGCCAAACTAGCTTAATCGATAAATGAAACCGGTAGAATGATCAGCCGGTTTGGTCTACTACTCAACGCTTAGGAAAATTCAATTAAAAGTAACCAGTAGAATGGGCGATTGATCTTCCAATCGGTTGGCCATCCGGTTTAATACTCTATCATGGACAAAAGGTTACAGTAGCTCGATCGGTAATATAGCCGGTTGTACGATTAGTCGGTTATGCCACTGCTTGGTTAAATGGCCTGACCGGTGGACCACTCGTCAAACGGTTGCACTGGTACAATCGGTTGACCATGAGAGGGCAATTGGTCGACCGGTTAGTCGATTGAATGGTTTGGTTAAGGAAGTCTTTGGTCATATTTAACCAGTCTAGGGCTAAGGTTCAACTGATTGATCGGTCATCCGGTTGCAGCTCAGGATCAGGGTAGGAACAAGAGATGAACTCAAAACTTTGGGAAAAGTTTCTCATCATGGTTCCTTCCATTTTTAATGGTGGGGAGTTCATCCCAACCAAGACTAAACCTTTTGAGGGCTCATTGATCTTTATTGACTTTTACATCAGTAGAGGGAATCGATGCCCTAGCTTTTCTAGGTTAGGGTTTGATCTCTTATCTTGGGGATTTCATTCCCACTCCTTGATGTCCTTCCAAGTAGGTGTAGGTTACTTCCCCATCATGGATTCATGAAATGGGAATCATTAAAGTTTTGTTTTCTATTCCCATGGAGTGGAGTGAGGAAAGAACTCACTTATAGGGCAAATGGTGGTTCACCATTATGGAGACCATGGATGGTGAGCTCACTACAGTCCCATAGCTTACATTTTCCATAAAAGTAGAAGAGGAGTTGAGGTATGGAACTTACCTCAAGAGGATGGAGCTTCAAGCTTGGCCCTTGAGCTTCTCCTTCTTCTTCTTCACTCTCCCAAGGGTTCCCACAAAATGTGGAGGAAAAATAAGGGCAAGGCCCTTATTTATAGGGTCTTGGGAAAAGATGGGTGTCCCACGTACACTCAATCGGTTGGGTTAAACCGGTTGACTGATTTGGTTGCACAGTCAACTAGTTGAGCAGATTTGTGTGCTCAGGCTTGGTTTGATGAGCCCAATCCATTAGTAACACTTCCTAGCTCCATTGCGTCTTCTCTCCTACACTTACCTCACATTACTCAACCCTAGGGTTTGACGTGACATCAATGTAAGTGTCCAAAAATGTATGGGTGCCAAGGGTTGGCACAGTGAGACCCGGTACAAAGGATTCAAATCCTTAAGGATTTCGGGTGTGGGTCTCACAATACCCCCAATTTATAAGGTTTTCATCCCCAAAATCAGAGCGTAGTTGTTAGTCTTCCTACATACCTACGAATATTCGTATCCCATAATATCTTCATCGTCTACAAATCATAATATACTCACATTCAAAAGTTAAAGAAGTTGAGAGTTACCTAATCTTCCTTATGGGCTGCGAGAGCCCATAACTTTGGACAGTACTCGACTGCATGTCCCATAGCTTTGCAAAATAGGCACTCAATCAACTCTGAAGGTGGTAGTACCTCCATGTTGGGTTGAGTACACTGCCTCATGAGATGCTCACTACTTCTACACAGATAACACCTCCATAGTTCCTAGAGAAATGGAGATCTCATTCAAAGCTTCACATTTTCGAGACGAGGCATCTTTGGCACCATCCATTGTGCTTCCTCACTTGGAGCCCTCTTTGTTTGATTACTCTTCCTTTGGTCTGCAGACACTATGTCATGACCCTTTTGGTTAGTCTCTTGTCCACAACATTCAACTATTATCTAAGCAACCATGCCCCTGTGTTGTTCTTGGAGGCTTTGGGTAAGGTGCCTGAGTAGATCCAATACTTCGGCTAAGGTCTGCTCAAGGGTAGCATCATTGTGCTTGGTTTTCTTTAGTGCCTCTCATGTTCTCTCGAAAAACTCTGAGTGCCGTTCATGAATTACATCGACGATCCCATGTATGACCATGGCAATGTCTAGGAGAGATGAAGTTGTGCTCAAGTTCATCCTATTATCAAGACTTCTTACTTTACACTCTAATGTTTCTGAATGGGAAAAGTTGGGGATTAGGTGCGATTCTCCACCTAACCATTAAAATCCATTAGTAACAACATCAATGGACTACACAAAGCGTGCACTCAAATATATCTCATGTAATCATCTATTGAGTATCAAGCGTGCATGCACCAATTTTCATGGTCTAACACGCAACAGTTAATCAGCAACACTTCCCTCTTCTTTTAACTTATATAACTTTAATAAGCAGAGACAATTCATTTCGTCATTCCGGGGTGCTTACCCGATGGGTTGATTGGGTATTTGTTCCTTTCATAATACTAGTACGTGGTAAGGTATCACTGCTTACAATCTACATCCTTATTGTTCCCTCCCTGCATAGGAGTGGGGCGGTCACAAATTGTATGACCTTGATCAATCCCCCATGCTTCCACTCATCACCTTGTTTGTCTTACTTCTTTGCACACTTTTCGTTGGTTGCTGAAGGGATAACATTCCCAAGGTTAAACTAGGCATATAGGCCAAACTGGCTGAATCAACAGATGAAATTTGTAGAATGGTCAGTTCGTTTGGTCTACCGCTCAACACTTAGGAAAATTCAATTAAAAGTAACTGATAGAATGGGTGGTTGATCATCCAATCGATTGGTCATCCAGTTAATACTCTGTCATGGCCAAAAGGTTATAGTAGCTTGACCTGTAGCATAGCCGATTGTATGGTTAGTCGATTATGCCACTGCTTGGTTAAATGGCCTGACTGGGGGACCACTTGTCAAACGGTTGCACCGGTACAATCGATTGACCATGAGAGGATAACTGGTCAATCGGTTAGTCGGTCGAACGGTTTGGTTGAGGATGTTTTTTGTCATATATAACCGGTCTAGGGCTAAGGTTCAACCGGTTGATTGATCATCCGATTGCAGCCCAAAATCAGGGTACGAACCATAGATGAACTCCAAACTTTGGGGAAGTTTCCCATCATGGTTCCTTCCATTTTTAATGGTGGGGAGTTCATCCCAACCATTACTAAACCTTTTGTGGGCTCATTGAACTTCATTGACTTCCACATCCATGGAGGGAATCGATGCCCTTGCTTTTCTAGGTTAGGGTTTGATCTCTCGTCTTAGGGATTTCATTCCCACTCCTTGATGTCCTTCCAAGTAGGTGTAGGTCACTTCCCCATCATGGATTCATGAAATGGGAATCATTAGGGTTTGGTTCTCTATTCCCATAGAGTGGAGTGAGGGAAAAACTTACTCGTAGGGAAAATGGTGGCTCATTTTCTATAAAAGTGGAAGAGGAGGTAAGGTATGGAAGTTACCTCAAGAGGACGAAGCTTCAAGCTTGGCTTTTGAGCTTCTCCCTTCTTTTTCTTCATTCTCTAAAGGGTTCCCATGAAATGTGGAGGAAAAATAAGGGCAAGGCCCTTATTTATAGAGTCCTGGGAAAGGATGGGTGTCCCACGTACACCAACCGGTTGGGTTTAATCGGTTCACCGATTTGGTTATGCAATCTGCCGGTTGAGCAGATTTATGTTTTCAGGCTTGGTTTGATGAGCCCAATCTATTAGTAACACTTCCTAGTTTCATTGGGTCTTTTCTCCTGCACTTACCTCATATTACTTAACCCTAGGATTTGACCCGACATCAATGTAAGGGCCCAAAAATGTCTGGGTGCCAAGGGTTGCCACAGTGAGACCCTGTACGAAGGATTTGAATCCTTGAGGATTCGGGGTGTGGGTTTCACACTCCTAATGCACAATGGAATGAAAGGAGACTTATAGAGGGAATATAGAGCCTCCCCCTTGAGTGGGACTCAACCACAGGTAGTGGGCTGGGGAAAATAGACAAATGTCAGCTTCAGGTTAATTGGAAGGTCTCCCTATAAGACTCGTATTCGACTAACTCGGTCAAACCGTGTTGTGACAGGTCTTCCCATCATAACTTGGTTAAGTGAACCAACTAGGTGAAGAAACCACAAAGCCAGGTATAGAATCTGTCCTCTCGAAGTTCTTATGGTCGGACAAGTTGAGTTGTCCGATTTGTGTATTAGACAACTGGTCAAGCGATCGGTCAATCTTATAATAGGCTTCGAGTTTAGGAAAGTTTCCAAGTTTGGTTAAGACTCCTTTTAAATTAGAACTCCACTCTTAATGAAAGGTTTCCCTCTATATAGGGGATGTCCTTTCACTTCCTCCTACTCTTTTTATCACTCATAAACCCTAAAACTGAGTGAAAAAGTGGAGAAGAAGGAAGAAGAAAGCTTGGAAGAAAGGGAGAGGAGCTCTGTAGAGAAGAATTAACGTCGGTATCCAGCCCACTACGTCGAAGAACCAACGGTAAGTCTTTTGCCTCTGTAGAAGGTTAGGTTATGCTGAGGATTGGGATTGGGATATCAATTACAGTGTTGGTAGATCGAACCCAACATGGTGATTACGATTACAGTATCTCCCATACATATCTACAGTAAACTGTAATAGTTAGGGCTACATTGAATGACCAAAATCTAATGATTTATGGACATAGAATGGATTTAGGATGAATCCCATTGAAAGACAAAGAATCAACTCAGTAAGAAAATAGACTAGAAGATAACATGGAGTATAACTCAGGGGTTATCCGATCCTATGACCGGTCGGATAAATGTCAAATTGGATAGGGGACCGATCACTTTCGAAAAGTATGACAGGCTTTGTCTGGATGGCTGACCGATCGAGCAATGCACGATCGAACATGCAATCGGACATTGTCTGAAAGGCATAATTACCAAATCGAACAATCAATTTGAATACTAAAACCTTATTGGAATGAAACGCTAATTAAGTTCTATTAATTGTTTAGGGCTTTCAACCAATTCAAGATAGTCTTTAAAGTTTGGGAAAGGAACAAACATATTCAACAGGTGAGGGACAAGTCCTAAACTAATTGGTTAATAATAAGCTACCCTTTATGTTTCTGTTTTCATTGTCTGTTGTCATGATCTGTTGTTTGTACATATAACAAATCATCCAATAACTGCTATTACTGTTCATGCATATTTTACTTATATTCCTTGATGATGATGACGATGAGGATAGGCATGTGTTTGTGTGTGGTATGTGTATTGAGTGGGGAGAGGTTATAGCATTGAACCATTCACCACACTGACATCATCGTATCACTGTTATCTTAGTGGACTTAGTAAGTTATAGGGTATCAGGGGAAGTGAACACTATGTGGGCCTTAGCCTAGCCAATAGACTCTAGCTTTATTTTTGTGGGCGTATTAAAGGATGTTAGGGTAAGGCCTTGGATACACTTTGATGACATCTAGGATTGGTTAGTGACGAACCCAATTTGTAAGCCCTCCCCAGTAGGGGCATACATACTGGTATGGGTAAAGTATTAGGGGGTGCTGGCAGTATGTGATCCATCAGGCTCTAGCTCTATCTCTATCTTATAGTGAGTGTTGTGGGATGGCAGCTGTATGTGATTCATTGGGCATGCTCAGACTCTCGTGTATGCTGATGTAGTTGTAGTCTATCCTTGTCATAGCATATTGTAAACTTAAACCAGACCCAAGATATGAATATGACACCATGCATATGTTTGCTGTATTATTTTATTTTTCGCTGAGCTAAGTTGTGAGCTCACCCCACGTATACGTTTTCTTTTAGTTGATGATGCAGATACTATTATAGAAAACTACATCGGTGCATCGTCTTATGGACATGTGGTAGCCATGGATGCACAGCCAGTGTAGGATGAGCATGATTCATCATGCGAGTGCTTTTATTGCGTTTACTCTTAGGGTTTGGTTTTAAGTTGGATTATGAGACTTGTAATAGTTCATTATTTTATGTTCTGGTACACTTGAGATAATTGATTTATTTATTACTTATCACTATAAACTCTCAATTCATATTAATGCAATTATGTTATTTATTTATTATCTCTGATTATGTGGAATGTATGGTTTGATTGTTGGCATGGTCCTATGTGATCCTAGCTTGAGCTGTTGATTTTTTAAACTGTTCATTCACATTTTTGGTTCGACCAAAATTGGGGTGTGACAACTTGGAATCAAAGCAGTGTTTGGGCTCTACCAATAGAACCTGAATACATTCACATGTGTCTATGAACTGAGATAGGCTAAACTTAAAAGATCTAATACAAACATATTTGAGCACATTGTTGGTTAAGACAATTTAAAACAAGACCATAATGCACATAATAAAAAAAAAAGATGGAACTATATATAAGCAGAATAAAAAAAATGTGTCCAAACATAAAATAGGATATGGTTTACAAACTAGATAGTTACCCTGAGAATATAACCAAGAAAATAATGTTTAAAAATAACAAAAACAATCTATCCCTAAGCTAGCGGGGGAGGTGATGACTCTCGATCTCTATTATAGTCCTCTGCGTAGGTAGCTCAGAGCCAGTATACCTCCTTCTGTATGACTTAAAGGCTTTGAGCAAGCTCTGCAACACATCAATCTATAGCACGCTGAGCCTCCCAAATTTTCAGGAGTAGTGACATCATTGAATCGGACGAGGGATGTGAAGGACCAACCTCAAATGCATGCTAAGGTGTAAGAGGAAGGATGTTGTCTACATCCATATACATATGGTCATCTTCACTACCCTCAGCCTCAACTGTTGCTGCTACTACCGCTACTGCTGCTGCTGCCTGACCCAGAGGTCACTCAAGTGCCTCTAGCTCTTCATCATCGATAATCGCCTCATGCAAGCCTATTTTTGTGATGGTGTCCCAGTCTAGATCTACCATGACCGTCTCCTCATACATTCTCTCATCTTCCATGTTGACTCCAAGGCGGTCAAGAATGGTGGTGATCATGAGGCCATAAGGCAGATTGCCCTTCAGATTGGGCATCGTAGCTCGATGCATGGTACAAATGATAATATAGGTTAGACAAACCACTTGCTTGGTGTAGATATAATAAAGAATGTATTAGGTGAGTTGTGATTGTAGTGGCCACTGTGAGGTATGAGATTATGCTGGATAATATGGCAGTATACACAAGGAAGGTGACGCAAGTTGATCACCTTTAAATCTCTAAGTCCTGGCTGCATAATCTAATGTCTCACCTCAAGATGCAGGTCCTCAATCATGAATTTGTGCTACTTGGGAGCGTAGTAAACCAACCCACCAACATTCAAAATGTTCAAGAGACCCGCTAGCTGGTGGGTATCGAAGGAGATCTGCACACCCTTCACCCTTCACCCAGCTGGTGATCCATAGCTCCCTACCCCTGTCAAAATCCTTTGGAACGTCCTCTAGCTGTAGATTGCAGTAGAACTACTTTACTAGGTCAAGACGTATGGACCCCTGGTATTGGGTTACAACCTATTGTATCAAACGCCGCCTCTACATCAAACCTGGCTAGATCCTGTAGGTTCACAAAACGTCCCACCTCGACCTTTTTGTTCTGAAACCATGGATATTGAGCCTCGGCTTTGGCTAAACGAAATCATAGTGCGTCAAAAGGCTTAGGAGGTGGGTCGACGTTGTGACCACCTGCATTTTTTATATGAAGCAAAATGAAACTGCAAGGATCAAACAATTAAAAAGTTATCAATCGAAAATTTTAGAAATTTCGGCAACATAACGGCATAAATTGGTCAAAAGCCTCAATCTCACCCAATTACATGGGTAGGAGGACTTACATGGGTCACAAACCATCTTGCAATGATCAAGTAATAGAAAATTTCAATAAATTTCAAAAAATTACAAGGAATTCAAAATTTTGGCAAAAATTCCCAAATTCTAGGGCCAAATCGACATTTTGGGGTTTTGAATAAATTAACCGGTGAAAACCAAAATTTGTTGTGGACTTTCATCTATTGGGTCCCCAAACATGTTCCTAACCAACAAAAAGAAGATTCCTATGAATGGAATCATTTAAATCAAAGAAAAACAACAAAAACTAAATGAAAACCTAGAAAAATCACTCAAGGAAGAGGAGGGAATGGAGAACTTACCTCTAGGAAGGGAATGGAAGCCTTGAACAGGAGTGAACCACCTTGAAAACTGTCAAGAAGGACTATAGAGACTCACCAGCACCAAGTGTGGTTGCAACTCAGAGAAAAGGAAAAGAAGAAATGAAGGAAAATGACCCAACTCGTGGGTTTTAAAAGCAGATTTTAGTTGACCGGTAGGACGTTTCAACCTAAAGAGTCCACCGTACACTCTCAGGAATGATCTCAGAGTTGCCCGATCGATGACTGGTCAATCAATGCACGATAGGTCAAGGACGATCGGATAAATTTTGTTCTGTATATTCTTCTCAGATTCATTGGGACTTTCATACATTGTGGGACTAACCCAATAATTACAATAAATTGTATTTTGTGTCACACTTGTTGGCCATGCAGAAGCTTCGATGATCAATAGATTGAAATGGCACACCGTACTCACAGAACCAGTTGAAGAGGCCGTAGCCCAACCCCACTACCACCTGGAGTGGGGGATGAGAATGAAAATCCTGTAGAACAAATAAGGAATATTGTGAATCAGAATGACGCATCTTAACGAGTGAACAACTAGACTACTCCAACCAACCTACCTAGACCACCAGATAATTTGGCCAAGGTTGTGACTAATTTGGCCCAATAGATACAACAACAATAGAAAATGTTATTGGCCATGCAAGCGGCAAAGGGAATCACTACTCAAGCTATCAATACCACAACAACCCCTTCGAGTCAGACCAGTACAGTGCCTACGGGCAATAACACGGTGCCTACAATACCTTTAGGCAACAACCCTTGTCACACCCCAATTCCGATAGAACCAGGAGTGAACAGTCTCCAAACCACGGCTCACACTAGAATCTCAATAGACCTTGTCAACAAACTATTCCAAGCAAACTAACCATAATCAGAGAAATATAAATAACAGTGGAACTAAATAATAAAGGAACTGAGTTTTCTAATTATAAATAAATAATAGATCCAATTATTCCAACCACAACGTAAATAAATAAATCCTTTACATTATTTAAAAATCATCTGAAAGAATAAATAATAATAACCTAAAGAAACATACAGTAAGAGCACTCGCATGAGGCATCATGCTCTTCCTCCACTGTCTGTGTATCTATAGCCACCACTGTCCCATAAGCTGGAGTAGCCATAAAGTCCTAAACAATGTATCCTGCAACAACATCTGAAAAATATGGTGTATACACGGGATAAGCTTACAACATAGCTTAGTAAAGCACAAGACCAATGTAACATATAAAATGAATGAGATAACATTACAATTGGATCAGGTATAACTTGCAAAATGCTATGGTAAGGTTGGTGGCTACCGCACCTCCATGCACGAGAGTGTGAGCACACCTAATAATCAGGCTCTAATCCACACTACTACTGTTGCCCCACATCACTCACTTTGGTATAGAGATATAGCTACAGTCTGGAGGGTAGGCAGAGCCACCATCCCACGTCCTCCCCCTAATACCCCACACCGCACCAATACCTAAACCCCTCCGTTTTTAACCAGTCCTATATGTCATCACAGTATCTGTGGTCCTACCCCAGTATAGCTCCCTACGACATAGAGATAACGCTTAAGTCTGGTGGGCAGGAAGAGCTACAATCCCACGTCCTCCCCTTGATACCCTATTCGCACCAAGCTCGCTAAGGTAGACGGCGATATGAAAAAGTGTCAGTGTGAGGATATATCCAGGGCTCTACTCCCCTTAACATTCCATACACCAATGAAAACATTCACATGCCTAAACAAACAACATTCCTAGCATACGAATATGCATGATCAGATAATAAAATTAAACAGCAAGATGACATGTGGAATGCACAGACAATAATCAACAGATACAGATATAGGAACAATGATTTACTGTCCATTATTAGTTAATTAGGATTTGGGGTCTTGTCCCTTACCTGACACATGATTGCAATTCGCTCTACATCACAGAGTCCACTCTCATAGTCTACAGGTCCTACATGATCATATTTATAGGTTAGAACTAAATTATTAGGGTTATAGTTGGTCAGAACCAAGTCTGGCCAACAACCAGGCTTCGGAAAGCATATTGGTCGCGGTACCGATCTCACTATAGGGAGACCATAGTGAAACCGGTATGTGCCTACGGTATATACTGCAGAACCAACCATAGACTCTTTGTCCAGCCTGTATGTGTCTGCGGTATATACCATAGGACCATACCGCAGGACTAGAGTCCCACCAGTATACCTTACGGTATAGCATACCGCAAGACCTCTTTGTCCAGCCAGTATGGGTTAGAGAGTCTGTTCTTGGACCTCCTTCTTCCATTGGTCCTCAACTTCTTTTTAGGGTTCTTCCTAAACCATTCTAAGGTCAAGATACATGTTTATTCATCTAGGTTTAGATTATTTCGTCGCATCCTTCTCAGAATAGATCTCGATGAGAACTAGGGTTTTACAGTTCTAGGGTTTTGGACCATTATGCCATTTCACGACTTTGATCCGTAACCCAACATTAACACAGAGGTCGAGCACTTACTTGTGTTTATTGAATAGCGGTGCTCTCCTCCAACAAAAAATCCCTTCTCGTACAACCTCTTTCCTCTTTGTTCCTTCTTAGATCTCTTCCAGAGAGCTCTAGGGTTTGAGAGCGTTTGGAAAGGATCTAGAGAGAAGGAATGATGCATATATATAGTGGGAGACCATTCTAGGAAGGTCTCCTACGCCTAAAAGGTTTCCTAAACTCGGATTCAGAGTGTGGGACCCGCTGGAGTTTATCTCCACTTGTGAATACATACCGGTTACTGGTACTGAGACCGGTATGTGAAAATTTGATTTTTAAGAATCGTTTCTCATACCTAGATGCCATGGTTAGTCACTCGGCCTCGTCTTCCGATCTAATTATGATCAGGAGCCCTGTCAAGACGTAGACCATAAGTTAGACCGGGTTTTCAGAGTATGATTCTTACAACACTGTACTTACAGCACAGTAAATTCCAACAACGAACACCCCAATACAGAATCTTGGTGCATAACAAGGCGTGTATCAAGGTGATTATCAATATGCACTACCCATGTATGGAGCATATGGGCAACAAGACCAGTCCAAACTTGTGGAGCAATTCCTGAAGTTAATGCCCCAAACCTTTATAGGCAAGATGTTGAATCCACTATGGCCAGCTCATTGGATTCACGAGATGGAAAAGAACTTCTTGATGATAACCATCACTGAAGAAGAGAAGGTACTATGTGTACCTTTTATGTTGAGAGAGGATGTGAACCACCGATGGAAGTCTACTCGCACCTACCTTCTAACCAAGCACACTTAGTTGACTTGGGCTTTCTTTAAAGAAGCTTTCTTGGAGAAGTACTTTTCTAGAAGCTTACGAGATCAGATGAAAAAGGAGTTCTGAGTTTGCAATAAGAGCAGATGTCGGTTGACGCTTACCAACAATGTTATGAGGAGCTATTCTTCTTTTCTCCCACCAACATGTAGGAGGAAGACACCTAGACTCGACGGTTCACCATGGGACTGAGGGGAAGCATTTATGAATGTGTGTTGGGATTAGAAAAGAAGATATATAATGAGACTGTGCAGATTGCTTAAGTGCTGGAGTCTAGTCAGAAAGAGAGCTTCCTTGCTCAGAATCGTGGATTGAAGAGGTCGAATGGAAATACCTATAATGGGGGAAACTCAAGGCCCTTTAAGCCATTTAGGACACAGAATAATGCTGGAACAGCTAAGATAACCCAGACTGTCCTACCATAACCTGGTTAATTAACTGTAAATATCAATTGTTTTAACTATAACCAAATGGGGTATTTTTCCAAAGCGTGCCCTTAGCCCAAGAAATAGTTGCAGCAAGGGAAGGTGTTTGTTGTAACTTCTAAAGATGCTGCCACATCACCCAATGTGGTTCAAGTACGATCTAATCTTTTATTTACAGTACTTATGTGTGAGTATGTAAACTAAAATATAGGTAAAATTATGGGTACTATAAATGTAGCTGTTGTGCCTACCAAAGTTCTCTTCGACTCTCTGAGGTAACCCATTCTTTTATGTCCATCTCATTTGGAAAGAAATTGGATGTACCCATTAAACCTTTAGACCAAAAGCTGTTAGTAAGATCTCCATTGGGACAAAAGGTGGTGTTAGATGAATGCTATGGACCATGTCCAGTTCTTATTAATGGACAGAGATTGGATGCAAACCTAGTTCAGCTCGAGATGACAAAATTTGATGTCAACTTAGCAATAGACTAGTTATCTTAACATTCTGCGAGTCTGCTTTGCGCTAAGAAGAACGTATCGTTCAAGGGCAAGGATGGTGTAGAATTTGGTTTCATTGGAACCAAACTTCCTCGTAAATAAAAGTTTATTCTCTCTGTACTTAAGGCAAACAGATGCCTTAAAAATGGTGGAGTTGGACATATGGTGTCTATGATGGACATTACGAAAGAAGTACCACGGACAAAAGATATTGAAGTTGTACAAGAATTTCTGGATGTGTTTCCAAACGACTTACCAGGGTTGCCACTTGATCGAGCGACTGAGTTCGTTATAGACTTATTAGTAGGGGTGACACCTGTGTTTATGGCACCCCATCGGATGGCTCCTATTGAATTAAAAGAACTGAAGACTTAACTACAGGAGTTATTAGACAAGGGATTCATACGACCTAGTATATCGCAATGGGGAGCACCAGTGGTGTTCGTGAAGAAGAAAGACGGTAGTGTTCGACTATGTAGAGACTACCAAGAACTAAACAAACTCATAATAAAGAACTGATATCCATTACCTCGGATTGATGATTTCTCCGATCAGCTGCAAGGTGCAAGGTGTCACAGCCTATTATGGGGAATCGGGGTGATATTCGAGTCATCCAAGAGACAACCTAAATCTTCCAGTGATCGATAACCAAAATGATCTACCAACAAACCCCACAGTCTATACAAACAATATCCATATTAATTAACAAAGGTAATAATCATTGCAGCAGAATAATAAGAGTTTACAGCGGAATCATAATAGAGAATAGATGCTCCTAATATTTTCATTACATAATAAGTATGTTATGTCTTCTTACAAACCGTTTCACAAGTAATATTCATATTACATATACCCCATACTAAATAACAAGAGTAAATGTGGATAAAATATTATAGATAGACCAAACTGCATCTATCTACAGACATCAAAAACATGGAAGCAAGGCACTGACCAAAGTCCCATAAACACAATCTTCACATGTACAGTCCTTAACATGACCCCTTAGTGGCCATCTACCAAGAGAAGTGCCCTCAACATCAACAGGATCCATAGTAGCAAATACAGTAGAGGTACCTACAATCAAAGCTAAAAAGAGATTCGATATCAAGGGGTGAGCTCCTATCCCAGCTCAGCGAAAAGTCAGGTATCTAATGCAATCATATGTAATAATTTATAAATACAATACAGAAGTAAATAAACAAGCAATTATGAGTGACAATCAAAAGTGTATGTAATCATGGTCGGCATGTACCCTAGCTCAATCGACAGTCATTGATCTCGAGTCAAACCCAGACAATCAATGACACCCCCGATCCCAAGGCAAACCCATGAGAATCAATGGCTCGTCACTGGATAACCTGTCATTGATCTTGAGCCAGACCCAGACAATCAATGACATCCCTGATCCCGAGGCAGACCCATGAATCAGTGGCTTGTTCACCCATTTTGCTAAAGCACAACTCATTTGACCACGTTAATGCAAGATGTAAGAGAATATAATAAATAGGACTACACCCCAGCAGAGGTCCCTGTTCCACTCCCATGGATTGACCTTGCCCCCATTAAGGTGTAACCGGACATATGATCGTGTGACGTACTCCCATACATTGCATGATCGTCTACCCCACAATACAATCATATCCAAATCAACAATCACTCAACATGGTATGTGCACGCAGTAAGTAAAACTATACTCCAACAGGAATCCCCGTTCCACTACTATGGACTAACCATGTCCCCACTAGAGTATAAAGTGCCAATATGGCATGTGTATCGTACTCCCATACTCTACACGCCCATCATACATCGTCTCATCCAAAACTACTCCCAGCAGAAGACCCCAACTGCCCACTTCCATGGTTCATTGTGCCTCTACTAAGGTACAATCACTCCCAACGTGATTCATGAGGTCACTCGTTACATGAACCACCATATATGGGTGGTACCCCAATAGAGAACCCCAGATCCCCATCTCATGGATCACAGTGTCTCCACTAGGATACCGGCACACCAACATGGTATGCATGTCCGTACTCTCATACGTCACACGCACCATCATACATGGCAATGCACACAACATCATCAACAATTAGCCCTTGCAGAGAACCCCGGATCCCTACTCCGATGGTTCACTGTATCTCCACAAGGTCACACCAACTATCAACATGGCCCGTATGTTGTGCCCCGCACACTACACCTCCATCATACAACAATCAACATACATAGTTATTGTTATAATGCAAATGCATGAATAGTTATATACAATTCATTGGATGACATATTAATAAAGAAAAACATCCATAACAACCATCAAACACATACTCAAACTCTATGTGACCCATACCCTTACCTGTAGACACCAGAGGTGCTGCTAAACCTTGAAGCCAACAGAAGGCTCCATCCACTACCCACGGTGTTTTACCAAATTGATTAGATAAATTGATTAGATTGGTAAATATCTTTTAAATTAGATTAGACAAGTCCTAATTGTCCATGCACAGGTCCCAAGGTAGGCTGGGAACCAAAAGGTGGGTCTTTCTAACCATTCCTAGGCTTTTAAGTCAATACAGACTAAACTGACAGAAGGAACAGGTTGTGCGTTCCACCGGTACGTGGTGTCGATTAACACTTAGTCTATTCTTAAGTATACTGAACTAGAAGCCTGGTCGGATGATTGGTCATTTGGTTGGTCATCCGCTTCATATATTGTTTGCAGTATTAGGATTTCAGTGAGTTTTTTAGAGCTTTGCGGGGTGATGTATCATCCAGCATAGCCTCGGGTTCATACCTCCGATTCATGCTGCCGATTCGTACCATTGATTCATGCCACCTGTTTCATGACACTAATTCTGTGCCATCGATTCTGTAACACCGGTTACATGACACCAGTTCTATGCCACTAGTTACGTGGATCCATTTGGTCATTTAGCCAAGGTATTTTACCAAGGTGGAGCCTTGGTTAGGTTCATAGGTGGAACGTTCCATCGGTACATGGTACTGGTTCAGATCCAGAGGCCAAGAACGAACCAGAGAAGGTTTCCTTCTTTAGGGAAGGTTTTCCACCGTGGTTTCCTTCATTTTAAATGGTGGAAAACACTCTTCTACCATTATTACACGTAATGGGAGTCGTTTAGACTCCATTAATGTCTCCATTCATGGAGGGGATGCTGACCTAGGTTTTCTAGGTCACGCTTGGTCTCCATTAATGGGGATTTGATTCTCACTGATTTTAACTTCATTTAGTTGATGGGAATCATCTTTCCATCGATTGTACATTTCATCGAAACCATTTATGGTTCCATTGACTCCATTCATGGAGTTGGGTTCATAACCTAGCTTTATAGGGTTTATATCAGTCTCCATGATAACCATCATGAGTCTTGCTTTTGATCACCAAGAAGGAGAGGGAAAATTGGTGCACTTACCTCCGATGGATGCTCCAATGCTTGGACTTGAGCTTGGAATTCCTGTGGAGAGGGAAAGACTCAAATCCGCGCTCAACCAGTTGCAATCAAGAGGATGAATGTTCATCCGGTTATGCCTTCGGTTGGGCTTAAAATATGTTTATGCTTAGTTTTATTAACCCGGTTTGGTGGGGATGCCTTCTAGGTTTCTTGGACAACATTCCCACATGTCCTACCATCACTAAGTGATCCAAGAAATGAACCCCATACCATATGGATGGTCAAAAGTTAAGGTGCCAAGGGTTAGCACAGAGATATCCAAAATATGAGGATTTTGGAGTAGGTCTTACAATACCCCGAATTTATAAGGATTATGCCCCCAAAATCAGCTCAAAGTTGTAATTTTTTATCTCATATGTATGAGTGTCTACCCACACCACAACTCCCAAGGTAAACACATATCAACTATGTTATTTCATAATCGAGGGAGTATAAGGCTTACCCAATCCTCAAAACTTCCTCAAGTCAGCATGAAGCCCGCACTCACATAAGGGCATAGCATTCCCAATACTTTTGGTAGTCCTGAGCCTCATGACCCACCTCTCCGCAAGAAAGGCAGGTAACAACTTCCTCAGGTTTTTGGCGATGGTGCCCTTCCATCAGTTCGGGTGCATTGTCACATAAGGCGTTTTTTTACTACCGCACCGATAATATTTTTGGGGACCCGCATTAGATGGGTGGGGCCTGGACCCACTAAATGTTTTTTATTCCCAAAATGAGGTACCCTCAATGCTACTCGTGGTGCTTCTTCTTATAGGTTTCTCTTTATTTATTTTTCCTTTTCTTTGGGCTTCTAACATCTCTTTTACAAGACATCGGAGATGAGAACTCAATAATAGTCATCCATGAGATTATCAATTCAAGTTACATTGTACATTTTCGATCTCCTAATAATTTGGCACACAACTCATTACATCCAACATCATGTGATATTTTTTAAAAATCGTACTCAAGTAATTGTACCCAGGTGTATTAAATACTAATCTACGACTTCTTACTGCTTTAGTCCTCCCATTGTTCTTCCAACATTATACCCAAATGCAAACAAGGGCATCTTATCCATTGTACTTGTAAACTCTCTATCCTTGCTATTCCATAGCCCTTATACGCATCATGCACTTCTGTGGCTAAGTATAATCTCTTTTTCTGCATAACCATGCCATTTGTATACCTTTCATATGCAACAATGAGGCGATCAATAATCATGTGACCATAATCAACTACCACAATTTAAGTTACGTCCTCCCTCAAAATCCATTTATGTCATTACATAATTTGATAAGTTGCATGATGAGTTTGCATCAAGGAATTGGAATACTTGACGGAGGTAACACTCTAATTCCTTGTGCAAAATGAAATCATGTGAGTGAATTTTAAGAATTCATAAATGTTAGGCTATTCAATTCTTGAAACAATCGAAGTAACTCATAGTTTAGGGGTTAACATGGTCGCGGGGTTTTAAATTGCTACTTTCCCTAGGATAAAGGTCTTGACAATCTGCCCTTATCTCGGTGAAGCCTCTTCATGCAGATAAGCCCGCTTGGACCCTTCTGCTAGTTTCCAAGTCTTTGTTGGAAGCGGGATCTCCCCTCATGAGGAATTACATACTAAAATTTTAGACATCGATGATTAACCATCGAACCCATGGGAATATGGTTCACCAACATGGGATCCACCTTATACGGTGACACCTCTACCTTCTACGTAAGAGGGGACACAATTGAATGTTACGTACTAGAGTTAAATGGAATCTAGGTAGGAATCCCAAGGATAGAAGTGTTCCCACACATATTTCCATGCTAAACGCCATTATATGCTATATTTAAATTACACTTAAAGCGAAATAAGACATACCTGCAAATACCCCAGGGTAATGCTGGGCGTCCTCTTGTGTCATGGAGATCACATTGTCTACCACCTGTGTTGGTGGTCTTTGGCATGGGAATTGACAAGTCTTAGCCAGGTGCCTATGCTTGCTACAGTTATAGCACTTCCCACGTGACTTCGACTAGGTGACAGAAGGTGTGGCCCTCCATGGCTTGACCTGGCGTACTGAAGCTACAGGCCGAGCCTGAATAAGTGCTGGGCTGCTGGCTGTTAGCTGCTGGTCTGATCAGCTATAGAGCGAAGGGGGCAGTGATAGATGAACTTGGGTACTGCACCCAGAATGGCCTAGTAGTAGGGCAGTTGTATGTATAATTAGAAGCCCTCTTTTAACTCTGGTAGTTTTGCCTATACCCATCTTTTACACTTTTTGTCGCTTGTATGGCTTTGCTGTATTCTATCAGCCTCATAGATTTCACCACAACCTTTAGATCCCCTATCAAACCCCACATAAACCTCCTTAGTTTTAATTCTTTCTCTCTCATAGCAGGAGGAGAGAAGTAAAATAGCTCTTAAAATTTCTGTTGATATCTCTCCACTGTATGGGAACCCTAGGTAAGGTTAAGGTACTCTACTTCCTTTCTATCCCGAAAGCTTTGGGAAAGAAATTTTTGAAGAATGTTTCCTTCAATATTTTCCAGGTGATCTCCCCATGGCACTTTTGTAGGATGGGCTAGATCCCTTTGCACCAATCATATGGTACACCCTCTAGTTGATAAGTGGCGGACAAGACCTTCTCGGCTTCAGAACACATGACTGTCTCCAAAGCCTTCTCCATGGCCTATATCCAAATAGCCGACTACATGGGGTTTGTACCTACCAAGGTGAACTCCAGTGGTGTCATCGTCTGGAAATATTCCATTACTCTAACACCATCCATGGAGTCCTGAGCTACCACTCCTACCGTAGTAAGATGAGTCTACTACTGAGGAGATAGAATGTCCCTAGATGGAGGTAGAGTCCCACCAACTAAGGTCTGCCCAGCTGTAATAGGTGTTGGGGGTGTTCCAAAAGTTGACAATGGTACCAACCCTTATCTAAGGGCTGTCACCATATCCATAAAAAATTACTGTTGGGTTCCTTGATTGTTCCGCTGCTCTTGCGCTTGCCTGGCAGCTGGTAATTTCTCTTGTTCTTCTAAGAGTTATTTCTTCTGTCTCTCCTAAATTTGGACCAACCTATCCATCGCAGGATTCATTTCTGTCACTATTAGCATAGGAGGTGCCGATATAATATTCTGTGGCAACGGTGGTATGGGAGTGATGGTTCCCTCATTGCCAACTTCCCCCGTAGGTGGGCCCAAGTGTACTTTTTCTACACGTATGCTTCGTCGAGGAGGCATTGTTTGTCTCTTTGTGTAATGAGCAAGCTAAGAAAGAAAAATTTTCATGTCCCAAATTAGTACAAGCAAGTAGTGGTTAGCTGACGAATATTCTACATTTTATCATGCAAGGGTAGGGAGACAACATTTGCACAACCAAGGTTAAATTAAGTCATCCCAATAATCCACAAAGTACAATAATATGTCCCATGAAAGGATAAGTGTGGAATTTAGTTCCTAAAGTTGCAAGGCACACATATAAATTTAGGATGACACTGTTGCATTGACTAAGTGGTACCTGTAGGGCAGGGCACTAAATTGGTTAACACACTAGATCTTTAATTGGGGTACCCCCATTTTATAAGAATTTAGGCCATATGTAAAGAGGTATGGTGGCTTGGCAAAAATCCCCATTTAAAATAAACCAAAATATCCTCCTTTCATAAATTTCATTCCCTGCTCATTCATTGGGTGTCGGTTGAGTAAATTTGGTCTACTGACCCCCAATTTATAAGAAATAAACCAGGATAATTTAGAGACTTCTTGCCTTTGCTTAATTAACCAATTATAGCATGTCCATTATGTATTTCTTATGTTAATTCGCTAGGGTGCTCATTCTCACTACCTACCCTAATAATGGTCCAGCTGGCCCACTTGCATTAACAAGCAAGACATGAGTTGTGCCCTTGTTTAGCAAATAATTGAATTTCCACTCCACCATCGTTTAGAGGAATTAATTTATTTTTATTGTATTACTTGTTTAGAACCATTCATAGTGAGATCACGATTACCTCATCATAAGGCTAACAGGGCTACCAATTTGGTCCTTAAAGTCCAGTCACATGGTTTGGGGTGCCCATGAGTGAAAAAAATTTCCCATTTCATCTTAGTTACATTTATGTGCACCCGCTTAGCTTGATCTGACACATGTTCATATTGGTCCCATCTAGAGGTAGCTTCATCCCTTTAACCCCCAATTTATAAGGATCAGACCAAGGTTACTATAGATTCCTTTCCTTGGACAGCGAGGCACTATTCCCTTGTACTAATGAGAATTATTTAACCTTGCCTATTAATATCTATCACCATCATATTTGATGGTAATCAGTAGTTGTCATCCCTAGGAAGAAGTAATAAATCAATCATCAGCCTACCATGAGTCTTATAGTCACTCTGCATAACTGGTTCTCTTTGTCATGCCTCTTACTGGTTACTTCGATTTGTTAGTCACACTAACTCCCATTCTAACTCCCCTTTCACAGGTGGCATGGCCTCTAAGAAAGTCATTGACCCTTTAGGGAAGGGTTCTAATGAGCATGGGTTCACCTTTTATGTTGCTCGTACATCGAGATCACCTACAGCTGAACAGACTTCAAGGTCATCTACTGACCTAGGTCTAGTGTTCAATGTACTCCAGCTCATGCAAAAGGAAGTGGAAAAGCTAGCTAAGGGTCAGGCGAGACTGGAGAAATGAGTGAAAACTATGGAGACCCATGTGGGCCACATACATGATGCTATGACTACTATTGGTCACTAGCATCATCATGTTAGGCGTAGACCTGCTCCTTCACCAGTTTTAAAGAGTACACCTCCACCATCTGCTACCTAGGAGATACCTCCAATACCTGCACCCACTAGTGGATCTCAGCTATCTCCTACTATGGATGCCCCTTCTTTATCTGCACCGAGAGAATCGTGTTTCAACCTTTTACCTTACCGAGTGAGCCTCAGTAGACAAACTAGTGATCCTCTCCTTGGTTTTTGTTTACTTTTCTATTGACCTGATATGTACATAGGTTTACTTCCCGAGGTGTGGACCGTACCCTACTCATTTTTGCTTCTTCCGTACATTTATTTTCCTTCTTATTTTTGGTCAGAAACTTGTATTTTCTTTCCTTTCATTTGGAATAGATACTTGATCATGGGATGACTACTCAGGTTGGGGGCCACATCCCAATTTTGTACTTTAATTAGTATATATATACACGAATTTTTTTTATGTTTTGTTCATAGTTCATATTATGCATTATTGTCTTTATTTAGTTCATGTAATTTGATGTAACCTAGCTTACTGTTTTCCTCACTTACTACTTGTTGATTCATAAAAGCTTTTAATTATCCTAGCCATCTATTTCGACACATGAAAATGTATGTAGAGGGAAAGTCTATAAATAAAGTTAAAGTGGTTGTGCTCTGATACCAGTTTTGTCACAATCCATTCTAGATAATCGAACATGATATCTGAACCATCCAAGAAACAACTCGAATCTTCCAGCGATAGATAACCAAAATGATATACCAATAAATCTCATAGTCTACACAAACAATATCCATAATAATCAACAAAAATAATAATCATTGCAGCAGAATAATAAGAGTTTACAGAGGAATCATAATAGAGAACAGATGCTCCTAATGTTATCATTATAGAATAAGTCTATTATGTCTTACAAACTGTTTCACAAGTAATATTCATATTACATATACCCCGTAATAAATAACTAGAGTAAATCTAAATAAAATACTATAGATAGACAAACTGTATCTATCTACAGACATCAAAATTATAGAAGTGAGGTGCTAACTCAGGTCCCATAAACACAGTCTTCATAAGTACAGCCCTCGACATGATCCCTTAGTAGCCCTCCACCAAGAGAAATGCCATCAACATCAAACAAGATCCATAGTAGCAGATACATCAGAGGTACCTGTAATCAAAGCTAAAAAGAGATTCGATATCGAGGGGTGAGCTCCCATCCTAGCTCAGCGAGAATTCAAGTATCTAATGCAATCTTATACAATAATTTATGAATTTAGTATAGAAGCAAATAAATAAGCAATTGTGAGGGGCAATCAAATGTGTATGCAATCATGGTAGGCTTATACCCTAGCTCAATCGACAGTCATTGATCTCGTGTCAAACCCACACAAACAATGACACCCCTGATCTTGAGGCAAACCCATGCGAATTGGTGGCTTGTCACTAGATGAACCGTCATGGATCTCGAGCCAGACCTGACAATCAATGGCACCCCTAATCCCGAGGTAAACCCATGAATCAGTGGCTTGCTCACCCATTTTCTAAAGCACAAGTCATTTAACCAAATTGATGCAAGATGAAAGAAAATATAATAAATAGGACTACACCCCAGCAGAGGTCTTCCTTCCACTCCCATGGACTGGTCGTGCCCCCACTTAGATGTAACCGGGCATATGATTGTGTGACGTACTCCCATACGCAGCATAATCATCTACCCCACAACATAATCATATCCAAATCAAGAATCACTCAACATGGCAAGTGTACGCAGTAAGTAAAACTATACTCCAACAAGAATTCTCGTTCCACTCCCAAGGACTGACCATGTCCCCACTAGAGTATAGAGTGCCAACATGGCACGTGTATCGTACTCCCATACACTACACGTCCATTATACATTGTCTTATCCAAAACTGCACCCAGCAAAGGACCCCAACTCTTCACTCCCATGGTTCATTGTGCCTCTACTAAGGTATAGCCACTCTAAAAGTGATTCATGACGTCACTCGTTACATGAACCACCATACATGGGTGGTACCCCAACGAACAACCTTGGATCCCCATCCCATGGATTGTCGTGTCTCCACTAGGATACCGGCATACCAACATGGTATGTGTAAGACCCGTATCAAACTAACCAGTCTTACCACCTTGTATCAGGTCTTCCTATCATGGTCGAGCCAAGTGGACCAAGTGCGTGAAGAAACCATAAGACAAGGTATGAAATTAACCCAAAAATAGTCAATTATAAGCGTGTGGACGCATACCTAAATAGGTGTGACCGACCACACCTCAAAATAGTGCAACCACATGAATTTTGGTCATGTGGTCACACATTTCAGAAGGTGTGGTCAACAAATTCTGCGACCTCACCTATGACCACACGAACCCAGTCAAAAACCGAAATTAGGAAACATTCCAAATCCAAAAGGGGTTCTTTCCTAAACTCATTAGGGCATTTTATGGGGGGTTTTCTTCTATAAATAGGACGTCCCTTAGCCTCTTTCACTCTTTTAGAACTCAAACTGAAAGTGAGAGAAAGAGAAGAGAAGGAAGAGAAGGAAAATTGAAGAGGAAGACTAAGGAGGAGGAAAATTCAGAGAAAACTCTAAATCTTCAGCAAGCTTAAGGTATGAACATATTCCCCATGTTAAATTGAGAGCCTAGAATAGTTCATGAAGAAGATAGGATTTAGGAGAAACCCAAATCATCAATCCATGGATAAATTCCAAGAGAATTCATGGAGGAAATTATGTGGACAATGGATTATGTATAAAATAATAGTTCTGAGCCATAGAACAATCATAGGAAGGACTATGATTATAAGCCAAGGGATCCAAACATGAAGGAATGGAGTTGAGAGTGAAAGGTCAACCATCACATGTGTGGTTGCACGTGTGATCGCATGATGTGCGACCACACGAGACACACAAGTCAGACCACATGCCCTCGAAAAATTTCCAGGGAGGGTATGGTCGCACATGTGGTCGCAGGATATGCGACCACACCCTGCGACCACACACCCTGTGGTCGCAGAAACTGAGACCACAGGTACTGCCACACCTGCGACCCTTCAGTTTCTGTTAGTCTAAATTCATGGGAATTAATTTTAATTTAAAATCAAATTAAGGTTTTCAAGGTTTAAAAGTGAATTACAAAGCTTGGACGAGGATCTCCTATCAACCGAAGATGAGGGAACAAGACCTAAACTAATTGACTAATAATAAATACCATGAATTGATTCATTTTTATTTATTGAGTCCAATACCATGAATGATTCTATGTTTGTATGATTGTAATGTGCATTTCACATGTCATCCAATATTCCTGTTATTATTGCTCATGGATATTTAATTCCGTCTATTTATAACATGATGTGATGATGATGCTAGGAATAGGCATGTGAATGTATGTGTGTCGTTAGTGTATTTTATGCGAGTGGGGCATCAGGGGGAGGACGTGACACTATGGTTCATCCTGGTCACCAGACTCTAGCTATATCTCTTACTCCAGTCTTCTCCACTAACATCGTCGTATCGCCATTACCTTAGTAGAACTATTACGTCGTAGGGCATCAGGGGGGTGGTCTTGGACCGTATAGTCTTTGACTCTGTCGGAGATCCTTAGCTCTATCTCTATGGACGTATTGAGGGATGCTGGGGTGAGGCCTTGGATACACTGTTTGACATTAGGACTGGTTAGTTGCGAGCCCAGTTTGCAAGCCCTCGCCAATAAGGGCTTACATGTTGGTATGGATATGGCATCAGGGGAAGTGTCAAGCGGTGTTTCGTCTGGACACTTTAGCTCTATCTCTATTCCATGATGGGTGCATGTGGGATGTCAATTTTGTTTGATCTATTGGGCGGCTTCACACACTCATGTATAGAGGTGCGGCGGCCACCAATCCTTTCTATTACACATTGTAAACTTATGAACCTGACCAAAGATATGAATTGAATGCATGCATATGTTTGTTGCATTGTTTTGTTTACTCCACTGAGCCATGATGTGTTCTCACCCTTTCGATGTCGAATATTTTAGTTGATGATGCAAGTCTACCATAGAAGATTTTATATATGCTCCGATGTACGGAAATACTGCGGGGATGGATGCAGAAGCTATGATGGAGTCGCATGATTCGTCGTGCGAGTGCAACTCATGCGTCTTTGATTAGATTTAATTGTCAGATTATTTAGAACATGTAATTGCTTAATTTATTTTATTTTATGTCTTCAATTATTTGAGATAATTGGATACTTTATTGATGATATCACTGTTAGATACTCAGTTCATTAATATTAAAGAATTCCGCTATTGTTTATTTACTCTGATTATGATTGTGGATGTGTAAGGTTTAAGTAAAAGGACAGCCTATTCGAGATCCTGGTTGAACCGTTGGATCATAGATGGTTCATTACACCATTCTGGTTAGTGTAGAATTGGTGTGTGACAACTTAGTATCAGAACTCTAGGGCCCTGCCTATTAAACCGATATACTTCCACAAAAGTTCGTGAACTGAGCTAGGATAAAATTTAAAAGATTTAATATGAATACACCATAAACACTTGTGTTGTATGAGATAAAAATTAAGAAAGAGAATAATGTACTATTAAGAGGAGAAACAAGTTTTATATACACATCGAATAAAAATAATATATATCCAAATCAGAGTATGGTCCACAATCCGGACAGTTACTCTGTAGTACAAGGAAAAAGAAATAAATGCATCATGGAGCTGGGGGAGCTGGAGGAGGAGGTGCCTCACGATCTCGATCATAATCCTAACATATACCCTAGTAAGCCAGGTTACCTGAGTGTGGGTCACCTGGAGACTAACTACCAGATCCACCACGCACTGATCAGTAGCACGCTGGGCCTCCTGAATCTCACGCAGCAGCCCCATCATGTCATCTGATGGTGGGTGTGAAGGACTAGCTAAGTGTGAAGAAACTTGAGAAGGGTTAGCTCCAGTGGAATGCAGTGGTGATGGAGGAGGTATGGCATCTACATCCATGAACATGCGATCATCATCCTCAACATCACCCCCATGGACTCCTGCTGCTGCTGCTGCTGCCGCCTTAGTGTCTGCTATCTCGACCCGAGTACGGGGACGCACCATAGCATTCCTCTCCTCGTCACTGACCTGCGCATCCCGCATCCCCATCTTAAATATGGCCTCCCAGTCAAGGTCAGACGAGAAGGTATCCTCATAAATCCTCTCATCAACTAAATCGACATGCAGGCGAGTGAGTAGGGTAGTGATCAAACACCCATAGGGTAGGTTGCCTATCTGACCAGGCATCGAAGCACGGCGCATAGTCCTGTGGATAATGTAAGGAAGGCAGACGAGCTGCCTAGTGCAGATGCAGTACAAGAGATACTGGGTCAACTGGGAAATCTTCTCATAGTGCCCACTCTGAGGAATCAAGTTGTGCTGAATAATCTTGCAGTACATCCGAGGTTACGGCCGTTGGTTGACTGCCTTCATCTCCCAGTGATCATCCCTAAGAAGCTGGCGGTCAATCTCTACACGCATCATCAAAGAAAGGAACTGGGGTTCCTTAGGTGCACAATATACTAAGGGGCCATCGTTTGATATACCCAGGAGATCAACCAACTCCTTGAAGTTAAAGGAGATCTCCACCCCTTGAACAAAACTGGTGATCCTGAGCTCTCTACCCCTGTCTGTGTCATTTGGATCACCCACTACCTGAAGATTGCAATAAAACTACTTTACCAGAGCAGGACAGGTGCAACCCTCATATAATATCACAGGGAGCCAACCCATATCACCAAAGGTATCCTCCACATTAAACAAGGCTAAATTAGCCAGGTTTACACAACGATCCCCTTCCACCTTTTAACGCTCATAATGAGCATACTGAGTCTCTGCTTCATTAGACCGGAAGCAAAGAGGATCATGAACTCTGAAAACTTTGGTGCGAGCCATGTTATCTACAAAGACACAGACAAATAAGCAAGATATTAGTTATAGAGAAAATGCAAAATTTTGGCATTATAACGGCATGATTTGGCCAAAAGCCTCACTTTTCACCCAAACTGTTGGACAGGAGGACTTAAATATGTTCCAAACCATCCTGCAAGGCTCATACAGTTGGAAATTTATTCTAGGAAGATCGAATTTGAAGAAATTTCAACAATTTGAAAAAATCCTGAAAATTAGGTCAAAAATGGAAAATTTCAATTTATCAAAAACTAACCGATGAAACTCAAATTTTCTTGAGGGCTTTCATCCATTGGGTGGCCAATAGAAAAAGCCCCTAATAAAAATCAAATTTTTACAGTTAGAAACATTTTAATTTGAAGAAAATGTTATAAATGGAGAAAAACCTAGTTTTGAAAGCTTAAAACTGAGAACCAGTAGAGAACATACCTGAAGGAACAAAGCGGAGGCTGGGAATGGAAGAAAGAATCATCAAACACGAGTGGTCGATACTGTAGCAACTCAGTAGAAGCGAGTTGAGTTGAAAGCAAAAGGGAAAGTGGGAAATGACTCCAAAAATTAGGTTTAAAAACCTGATTTAGGGTCGTGTGGTTGAAAAATTCGACTAAATATGCGACCACTCGATCAACCCCACTATCGACCACAGGCTCTCGGTGAGCTGACAGACTTCGTGTGGTCTGACCCTGTAGTCGCACATATTGCGACCACATGATCGACCACAGGCTCTTGGTGAGCTAACAGGGTTTTGTGAGGTCGCATACCCTGTGGTCGAACATATTGCGACCCCACCATCGACCACACGATGAAAAATACAGTATTTTGACTATATGACTTGGAAAATTGGAATTTTACATTGATTAATTGGATTTTGACATGGGAATGACGTATATTATGAGTGCCTCACATGTTCTATGATTTTTCAGACACTACCACCACCGGAATAGGAAATGGTTAGGCGAAGAGTAACCAGGCGAGGACATAACCCAATTCCACCACTATCACCTGTGGAGGAAGATAGCCATGAAAATCCTAAAGGAGAAGAGGATTAAAATGTGGCACCACCAGGAGCTAATGGTCAGGCTAATCCTACAAACTTGCCAGCCCCACCTACAGATTTGGCTACAGTAGTAATGAACCTAGCACAACAGCTGCAGCAAATACAACAGGTGCAAGCCAATATGCAAGCTGCTATGGGAATGGCTTTTTCAGCTATACATACTACACCTATACCAGCCAAACAAGCTAGCACAGTACCAGGGGATAGCAATACGGTACCCCAAGCACCTCAAATGCCAGTTGTATAAGCTCAAGTACAAAACCCTGAGGTAGCCCAAGGCAGTTACCAGTATCAACCACCTATGTATGGGGCCTATGCTCAGTATCAGTTGGACCATTCTCAACTGATCGAGTATTTTCTTAAAATGAAGCCTAAAGAATATAATGGCAAGCCAGTGGATCCTTTGTGGCCAGCTCATTGGATCGACGAAATGGAAAGGAATTTCATGATGATGGACTGTTAATGAGGAGAAAAAAATACTATGTGCAACATTTATGTTGAAAGGTGATGCACACCACTGGTGGAAGTCTACTTGGACTTATCTATTAACAAAGCATGCCCAATTGACCTGGGCTATCTATAAAGAGGCATTCTTCGAGAAATATTTTCCCAAAAGTTTCAGAGACGCTATGGAAAAAGAGTTCCTGAGTTTGTATTAGGGACAGATGACTGTAGATGCATATCAACAACGTTATGAAGAGTTGTTTTTCTTTGCTTCTTCTAGCATGTAAGAGGAAAATACTAAAATCCGAAGGTTCGTCATGGGACTTAGGGGAAGCATTCAAGAGCATGTTTTGGGGCTAGAAAAGAAAGTTTATAATGAAGCCGTACAGATTGCTCGAGTACTAGAATCGAGCCAGAGAGAGAGCTACTTTGCTCAGAAGAGAGGTATAAAAAATCCTAATGGGAATTCATATAACGGAGGGAACACAAAGACATTTAAACCATTCTGTACTCAAGGTTTTAATGCTGCAGCCAAGACTACTCCAACAGTCCAACCTCAACAGAAGCAAAACAATAAAGGAGTAAAATGTTATAACTGTAATCAAATGGGACATTATTCAAGGGAGTGTCCTAAGCCCAGGAAGCAGCTACAACAAGGAAAGGTTTATGCAGTTACATCTGAGGATGCTACCGCATCGCCTGATGTGGTCACAGGTATGACCTGAACCTTTCATCTTGTATTACCTTGTGTGAGCATGTAGACTAAATTAAAACAAATCACAGGTATCGTACCTATTAATGGTATACCCGCCAGAGTACTCTTTGATTCTGGAGCTACTCATTCTTTTATATGTGTCATTTGGAAAGAAGCTAAATCTACCCCTTAGATCTTTAGACTATAAATTGCTTCTACGATCGCCTATGGGATTAGAAGTGGAACTAGAAAAAGGTTATGGACCATGTCCATTTCTTATCGGCGAAAAGATTTTGGATGCAACCTTAATTCAACTTGAGATGGCAGACTTTGACGTTATCTTAGGAATGGATTGGTTAGCTCGGCATTCTGCAAACCAATTATGTGCAGAAAAGAAACTGACATTTAAAGACAAGGAAGGAGCGGAGTTTAATTTTACGGGAACCAGACTTCCCCGTAAATGAAAACTCATCCTCTCTGCATTAAAGGCTAGAAAATGCCTTGAGAAAGGAGGAATTGGGTATCTAGAATCCGTGGTCAATCTCACCAAGTAAGTACTACGAATGGAACATATTGATGTTGTGTGTGACTTTCTAAAAGTATTTCCTGAGGAATTACCACGACTACCACCCGATCGAGCGACCAAGTTCGTTATAGATCTTATACCCATAGCTGCACCAGTATCTAAAGCACCCTATCAAATGGCTCCTACTGAACTGAAGGAACTAAAGGTACAGTTACAAAAATTACTGGACAAAGGTTATATCAGACCCAACATATCACCATGGGGAGCGCTGGTATTGTTTGTGAAGAAGAAGGACGGTAGTGTTCGACTGTGTATAGACTATCGGGAATTGAATAAGCTTACAATCAAGAATTGGTACCCGTTGCCTCGGATCGATGACTTGTTCGATTAGTTGCAAGGTGCCAAGGTGTTCTCTAAGATTGATCTTCGATCAAGATACCATCAGTTGAAGATTAAGGAAGGTGATATTCCAAAGACAGCATTTAGTCTTGTCTTTTGGATTAACTAACGCACCCACGACTTTTATGGAACTCATGAATCGGGTATTCCATGATATGTTGGATACGTCAGTCATTGTGTTTATTGACGATATATTGGTCTACTCCAAGGACAAGGAAACTCATGTCATGAATCTAAGAGCCGCTCTGCAGCAACTAAGAAAAGAGAAGCTTTACGCCAAAAGGTGTGAGTTTTGGCTAAATGAGGTCGCTTTCTTAGGCCATTTTGTATCCGCTGAAGGAATTAAAGTGGATCCTAGCAAGATTGAAGCCAATGTGAAATGGGAAGTACCTAAGAGTGTTGCAGAAATCAGAAGTTTCCTAGGTCTAGCTAGGTATTACTGACGATTCGTGGAAGATTACTCTAGAATCATCGTACCTCTCACCAGTTTGACTAAGAAAGGATAAAAGTTTGTTTGGATCGATAAATGTGAAGAAGGTTTTCAAACATTGAAAGCTAGATTGATATCTGCTCCCATCTTGACTATTCCTATTCTAGGACAACCATTTACCTTATACACTGATGCGTCTGGGTTGGGTTTAGGATGTGTGCTTATGCAAGGAGAACAAGTAGTTACGTATGCCTCAAGAAAACTAAAGACACATGAAAAGAACTATCCCACTCATGACTTGGAATTAGCAGTAGTAGTACATGCTGTCAAGATATGGAGACATTATTTGTATGGAGAGAAATTTCAGATTAAATCAGATCATAAGAGTCTCACTTATCTTTTTAATCAAAAGGAGTTGAACATGAGACAAAGAAGATGGATGGAATTATTAAAGGATTATGATTGCGATATTCAGTATCATCTAGGGAAAGCCAATGTAGTTGCTGATGCGCTAAGCAGAAAAGCAATGATAAAATCCCAAGGAGAAGTTAACACGACTGCAGCAATGTGTGTTATAGGAAAAGTATTCAATCATGGTAATGAGCAGTTCATGATAGATACACCGGGTGGATCAACCAACCAAGGGTTTATTCATCGGTTTTAAATATGTTCGCAACATTGAAGATTGTACCTGATATATTAGAGGAAGTGAAAGCCGCTATTGAATCAGACCCTTATTTGAGAACGGTGCAAGAAGACATCGAAAAAGGTAGGACTATTCCTGAGTTCACCTTGGACGTTGAAAAGGTACTGAAGTACAAAGGAAGAGTATGTGTTCCTGAAATGGAAAACTTGGACATTAGACACAGACTAATGAAGGAAGGTCACACCACCGCTTATTCGGTACTTCCTAGAAGTATGAAAATGTATCATGATCTGAAGAAATTATATTGGTAGAGAGGAATGAAAGAAGATGTAGATAAATTTGTGTCTCAATGCCTAAATTATCAGAGGGTAAAGGCTGAAAGGCAAAGACCTACAAGATTATTGCAGCCACTGTCAGAACCAGCATGGAAATGGGACTGCATCACTATGAACTTCATCATCGGGTTACCATTGACTCCCTGAGTAGTTGACGTGGTCAGGGTGATTGTAGATCGTCTGACTAAGACAGCTAGCTTCATAGCTATACGACCTCAATATACCCTAGAGTGGTTAGCCAAGCTATATGTGGATAATATTGTCAGATTACATGGTGTACCTGAGAGATTGTGTCCGATAGAGACCCACGCTTTACCTCAATGTTTTGGGAAGGATTACAGAAGGCTATGGGTACAACATTGAAATTCAGTACTGCATTCCATCCTCAGACAGACGGACTGTCGGAGTATACCATTCAGATTTTAAAAGACATGCTTCGAGCCTGTGTTATTAATTTCAAGGGATCATGGGATGAGAAACTACCAATGATCGAGTTCGCCTATAACAACAACTATCAGGCTACTATACAGATGTCACCCTATGAAGCACTGTATGGTAGGAAGTGTCGAACTCCTTTGTTTTGGAATGAAGTTGGTGAACGGAGTATCGTTGGACCAGAATTTGTTGAAGAGACTTGTCGAGTAGTTGACATTATCAAGGAAAGAGTTAGAACAGCTCAGAACCGGCAGAAACAGTATGCGGATAATCGACGTCGAGACCTTGAATTTGTTGTAGGTGATAAGGTATTCTTGAAAGTATCACCTATGTGAGGCTTAAAACGATTCAGACAGAAAGGGAAGCTAAGTCCGAGATATGTCAGGCCATATGAGATTCTCGCTAAACGTGGAAAAGTGGCGTATCAGTTAGCACTACCCCCATATATGTCTAGTGTGCATGATGTATTTCATATCTCGTTACTGAAGAAGTATGTCAAAGATCCAACACACATTTTAACAGCGGATCCACCGGGTCTAACTGATGATTTGACATTCGAAGTAGCACCAACTGAAATCACTATTCGAAAGGTTCAACATCTACACAACCGTGAAATTTATTATGTTAAGGTTACTTAGAGGAGCCAAGATATAGAAGAGATCACATGGGAAGAAGAAAATGCTATGCGAAAGAAATATCCTCACCTTTTCGACTCGGAAGGTATGTGCAAATTTTGAGGATGAAATTTCTAATAAAAGGAGGGAGTTGTAAGACCCGTATCAAACTAACCGGTCTTACCACCTTGTATCAGGTCTTCCTATCATGGTCGAGCCAAGTGGACCAAGTGCGTGAAGAAACCACAAAACTGGGTATGAAATCAACCTAAAAACAGTCAATTATGAGTGTGTGGTTGCATACCTAAATAGGTGTGACCGACCACACCTCAAAATAGTGCAACCACATGAATTTTGGTCGTGTGGTCTCATGTTTCAGAAGGTGTGGTCGATGGATTCGGCAATCCCACCTCCGACCATACGAACCCAGTCAGAAACCGAAATTAGGAAACGTTCCTAACTCGAAAGGGGTTCTTTCCTAAACTCATTAGTGCATATTATGGAGGGTTTTCCTCTATAAATAGGACGTCCCTTAGCCACTTTCACTCTTTTAGAACTCAAACTGAAAGTGAGAGAAAGAGAAGAGAAGGAAGAGAAGGAAAATTGAAGAGGAAGACTAAGGAGGAGGAAAATTCAGAGAAAGCTCTAAATCTTCAGCAAGCTTAAGGTATAAACATATTCCCTATGTTAAATTGAGAGCCTAGAATAGTTCATGAAGAATATAGGATTTAGGAGAAACCCAAATCATCAATCCATGGATAAATTCCAAGAGAATTCATGGAGAAAATTATGTGGACAATGGATTGTATATAAAATAATAGTTCTGAGCCATAGAACAATCATAGGAAGGACTATGATGATAAACCAAGGGATCCAAACATAAAGAAATGGAGTTGACAGTGAAAAGTCGACCATCACACGTGTGGTCGCACGTGTGGTCGCATGATGTGCGACCACATGAGACACACATGTCCGACCACATGACCTCGAGAAGTTTTCAGGGAGGGTTGGTCACACATGTGGTCGCAGGATATGCGACCATACCCTGTGACCACACACCCTGTGGTCGCAGAAACTGAGACCACAGGTGCTGCCACACCTATGACCCTTCAGTTTCTATTAGTCTAAATTCATGAAAATTAATTCTAATTTAAAATCTATAAATTTGTTAGGTTTTCAAGTGGTTTAAAAGTGAATTACAAAGCTTGGACAAAGATCTACTATCAAGCAAAGGTGAGGGAACAAGACCTAAACTAATTGGCTAATAATAAACCGTTTTTATTTATTAAGTCCAATACCATGAATGATTCTATGCTTGTATGATTGTAATGTGCATTTCACATGTTATCCAATATTCTTGTTATTACGGCTCATGCATATTTAATTTCATCTATTTATAACATGATGTGATGATGATGCTAGGAATAGGCATGTGAATGTATGTGTGTCGTTAGTGTATTTGATGCGAGTGGGGCATCAGGGGGAGGACGTGACACTATGGTTCATCCTGGTCACCAAACTCTAACTCTATCTCTACTCACGTCTTGTCCACTGACATCGTCGTATCACCATTACCTTAGTAGAACTATTACGTCGTAGGGCATCAGGGGGGTGGTTTCGGACCGTGTAGTCTCTGACTCTGTCGGGGGGCCTTAGCTCTATCTCTATGGACGTATTGAGGGATGCTGGGGTGAGGCCTTGGATACACTGTTTGACATTAGGACTGATTAGTTGCCAGCCTAGTTTGCAAGCCCTCGCCAATAAGGGCTTACGTGTTGGTTTGGGTAGGGCATCAGGGGAAGTGTCATGCGGTGTTTGATCCGGGCACTTTAGCTCTATCTCTATTCCATGATGGGTGCATGTGGGATGGCAATGGTGTTTGATCCATTGGGCGGCTTACACACTCGTGTATAGAGGTGCGGCGGCCACCAATCCTTTCTATTGCACATTGCAAACTTATGAACTAGACCAAAGATATGAATTGAATGCATGCATTGTTTTGTTTGCTCACTGAGCCATGATGTGTGCTCACCCTTTCGACGTTGAATATTTTTAGTTGATGATGCAGGTTCTATCGTAGAAGATTATATGAATGCTCCGATGTACGAAAATGTTGTGGCGATGGATGCAGAAGCTATGATGGAGTCGCATGATTCGTCGTGCGAGTGCAACTCATGCATTTTTTATTAGATTTAATTGTTGGATTATTCAGATCATGTAATTGATTAATTTAAATTATTTTATGTCTTCAGTTATTTGAGATAATTGGATACTTTATTTATGATATCGCTGTTAGATACTTAGTTCAATAATATTAAAGAATTTCGCTATTGTTTATTTACTCTGATTATGGTTGTGGATGTGTATGGTTTAAGTAAAAGGACACAGCCTATTCGAGATCCTGGTTAAATCGTTGGATCATAGACGGTTCATCATACCATTCTGGTTAGTGCAGAATTGGGGTGTGATAGTACGCATGCCCGTACTCCCATATGTCACATGCACCATCATATATGGCTATGGACACAACATCATTAGCAACTAGCCCTTGCAGAGAACCCCAGATGCCTACTCCCATGGTTTACTGTGTCTCCACAAGGTCATAACAACTATCAACATGGTCCGTGTGTTGTATCCCGTACGCTACACGTCCATCATACAACAATCAACATACATTGTTATTGTTATAATGCAAATGCATGAATAGTTATACAAAATTCATTGGATGACATGTTATAAAAGAAAAAAATCTATAACAACCATCAAATACATGCTCAAACCCTACGTGACCCAACCCCTCACCTGTAGACACCAAAGGTACTACAGAACCTTAAAGCCGTCAGAAGGCTCCATCTACTACCCACGATGCTTTACCTAATTGATTAGATATATAGATTAGGTTGGTGAATATCTTATAAACCAACGTAGACGAGTCCTAATTGTTCATGCACAAGTCCCAAGGTAGGTCGGGGATCGAAAGGTGGGTCTTTTTAACCATTCCTTGGTTTTTAAGTGAATACAAACTAAATCGACAGAAGGAACAGATTGTGTGTTCCATTGGTACGTGGTGTTGATTAACACTTAGTCGATTCTTATGTATACTGAACTGGAAGAGTGATCGGATGATTAGTCATCCGGTTGGTCATCTACTTCATATACTATTTATAATATTAGGATTCCAATGAGTTTTTTGAAAGCTTTGTCGGGTGGTGTATCATTCAGCATAGCCTGGGTTCGTGCCTTCGGTTCATGTCGCCTATTCTAGCCACCAGTTCGTGCCACCAGTTCCGTGACACAGGTTCTATTACACTAGTTCTATGACACTAGTTCTATGACACCAGTTATGTGCCACCAGTTCCGTGTCACCAGTTACTTGACACCGGTTCCGTGCCACCGGTTACATGGGTGCGGTTTGTCATTTAGCCAAGGAATTTTACCTAAGCAGAGCCTCGGTTTAGGTCCACCGGTGGAATGTTTCGTCGGTTTGTGCTATCGATTCAGACCCAAAAGCCAAGCATGAACCAGAGAAGGTTTCCTTCTTTGGGAAAGGTTTTCCACTGTGGCTTTCTTCATTCTAAATGGTGGGAAACACTCTTATACCGTTATTACACGTAATGGGAGTCGTTTAGACCCCATTGATGTCTCCATTCATGGAGGGGATGATAACCTAGGTTTCTTGCTCATGCTTGGTCTCCATTAATGGGGATTTGATTCCCATTGATTTTACCTTTATTTAGTTGATGGGAATCTGTAAGACCTGTATCGAACTAATCGATCTTACTACCTTGTACCAGGTCTACCTATCATGGTCGAGCCAAGTGGACCAAGTGCGTGAAGAAACCACAAGACCAGGTATGAAATTTAACTCAAAAACAGTCAAATATGAGTGTGTGGTCGCATGCCTAAACAGGTATGATCGACCCCAACTCAAAAGAGTCCAACCCATGACTTTTGGTCGTGGGGTCGAATGTTTTAAAAAGGTAGGGTCGACGGATTCTGCGACCCCATGGAAACAGTCAGAAAACAAATTTAGGAAACCTTCTTAATCCGAAGGGGGTTCTTTCCTAAACTCATTAGGGCATATTATGGAGGGTTTTCCTCTATAAATAGGACGTCCCTTAGCCTCTTTCATCCTTTTAGAACTCCAATTGAAAGTGAGAGAGAGAGAGAAGAGAAAGAAGAGAAGGAAAATTAAAGAAGAAGACCAAGGAAGAGGAAAGTTCAGAGAAAACTCTAAATCTCAGCAAACCTAAGGTATGAACCTAATTTCCTACATGAATTAAGAGCCTAGATTAGTTCATGAAGAAGATAGGATTAGGAGAAACCCAAATCATCCATCCATGGACAAATTCTAAGAGAATCCATGGAGGAAATCATTGTGGAGAATGGATAGTGTATAAAAATTGTAGTTTTGAGCCATAGAGAAATCATAGGAAGGACCATGATGGTAAGCCAAAGGATTCAAACATCAAAGAATGGACTTAAGGGTGAAAGGTCGACCATGAGATGTGTGGTCGCACGTAGGGTCAAATGATATCTGACCCCACGAGACCCATATGTTCGATCACATGCCCTCGGGAAGTTCCAGGGAGGGTGTGGTCGTACGTAGGGTCGAAGTATGTCCGACCCCACCTGTGACCCTACTCCCTGTGGTCGCAGAAACTGAGACCCCAGGTGCTACCCCACCTGCGACCCCTCAGTTTTTGTTAGTCTAAACACATGGGAATTTATTCTAATTAAAATCTATCAACTTGTTAGGTTTCCAAGTGGTCTAAGAGTGAATTACAAAGCTTGAACGAGGATCTATGATCAATCCAAGGTGAGGGAACAAGACCTAAATTAATTGGCTAATAATAAACTGTTTTTGTTTATTGAGTCCAATGTCATGAATGATTTTATGCTTGTATGTGTGTATTGTGCATTTCACATGGCATCCAATATTCTTGCTATTAATGTTCATTCATATTTAATTCTGTTTATTTATAACATGATGATGATGATGATGCTAGGAATATGCATGTGAATATATGTGTGTGGTTAGTGTAGTTGATGCAAGTGGAGCATCAGGGGGAGGACGTGACACTTTGGTTCATCCTGGTCACCAGACTCTAGCTCTATCTCTACTCAAGTCTTGTCTACTAACATCGTCAAATCACCATTACTTTAGCAGAACTATTACATCGTAGGGCATCAGGGGAGGTGGTCTCAGACCGTGTAGTCTCTGACTCTGCCGGGGGGCCTTAGCTCAATCTCTATGGACGTATTGAGGGATGCTGGGATGAGTCCTTGGATACACTGTTTGACATTAGGATTGGTTAGTTGCGAGCCCAGTTTGCCAGCCCTCGCCAATAGGGTATTACGTTTTGGTATGGGTACGGCATCAGGGGAAGGGTGATGCGGTGCAGTCCTAAGCACTTTAGCTCTATCCCTATTCCATGGTGGGTGCATATGAGACGACAATGGTGTTTGATCCATTGGACGGTTTCACACACTCGTGTATAGAGTTGCGACGGCCACCTATCCTTTCTATTGCACATGACAAACTTATGAACCGAACCAAAGAAATGAATTGAATGCATGCATATGTTTGTTGCATTGTTTTGTTTGCTCACTGAGCCATGATGTGTGCTCACCCTTTCGACGTCAAATATTTTTAGTTGATGTTGCAGGTACTACTATAGAAGACTATATGAATGCTCCGATGTACGGACATGCTGCGGCGATGGATGCAGAAGTTATGATGGAGTCACATGATTCGTCGTGCGAGTGCAACTCATGCGTCTTCGATTAGATTTTATTTGAATTATTCAGACGATGTAATTGATTAAATTATTTTATTTTATGTCTTAGTCTTTTGAAGATAATTAGATAATTTATCTATGTTACCACTATTAGACTCTCAGTTCATTAGTCTAAAGACTTCCGCTATTGTTTATTTACTCTAATTATGGTTGTGAATGTGTATGGTTTAAGCAAACGGACACAGCCTATTCGAGATCCTGGTTGATTGACGGGTCATCACACCATTCTGGTTGGTGCAGAATTGGGGTGTGACAACTTGGTATCAGAGCCCTCAGGCCCTGTTTATTAAACCAGTATACTTCCACAAAAGTTCGTGAATTGAGTTAGGATAAAATTTAAAAGCTGTAATAATAACACACTATAAGCACCTATGTTGTATGAGACAAAATTAAGAAAGAGAAATAATGCATTATTAATATGAGAATCAAGTTTCATATATACATCGAATAAAAAGCAACATATATACATATCCAAATCAGAGTACGGTCCACAATTTGGACAGTTACTCTGTAGTACAAGGAAAAACAAAAAGAAAATGTGCATCATGGAGCTGGAGGTGCTGGAGGAAGAGGTGCCTCGCAATCTCTATCGTAATCCTCAGCATACACTCTAGTCAGCCAGGCTACCTGAGTCTAGGTCACCTGGAGACTAGCTGTCAGGTCAGCCATCCGTTGATCAGACGAGCGTTGGGCATCTAGAAGCTCTCCTACTCTCTAATCAGTTACGCTCTGAGCCTTTCTAATCTCACGCAACAACCCCATCACGTCATCAGATGGTGGATGTGAAGGACCAGCTGTATGCCAAGAAGATGGGCCAGCTCCAGTAGAATGCGGTGGCGATGGAGGAGGTATGGCGTCTACATCCATGAACATACGATCACCATCCTCAGCATCACCCCCATGGACTCCTGCTGCTACTGCCGCCTCGGCGTCTGCCATCTCTACCCGGGTACGAGGATGCACCAGAGCATTCTTCTCCTTGTCACTGACCTGTGCATCTCGCATCCCCATCCCGCAGATGGCCTCCCAGTCTAGGTCAGAAGAGAAGGTATCCTCATGAATCCTCTCATCCAATAAGTCGACCTGTAGGCGTGTGAGCAGAGTAGTAATCAGACGTCCATAGGGCAGGTTACCTATCTGACCTGGCATCGTAACATGGATCATCGTCCTGATGATAATGTAAGGAAGGCAGACAGGCTGCCTAGTGCAAATGTAGTACAGGACATACTGGGTCAACTGAGAAATCCTATCATAATGGCCACTCTAGGGAATCAGGTTGTGTTGAATGATCTTGCAGTACACCCGAGGCTCTGGCCGTAGGTTGATTGCCTTCATCTCCCAGCGATCACCTCTAAGAAGCTGGCTATCAATCTCAGCACGCATCATCAAGGATAGGAACTGGGGTTCCTTAGGAGCACAGTACACCAAGGGGCCATCGTTTGATATGCCCAGGAGATCAGTCAACTCCTGGCAGTTGAAGAAAACTTCCACCCCTTTCACATAGCTGGTGATCCTGAACTCCCAATCCCTGTCTGTATCATTATGATTACCCACTACCTGGAGGTTGCAATAGAACTGCTTCACCAAAGCAGGACAGGTACAAGCCTCATATGTGATCACAAGAAGCCAACCCATGTCACTGAAGGCACCCTCTACGTTAAACAAGGCTAGACTAGCCAAGTTTACACAGCGACCCTCTTCCGCCTTCTTATGCTCATAACGAGCATACTGAGCCTCTACCTCATCAGAGCGGAAATGAATGGGATTATGAGCTCTGGGAACTTTGGTACGAGCCATGCTATCTGCAAAGACATAGAAAAATAGACAAGATATTAGATATGGTAAAAAACTCAAAATTTTGGCATTATAACGACATGATTTAGCCAAAAGCCTCACTTTTCACCCAAACAGCTGGGCAGGAGGGCTTATATATGTTCCAAACCATCCTACAAAGCTCATACAGTTGGAAATTTAAACTAGGAAGATTGAATTTGAAGAAATTTCAACAAATTGAAAAAATCCCAAAAATTAGGTCAAAAATGAAAATTTTCAAGTTTCTCAAAAACCAACCGATGAAACACAAAATTTTTTAAGTGCATTCATCCATTGGATGGCCAATAGCAAAAGCCCCCAATAAAAATCTAATTTTTTTACAGTTAAAAAATTTTTAATTTGAAGAAAACGCTATAAATGGAGAAAAACCTAGTTTTAAAAGCTTAAAAATGAGAAACAGTAGAGAGCATACCTGAAGGAAAGGAACGGAAGTCGTGAACGGAAGAAATAATCACCAAACTAGGGGTCAATACTGTAGCAAATCAGGGGAAGCGAGTTGAGTTGGAGGAAAGAAGAAAGAGTAAGAAATGACTCCAAAATCGGGTTTAAAAACAAAACCTAATTTTGGGTCGTGCTGTCGCAGAATTCAACAAAAAGTGCGACCCTACGACCAACCCTACCATTGACCCTAGGATCTCGGAGATCTGACAGACATCGTGTGGTTGGACCTAGGGTCGGACATATACCGACCCTATGACCGACCCTAGGCTCTGGGTGAGCTGATAGGGTTTTGTGAGGTCGCATACCCTAGGGTCGAACATAGAGCGACCCTACCATCGACCCTACGATGGAAAATTCAGTATTTTGACTGAATGACTTGGAAAATTGGAATTTTACATTGATTAGTTGGATTTTGATATGGGAATAACGTATATTATGATTGCCTCATATGTTCTATGATTTTTTTTCAGACCCTACCACCACCAGAACAGGAAATGGCTAGGCGAAGAGTAACTAGGCGAGGCCGTAACCCAATTCCACCACCACCACCTGTGGAGGAAGATAGCCATGAAAATCCTGAAGTACAAGAGAATCAAAATATGGCAACACCAGGAGCTAATGGCCAGGCAAATCCTACAAACTTGCCAGCCCCACCTATAGATTTGGCTACAGCAGTTATGAACCTGGCACAACAGCTGTTGCAAATACAGCAGGTGCAAGCCAATATGCAAGCTGCTATAGGAATGGTTTTTCCAGCTGCACATACTACACCTATGCCAGCCAGACAAGCTAGTACCGTACCAGGGGAAAGCAACATGGTACCCCACGCACCTTAAACGTCAGTTGTGCAAGCTCCAGTACAGAACCATAAGATAGCTCAAGGCAGTTACCAGTATCAACCACCTATGTACGGGGCCTATGCTCAGTATCAGTTGGACCACTCTCAACTGATCAAGCGCTTCCTAAAAATAAAACCTAAATAATATAATGGCAAGCCAGTAGATCCATTGTGGCCAGCTCATTGGATTGACGAGATGGAAAGGAATTTTATGATGATGACAGTAAATGAGGAAGAAAAAGTGTTGTGTGCCACATTTATGCTGAAGGGCGATGCACACCACTGGTGGAAGTCTACCCAGGCATACCTATTAACAAAGCATGCCCAATTGACCTGGGCTATCTATAAAGAGGCATTCTTTGAGAAATAATTTATGAGAAGTTTCAGAGATGCTATGGAGAGAGAGTTCCTGAGTTTATATCAGGGACAGATGACTGTGGATGCATACCAACATCGTTATGAAGAGCTTTTTTTTCTTTGCACCCTCTAGCATGCAAGAGGAAAATACTAAGACCCGAAGGTTCGTCATGGGACTTAGGGGAAACATTCGAAAGCATGTTTTGGGACTAGAAAAGAAAGTTTATAATGAAGCAATGCAGATCGCTCGAGTACTAGAATCGAGCCAGAGAGAGAGCTACTTTGCTCAGAATAGAGGTATCAAAAGGCCAAATGAAAATTCTTATAACGGAGGGAACACAAAGACATTCAAACCCTTCCGTACTCAAGGATTTAATGCTATAGCCAAGATTACTCAACAGCCCAATAGCAACAAAAGCAAAATAATGAAGGAGTAAAATGCTTTAACTGTAATCAAATAGGACATTATTCAAGGGAGTGTCCTAAGCCTAGAAAGCAGCTACAGCAAGGAAAGGTTTATGTAGTTACATCTGAGGATGCTGTCCATCGCCTGATGTTGTCACAGGTATGAGCTGAACCTTTCATTTTGTATTACCTTGTATGAGCATGTAGACTAAATTAAAACAAATCACAGGTATCGTACCTATTAATGGCATACCCGCTAGAGTACTCTTTGATTATGGAGCTACTCATTCTTTTATATCTGTGTCATTTGGAAAGATGTTAAATCTACCCCTCAGATCTTTAGACTAAAAATTGCTTGTACGATCACCTATGGGATTAGAAGTGGAATTAGAAAAAGGTTATGGACCCTGTCCAGTTCTTATCGGCGAGAAGATTTTGGATGCAACCGAGATTCAACTCGAAATGACAGACTTTGATGTTATCTCTGGAATGGATTGTTTAGCTCTGCATTCTGAAAATCTATTATGTGCAGAAAAGAAGCTGACATTTAAAGACAAGGAAGGAGTAGAGTTTAGTTTTGCGGGAACCAAACTTCCATAAACGAAAACTCATCCTCTCTGCATTAAAGGCTATAAAATGCATTGAGAAAAGAGGAGTTGGGTATCTAGTATCCATGGTTGATCTCACCAAGGAAGTACCACGAATGAAGGATATTGATGTTGTGCGTGACTTTCCATATGTATTTCCTGAGGATCTACTAGGACAACCACCCGATCGAGTGACAGAGTTTGTTATAGATCTAATACCCGGAGCCGCGCCAATATCTAAAGCACCCTATCGAATGGCTCCTACTGAACTAAATGAATTAAAGGTACAGTTACAGGAATTACTGGACAAGGGTTATATCAGACCTAGCATATCACCATGGGGAGCGCCAATATTGTTTGTAAAGGAAGGACGGTAGTGTTCGACTGTGTATAAACTATCGGGAATTGAATAAGCTGACAATCAAGAATCGGTACCCGTTGCCTCGGATCGATGACTTGTTCAATCAGTTGCAAGGTGCCAAGGTGTTCTCCAAGATTGATCTTCGATTAGGATACCATCAGTTGAAGATTAAGGAAGGTAATATTCCAAAGACAGCATTCAGAACAAGATATGGACATTATGAATTTTTAGTCATGTCTTTTGGATTGACTAACGCACCCGTAACTTTTATGGAACTCATGAATCGGGTATTCCATGATATGTTGCATACGTCAGTCATTGTATTTATTGATGATATATTGGTCTACTCCAAGGACAAGGAAACTCGTATCATGAATCTAAGAGCCGCTCTGCAACGACTGAGAAAAGAGAAGCTTTACGCTAAATTTACAAAGTGTGAGTTTTGGCTAAATGAGGTCGCTTTCTTAGGCCATGTTGTATCCGCTGAAGGAATTAAAGTGGATCCAAGCAAGATTGAAGCCATTGTGAAGTGGGAAGCACCTAAGAGTGTTGCAAAAATTAGAAGTTTCCTAGGTCTAACTGGGTATTATCGACGATTCGTGGAAGACTATTCTAGAATTGCCGTACCTCTCACCAGTTTGACTAAGAAAGGAGAAAAGTTTGTTTGGACCGACAAATGTGAGAAAAGTTTTCAAACATTGAAGGCTAGATTGATATCTGCTCCCATCTTAACTATTCCTATTCCAGGACAACCATTTACCTTGTATACTGATGCGTCTAGATTAGGTTTAGGATGTATACTTATGCAAGGGGAACAAGTAGTTGCGTATGCCTCAAGACAACTAAAGACACATGAAAAGAACTATCCCACTCAAGACTTGGAATTAGCGGCAATAGTACATGCTGTCAAGATATGGAGACATTATTTGTACGGAAAGAAATTTTAGATTAAATCAGATCATAAGAGTCTCACTTATCTTTTAAATAAGAAGGAGTTGAACATGATACAAAGAAGATGGCTGGAATTATTGAAGGATTATGGTTGTGATACCCAGTATCATCCAGGAAAGGCTAATGTAGATGCTGATGCGCTAAGCAGAAAAACAATGATAAAATCTCAAGAAGAGGTTAACATGACTGCGGCAATGTGTGTTACAGGAAAAGTATTCCATCATGGTAATGAGCAGTTCGTGATAGATGCACCGGGTGGATCAACCAACCAAGGGTTTATTCATCGGTTTTTGAATAAGTTCGCAACATTGAAGATTGTACCTGATATAATTGATGAAGTGAAAGTCGCTCTTAAATTAGACCCTTATCTGAGAACGGTACAAGAAGACATCGAAAAAGGTAGGACTATTCATAAGTTCACCTTGGACGATGAAAAGGTATTGAAGTACAAAGGAAGAGTATGTGTTTCTGAAATGGAAAACTTAGACATTAGACACAGACTAATGAAGGAAGCTCACACCACCGCTTATTCGGTACATCCTGGAAGTATAAAGACGTATCATGATTTAAAGAAATAATATTGGTGGAGAGGAATGAAAGCAGATGTAGCTAAATTCCTGTCTCAATGACTAAATTGTCAGAGGGTAAAGGCTGAACGATAAAGACCTGCAGGATTGTTGCAACCACTGCCAGAACCAGCATGGAAATGGGATTGTATCACTGTGGACTTCGTCACCGGGTTACCATTGACTCCCTGAGTAGTTGATGCGGTTTGGGTGATTGTAGATCGTCTGATTAAACCAACATGCTTTATAGCTATACGACCACAGTATACCCTGGAGAAGTTAGCCAAGCTATATGTGGATAACATTGTCTGATTACATGGTGTACCTGAAAGCATTGTGTTCGATAGAGACCCACGCTTTACCTCAAAGTTTTGGGAAGGATTACAGAAGGCTATGGGTACAACGTTGAAGTTTAGTACTGCATTCCATCTTCAGACAGACAGATAGTCAGAGCATTCATTCAGATTTTAGAAGACATGCTTCGAGCCTGTGTTATTGATTTCAAGGGATCATGGGATGAGAAACTACTATTGATCGAGTTCGTCTATAACAATAACTATCAGGCTACTATACAGATGTCACCCTATGAAGCATTGTATGGTAGGAAGTGTCGAACTCCTTTTTTTGGAATGAAGTTGGTGAACGTAGTATTGTTGGACCAGAATTTTTTGAAGGGACTTGTCGTGAAGTCGAAATTATTAAGGAAAGAGTTAGAACAACTCAGAATCGTCAGAAACAGTATGCAGATACTCGACGTCGAGACCTTGAATTCGTTGCTGGTGATAGGGTATTCTTGAAAGTATCACCTATGCGAGGTTTAAAACGATTCGGACAGAAAGGGAAGCTAAGTCTAAGATATGTCGGGCCATATGAGACTCTAGCTAAACGTGGAAAAGTGGCTTATCAGTTAGCACTACCACCATCTATGTCAAGTGTGCATGATGTATTTCATATCTCATTATTAAAGAAGTACGTCAGAGATCCAACACACGTTTTGACAGCGGATCCACCAGATCTAACTGATGATTTGACATTCGAAGTAGCACCAACTGAAATCACCAGCCAAAAAGTTCAACGTCTACACAATCGTGACATTTATTATGTTAAGGTCACCTGGAGGAGCTAAGATATAGAAGTGATCACATGGGAAGAAGAGAATGCTATGCGGAAGCAATATCCTCAACTTTTCGACACGGAAGGTATGTGTAAATTTTGAGGATGAAATTTCTAATAAGAGGGCGAGAGTTGTAAGACCCGTATCGAACTAACCGGTCTTACCACCTTGTACCAGGTCTACCTATCATGGTCAAGCCAAGTGGACCAAGTGCTTGAAGAAACCATAAGATCAAGTATGAAATTTAACTCAAAAACAATCAAATATGAGTGTGTGGTCGCATGCCTAAACAGGTATGATCAACCCCACCTCAAAAGAGTCCAACCCATGCCTTTTGGTCGTGGGGTCGGATTTTTTAAATGGTAGGGTTGACGGATACTACGACCCCACCCCACGAAAATAGTAAAAAACTGAATTTAGGAAACTTTCATAATCTGAAGGGGATTCTTTCCTAAACTCATTAGGGCATATTATGGAGGGTTTTCCTCTATAAATAGGACGTCCCATAGCCTCTTTCATCTTTTTAGAACTCCAATTGAAAGTGAGAGAGAGAGAAGAGAAGGAAGAGAATGAAAATTAAAGAAGAAGACCAAGGAAGAGGAAAGTTTAGAGAAAACTCTGAATCTCAGCAAACCTAAGATATGAACCTAATTCTCTACATGAATTAAGAGCCTAGAATAGTTCATGAAGAAGATAGGATTAGGAGAAACCCAAATCATCTGCCCATGGATAAATTCTAAGAGAATCCATGGAGGAAATCATTGTGGACAATGGATAGTGTATAAAAATTATAGTTTTGAGCCATAGAACAATCATATGAAGGACCATGATTGTAAGACCCGCATGCCACGAACCCGGCCTAACCTTACATTTTATGTCAGGACCCGTCTACATATCATGGTCGAGCCAAGTGGACCAAATGTGTGAAGAAAAACTAAGACCCAATATGAAAATTTACCCAAAAATAGTCAAAATGAGGGTAGGGTCGTAGGTTTTAACAGGCAGGTCCGACCCTCCCATCGACCCTCAACCATGGGTCGCAGGGTCTATGAGTTGTCCGACCCTCCCATCGACCCTCCCATCGACCTTCGATATTCGGGAAAAACAGCACGAACCGAAAATTAGGAAACCTTCCTAATTTCGATTGGAACCTTTCCTAAACTCAATGGCACTTATTTTGGGAGGTTTTGCCCTATAAATAGGACGTCCCTAAGCCTCTTTCACTCCTTTTACAACCCTAATTGGATTGAGAGAAAGAGAAGAGAAGGAAGAGAAGAAGAAAAGGAAAACTTGAAGAAAAGGCTAAGGAAAAAGAGGAAATTCAGAGGAACTGTGAATCTCAGCAAAACTAAGGTATGGATACATTCCCCATGATTTATTTAAGACTTTAGAATGATTTATGAAGAGGATATGACTTATAAGAAACCCAAATCATACATCCATGGTTAGGTTTTCATGGAAAACCATGGAGGAGATCATTAAAACAATGTAGGTGAATAGAGTATAGTTCTAAACCATGAAACATGTATAGAATGGATTGTGGAAGTAAGCCGTAGGACCCAACCATGAAAGAAAGAACGAAATATGATATTTTCGACAAACCATAGAAGGTCGCACCTAGGGTCGATGGCAGATCCGACCCTAGCATCGACCCTCAGTGTTCGGGAAGTTCAGATTAGGGGGAGGGTCGCAACGAGGGTCGATCAGGACTCCGACCCTACCTCCGACCCTCAGTTAACAGCATGGTTTTTAAATTCAGAATTAATTCTAATTAAATTCTATCGACTTTGTTAGGTCTTCTAGCAATATAATAACATTATAAAGGTGATTCTAAAGCTTGGAAGAGGATCTATTAACAAGCTAAGGTGAGGAAACAGAACTCTAAACTAATTGGTTAATAACAAACAGTTTTCCTTTTCTTGAGTCCAATGCCATGCTTGATTCTATGCGAATATGTTTGTAATGTGCATATAACATGTCATCCAATATTTCTATTATTTGTTCAGCATATTTACTTTATTGTTTATAACATGATGATGATGATGATAGGAATAAGCATGTGATTGTATGTGTGTGGTTGGTGTACTTGATACGAGCGAGTATCAGGGGAGGTGTGATGAGAACGTCAATAAACGTTAACCTTTGGCGGGTCTCAGCACTTTAGATCTATCTCTAACTCAAATCTTGTACCTTAGCATCGTCGTATCGCCATTACCTTAGCAGAACTATTGTGTCATAGAGTCTTAGGGGAGGTGGTCTCGGTCCTTGTAGTCTCTGACTCTATCGGGGGGCCTTAGCTCTATCTCTATTGACATTCTGAGGGATGCTGGGGTGAGGCCTTGGATACACTGTTTGGCATTAGGATTGGTTAGTTGCGAGCCCAGTTTGCAAGCCCTTGCCAAAAGGGGCTTACGTGTTGGTATGGCACTATATAGCAATAAACGTTAACCTTTGTTATATAATGTTCATGATTAGGGTGGATGGGGACGACGATAAACGTTAACCTTCGGGCGGACTTCCACACCCTGTGTATAGAGGCGGGGTCAATAAATGTTAACCTTTGACCACCCAACCTTTCTATTGAGCATTGCAAACTATAAACCAGACCAAAGATATGAATTGATTGCATGCATATGTATTGTTGCATTGTTTTGTTTACTCACTGAGCTCAAGTTGGAGAGCTGACCCTCGCACGCATAATTCTTTTTAGTTTCTGATGTTGCAGGTACTATGATTGAAGATTATGTCGGCATGCCAACATATGAACATGTGGCGGTTATGATGAGCAAGCTGTGGAGGACGAACATGGTTCGTTAAGCGAGCGTTTCAGCGGTGGACACGCGTAGTGTTTAGTTTGCGTATTTGAATATTTTAATATGTATTAAATTTTGTTTTGGTTACTTGAAAATAAATGAAATATTAATTATTTATCATGATTAGACCTCAGTTCATTATCTGTAAGACTTCCGCTATTTACTTTATTACCTCTGATTAATGTGGAATGTGTTTTGGTTTATCATATGTATGATAGCCTATGTGAGATCCTGGTTGAACCGTTGGTTTATTGACAGTTCATCACACCGTTTCGAATGGTGCGGAATTGGGATGTGACAACTTGGTATCAGAGCTCTCTCAGGCCTTCCCATGAAACCTGAATACTTCCACTAGAGTCCATGAACTGAGTTAAGATAAATTAAAAGCTTTAATACAAACACACAATAAGCACCTGTATTGGTTGAGGCAAAACTTAACAAGACAATAATGTACATATAAAAGGTGGAACCATATATAAACAATCAAATAGAAAGAGAAGACCAAAAAAAAATTATCCTAATAAACAAACAATATAGGGTATTATCTATAAGTTGGGTAGTTGTCTAAGTATACAAGTGATATTGTACAGTAGCAAGAAGGAAGCATCTGTACAGTAGAAAAATTAAATGCCGAGTTGGTACTCACAATATGTGAAACTCGACGTATGACAAAGGAAGGAGAAAATGGCTAGTAATGCCTAATTCCCTACAAAGGTAAAGGGAAAGGTCTCGGGCTAAATCCAACAGAGATAAGAGAATAATGGCCAAACATTAAGAATAAGAGCAACTATAAAGAAGCTTAAGCTATACTCCTGGGTGACGTGGAGACTCAGGGTGAGATCCACCACAAGCTGATCCATTACCCGCTGAGCATTAAGAAGAGGTTGAAACTTGACCCCACCACTATCTGGGTCGAGAATGGGTAATGAAAACTCATATGAGTAGATACTAAATAATGATAATCAGATTGGAGCAAATGAGAGGAGGTGAACAACCAGGCCACTCCAGCCAATCTACCTGGACTACCAAATACCTTGTCTATGATTGTAATAAACTTGACCCAATAAAGATACAAGAGCAACAACAGATGAGACCGACTATGCAAGTTGCTATGTAAATCACTACCCAAGTTACCGATGCTACATCAACACCTTCGGGTCAAAACAAGTACAGTACCAACTAGTAGCAACACTGTACCCCAGTACATCCTAGCATACAGTACCTACCATACAATAAGTCCCAGTAATGCACACCTCAGTATAGAAGTTTGGTGCACAAAAAGCAGTATATCAAGATGGTTAACCTTATCAACCATCGATGTATGGGATAGTTGCATCATGGCAGCATGATCCGACAAGGATTGAAGAATGTCTTCTGAAGATGATGCCTCAGACATTTTCAGCAAGGATCAAATCTATTGTGGCCATATGACAAGATAGTTTATATAGGATGCGGTGCATTATTGATTTACTCTTATGATTATAGAGGATGCACATACCAGATTTTAATTTCTTGGGCCTTGACAGGATACCTTATTGATTTAACCTGTCAATTGGAGTTATAGATATTGTTTCTTTAGAATTAGTCCTGATTATACCAATCTGAACCATTCTCATAATCGACAACATGAACAGAGATATGAACTGAATGAACAGTTAAATGTTTAATCATGTTGAGCGTACATCTACTGATTTATACCTGATTTATTGATGTATGAAAATTTTCTCCAGATTATACCTGATTTACTGATGTACAAAATCTTTCTCCAAATTTATACCTGATTTACTGATGTACGAAATCTCTCTCCAGATTTACTCCTGTAGTGCCTTGACCAATGGCATTATATATTCGATAGAACCTGTAACCATGAGGTCAAGAACTGTAAAACCTCTATTTCCATGTGTTTGGACCACCGTGCAACCTAACGACCTTTGGATGCCAGTTGGATTACCATACATTTACTCATGATTCTTAAAACCTAGGTTCACTAAATAAAGCAAGTGTTTGCCGTTATACTAAATTTGGAAGAAGGAAGTGAATTGCTTTTGGAGGAACATTCTGATTTATACACTCCCTGACCTTGTTGATAAAGATGTTTAGTGATAATGAAATCATTGCAAGAAAGATGATTGGATTCAGATTAAATGTCATAGCCAATGAACCTCAGATAAAGTAATAGAGGATTTGTTTTGAGATTACTAAATGGATGGATATGAATCATGTCTATAAAAGAGTGCACGAGAAAATGTGAGAACTATTAAGAGTAGCTAGTAAAGAAATAGATAGCACTCAAGTACAATTAAGGATGGCTATATCGGTACGAATTTTGACAAGGTAAAAGTTTCCTAAAGGTAAATTTAAGAGTAGATACAAGAATAAAGGCATGGCATAAGTAGTACTCGATTTAATACAATGATAATTGAGTTATGCCCAATGTTGAGTGATCGATTAAGAAAAGACCAAAATAGTTTAGATGAATTAATGAATTTATAAGGATATACCCTAATGCTTATAGATAGACTTGGGATATGAGGTAACAATCACAAGATATTTTTTGAAGTATATGAAAGAGAGAACAGGATAGAACAGAAGTCATAAAAAAAATATAAGCTAATGAACTTTTCAAGATATGGGATTATTAGCAATAGTCTTTAAAAATCATAAGAGATGAAGGAACTAAACAAGCTCTTAAGACCTTATACTAGATTTTGCTAGTTCAAGCCCTTTGGACTAGATGTTGTATGGGATGAGTGTTACGAACAATGTCCAAATCTTATGGATGAACATAATTTGGATGCAACTTGAGTCGACTTGAGATGGTAGACTTTGACGTCATCTTGGGAATAGACTGGTTGTCTCAACACTCTACAAAGTGATTATGTGCATAGAAGAGGTTATCATTCAAGAATAAAGATGGCATATAATTTAGTTTTATTGGAAGCATATTGCCTAGTAAGCAGAAGCTGATCCTCTCTATGCTAAGGGCGAAGAGATGCTTTGAAGAGTAATGAGTTGGATATATGGTATTTGTGGTATATGTTACCAAAGAAGCACCACAGATGGAAGACACTGATGTGATGCATAAATTTTCTGATGTGTTTCCAGGAGAGTTACTTTGGTTACCATCTGATCATGCTACCGAGTTCGTCATCGACTTATTACCAAGGACGATACTTGTGTCAAAGGCACCTGTAGAGTAGCTCCTATGGAGTTGAAGGGATTGTGACTCAACTACAAGAGTTATTAGATAAGGGTTCTAATCAGCTAAGTATTGCATCACGGAAAGCACCAACGCAACTCGTGAAGAAGAAGGACGGTAGTGTCAGATTATGTATAAACTACCAGGAACTAAACAAGCTCACGATCAAGAATCAATATCTACAACCTCAGATCAATGACGTGTTTAACTAGTTGCAAGGAGCAAAGGTATTTTCTAAGGTTGATCTTCGATCAAGATATCCTCAGCTGAAGAATTTGGATAGCGATATCTCGAAGATAGCTTTTAAAATTGGGATTGGCCAATTATGAGTTCTCAATTATGACGTTTGGATTAACCAATGCCCTTACATCTTTTGTGGAATGGATGAACTGGGTGTTTCATGACATGTTGGACACACGTCGGTCATAGTTTTCATAGATGATATTTTGGTTTATGTCAAGAATGAAGCAACTCATACAACGAATCTTAGAATAGCTTCACAATAGCTGAGAAGTGAAAAGCTTCATGTCAAGTCCAAGAAACAAGAGACATGATAAAACAAAATGATCTTCTTAGATCACGTAGCATCATATAAAAAGCGATTAAAGTGGACCCTATTAAGATAGAGGTAATCATATGGTGAGAAACACTTAAAGAGTATTGCGAAGATCAGAAGTTTCTTAGGTTTAGCTGGTTATTACTGACGGTTTGCAAAACCTCTTACCAAGCTAACTAGGAAGGGAGAGGAGTTTAATTTGATTGACAAGGGTGAAGAATATTTCTAGATTCTAAAATAAGATTGATATCAGCTCCCATCTTGATCGTTCCGGCACCAGGGAAACCTTTTATCTTATCCATCGGAGCTTTCGGATTGGATCTAGGATGCGGGTTGATGTAAGGTAAATAAGCGATTTAATATGCTTTAAGAAAACTGAAAGAGCATGAGAAGAGTTACCCAACTCATGATTGGAGTAAACAATTGTGATTCATGGAATCAAGACTTGGAGACATTATTTAAATGGAGAAGAATTTTAGATTAGATCGAAATACAAGTGTTTTATTTATCTCTTCATTATAAAGAGTTGAACATGAGGATAAGGAGATGGTTAGGAATGCTTGAAGGATTAAGACTGTGATATTCAATGTCACCCGAGCAAGGCTAATGTAGTAGCTAAGGCCTTAAGCTAAAAGGGAATTATGAAGTCCGAAGAAGGACCCAGTATAAATGCTGCCTTATGTTCCGCAGCAACAGATTCAGATTTAGAAGAAGAGTAACATATAATAGAAGCTAGTGATGATCCAATTAAGCGAGAACTTATGGATGAATTATGAAACAATAGTTCGGTTGCGTTTATGGCATTAAAGATAATCTCTGAATTTATGGATGAGATAAAAGTAGAAATTTTGTTAGATCTGTATATAAGAACAATGAAAGGAGATTTAGAGAAAGAAAAACCCAATCCTGAATTACTTGGGATGCAGAGATAGTACTCAGATACGGAGATAGATTCTGAATACATGAAGATAAAGACTCGGATATTATGAATAGGATAATGATAAGAATCCATTATACTCAATATTTAGGATATCCTGGAGTACCAATATGTATCATGACCTGAAGAGATTGTATAAGTAAAGAGGAATGATAACAAATGTGTTTAGATGCATGTTTCAGTAATTGAATTATCAGTAAGTAAAGGCTGAAAGACAAAGACCAACATGGCTACAACAATAACTATCAAAGCCAGTCTGGAAGTGAAACTGCATTACAACGAACTATGTCACTGATTTGCCACTGACTCCCAGAGTGGTTAATGCAGTTTGGGGGATTGTCGATCGCCTTATGAAAATAGCTCATTCCATTGCTATACGACCTCGGTATACATTGGAGCGGCTAACTATGCTATATGTTGATAATATTGTCAAATTGAATGGTACGCATGAGAGCTTAGCATCGGTCAGAGGCTCATGCTTATCTCAAAGTTTTGGGAGGATCTACAGAAAATAATGGGCACAAAGTTGAAGTTTAGTACCGCACTTTACCTCAAACCGACGGACAGTCGGAACGGACTATACAGATCCTAAGAGATATGCTCCGAGCTTGTAAAATTGATTTCAAGGAACTTGAGTTGAGAAGGTACCGTGAATTGAAGTTGCTATTAAGCTACCATGTAAATGTTACCTATCAAGCATGGTACAATAGAAATGTCAAATTCTTTTATTTTGGAATAAAGTTGGTGAATGAAGAATTTTAAGACCTAAGTCTATGGAGGAAAACTATCGAGTGGTAGACAAGATCAAAGAAAAAGGGCTAAGACAGCTCAGGATTGTCAGAAGAGACACCAAGACCATGAGTTCACTATAAGTGACAAAGTGTTTTTGAAGATATCACTTATGCATGGTTTAAAACAATTCAATGAGAAGGGAAAGTTGTATTCTATATATGTGTCAGATTTTATAAACTTTGAGGAGACATAGAAAAGTTGTATATCAATTAGCGTTACCGCTATCCATGTCTAGTGTGCATGATGTATTCATGTGTCTCTATTGAAGAAGTACATTGGAGATCCATATCAAAAGAATTGACCACGGAGTCACTGGATTAGATAGAATATTTAACTATTGAAGTGGTACCGGCCTAGTTCACTAGTTGAAAGGTACAACACCTTAAAAACTTGGTATCAATTATACGAAGATAACCTGGCAAAGACAATACGTGGAGAAGAGTGCATAGGAGGAAGAAGATGGAATGCGAAAATAGAATTCCCACCTATTGACTCCGAAGTAAATTCAAAATTTTGAGGACAAAATTTATTTTAAGGATGGGGGAGTTGTAAGATTCATTCAAATTTTGAGGACAAAATTCATTTAAGGATGGGGGAGTTGTAAGATCCGTACTTTCAAATTTTGAGGACGAAATTTCTTTTAAGGGTGGTGGAGTTGTAAGACCCGCACGCCACGAACCCGGCCTAACCTTACATTTTATGTCAGGACCCGTCTACATATCATGGTCGAGCCAAGTGGACCAAATGTGTGAAGAAAAACCAAGACCCAATATGAAAATTTACCCAAAAACAGTCAAAATGAGGGTAGGGTCACAGGTTTTAACAGGCAGGTCCGACCCTCCCATCGACCCTCGGTATTCGGGAAAAACAGCACGAACCGAAAATTAGGAAACCTTCCTAATTTCGATTGGAACCTTTCCTAAACTCAATGGGACTTATTTTGGGAGGTTTTGCCCTATAAATATGACATCCCTAAGCATCTTTCACTCCTTTTACAACCCTAATTGGATTGAGAGAAAGAGAAGAGAATGAAGAGAAGAAGAGAAGGAAAACTTGAAGAAAAGGCTAAGTAAGAAGAGGAAATTCAGAGGAACTCTGAATCTCAGCAAAACTAAGGTATGGATACATTCCCCATGATTTATTTAAGACTTTAGAATGGTTTATGAAGAGGATATGACTTAGAAGAAACCCAAATCATCCATCCATGGTTAGGTTTTCATGGAAAACCATGGAGGAGATCATTAAAACCATGTAGGTGAATAAAGTATAGTTCTAAACCATGGAACATGTATAGAATGGATTGTGGAAGTAAGCCTTAGGACCCAACCATGAAAGAGGAAACGAAATATGATATTTTTGACTCAAACCATGGAGGGTCGCACCTAGGGTCGATGGCAGATCGCATCGACCCTCAGTGTTCGGGAAGTTCAAATTAGGGGGAGGGTCGCACCGAGGGTCGATCAGGATTCCGACCCTACCTCCGACCCTCAGTTAACAGTATGGTTTTTAAATTCAGAATTAATTCTAATTAAATTCTATCGACTTTGTTAGGTCTTCTAGCAATATAATAACATTATAAAGGTGATTCTAAAGCTTGGAAGAGGATCTATTAACAAGCTAAGGTGAGGAAACAGAACTCTAAACTAATTGGTTAATAACAAACAGTTTTTCTTTTCTTGAGTCCAATGCCATGCTTGATTCTATGCGAATATGTTTGTAATGTGCATACAACATGTCATCCAATATTTCTATTATTTGTTCATGCATATTTACTTTATTGTTTATAACATGATGATGATGATGATAGGAATAGGCATATGATTGTATGTGTGTGGTTGGTGTACTTGATGCGAGCGAGTATCATGGGAGGTGTGATGAGAACTTCAATAAATGTTAACCTTTGGCGGGTCTCAGCACTTTATCTCTATCTCTAACTCAAGTCTTGTGCATTAGCATCATCGTATCGCCATTACCTTAGCAGAACTATTGTGTCATAGAGTATCAGGGGTGGTGGTCTCGGTCCTTGTAGTCTCTGACTCTACCAGGGGGCCTTAGCTCTTTCTCTATGGACATTCTGAGGGATGCTGGGGTGAGGCCTTGGATACACTGTTTGGCATTAGGATTGGTTAGTTGCGAGCCCAGTTTGCAAGCCCTCGCCAACAGGGGCTTACGTGTTGGTATGGCATTATATAGCAATAAACATTAACCTTTGTTATATAATGTTCATGATTAGGGTGGATGGGGACGACAATAAACGTTAACCTTCGGGCGTACTTCCATACCCTGTGTATAGAGGCGGGGTCAATAAACATTAACCTTTGACCACCCAACCTTTCTATTGCGCATTGCAAACTATAAACCAAACCAAAGATATGAGTTGATTGCATGCATATGTATTGTTGCATTGTTTTGTTTACTCACTGAGCTCAAGTTGGAGAGCTGACCCTCGCGCGCGCAATTCTTTTTAGTTTCTGATGTTGCAGGTACTATGATTGAAGATTATGTCGGCATGCCAACATATGAACATGTGGCGGTTATGATGAGCAAGCTGTGGAGGACGAACATGGTTCGTTAAGCGAGCGTTTCAGCGGTGGACACGCGTAGTGTTTAGTTTGCGTATTTGGATATTGTAATATGTATTAAATTATGTTTTGGTTACTTGGAAATAAATGAAATATTAATTATTTATCATGATTAGACCTCAGTTCATTATCTGTAAGACTTCCGCTATTTGTTTTATTACCTCTGATTAATGTGGAATGTGTTTGGTTTATCATATGTGGGATAGCCTATTGTGAGATCCTGGTTGAACCGTTGGTTTATTGACGGTCCATCACACTGTTCCGAATGGTGCGGAATTCGGGTGTGACAATGATGGTATGCCAAAGGATTGAAACATCAAGGAATGGACTAAAGAGTGAAAGGTCGACCATGACATGTGTGCACGTAGGGACGCATGATATCCGACCCCATGAGACCCATATGTTCGACCACATGCCCTCGAAAAGTTCCATGGAGGGTGTGGTCGCACGTAGGGTCGAAGTATGTCCGACCCCACTTGCGACCCTACACCCTATGGTCGCAGAAACTGAGACCCCTGGTGTTACCTTACCTGTGATCCCTTAGTTTTTGTTAGTCTAAACACATGATAATTTATTTTAATTAAAATCTATCAACTTGTTAGGTTTTCAAGTGGTCTAAGAGTGAATTACAAAGCTTGAACGAGGATCTACGATCAATCAAAGGTGAGGGAACAAGACCTAAACTAATTCGCTAATAATAAACTGTTTTTGTTCATTGAGTCTAATGCCATGAATGATTTTATGCTTGTATGCGTGTATTGTGCATTTTACATGTCATCCAATATTTCTGCTATTAATGTTCATTCATATTTAATTTCATTTATTTATAACATGATGATGATGATGATGCTAGGAATAGGCATGTGAATGTATGCGTGTGGTTAGTGTAGTTGATGCAAGTGGAGCATTAGGGGGAGGACGTGACACTTTGGTTCATCCTGGTCACCAGACTCTAGCTCTATCTCTACTCAAGTCTTGTCCACTAACATCGTCGTATCACCATTACTTTAGCAGAACTATTACGTCGTAGGGCATCAGGGGAGGTGGTCTCGGACCGTGTAGTCTCTGACTCTGCCAGGGGGCCTTAGCTCTATATCTACGGACGTATTGAGGGATGCTGGGGTGAGGCCTTGGATACACTGTTTAACATTAGGATTGGTTAGTTGTGAGCCCAGTTTGCAAGCCCTCGCCAATAGGGGCTTACGTGTTGGAATGGGTAGGGCATCAGGGGAATGTGATGCAGTGCGGTCCTAAGCACTTTAGCTCTATCCCTATTCCATGGTGCGTGCATGTGGGACTGCAATGGTGTTTGATCCATTGGGCGCCTTCACACACTCGTGTATAGAGGTACGGCGGCCACCTATCCTTTCTATTACACATTGCAAACTTATGAACCGGACCAAAGAAATGAATTGAATGCATGCATATGTTTATTGCATTGTTTTGTTTGCTCACTGACCCGTGATGTGTGCTCACCCTTTTGACGTCGAATATTTTTTGTTGATGATGCAGGTACTACTATAGAAGACTATATGAATGCTCCAATGTACGGACATGCTGTGGCAATGGATTCAGAAGTTATGATGGAGTCGCATGAATGGTCGTGCGAGTGCAACTCATGCTTCTTTGATTAGATTTTATTTGAATTATTCAGACGATGTAATTGATTAAATTATTTTATTTTATGTCTGAGTCTTTTGAAGATAATTAGATACTTTATCTATGTTACCATTGTTAGACTCTCAGTTCATTAGTATAAAGACTTCCACTATTGTTTATTTACTCTGATTATGGTCGTGGATGTGTATGGTTTAAGTAAACGGACATAGCCTATTCGAGATCTTAGTTGAACCGTTGGTTTATTGATGGTTCATCACACCATTCTGGTTGGTGCAGAATTGGGGTGTGACAGAATCAATTTCCCATTGGTTGTACATTCCATGGGAACCATTTATCGTTCCATTAACTCCATTCATGGAGTTGGGTTCCTAACCTAGCTTCCTAGGGTTTATATCGGTCTCCATAATAACCATCATGAGTCTTGCTTTGAACACCAAGAAGGAGAGGGGAAGTTGGTGCACTTACCTCCAATGGATGCTCCAATGCTAGGGCTTGATCTTGGAGTTCCTCTAAGTTCCTCTTCTTCTCCCACTCTCATTCTCACACGGTTCCAAATGGAAGGAAAGGAAGTTGGTTCCTCCTTTTTATAGAACTCGTAAAGAGAGAAAGACTCAAATCCGCGTTCAATTGATTGCAATCAAGCGGATGAACGTTCATCCCATTATGCCTCTGATTGGGCTTAAAATATGTTTATGCTTAGTTTTATGGGCCCAGTTTGGTGGGGATGCCTTCTAGGTTTCTTGGACAATATTCCCACATGTCCTACCATCACTAAGTGATCTAAGAAGTGGATCCCATACCATATGGATGGTCAAAAGCCAGGGTGCCAAGGGTTGGCATAGTAAGACCCGATACGAAGAGATCCGAAATGTGAGGATTTCGGAGTGGGGCTTACAAAAGGTGTTCTCCAAGATCGATCTACGGTCAGGATACCATCAACTGAAGATTAAGGGAAGTGACATTTCGATGACAGCTTTCAAACCAGGTACGGGCACTATGAGTTCCTGTTATGTCTTTTGGGTTGACCAATACACTTACATATTTTATGGAGCTCATGAACCAAGTATTCCATGACATGTTGGACACATCGATCATAGTTTTCATAGATGATATTCTAGTATATTCCAAAGACAAAGAGGCTCATGTAATGGATCTTAGAACAGCCTTACAATGGCTGAGAAGAGAAATGTTTTATGCCAAATTCAAGAAGTGTGAGTTCTGGTTGAAGGATGTAACTTTCTTAGGGCACGTGGTTTCGTTAGAAGGGATAAAAGTGGACCTTAGCAAGATAAAAGCAATTGTGGGGTGGAAAGCTCCTAAGAACATTGTAGAGATAAGAAGTTTCTTGGGATTAGCTGGTTACTACAGACGTTTTGTGGAGGACTACTCAAGGATCGCAGTGCCTCTAACCAAGCTGACCAAGAAAGGAGAAAAATTTGTCTAGACCAATAAGTGTAAAAAATGTTTCTAGACTCTAAAGTCAAAGTCTATCCTTACCATTCTAGTACCAGGGCAATCTTTTACTCTATATACAGATGCCTATGGTTTAGGTTTAGAATGCTTTCTCGTGCAAGGTGAACAAATGATTGCAAATGCTTCGAGATAGTTGAAAGAGCACGAAAAGAATTACCCTATCGTGACTTGGAGTTAGTGGCAGTGATTTATGCTATCAAGACCTAGAGACACTACTTGTATAGTGAGAAATTTTAAATCAAGTCTAATCACAAGAGCCTTACCTATATCTTCACTCAGAAGGAGTTGAATTGTCACACCCCAATTCTGGACTAACCAGTGGTGTGATGAACCGTCATGAGAACAAACAGTTCAAACCAGGATCTCGTATAGGCTATGCCAACCATGTTAAATCAAAACACATTCCACAATAATAATCAGAGTAAAAAAAATAAATAGCGAAAGTTTTATTAATAATGAACTGAGAGTCTACAGTGATAATTAAATATTTAACAAGTTATCTTCAAATAACCAAAACATAATTAATACAGATTACAAATATCACAATACGAAAGTTAACCACTAAGCGTAAACATAGTTGAAACACTAGCTTGACGAACCATATTTGTCCTCCACAGCTTGCACATCCATAGCCGCTGCATGTCCACACATTGGCGTATTCATATAATCTTCAATCGTAACACCTGCAACATCAAAAACTAAAAAGAATTATGGCGCGAGGGTCAATTCTCCAACTTGAGCTCAATGAGTAAACAAAACAATGCAATAAACATATGCATGTATTCAATTCATATCTTTGGTCTGATTTTTATGTTTGCAAGGTGCTATAGAAAGGTTTGGTAGCCCCCGCACCTCTATACACAAGTGTGTGAATCTACCCAATGGATCAAAAATCATTTTTGTCCCACATGCATCCACTATGGAATAGAGATAGAGCTAAAGTGTTCGGATCAAACAACGCCAACACTTCCCCTGATGCCCTACCCATACCAACACATAAGCCTCTGCTGGCAAGGGCTTGCAAACTGGGCTCGCAACTAACCAATCCTAATGCCAAACAGTGTATCTAAGGCCTAACCCTAGCATCCCTTAGTACGTCTATAGAGATAGAACTAAGGCCCTCCGACAGAGTCAGAGACCATACGATTCGAGACCACCTCCCCTGATGCCCTACGATGTAATAGTTCTGCTAAGGTAGTGGCGATACGATGATGTTAGTAGGAAAGACTTGAGTAGAGATAGAGCAAAAGTTTGGTGACGAGGTCAGAGACTACCATGCCACGTCCTCCCCCTGACGCTCCCCTCGCATCCAACACACCAACCACACAAATACAATCACATCCTTATTCCTAGCATCATCATCATCATGTTATAAATAAACAAAATTAAATATGCATAAGTAATAGTAACAGAAATATTGGATGACATGTGAGATGCACATACAAGTATACAAGCATAGAATCAATCATGGCATTGGACTCAATAAAAGAAACAGTTTGTTATTATCCAATTAGTTTAGGTCTTGTCCCCACACCTTTGCTCGATGTTTGTTCCTCTCCCAAGCTTTGGAAGTCACTTTGAATCTATTAGGAACCTAAACAATTAATGTATGTATGTTACACCCCAATTCTGGTCTAACTAGATTAGTATGATGAACCGCCAATAAACCAACAGTTCAACCAGGATCTCGTATAAGTCGTACCTACCATATCAAACCACACATACATTCCACGACAATAATCAAAGGTAATAAACAAATAAGCAAAAGTCTTACAGATAAAGAACTGAGAGTCTAACAGTGATAAATAAGTATTTAATTCAATTATCACCAAACCACAAGACATAAAAATAAATAATCAATTACATATCCAATTTTCAAATTATAACTAAACTTAAGCAAAAACACATTGGTTGCACTCGCATGATGAATCATGCCCATCTTCTTCAGCTTCTACGTCCATCGCAGCAACATGTCCATACGTTGGCGCATTCATATATTCTTCAACAGTAGGACCTGCATCATCAACTAAAAATATTCGACATCGAAAGGGTGAGCACACATCACGGCTCAGTGAGCAAACAAAAAATGCAACAAACATATGCATGCATTCAATTCATATCTTTGGTCTGGTTTTTAAGTTTGTAATGTGCTATAGAAAGGTTTGGTGACCACCACACCTCTATACATGAGTATGTGAATCAACCCAATGGATCAAACACCATTGTCGTCCCACATACATCCACCATGGAATAGAGATAGAGCTAAAGTGTTCGGATCAAACACTGCCAACACTTCTCCTGATGCCCTACATATACCAACACGTAAGCCCCTATTAACGAGGGTTTGCAAACTAGGCTCGCAACTAACCAATCCTAATGCCAAATAGTGTATCCAAGGCCTCACCCCAGCATCCCTCAATACGTCCACAGAGATAGAGCTAAGGCCCCCCGACAGAGTTAGAGACCATACGGTCTGAGACCACCTCCCCTGATACCCTACGACGTAATAGTTCTACTAAAGTAATGGCTATACGACGATGTTAGTGGGCAAGACTTGAGTAGAGATAGAGCTAGAGTCTGGTGACAAGGTTGAAGACCACCATGTCACGTCCTCCCCCTGATGGTCTACTAGCATCCAACACACCAACCACACACATACATTCACATGTCTATTCCTAGCATCATCATCATCATCATCATCATGTTATAAATAAACAGAATTAAATATGCATGAACAGTAATAGAAGGAATATTGATTGACATGTGAGATGCACATTACAAGCATACAAGCATAGAATCAATCATGGCATTGGACTCAATAAAAATAAATAGTTTGTTATTATCCAATTAGTTTAGGTCTTGCTCCCTCACCTGTTAGTAATTCTCTATGTCCTTCCAAGCCTTGAAATTCTCTTTGAATTGATTTAACAACATAAAAGTTATATGAATTTAAGTTAGGGTTCATATGTGACATGTTACAGTAGTCAGAAATCGAAACAAAGCACTAATAAGTGTCTGATTGGTCCTATGGTCTAATGCTATATCGACCATACTGTCTACGGTCGATACCCTACGCTCGCATATGGTGTGACCGTAGCTACGACCATATGATTTTTAAAATCTTCCCGAATGCCTATGGTCTATCCTCTGGTCATACTGGTCATGCTATGGTCGACTGTAGCTGCGACCTTGAGATTTTTGGTCACAATCTACATGCAATTCGAGTTCTTCCTGGGTCAATTCTTCTGTTCTTCAATGGGGTTTATTCTAAGGTCATCATATGGCCATCATTAGTAATTTCTTATCAACCCTAATCATCTAATTCACTCCTCATGGTTCTCCTTGTAATTTTCTCAAGGAAATCACATAGTTCATAATAGGTTGATATTGCCTATCTTCCATAGAAGTCTTATTCCTTAGAGTTTACATCTCTAGAGATTAGGTTCATACCTTTGCCTATGATAAAGAGCCAATCTCTTCTTAGCAAATTCCTTTCCTTAGCTTTTTCTTCTTCTCCTTCTCTTCCTTCTCTTCCCTTCTCTTTTTCTAGAGTTTACTAATGTTTTAAAAGAGTGAAAAAGGGCTAAGGGATGTCCTTTATATAGAGAAAAACTCTCCATATAGAGTCCTCTTTCAATTAGGAAAGCAATCCTCTAATTTAAAAAAGTTTTCGAAACTCGAAGTCTGATTTGGGGTTCACGGTTGATGGCTACGGTCGCAGAACCCATCGATCATAGGGTCAAAATCATCAACCGTGGGGTTCTGGACTTGAGATTTTTGTTTCCTTCTTATGGTCGACAATACCTACCCTAGTATTCAACCATAGGTAAGATTTCAGTGTTATTAACTCGATTCTCATACATGGTTTGTGATCTATCTTCACATGCTTGGTCTACTTAGATATGGAATGATGGAAAGACCTGGCACGACATGGTTAAACCAAGTTAGTAGAGTGTGGGTCTTACAATGTAAGTTAGGATTTAAGTTTACCAAGTTACAATAGTCAAAAACCTTGTTTGATCTTAAAATATGCTTACTGTTTTCCTACGATCGATGCTATGGTTGATCCTACGATCGCAATATATGCCACCGTAGGACATACAATCGATACCCTAGGGTCGTATTACATGCGACCATGCCTGCGACCGTATGTTTCCTAAATTCTTCCCGAATGACTGTGGTCAACTCTTTTCTCATCCTATGGTCGACCATAGCTATGACCATACGTAGTTAAGTTAATTTTTACTTCTCATATGAGTTTCTCCTCATGGATCATCAATGGGACTCATCCTAAAATCATTCTATGGCCTTTGATCACAGTTTATCCTTATCAATTATCCCAAACCTATTCTCTCATGGTTTTTGCTTAGAAATTTCATAACCAAAATTGTTACATTAGATTCAACACATCAATTTGATGGAAAGGAACCTATCCTATCTGATCTATCCTACAGAGTCAAGTCCATATCTTAAGCTTTTTCTAGAGAGATATAACTCTTCTCTGCAAAACCTTCCTCTCCTCCTTCTTCTCCAAATCTCCTTCTCCTTCTCTTCCTCTCTCTCTCTTTCTCTCTTAGGTTTAGAGTTTCAATTTGGGTTCTAAAAGAGTGAGAGAGGCTAAGGAATGTCCCTTATATAGAGGAAAAACCTCCATATAGAGTCCCACTTTAATTAGGAAAGAGTCTTCCTCAAATTAGGAAAGTTTTCTAAACATGGAGTCGGTTCTGGGTTCTCATGGTCGATGGCTACGGTAGTAAAACCCATCGACCGTAGGGTCGAAAACATCGACCGTAGGGTCCTGGATCCAAGATCTTCATCTTACCATATGGTCGACCATACCTACCTAGGTATCCGACCATATGCATATATATTTTGGGTGTTGAGTCGATTTTTATACCTGATTTGTGATCCATCTTCATACGATCGGTCCACTTGGTCCAGCTATGATGGAAAGACCTGGCACGACATGGTCAGACCAAGTTAGTGGAGTGCAAGTCTTACATGAATATGAGACAGAGAAGGTAGTTAGAGCTATTGAAGGACTATGATTGTGATATTTAGTATAATCCCAGAAAGGCCAATGTGGTTGCAGACGCGTTGAGCAGAAAGGAAATATTGAAGTCAAAAGGAGGATCAAGTACAAACGCTGCACGGAAACAACTTTTGATTGGGATGGATAACAACACATATTATAGTCTCCAAATGATTCGATAAAGCGAGGCTTGATCCATAAGTATATGCTTATGTTTGCTACATTGAAAATCTCACCAGATTTGATTGACGAAGTAAAGGCAGTAATTCTTTAGGATACCTACGTATGGACAGTACAAGAAGACCTGGAAAAGAGTAAGTCCAACCCTGATTTTACTTTTGATGCGGATAAGGTACTCAGGTACAGGGTTAGGTTATGCATACCCGAAAATGATGAGTCAGACTTCCAACAAAGAATCATGTTAGAAGCACGTTCGACTCCCTACTCAGTGCATCCTGGAAGCACCAAAATGTACCATGATCTGAAGAGATTATACTGGTGGAGAGGGATGAAAGCGAATGTAGCTCGATATGTGTTCCAATGTCTAAATTATCAACAAGTGATGGTCAAAAGACAGAGACTGGTAGGTTTACTACAACCATTATTAGAACTAGCCTGGAAGTGGGATTGCATTACCATGGTCTTCGTCACAGGGTTATCTTTGACTCCCAGATCGTTTGACATAGTCTGGGTGATTATTGATCGTCTTACAAAGACAGTTTGTTTCATTGCTATACAACCTCAATACACCTTGGAGCGACTAGCCAAGCTGTATGTGGATAACATTGTCAAACTGCAAGGGTCACCTGACAGCATAGTATCAGACAGAGACCCATGCTTTACTTCAGAGTTCAAGGAAGGACTACAGAAGGCAATGGGAATGAAGTTAAATTTTACCACAGTGTTTCATCATCAGACCAATGGTCAGTCTTAGCGGACCATCCAGATCTTACAAGATATGTTCTGAGCCTATGCAATCGACTTCAACGGAGCTTGGGATGAGAGGTTACCACTTATCGAATTTGCATACAACAACAGCTATCAAGCTACTATACAGATGTTACCTTATGAGGCATTGTATGATAGGAAATGTCAGACCTCTCTGTTTTGGAATTAAGTAGGTGAACGAAGACTAATGGGGCCAATGTTCATTGAAGAAACTTGTCAAGTAGTTGACCAGATTAAAGGAAGGGTCAAGACGGCTCAAGATCGTCAAAAGCACTATGCAGACAATAGGCACCAAGACCTTGAGTTCGTTGTAGGTGATAAAGTATTTCTAAAAATATCACCTATGCGAGGTCTAAAACAATTCGACAAAAAAGGGAAGTTATGTCCTAGATACATTAACCTTATGAGATTTTGGAGAGAGGTGGAAACATCGCGTATCAGCTTGTGCTACCACCGTCTATGTCTCGTGTACATGATGTATTCCACGTGTCCTTACTGAAGAAGTACATCAGAGATCCGTCTTACATATTGACTGTAGATTCACCAGATTTGATAGATGCCTTAACTTTTGAAGTGGTGTCAGCCGAGATCACTAGTCGAAAGGTACAACATCTTCAAAACTGGGATATTTACTATATTAAAGTTACCTAGAGAAGTCAAGAGATGGAAGAGGTGACATGGTAAGAAGAAAACGCTATGCGAAAACAATATCCTTGCCTTTTTTAATCAAAAGGTATGTCTAAATTTCGAGGATAAAATTTCTTTTTAAGGAAGAATTGTAAGACCCCCACTCTACTAACCCGGTCTAACCATGTCATAACTAGTCTTTCCATCATAACCGGGTCAAGTAAACCAACCAGGTGAAGAAACCACAACGCCAGGTATGGAATCTGTCCTCTCGAAGTTTGTCTGGTCAGATAACTTGAGTTAACCAGTCTGGTATTAGGCGATCGATCAGGCGATCGGTCAATCCCAGAATGAGCTCTAAGTTTAAGGAAGTTTCCAAGTTTGGTTAAGACTCCTTCCAAATTAGAACCCCACTCTCAATAGAAGGTTTCCTTCAATATAGGGGACATCCTTTCACTTCCTCCTACTCTTTTGAGTACTCACAAACCTTAGAACTGAGTGAAAGAGTGAAAAAGGAAGGAAAAAGCTTGGAAGAAAGGGAGAGGAGCTATGCATAGAAGAATTAGTGTCGGTTTCCAGCCCACTGCATTGAGGAACCAACGGTAAGTCCCTTGCCTCTGTAAAAGGTTAGGTTATGCAAGGGAATGGGATTGGGATATCAATCACAGTGTTAGTAGATCGAACCCAACATGGTGATTATGATTACAGTATCTCCCATACAAATCTATAATAAACTATAATAGTTAGGGTTACATTGAATGACCAAAATCTTATGACTTATGGCCATAGAATGGATTTAGGATGAATCCCATTGAGAGCCAAAGAATCAACTCAGGAAGAAAACAGACTGGAAGACAACCTAGAGTACGACTCTAGGTTGTCCGATCCTGTGACCGGTCAGATAAATGTCAAACCGGATAAGCGATCGATCACTCTCTTAAAGTATGATAGGCTTTGTCCAAATGGATGATTGATTGAGAAATGCACGACCTAACACGCAATCGGTCATTGTCTGAAAGGCTTAATTAATAAACCAGACAGTCAGTCCGAATACTAAAACCTTATTGGGATGAAACCTTAATTAAGTTCTATTAATTGTTTAGGCTTTTAACCAATTCAAGATAGTCTTTAAAGTTTGGGAAAGGAATAAACATTACTCAACATGTGAGGGACAAGACCTAAACTAATTTATTAATAATAAGCTACCCTTTATGTTTTTGTTTTATTGTTTGTTGCCATGATCTGTTGTTTATGCATATAACATGTTATCCAATAGTTGTTATTACTGTTCATGTATATTTTTACTTATATTCCATGATGATGATGATGATGAGGATAGGCATGTATTTGTGTATGGTCTGTGTGCTGAGTGGGGAAAGGTTGTAGCATCGAACCATTCACTACAACATCATTGTCATACCGCTATTACCTTAGCGGACTTAGTACGTTGCAGGGTATCAGGGGGAGTGATTGCGATGTAGGCCCTAGCCTAGCCAGTAGAATCTAGCTCTACCTCTGGGGGTGTATTGAAGGATGCTGGGGTAAACCCTTGGATACACTTTGATGGCATCTAAGATTGGTTAGTGACGAATCCAGGTATAAGCACCCCATTTTTGCTACCCTCAGCATATGTGAACCCATATGGCAGGTTTTCGACTTTTAACCCAAAGGTTTGTAATTCTCTAATGAACCCCACAGTAGGGTCTTAGGTTATTACCTACTTGGATGTACAGGTCATGAAATTATCTTCGAAATGAGATCTGAATCATCAAATTTTGACATCAAACAAGGAAGATACCGCAGTTTGAAAGTGTAAGGGCATTTACGTAATTATCGTATGATGCATGCATTATCATTTAAACTTTAAATCATCATATCTTGGTCATCTGATATCTGAATCAGATGATTCAAAGGCCAATATTCCTTATTTTCAGTCATCTTCAAAGTGGACGTGAAAAATCCGGGACAAAGGTCACCAGTGGGCCCCATGCAAACTTTCATGCAAAATTATCGTTAGAACTTCAAAGCTTCATATATTTCCCGTTCTACGTCGGATTCAGATGATTCCAAGGCCATTATTCTTCATTTGTGGTGTTTTACAAAGTGAACGTGAAAAAATCTCGGGTAAAAGTTTTCAAAGGGTCCCATGTAAAATTACACATGGAAATGGTCATTTAATCTTTGAAAATTCATATTTTGGTCACCCCATATCCAAATCAGGTGATTTCAGTTTTATTATGTTCCATTTATAGTACTCTACAAAGTGGACTAAAGGATTTTCGGTAGAAGTCTCCGAAGGATCCCATGCAGAATGGTTAGCCAAATTATCGATAATTGGCCTGTTTAAACTTTAAGAATTCATAAGTTGGCCATTTTATTTCCAATGAGGTGATTTAAGTTTCAATATTCCTCATTTTTAGTGTTCTACAAAGTGAACGTAAAAAATTTAGAATAGAGGCAATAAAAAAATTCCATGTGGAATGGTGGCAGAAATGGACTATGAAATAATAGAAAAAGTCAACTTTGGTCCAAACCAGCTCAACCAAACCCAGTCATCCCAGTCTTGGCCCAACCCAGTTAACCTAAGCTAGTCCAGTCCTGTCAATCTCAATTAATCTTGCTTGACCCAACCCGGACCGGTCTGGACCAATTCATATCTGCGCATATGCATGTATTTCTTTTATATATTATTTAAATATTTAAATAATGTATAATATATTATAATATATCATATAATATATACATATGTCTTACATGTATATTATACTAAATATATTAATATATTAATATATTATATATTTATATATATGTTTTATATATAAAGAGCAAGAAAGATCTAATTGGAAAAGAAAAAGGGAAAGAATTGGAAAAAAGAGAAAGAGAAGCAAGTCGGTAGGGGAGTTGCCAAAGAAAAAAAAAAGGAAACTTCCAAACTGGCCACGGGTTTGGTTTAAGAAAGAGAACAACAGGAGCTGTCACCCGGCGAAAAAAATAAAAGGAGAAAGTAAATCATGAAAAAAAATCTAAAAAAATAGAAAGATTGAGAGGAGATATGGAGATCGAAGGGAAAAGAGGAGAAGAGATTGAGATTAAGAATAAGAGAGAGGCAAAATCTAAAAAGAAAAAAGAAAAGAGAGAAAGAGAGTGGGCCGAGAGAGAGAAGAAGATATGGAGAGAGGGCTGAGAGAGAGAAGGAGGAAAAAAAAAGAGAGGAAAAAAAATCAGAAGGAGAAAAGAGAGAGAGGGCGTTGAGAAAACAGAACCAACAGAGGGAACGAGGGGATTTTTTGGGGAGATCTGGGAAGAAAGGACTGGAGTTGAAGAATAAGGGAAAAGAGGGAAGGAAAAGAGAAAGAAAAGAGAGATCGGGAGGAAGAAAAAACCAAAAGAAGCGGGAAAGTTGGGAGGAGATCGAGAAGAAAAGAACAGACCGGAAGAGAAGAAGAAGAAGAAGAGGACGAGAAAAGAAAGAAGCTGGGAGAGAGAACTTACAGTTGTGCATCAGGTAAACCACCACCCCTATTTTCTTTAACTTCCATCTATCTCACCATTGCACACCTGCACATGCAGCACCCCAACACCTGTCCACCCACACCGACCTTTCTTCCTTAATAGAATTAAGCCACTCACCGACTCTTTAGCCCACCATCATCTGCCTTATGTTGCTTCAACCGAACCTAGCCACACTCCCTCCTCCCAAACTAAACCCAATAACCACACCTGTAACACAGTTGCCACCTTCAACTTCATCTCTCAACCACCTGTCTATGGCCTTGCCAAACCACCGCAACACCTATCTTCCTCAAAACCCCGCCACTGAGCACCATATCACATGCCCTCATCACCCCTCAACCTTACACCTATCCAATACACTACAACTAGTCTAGTCCATCAAACCAACACCATAATCCCACTACTCCCTCATTACCTTGATCAACATCTTCCCCATACCTTGGAAACCAAGAAACCAGATCACCTGTCCAGCCACACTCCATTTATCCAAAGTCCCCAACAGAACTAGACCAACCAAATATTACTGCAACTTCTTCATACTCCCACCAAATCACCCTGCTACATGAACCGAATACCACATTTACACCATCAATACCATCTCCATGGTCAATACCTCCTGCTATCCATCCCAACACAGCCTGTTACAGCACCTAAGCGGATTGCTTCATCCCCCAATTACTGCAGACCAATTCCCCTCATCCAACCATCTAATCCGCATTCCTTATCTTACCCCCGATCTTTCCATCAAATGTGGGCCATTGATCGAACCTATGATCATAATATGCTTGAATGAAATCTAAATTTTAATTTTTTATCATGTTGCTATGATGCCCTTTCAAAATTTGATCCATTGAATGTGAAATTTGTTTTGATCATTTGATGAAAATCTATCCGTTCATACTGAATTAATATTTGAATTAGTGAATTTGACTAATTTGAGCAATTGATTTTTAATGTGAATTTAATCTGAACCATTGATCTTTAAGATCTAATCATATGAATGGATGATTAATTAATCTGAACCATTGATTTTAATTTTATGATGATTTAATGATGAATTAATTTGAGCCATTAAAGTCTGATTTACAGATGTTAATATGATCTGAACCGTTGACTTAAGATCTTGAATTAATTTAAATCGTCGATCAAATATAATCTTGGTCGCATTGTTGTTGATCAATGCATTGAATCTAGATTGTAGGTCTGAAAGTATGTTTTAATACATTGACTCACATGCTTTGATTGATTTTCACATGCTTCCTGCCATGTTTAGAAGCTTATTGCTATGTTTAGATGATCACTGCCATGTTTAGATGTTTATTGCTATGTTTGGATGATCACTCCCATTTTTAAATGCTTATTGCTATGTTTGGACGATCACTGTCATGGTTAGACACTTACTGCCATGTTTGGATGATCATTGTCATGTTTAAATGCTCACTGACATGTTTAGATGCTCACTGTCATGATTAGATGATCACTGCCATGTTTGATTGCTTATTGCTATATTTAGAGTATTTACATGCCATATTTGGATAAATGGCTATATTTGGAGCATTCATATGGCTTTGTTTGGATTGTGCATACCATGTTTGCCATATTCCATATGTTGCTATATTTGGTAGAATAAATAGATTTTTTTATCATATTTAGCGAAATCTTAATAATTACCATTTTAAGTCTTACTATGCTTAGAAAATAGCATATAAGATCTTACCTTTTGGATGATTCATGCCATATTTTGCATTCTATGTTTGGTACTTTCCATATTGATATATAGATGCATTTATTGATTTCTTGTCATATTTGGTCTTACCATGCTTAAATTAGCATACTAGATCTTGCCATATAGATTTTTGCCTTATTTACAATTCATGCCATATTTTGCATTCTATGTTTGGTACTTGCCATATTGATATATAGATGCATATATTGATTTTTTGCTATATTAGGTCTTACCATGCTTAGATTAGCATACTAGATCTTGCCATATAGGTCCTTGTCTTATTTACAATACATGTCATATTTGAGATATTTTTAACAATCATGCTATATGTGTATTTCTTGCCATAAATGTGTTATATGTCATATTTAGATGAATAATTTATTTTTGGTAATAATTTAATTTATGCAACACCCTAGCTGAACTACCATGTATGTACACTTCTAAAAGACAATCTAGGCGTGGGGACGTACATTTAGGCATCCACATTCATGGGAAGGGCATAACAAGAAATAATAAAAATCTTAATAAAGAAAGAGAATGCTTTCTCAAACCTTCCAAAATTAGAATTCAGGATGAAAAGGTAGCTCAAGATGATTTCTGCCCCTCAGTAAATCCTAAACCTAGAATAGGTTCTCAATCCTAAACCTAGAATAGGTTCTCACACTAAACCTAGAATAGATTCTCAATCTTAAACCTAGAATAGGTTCTCAACCCTAAACATAGAATAGGTTCTCAATCCTAAACCTAGAACAGGTTATTTTAGCCATTCCCAAACTACACGGATTCTGATTCCTAGGGAAAACACTAAGATACATAGGTCATTTAGGAAAATCTCAAATTCAGATCCACACCTTAGTCCACTCGGACTACCCATAGATCCACTAGGATATTTATCCCCATTCCAATTCAGTTTGAACTACACGGATTCTGATTCCTAGGTCAAACCCTAGGATACATAGGCTATTTAGGAGAATCTCAAATTCGGATCCACACCCTAGTCCACTCAGACTATTCCTAGATCCACTAGGATGTCCATCGATTTTTTGACCTAGATAGCGTTATCCACATTTTAATCCAGAATTAGGTTATCCATATTCCAACCCATAAAGGGTTATCCACATTTTAACCGAAATAGGGTTATCCATATTTTGACCTAGAAAGGGTTATCCATTCTTAGATCCACTAGGACTATTTATCAGATCGCATGGACTATCAAGATACTAACCTATAGGATTTCTCATCCTTTCAAGCATAAACTTCGAATTGAACAATGAACTTAATCATGCACAAGCATAAATCACAGCCATAAACTTTAATCACACCTGAACTACGATGATGAATTTGATTTTAGGAATAATTCTGTGATACGTAGGCAATCTGATGGATACAGATTCAGATCAATGATATCAAACCACTTGGTTTGGTTCGATTTAATAGATAGAGGCTAGCATAGAAAAGGCATAGGAGACCGATTTTGATTGGGCAGTTTAGGTGCCTAACTCCTTCTCATAATCATAACCTGATGGTTACCCAATCTCTGATGGACCAAAAATCCTATCTAAGGGTCATGAGTCAATCGAAGTTTTACCTTAGGGTGAGATTTCACATTTTCTAAGGTCCTAGACCTTAATCCAGGTGGCGACTTCCAAAAAGATTACAATCTTTGTCCTCACAGTGGCGACTCCACTGGGGATATAAATGTCAGACTCCTAAATGAAAACTTTCCTTGTGTGAATTGGATGCTAGCTCTTAGGATACTATTTTTATGCTTGTATAATATTGTTTTGGGGGGAATGGATTCAGTCACACATTCGTGCGAGTAGCCGAACCGGGTCCCACGCATATGGGGTAACCCGCTAGGCGAAACACACAACCTTGGCTGGTACTTTGTGAGATTAGACCGGCGAGCGGCCTCTAACGAGCATTTTTTGGGTCTGCCTGGGAATGCGTTATGCTACTCCACGTCGCTTGATTCTTGCAACATAGTATATAAAGGGATTGGGGGCCCATTATTCATCGTGCATTCGGTAATAGGTTACCCCCATCCTTGTCAAGGTGGCCTTTTCTGTCCTAACCCAGATTGTAGCCCAATGATTGTTATTTTGGTTCATCCCTGAATCGACCCGATAAAATCTGCTTAACCATGACATCCATGTTTGAAATGTCGAAATTCTATCCTTTTTTACCCTCGATTGGTCGACATGTTAGAATCTACATGATGAGCATCTTGAACTCTCACCCATTGGGAGTATGAGGTATGTATACACCTGATCTACATCATAGTAGATGGTCACTATACACCCTCCATTAAGTAAGCTCGATGTGTCGAACCTCTCATTGTTAACACGTCGATTTCAAAAAACGAGTAGAAAATCCCTGTCAAGACATAGATACCATGGTCAAGAAGAAATTTACTAGTTTGTTCCTCCATGAACCACTTTTGCTAACCATCCATAATAACTAATAAGGACAATAGATTAATATATCCATTTTAATTTTATCTAATTCAGTAACCCAAGTGGCCAGACCTTGGTACCACTGATTATCTATTTTTGGAATCACGAGGTCCCAAGACCGAACAGATGGCTTAACCAAATTCAGCTAAATTGACTCGGATAATGTTTACTCATTTGCCCTTATGAGGGAGCTAACTTTGTTGGGTTAAGTCATCTTTGATTGTGCATGTGACTTCTTTCATTCCTCTAGATGTCTAGAATCTTGATATTTCTCCATTGGATTTCAATGCCTTTGGAAAAGAGAATCAAACTACAACCATATCCACCCTTTTAGGGTAAGAAGCCCCTACAATTAGGGAATTGTCTTGATCTCCCACCTTGAGATCCATCCATGTTATTGGAAGTCATGAATCTAGATCTTTATTGAACATCAAATTTTGTAAGAAAGAAGGCAACCAGATTTGGAAACACAGTCAGTAACTCAGTCAATCTTGTCCAATAGAGCATTCAGTTTAGGCAGCGACAAGCACCTATACCTGAAAAAGTTTACAATATTCCTGTACAGTTAGTCCCTGGGCTTACTCAAATATCATATTCAGTTCACCTCATAATCAAGGAGATTTTTAGCTCCTAGGAAAATCGAATCACTGTTCTCAATGCACCTCTGAATTAAGGAGAGATTCAGTCCCTAGGAAAATCAAATCATCATTCTCCATTCACCTCTGAATTAAGGAGAATTTCAGCCCCTAGGAAAATCTAATTACCATTCTCGATTCACCTCTGAAGTAAGGAGAGATTCAGTCCTAGGCAAATCCAATCATTGTTCCCTATTCACCTTTGAATTAAGGAAAGATTTAGTCCCTAGGCAGATCCAATCATTGTTTTGGTTCATCCAGAATTAAGGAAAGATTCAGTCCCTAGGAAGATTTAATCACATCCAATTCATCTTAAAATCAAAGAAATATTCAGCTCCAGATTCAACCACCCTTTTCGATTCATCTTAAAATTAAAGAAAGGTTTAACCCTTAGGCAGGTTCAATCATCACTTCATGATCATGCTCGAGTGGAGGAGATATTCGGCCCCTAGGCTTTTTCACCCTTCACCTCCTGTTTAGGTTTCGATTCATGTCAAAACTAGGAAAAGTTCCTTTCATCTGAATTTAATTAGCCACTAGGCTTATCCAACCATCAACTTGTGGTTCAAGTTCTGATTCATGTTGGAACTAAGAAGGGTTCCATTCATTTGAATTCATTTAGCCACTAGGCCTGTCCAACCATCAACTTTGGTTCAGGTTCTGATTCATGATGGAATTAAGAAAAGTCCCATTCATCTGAATTCATTTAGCCACTAGGCTTATCCAACCATCAACTTTGGTTCAGGTTCTGATTCATGTTGGAACTAAGAAGAGCTCCATTCATTTGAATTTAATTAGGCCCTAGGCTTGTCCAATCGTCAACTCCTATTCAGGTTCCAATTCATGTTGGAACTAAGAAAGGTTTCATTCATTTGAACTCAATGTGAGCATGAATTAGCCTCTAGGCCTATTCAACCATTACCTCTGGTCCATGTTCCATTTCATGAAGGAATCGAAGAGAATTTTAGTCATTTCAACTCAATCAATCCATCATCTCTAGCAATTAGAGTCCAATCCATGATTGTCATCCTTGGCCTCTATCAATCGGGGCCCAACTTAATCAATCCTTGCCTCTAGCTATTTTAGCCCAGTCCATGACTGTCAATCTTGATCTCTATCAATCAGAGACCAATTCAAAGTCAATCTTGATCTCTATCAATTAGAGATCAGTTTAAAGTCAACCTTGTCTCTACCAATAAGAGGCCAATTCAAAATCAATCTATGGCTCTGTCAATTAGAGCCCGATCCATGTCTATCATAGCCCAGTGCTACAAGTTAGGATCGCTCGTCAGGAATGGGGAATGAGAAGCATTCCTCATTGCTTGTCAGTAAAGATCAATTCCAGATTATGCCAGAATCCAACGAGTTACCCTCATATTTCTCATTGTTCAAAGAGAAGGAATAAATTTTTTTGAGTAGTAGGTTTAGACCAAAGAAGAGATCCAATGTGCCCTAGGCTAGGATAGGAACCAGAATCATGGCTAGGGAATGGTCCAATGATGAAACCCTTAACCCATAAACTTGGGCATGAACCGGATTGACCTTGGACCCAAACTGAGTGTGGTCCAATGAGGAAAACCAATGACCCCTGAACTGGGGCATGAACCGGATTGACCTTGGGCTCGAATTTGGTGTGGTTCAATGAGGGAAGCCCTTGAGCCCTAAGTTGGGCATGAACCAAATTGACCTTGGACCTAAATTGAGTGCGGCCCAATGAGGAAAGCCCTTGAGCCCTAAGTTGGGTATGAACCAAATTGACCTTGGGCCCAAATTGAGTGCGGTCCAATGAGGAAAGCCCTTTAGCCCTAAGTTGGGCATGAACCAAATTGACCTTGGACCCAAATTGAGTGTGGTCCAATGAGGAATGCCATTGAGCCCTAAGCTGGTCATGAACCAGATTGACTTGGATCCAAATTGAATGCGGTCTAGTGAGGAAAGCCATTATGCCCTAAACTGGGGCATGGACCAAATTGACCTTAGACCCAAATTGAGAGTGTTCTAATGAATAAATCCATTGAACCCCTAAGCCAAGGCATAAACTAGTCTAATCTTGGACTCAAAATGGTGTAGTGCAATGGCGATACCCCTTGCTCCCCAAGTTGGGGCATAAGCAAGAATGATTTTGAACTCAACTTAGAGTGGTCCATTGATGAATCCATTGAACCCCAAACTGGGGCATGAACCAGAGTAACCTTGAGCTTAAAAAGCAATAGTCTGATTATGAATGAATCCCAAACTGAAAAAAAAAAAGGTAAGAATTGTATGGAACCTTGAAAGGTAGGCATCTTGCACCTATTGATAGAGGGGCATGATGAGTCCTACTATTAGAGATCTGAAGGAAGATTTATTCCCACAACGATTAAAGGTGGTCGCTAAAGGCATTATGCCCAACTGGAGCCGCTTCGACGAACTAGTTGTTTCAACTTTCTATTATCGATATTTGATAGGTCATCCATGTCTAGGTCCAAGATTGATATGCTTGTTGACAAGTCCAGTCCAATCTGTCCTGTAAGTAAAAGAAAATCACCCCGTTTGGGATTTTAAACTCTGTGCTTTGTCTCTTCCATACATTTCCTCCCAGTTTCATACATCCTCCTATTCTATGTGCGCAGTCAATTTTGACTCTGAAGATGATTGAAATGATGAGCTGTGTAAGACCCGCACTCCGTAAACCCGGTCTAAACCTTGGTTTTATGTTGTGATAGGTCTTCCGATCATCACCGGGCCAGACGGGACGAGCGGATGACAAACAGGTATGAAATCGGACCAAAGACGATCGAATCAACATGATTTTATGTTGACCGGTCGATGGTACCGGTCTTGGTACCGGTCGACCGGTCAGCTCTGCGCAGCTGAGTGTGGAAATTCGGAAATTGACTTCTGAGGGTCCCACTTTCCTGATTTCAAATCCTAAGACTTTCCTAATCTTAAGAGGGTTACTAAACCCTAATTCTAGCCTATAAATACACCCTTAAACCTCCTCAAATCCTTTCCATTGTCTCTCACAAACCCTAGAGAAGAGAAAGAGGTTGGAAAGGAGAAGGAGCTAGGAAGAAGAAGAAGGTGCCGCCATTACCGTTCGACGACGCTCACGCTACGCCAGTCAAAGGTAAGTGTTTGAATCAATCTTCTTACCTTATGACCCTAAGTTAGTTGTGTGGGTGGATCAATACCATGCAAAGTAGGTATTGATCTAAAACACTAAATTAGCCAATAAACCCTAAGTTTCCGTCAAATCTCAGATTCGAGTTCCGAGATGATATTCATCGAAATAAGACTTGAGTGAGTTGGGGATAACTCTAACTCAATGATTAGACTTAGAATGGATAGGAGAAACCGTGGAAATCCATGGAGGATGATCGACGGCAGTCGAAAAACCCATGTATGGTCTTCCGGAGACATACCGGTCGACTATACCAGTCGCACACAGTGCGACCGGTATGTTGCCACCGGTATCCCTCGAGAGGCTGGTCTGTGGGGACCGGCTGACCATATCGGTCGCCAGTCTTTCCCACAGAGCTGTGACCAGTACATGCCACCGGTCAGCTCTGTGAGGGTATTTTGTAACTTTGTTGGTTTCTGACCAACATGAAACCCTAAGAAAAATATTCTAATGAAACCCTAACAATATTGTAGGACTTTGTGACTTTCCGTTTGGATCTTGCGACGTGGAGCAAGCTAACAAACGAGCGTTAGGTAAGGGAATCTGACCTAAACCTAATAAATAATGGATAGTAAATCGTTGTTAACCACCTGATTAGATCTGATGTGATGTTTGTGCATATTCACATGCCATCTTTTAATTTCAGTAATTATTACTGTTCATGCATTGTTAGGATGTGATTGTTAAGCATGTGATTGTTTTCGTTAGTGTGTGGAGTGGGGCATGGGCCTGGGATTGCTCCTCACACTAGCACCTTTTTGTAGTATTTTGTCTTAACATGCTTGGTACAGGTGGGGCATCAGGGGAAGGTCGTGGTACGGTGGTCTCCGATATTGATGTTGGCCTGGCCATGGTTATGTGGCACTGTGGTCTTCGAGTCGACGCTGGCTTGTCCACGATACTTTAGCTCTATCTCTATGCCATAGGGAGTTATGTTGGGATAGGGTCTACCTGCGTATTGTTTCTATCCTAGTGGGTTAGTTACGGATAGGGCATCAGGGGAGGTGTGGGAATGCCTTAGCTCTATCTCTATGCCGTAGACGGCTGTGCTGGGATAGAGCATACATTGATGACATATAGGATTGGTTAGTTGCGAGCCCAGTTTACGAGCCCTGGCCAGTAGGGGCTTAGGTACTGGTATGGGTAGAGCATCAGAGGAGGTACGGGGGTATCTTAGCTTTATCTCTATTCCATGATGGGTGCATGTGGGCCAATGGGGGTGTGATCCATGAGGTGCCACACACTCGTGTATAGAGGTGCGGGGGCCACCAAACCTTTTCTATAGCACATTGCAAACATAAAACCAGACCACAGCATAAAATGATTGTTATTCATGCATAATATTGTGAAATTGTCTGATTGTCTTACTGAGCTAAGTTGTGAGCTCACCCTTTGTGTATACATTGTTTTAGATGTTGATGCAGGTTACACTGTTGATGACTATGTGAACGCTCCGGCGTATGGTGACGTTGCTGCTTTGAGTGTACAGGAAGGAGAGGACGAGCATGACGCTTCATGCGAGTGCCCTTTCTGCGTGTACCTGTGATCGGATTTTTGTTTATTCGTTTCAGTTATTTTCATTTGATATTAAAGGGATGTAAAATATATTTATTTTATGTTTGGATTTGAATAATTGGATACTTATTTAATTATCAATAGATACTCAGTTCATTCTATTTTAAAGACTTCCGCTGTACTATTATATTCTAATTGTGGTTATGTGTGATGGTTTGTATGAGTGGACACAGCCTATTCGAGATCCTGGTGTGAACCGTTGGTTCAATGACGGTTCACTCACACCATTCTGGTTGGATCAGAATTGGGGTGTGACAACTTGGTATCAGAGCTCTCGGGCTCTGTCCAATAAACCATATTGCACTTAACTAAGTCGATGAACTGAGTTAGGAAATATTAAAAATCTTTAATACAAACACACCCTAAGAATTGTTTGATACCTGAGACTGATTAAGAAAGAGAATAATGTACTATTCTAAATATGAAACTTAACATGTGCACATATACTAGTTAGGTGAAACATGAAAACTTTCATTAATAAGAAAAGTGTAGCAAATGAAATAGTGCTACAGGGTACAGTCCACAAATCGGACAGTTACCCTATTATATAACCTGTCAAAAGAGAAATAAGAGGGACAATCATGGGGTAGGGGGCCTGGGAGGAATAGGGTCTGCTATATCATAGTCTCGCTCGTAAGCAACCCTGAGCCAGTGCACCTGATCCTGTGTGACTCTGAGACTGCGAGCCAACTCGCACCAAGTCGTGGCTCATCTCACGCTGAGTGTCCCTGATCTCCATAATCATACCCATCATGGTGTCGGAGGGAGGCTGAGATGGTCCAGCTGTAGAGGTAGATGGTGGTGTTGCAGGTGTAGGCTGTGGAGCTGACACTGGTACACCTTCGGCTCTATCCTCGTCAGCATCACGCTCGAGCTCGGCTGCATAGGCCGCATTGTCTGCTGTTGCTGCTGCCGCCGCGGCTACTACCCTCCCAAGTGGGCGAGGAAGAGCCTCCAACTCGTCATCGCTAACAGGCAGGTCAACCATCTGCATCCTCTGAATGGCGTCCCAGTCTATGTCGGAGGTCATAGTATCCTCAACGGTCACCTCGCCTCTCATGCTCATGCCCAGGCGACGTAGCAGGAAGGTAATGAGACGACCGTATGGAAGGTTACTCGCCTGATCGGCCAGGATCGCTTGATGCATGGTCCTGATGATGAGATAAGGGAGAGAGACCCGCTCCCCAGTGCAGACGCAATAAGTAATGTACTGAGTGAGCTGGGATAACTCACTATAATGGCCGCTCTGGGGCACGATGTTGTGCTGAATAATGCGACTATATACTCGAGGTGCAGGTCTCAAGCTAGCCACCTTCATGGGAGCTCCAGGGTTTAGTATCTGATCTGCTATCTCTCGACACAGATCCTCAGTCAGATTGCCCTTCGCTTTGGGAGGGCAATACACTAGGTCTCCATCATTAGGAACCCCTAGAAGGTCGGCCAGCTGGTGGGTGTTGAATGAAATGGGTACACACCTGACATAGCTAGTGATGCGCAAATCCCTACCCTAGTTGGGATCGTTAACATCTCCATGCAACTCCAGGTTAGCATAGAAATGCTTAACCAGATTGGGACGGGTGGTATCAGTGTAGGATATTACTGGTACCCACCCATGCGCGTTGAAGGCAGCTCGCACATCGAATCTCTCCAACTGATCTAGGTTAACCCGGCGCCCAGATTCTATGCTTTTATTGTCAAACCACGGGAATCGAGCCTGCGCTTCTATAGAACGAAACCAGTGCTCGTCAAGTTGGCGATCTGGTGGCTGGGGAGCATGTGAACTTGAGCCATGAGGACGTTTCCCAAGAGCACGTCGGGGAGCCATTTTAACTGCAAAACAAGGGAAAACAAGAAGAAAATGTTAGAAATTAACGAAATTTCGGCAGCATAATGACAGTAAATTGGGAAAAAGCCTCAAACTCACCCAAAAACATGGGGAGGAGGACTTACGTAACCCCCACACTCTTCGACAAACCAATCACAAGCATTTACAATAAGAAATTTCAAGAAATTAAGAAAAATCAAGAAATTTCGAAAATTTTGGAAAACCTGGGTCAAAACATGTAAAAATTTTATTTTTATGAAAACCGTTCGGTGAAACCCCAAATTGGTTGAGGGCTTTTGCTCTTGGGGGTCCCTAAACCCTTTCCAAGCCGAAGGAAAAGAGTTCCTACGGTTGGAACATCTCGATCAATGAAAAACCTAAATTTCTACATATAGACGATATGAAAAATTTGTAAAAACATGAGAGAGAGGGAAGAGACCTACCTGGAGACGATGTTCTACGCTTTGAACGGAAGGAATCGGCTTCTAAGGTCACCGGTCGGACTGTAGCAACTCAGAATCCAAAGAAGAATCGCCACCGGAGAAGAAAAGAGAAGGAAAAGTAAGAAAAATTCTCACTTTTCACGATTTAAAGCCAGTTCTGGGCATACCGGTCGACGGTTTTGCCTATACCGGTCGACCGGTATCTCCCCAGGTGTGCGACCGCTATGTCTCGGTCAGAAATTTAATTCTGACCGGTCGACTATACCAGTCGCAACCCTGTATACAGAGTATCGACCGGTATGTTGCGACCGGTCAACACCTGAAAAGCCAAAAAAACCTTGAAAATTTTTAAAAATTGGTAGACTTAATTACTTCTTTTTATGACTGTTTCGCCTTATATTGTTCAAGACTAACACCTCTATTGCCTCAATCTCATGTGTTATGTCTTCTTCTCATATTCAAACAGAATAGTCTGAGATGGTGGGCAGAAACGGACGTAGGGGTCGGAAGCGTCATCAGGCCAGGATGCGCCTCGAGGAAGAAGAACAGGTTGAATAAGGCCATGTTAGAGAGCCAAGTCTGGAAGTGGAGGAGGAACAGGTTCCAGAAGTACCAACAAATTTACTTGGCCCACCTCACAGGAATTCTGAGACCATTGTTACAAACCTGGTCTATCAGATGCAAGCTCAGCAGAAAGAATTCCTGAGCGAGATACTGAAGATGCTCAGGCCACTGGGTTCTGTTCCCACTGGAGATACGCCTGAGTCGGGAGAGAAAAATACTTCACAGCCGATGCAGGGTAGCCCAAGGCCGATGGGCCAAGCACAGAATGTACCACCACTGCATCAGTTTTCGTCGCCTTCTGCGTACCCAGGAGCCTATCCGTATCCACCACCATGGTACGGAATGAACACTCAGGGACAGCATGATCTGAGCAAGGCAGTGGACAGATTCCTGAAGTTGAAGCCTTCATCATTCACTGGTAGGACAGGGAAACCATTGTGGCCAGCAGAGTGGGTTGCAGAGATGGAGAAGAATTTCCGTCTAATGACATGTACAGAGGAGGAAAAGGTTTTATTTGCCACTCACATGCTGAAAGAAGATGCAAATGCTTGGTGGAATTCTACACTGGCATATCTGGAGACTAAGTATACACTGGTGGATTGGGAAGTGTTTAAAGCTGCCTTCTTCGATAAATACTTTTCGAAGAGTTTCAGAGATCAAATGGAAAAGGAGTTCCTCAATCTACAACAGTCGACCGTGGATGCTTATCAGCAGAGGTACGAAGAGCTATTCTTCTTCGCACCGGTAAGTATGCAAGAGGAAGAGACCAAGACACGTAGGTTCACCATGGGACTACGTGGGAGCATCAGAGAGCACCTATTGGGTTTGGACAAGAAGATCTACAATGAGGCTGTGCAGGTTGCGAGGGTGATAGAATCCAGTCAGAGGGACAGCTTCTTTGCTCAGAACAAGGGAGTGAAGAGACCCGCTATTGAGAGTTCAGGTGGCGGTAACAATAGACCCTTCCGCCCATACAGGGCTCAGACCGCTACAGTGCCTGCAAGGAACAATACGGCACCACCTGTGCCACCGAATGCCGGATTCAACCCAAATATCAAATGTTTCAACTGCCAGCAAGTGGGTCATATTGCAAGGACCTGCACTCTACCTAAGAAGCAACCTCCCCAGCAAGGAAGAGTTTATGCGGTCACCACTGAAGAGGCAGCTGCATCACCTGATGTGGTCACTAGTATGACTCTATCCCTTGCTATTTGGCTTATTATTCTCATTTGTGTGTATGCGCATATAGAACTAAGGGATGATAAAAATTCTAGGAATTTTAAATGTAGCTGGTATACCTGCCAGAGTACTATTTGACTCTGGGGCCACGCACTCCTTTGTTTCTATTTCTTTTGGGAAGCGAATGGAGTTACCAATCAAGCATTTGAACCCAAGCTTGATAGTTCGCTCTCCACTAGGAGTCAAAGTGGCTTTGACCAAATATTATGGACCATGTACTGTATGTATTGAGGGCCGAGACTTAGAAGCAAGCCTAGTACTACTCGAGATGGCAGACTTTGATGTCATTTTGGGAATGGATTGGCTAGGCCATCATTCGGCCGTCCTATTATGTGGTGAAAGGAAGCTCGTGCTTACTAACAAAAAGGGAAAGGAGTATAGCTTCACTGGGATCAGGCTGTCTAGGAAGCGGAAGCTGATTCTCTCCGCCCTAAAAGCTAAGAGATGCTTAAAGAAGGGGGGAGTGGGGTACCTAGTATCGGTAGTTGATATCACGGAGGAGTCCCAAAAGATGGAGGATATAGACGTGGTGTGGGAGTTCCCAGATGTATTTCCAGAGGAGCTTCCAGGTCTACCATCGGACAGGGCTACAGAGTTTGTAATAGACCTTATGCCAGGTTCGGCGCCGGTGTCCAAAGCACCATACAGGATGGCCCCTACCGAGTTCAAGGAGTTGAAGACCCACTTACAAGAATTGTTGGATAAGGGTTTCATACGACCTAGCATATCACCTTGGGGAGCACCGGTATTATTCGCCAAGAAGAAGGATGGATGTGTAAGGCTATGCATTGACTACCGTGAACTGAACAAGTTGACTATCAAGAACCGGTATCCTTTGCCTAGGATCTATGATTTGTTCGATCAGCTGCAGGGTGCAAAGGTTTTCTCGAAGATTGATCTCTGATCGGGGCATCACCAATTGAAGATCAAGGCCTGAGATATTCCGAAGACTGCTTTCAGGACGAGGTATGGGCATTATGAGTTTCTGGTTATGTCTTTCGGGTTGACCAATGCTCCAGCATCGTTTATGGAACTGATGAACCGAGTGTTTCATGATATGTTGGACACTTCGGTCATCGTATTCATCGATGACATATTGATCTACTCTAAGGACATGGAGACTCATACAACACATTTGAGGGCAGCCCCACAATGGCTGAGACAAGAGAAGCTTTATGCTAAGTTCAAGAAGTGCGAGTTTTGGCTGAAGGAAGTGGCTTTCTTGGGCCATGTTGTATCTGAAGACGGTATCAAGGTTGATCCAAGTAAGATAGCTGCTATAGTAGGATGGGAAGCAACAAAATCTGTTGCGGAGATTCGTAGTGTCCTTGGGTTGGCTGGTTATTATAGAAGATTCGTGGAAGATTACTCCAGGATCGCTGTTCCACTCACCAGATTGACCAAGAAGGGAGAGAAATTCATATGGACAGATGAGTGTGAGAAGTGCTTTCAAACTTTGAAGTCAAGACTAGTCTCTGCACCTATCTTGACTATCCCAGAACCAAGCGTACCGTTTACTTTATATACAGATGCTTCAGGGTTGGGTATTGGGTGTGTATTGATGCAAGGGGAACAGGTGATTGCTTATGCATCAAGACAGTTAAAGGAGCATGAGAAGAACTATCCTACGCATGATTTGGAGCTAGCAACGGTTATACATGCAATCAAGACTTGGAGACACTACTTGTACGGTGAGAAGTTTCAGATCAAGTCAGATCACAAGAGCTTAACTTATCTTTTCACTCAGAAGGATCTGAATATGAGACAGAGGAGATGGCTGGAATTGTTGAAAGATTATGATTGTGACATCCAGTACCATCCGGGTAAAGCAAATGTGCTGGCTGACGCCTTAAGTATAAAGTGGGCATCGAAACCTGAGGCAGGACCAAGTACAAATGCTGCATTATGTGCCGCAGTCTCAAGTTCAATTAAAGACGATGAAGAGTATATAATTGAAACTGCAGAATATCCAGTCGAGCAAGGCTTAATTCATAAGTTTACCATGATGTTCGCAGCTTTGAATATCTCACCGGATCTAGTTGATGAAGTCAAGGTAGCAATCCTATAGGATCCTCATCTCAAGACAGTGCAAGAAAACTTAGAGAAGGGTACGAGCAATCCTGACTTTACCTTGGATTCAGACAAGGTACTCAGGCATCGTGGACGGTTATGTATACCTGAGAGTGAAGACTGCAATATTAGAGATTGAATTATGACTGAAGCTCATTACACTCCATATTCGGTACATCCAGGAAGTACCAAAATGTACAGGAAGTACCAAAATGTACCATGATTTAAGAAGACTATATTGGTGGAGGGGTATGAAAGCTGATATAGCTCGTTTCGTGTTCCAGTGTCTTAATTGTCAACAAGTTAAAGCAGAAAGGCAGAGACCCGTAGGTTTACTACAGCCATTACCGGAACCTGCATGGAAGTGGGATTGTATTACCATGGATTTCGTCACTGGCTTACCTTTGACACCAAGGTCAGTGGATGCAGTTTGGGTTATAGTCGATCGACTCACCAAGACAGCTCGATTTATTGCAGTTAGACCTCAGTATACCATGGAGAAACTGGCCAAGTTATATGTTGATAATATAGTCAGACTTCATGGCGTTCCAGAGAGTATAGTATCTGACAGAGATCTCCATTTTACATCAAAGTTCTGGGAAGGATTACAGAAAGCTATGGGAACGAAGTTGAAGTTCAGTACAGCTTTTCACCCTCAGACGGACGGACAGTGAACTATTCAAATTTTGGAAGATATGCTCCGAGCTTGTGCAATAGATTTCAAGGGAGCTTGGGATGAGAAGCTATCACTTATCGAGTTCGCTTACAACAACAGTTATCAGGCTACAATTCAAATGGCCCCATATGAAGCACTCTATGGGAAGAAGTGTCGTACACCTCTGTTATGGAACGAGGTGGGAGAAAGAAGAATTATAGGACCAGAGTTTGTTGAAGAAACTTGTCGAGTGATTAATCAAATCAAGGAGAGAGTAAAGATAACTCAAGTTCGACAGAAACACTATGCGGATAATCGACGTCAAGATCTGGGGTTTGCAGTGGGTGACAAAGTATTCTTGAAGTTATCACCGGTGTGAGGTTTGAAACGGTTTGGTAAGAAGAGGAAGCTTTGCCCCAGGTATGTGGGACCGTATGAGATATTGACCCGACGTGGTAATATAGCATATCAATTGGCTCTACCACCATCTATGTCCAGTGTTCATAATGTGTTCCACGTATCATTACTGAAGAAGTATGTCAGGGATCCATCGCACATCTTGACCGCTGATCCCCCAGACTTGACTGAAGACTTAACATTCGAAGTGGTGCCTGTGATTCTCTCAAGTCAAAAAGTCCAGCAACTTCGAACCAAGGATATCCATTATGTGAAGGTGCATTGGAGAAGCCAAAATGTGGAGGAAATTACTTGGGAAGAGGAGAGCGTGATGAGGAAGGAGTACCCTAACCATTTCAACGATCAAGGTATGTTCAAATTTTAGGGCCAAAATTTCTTTTAAGGGAGGGGGAGTTGTGAAACCTACATGCAAATTTTGGGACGAAATTTCTTTTAAGGGTGGGGGAGTTGTAAGACCCGTACTCCGTAAACCCGGTCTAAACCTTGGTTTTATGTCGTGACAAGTCTTCCGATCATCACCGGGCCAGACGGGACGAGCGGATGATAAACAGGTATGAAATCGGACCAAAGACGATCGAATCAACATGATTTTATGTTGACCGGTCGATGGTACCGGTCTTGGTACCGGTCGACCGGCCAGCTCTGCGCAGCTGAGTGTGGAAATCCAGAAATTGACTTCTAAGGGTCCCACATTCCTGATTTCGAATCCTAAGACTTTCCTAATATTAAGAGGGTTACTAAACCCTAATTCTAGCCTATAAATACACCCTTAAACCTCCTCAAATCCTTTCCATTGTCTCTCACAAACCCTAGAGAAGAGAAAGAGGTTGGAATGGAGAAGGAGCTAAGAAGAAGAAGAAGGTGCCGCCATTACCTTTTGGCGACGCTCACGCTACGCCAGTCAACGGTAAGTATTTGAATCAATCTTCTTACCCTATGACCCTAAGTTAGTTGTGTGGGTGGATCAATACCATGCAAAGTAGGTATTGATCTATAACCCTAAATTGGCCAATAAACCCTAAGTTGCCGTCAAATCTTAGATTCGAGTTCCGAGATGATATTCATCGAAATAAGACTTGAATGAGTTGGGGATAACTCTAACTCAATGATTAGACTTAGAATGGATAGGAGAAACCATGGAAATCCATGGAGGATGATCGACGGCAGTCGAAAAACCCATGTATGGTCTTCCGGAGACATACCGGTCGACTATACCGGTTGCACATAGTGCGACCGGTATGTTGCCACCGGTATCCCTCGTGAGGCTGGTCTGTGGGGACCGGCTGACCATACCGGTCGCCAGTCTTTCCCACAGAGCTACGACCGGTACATGCCACTGGTCAGCTCTGTGAGGGTATTTTGTAACTTTGTTGGTTTCCAACCAACATGAAACCCTAAGAAAAATATTCTAATGAAACACTAACAATATCGTAGGACTTTGTGACTTTCCGTTTAGATCTTGCGACGTGGAGCAAGCTAACAAACGAGCATCAGGTAAGGGAATCTGACCTAAACCTAATAACTAATGGACAGTAAATCGTTGTTAACCACCTGATTAGATCTGATTTGATGTTTGTGCATATTCACATGCCATCTTTTAATTTCAGTTATTATTACTGTTCATGCATTGTTAGGATGTGATTGTTAAGCATGTGATTGTTTTCGTTAGTGTGTGGAGTGGGGCATGGGCCTGGGATCGCTCCTCATACTAGCACCTTTTTGTAGTATTTTGTCTTAACATGCTTGGTACGGGTGGGGCATCAGGGGAAGGTCGTGGTACGGTGGTCTCCGATATTGATGTTGGCCTGGCCATGGTTATGTGGCACTGTGGTCTCCGAGTCGACACTGGCTTGTCCACGATGCTTTAGCTCTATCTCTATGCCGTAGGGAGTTATGTTGGGATAGGGTCTACCTGCGTATTGTTTCTATCCTAGTGGGTTAGTTGCGGATAGGGCATCAGGGGAGGTGTGGGAATGCCTTAACTCTATCTCTATGCCATAGATGGCTGTGCTGGGATAGAGCATACATTGATGACATATAGGATTGGTTAGTTGCGAGCCTAGTTTGCGAGCCCTGGCCAATAGGGGCTTAGGTACTAGTATGGGTAGAGCATCAGGGGAGGTACGGGGGTATCTTAGCTCTATCTCTATTCCATGATGGGTGCATGTGGGCCAATGGGGGTGTGATCCATGAGGTGCCACACACTCATGTATAGAGGTGCGGGGGCCACCAAACCTTTCTATAGCACATTGCAAACTTAAAACCAGACGACGGCATAAAATGATTATTATTCATGCATAATATTGTGAAATTGTCTGATTGTCTTACTGAGCTAAGTTGTGAGCTCACCCTTTGTGTACACATTGTTTTAGATGTTGATGCAGGCTACACTGTTGACGACTATGTGAACGCTCTGGCGTATGGTGACGTTGCTGCTTTGAGTGTACAGGCAGGAGAAGACGAGCATGACGCTTCATGCGAGTGCCCTTTCTGCGTGTACCTATGATCGGATTTTTGTTTATTCATTTCAGTTATTTTCGTTTGATATTAAAGGGATGTAAAAGATATTTATTTTATGTTTGGATTTGAATAATTGGATACTTATTTAATTATCAATAGATACTCAGTTCATTTTATTTTAAAGACTTCCGCTGTACTATTATATTCTGATTGTGGTTATGTGTGATGGTTTGTATGAGTGGACACGGCCTATTCGAGATCCTGTGTGAACCGTTGGTTCAATGACAGTTCACTCACACCATTTTGGTTGGATCAGAATTGGGGTGTGACAAGCTGTCTCTTAAACTTCTATGCCACCTGGCCTCTTACGAAAGAAAGGTCCAACCCATCTGCGAAAGCTTTAAATGATCAATTGGGAGACACAAGAGTACTCTCAGGAAACATGTATTGGAGAAGCTGCCATTTGTTCTACCTGTGAAAAAATTCCAAGGAAAGCATTAGATAGTAACAGATCATATCAGCAGGTCAGCCAGTCAGTACAAATGAGTAGAGGACAGATGTGCCACCAAAAGGATAGAAATTTCAAAGTTCTTACAAAGTACATCATCTACAAGCAAGAGATACATGATGAATGACCAATCCCAAAATCAAAGAATGAGGTCATTGGAATACCCAAAAAAAAAGAGAAAAAAAAAAGAAAAAAAAATTCAATGCTATGTTTTATCTACATCAGTAATGAGAGGTAGTCACATCAGACAGAAGGTGATGATTAACTTCTAGAGGACAGCATACGGATTCACCATTCATATAAAATCAAATACTAGATGAGCAGTCACAAATGTTCATAAAGTTTACAGAAGATCAGAGTACTAACTAGGGAAAAGATGTTCTATCTGATTGGAAATGTTTGGAAGAAGAAGATTCAAATCCAATATTGAAAGTCATGATTCAACTTTGCGATCAAGCGAAACACTGCATTATGTGGCCTCCACATCCAAAAAAAAAAAGAAAAAGAAAATAGAAAGATGTTGAATGGCATTAGAGCTCGACAGTAAGCCATTTTTCCTCTCACTTCAAGAAGATGGTAGTTCCAACTAAAGCCTGAAAGCAAGTGCGATTGTTCTTCGAGATTCACAGCATGTTAGACTGGACTTTTGATTTTGGCCAATTACATCCCACCTTTACAGGAGATGATCTCATCACTTCTTCATCATCAGAGAAAGATTTCTCATCGGCATTAGACTCTCTCTCCCGTCTATCAATCCGACGGCCTTCGAAGGAGTCTCTATCACAAGCCCTTCTTTTGATTATCAGTTTTTATGACATTGTATCTTGTGATCATGTCATCATTTTATGTACAAATTCATGAATCTGGCTGGAACTCTCATCTATCGTTCATTACATTCGACGGCTTCCCAAGGTTCCTATAAGCCCTTCATTTCTCAAACTAATAAAATGAGATCTTCTCGGTAAGATAAACCCATTCTATATAAAAAACCAAATACTCTCCCAATGGTAGACCCATGTGGATAGTTTCACATCAGTCCTCCCAGACCTTCAACATCAATACTTGTCAACAAACTTAAAGGTTTCAGGCCCAGATATGATCACGACAGATTCGGCAGCTCGATGTAGCTTGTTGAGACACGTGTTCCATCTGAACATCTCCGAAAAAGGAAAGCATAATACGTCACCATTTTTAATTTTGGAGTGGGACTGTATTTTCCTATGGTCGCTTTTAGTGATGATTTAAATAACTGCCCGTCTATCAATGCGTGTAGGTGTCAACTTAAACAATGGGGCAAGGCTACCCATTTGTCATGAAAGTCATGCCATTCGGACTTCCCCTAAGGGTTTCAGACCATTGGATAGGACCATAATTTTGGCAATATCCTCACCATATTAGGACTCTTTATTCAACCCAAGATTGGGTTTGCAAAAAAAAATTCAAAGAAAAAAAATAAAGGGAAGAAAAGAAACCTCAGCAAGGAAAAGCAACCCAAGAAACCTCAATGGGCAACCCATAATATCTCAGTGGGGATAGGCGACCTAATGCAACCCTAAAGCATTACCCTCATTGGCCCTTCATAGAAAAATTCAGTGGTTCATGTGGACAAGTGTCATACCCAATCTACCCTCCATAAGGAAAGGTACCCCTCTTGCTCTCCAGTGAATCATACTCCGAGGGGTTGAACAAACCATCATCTATTTGCCTTTTGGGCTCCGTAGCATTGCCTTTCAACAGAAACTATCTTCAAATCCTTTTGTCACATTAGGGAGAGGCAAATTCTCATGGCCTGGTTACGGATGTAGCCGAGTTCATCAAATCATCAGCTCCCTCATTTTCAAGATTCAAGAAGGGTTTATCTAAGAAGTCACTTTCTGCAATCAATCTATCAATCTTCCCTTCACCTTGGAAGCATGGTCAAGTTCTTGATGCAATCCAGATTCAACCTAGTTTTAACTCTATTAGATTGCTCGTTTCCTTCTATCTTGCCCCTAGCACACTATAGTAGCGGTCTGTCACAACATGCAGACACTGGGGCATAGATATACCCTATGTAGAGGAATTGAACTTGATCATGAGCATTACATCTAGGATCCATTGTCTAAAGTCACTGACTTTCTTAGTCAATAAAAGTAGGTCCGTCCAAGTTGGTTTTTACCAATTTCTCAATTCTCCCAATCCTGTTGATGAAGAAAATCCAATGTGGTCGCTCACCTGTTAGGATTTGTCACCAAATTCTCTGAAGGAACACTATGAATCCTTTGCTCCCCATGCCTACTTTGGGGCCATGGTTCATTCATCTTTCAAAATTGGCACAACAATGTTGCAAAGCCCTGAGCTTTTCTTGAGCCTAGATCAAGTGCCAAACCCATGTCACATTTCATCGCCGCTTGGCTGTTTTACCAATTTGGTCTACCATAGTGCATAGTCAAAGAACTTAGTTGACCAGATGCCCCTCGACAGTTTAACACCAAGGTCAATCAATAAAATCACTTTGGTTAGAGACTGTCAAGCTCCCCTCGTTCTTTTCCAAAACCCTCGCTAGAGTTTCTTTCAATCCAAAATCCAACAACACCAATGTTGGCTGAAGAAAATCATCACTTTCAAATTACATGAAATCCTTCCAAAGGAGTAACCAAGTCATCACTACCGTGTTGAAATTGAGTCAAACTTTCAGTACCAGGTCATAAATGGCAAATTTCAAATCTAAGTATCATGCCAGCAAAGCCAATGACACCATTTCCATTGATGCCATGTTTGATGCCTTCATCAATAAAGCAGGGGCAAAAACCTTGGAAAACTGCCAAGGAATTCACCATCATTTCAAATATGTCCAGCACTCTATAGGTTCAAAGTCAAGAGACTTCCAAGATGGGTTAGATTTCAACCCTAAAGGTTCATTGTCACACCCCAAATTCTGATCCAACCAGAACGGTGTGAGTGAACCGTCATTGAACCAACGGTTCACACCAGGATCTCGAATAGGCCGTGTCCACCCATACAAACCAATTACACATAACCACAATCAGAATATAAATATACAGCGGAAGACTTTAAATAGAATGAACCGAGTATCTATTGATAATTTAAATAAATATCCCATTATTCAAATTCAAAGATAAAATAATAATCTTTTACATCTCTTAATAACAAACAAAAATAACTGAAATGAATAAATATAAACCCATCACAGTACACGCGAAAGGGCACTCGCATGAAGCGTCATGCTCGTCCCGTCCCCGCCTGTACATCCAACACCGCAGCACCATACGCCGGAGCGTTCACATAATCGTCCACAGTGTATCCTGCATCAACATCTAAAAACAATGTATATACAAAGGGTGAGCACACAACACAGCTCAGTAAGACAATCAAACAGTTTCACAAGATTATGCATGAGTAACAATCAATTTTATGCTGTGGTCTGGTTTTAAGTTTGCAATGTGCTATAGAAAGGTTTGGTGGCCCCCGCACCTCTATACACGAGTGTGTGGCGTCGCACGAATCACACTACCACCAACCCACATGCACCCATCATGGAATAGAGATAGAGCTAAGGTATACCCGCACCTCCCGATACTCTACCCATACCAGTACCTAAGCCCCTACCGGCCGGGGCTTGCAAACGGGCTCGCAACTAACCAATCCTATATGTCAACAATGTATGCTCTATCCCAAGACAGGCCGTCTACGGCATAGAGATAGAGCTAGAGCGTGCAGGCCGGGTCGGAGACCTCCAAAACCTCACCTCCCCCGATACCCTATCCGCAACTAACCCACTAGAATAGAAACAATGCAGGTAGACCCTATCCCAACACAACTCCCTACGGCATAGAGATAGAGCTAAAGCATCGTGGACAAGGCACCGACTCGGAATCCTCGGTACCACACAACGATGGTCGGGACAACATCAATATCAAGACCAACGTACCACGATCTTCCCCGATACCCCACCCGTACCAAGCATGTTAAGATAGAATACTACAAAAGGTGCCAGGTGTAAAGAGCGATCCCGGGCCCATGCCCCACTCCACACACCAACGAAAAACAATCACATGCCTAACAATCACATCCTATGAATGCATGAACAATAATAATAACCGAAAGTAAAGGATGGCATGTGAATATGCACAAACATCACGTCACGGATATTCAATGATTAACAACGATTTACTGTCCATTAATTATTAGGTTTAGGTCGATTCCCTTACCCGACGCTCGTTCGATCACTTGCTCCACGTCGCAAGATCAAAACGACAAGTCACAAGGCTCCTACATAATATTAAGGTTTCATTAGAATATATTATTTAGGGGTTTCATGTTGGTCGGAAACCAACAAGATACAAACTACCCTCACGAGCGACCGGTGGCATGTACCGGTCGCAGCTCTGTGGGAAGACCGGCGACCGGTATGGTCAGCCGGTCCCCCACGGATAACCTCCCGAGAGGTAGCGGTCGCAACATACCGGTCGCACTATGTGTAACCGGTATAGTCGACCGGTATGTCTCCGGAAAACCATACATGGGTTCTTGGCCGTCGATCATCCTCCATGGATTTTCGGGGTTTCTCCTATCCATCCTAAGTCTAGGCTTTGAGTTAGAGCTATCCCTAACTCATTCAAGTCTCGTTTCGATGAATATCATCTCGAAACTCGAATCTAGGGTTTGACGGCAACTTAGGGTTTATTGGCCAATTTAGGGTTTTAGATCAATACCTACTTTGCATGGTATTGATCCACCCACATAACTAACATAGGGTAAGAAGATGGATCCAAACACTTACCGTTGGCGGGTGTAGCGAGGCTTCGTCAAACGGTAATGGCGGCACCTCCTTCTTCTTCCTAGCTCCTTCTCCTTTCCAAGCTCTTTCTCTTCTCTAGGGTTTGTGAGAGACAATGGAAAGGATTTGAGGGTTTAAGGGTGTATTTATAGGCTAGAAATAGGGTTTAGTAACCCTACTAGGATTAGGAAACTTCTAGGATTCGAAATCAGGAAAGCGGGACCCAGAGATCAATTTCCAAATTCCCGCACATAGCGTGCAGGCCATACCGGCCGACCGGTACCATCATCCGGTACCATCGACCGGTATACCTAAAATCAGGTATATTGGTCGACTTCGGTCCGATTTCGTACTGTTTGTTATCCGCTTGCCCCGTCCGGCCTCGGTGATGATCGGAAGACCTGTCACGACACAAAACCAAGGTTTAGACCGGGTTTTCGAGTGCGGGTCTTACAACTCCACCACCCTTAAAAAGAAATTTCGTCCCGAAATTTGCATGTAGGTACTACAACTCCCCCACCCTTAAAAGAAATTTCGGCCTCAAAATTTGAACGTACCTTGATCGTCAAAAGGTTAGGGTACTCCTTTCTCATCGCGCTCTCTTCTTCCCAAGTAATTTCCTCCACATTTTGGCTTCTCCAATGCACCTTTACATAGTGGATATCCTTGGTTCAAAGTTGCTGAACTTTTCGGCTTGAGAGCATTACAGGCACCACTTTGCGATGGATCTCCGACATACTTCTTGGAGAATGATACATGGAACACATTATGAACGCCGGACATAGATGGTGGTAGAGCCGGTTGATATGCTACATTACCCGTCGATTGGGATCTCATATGGTCCCATATACCTGGGGCATAGCTTCCCCTTCTTACCAAACCGTTTCGGACCTCGCACCGGTGACACCTTCAAGAACACCGTCACCCACCGCAAACTCCGGATCTCGACGCCGATTATCCGCATAGTGCTTCCGTCGAACTTGAGCAGTCTTTACTCTCTCTTTGATCCGATCAATCACTCCGGCAAGTTTCTTCAACAAACTCCGGGTCCTACAATTCTTCTTTCCCCTACTTCATTCCATAACAGAGGTGTACGACATTTTCTCCCATAGAGAGCTTCATATGGGGCCATCCGAATTGTAGCCCGATAACTATTGTTGTAAGCAAACTCAATAAGTGATAGCTTCTCATCCCAAGCTCCTTTGAAATCTAATGCACAAGCTCGAAGCATATCTTCCAAAATTTGAATGGTTCGCTCCGACTACCCGTCCGTCCCGAGGATGGAAAGCTGCGAACTTCAACTTTGTTCCCATAGCTTTCGTAATCCTTCCCACAATTTTGATGTAAAACGGGGGTCTCGCCGGATACTATACTCGAACGCCATGAAGTCCGACTATATTATCAACATATAACTTGGCCAGCTTCTCCATGGTATACCGAGGTCCGACCGCAATAAATCGAACTGCCTTGGTGAGTCGATCTACTATAACCCAAACGCATCCACCGACCTTGGTGTCAAAGGTAAGCCGGTGAGAAATCCATGGTGATACAATCCCACTTCCATGCGGGTTCGTAACGGCCGTAGTAAACCCGGGTCTTTGTCTCTCCGCTTTAACTTGTTGACAATTCGGACATTGAAACACGAAACGAGCTATATCAGCTTTCATACCCCTCCACCAATAGAGTCTTCTTAGATCATGGTACATATTGGTACTTCCTGGATGTACCGAATATGGAGTGTAATGAGCTTCAGTCATAACTCAGCCTCTGATATCGCAGTCTTCGCTCTCAGTATACATAACCGTCCACGATACTTGAGTACTTTGTCCGATTCCAAGGTAAAGTCGGGATGCACCGTCCCGAGATATGGATCCCGTAGGATTGCTACCTTGACTTCATCAATTAGGCTCGGCGAGATCTTCAATGCGAACATCATAGTGAACTTATGAATCAAGCCTTGCTCAACCCGGATCTTCTGCGTTTCGATAATATGGTCTTCATCAATTTCCATCGAACTCGAGGCTGCAGCACACAATGCGGATTTGTACTCGGTCCCGCCTTAGGTTTCGATGCCCACTTTCTACTTAAGGCGCAGCCACCACATTTGCTTTACCCGGATGGTACCGGATGTCGCAATCATAATCTTTTAACAATTCCAGCCATCTTCTCGTCTCATATTCGGATCCTTCGAGTGAAGAGATACGTTAAGCTTTTGTGATCCGACTTGATCCGAAACTTCTCACCGTACAAATAGTGTCTCCAAGTCTTGATTGCATGAATAACCGCTGCTAACTCCAAGTCATGCGTAGGGATAGTTCTTCCATGCCTTTTAACCGTCTTGATGCGTAAGCGATCACCTGTTCTCCTTGCATCAAAACACACCCAATACCCAACCCCGAAGCATCCGTATATAGAGTAAACGGTACGCTTGGTTCGGGGATGGTCGGGATAGGTGCAGACAAGTCTTGACTTCAAAGTCCGGAAGCACTTTTCACACTCATCTGTCCATATAAATTTCTCTCCCTTCTTGGTCAATCCGGTGAGTGGAACCGCGATCCCGGAGTAATCTTCCACGAATCTTCTATAATAACCAGCCAACCCAAGGAAACTACGAATCTCGCAACAGATTTCGGTGCTTCCCATCCTACTATAGCAGCTATCTTGCTTGGATCAACCTTGATACCATCTCCGGATACAACATGGCCCAAGAAAGCTACTTCCTTCAGCCAAAACTCGCACTTCTTGAAGTTTGCATAAAGCCTCACATCCCTCGGCGTTGTAGGGCTGCTCTCAAATGCGCTGTATGAGTCTCCATGTCCTTAGAGTAAATCAATATGTCGCGATGAATACGATGACCGAAGTGTCCCAACATGTCATGGAACACTCGGTTCATCGGTTCCATAAACGACGCGGAGCATTGGTCAGCCGAAAGACATAACCCGGGAAACTCATAATGTCCATACCTCGTCCCGAAGCAGTCTTCGGAATATCTCCGGCCTTGATCTTCAATTGGTGATACCCCGATCTGAGATTGATCTTTGAGAAAACCTTTGCACCCTGCAGCTGATCGAATAGATCATCGATCCTGGGCAAAGGATACCGATTCTTGATCGTCAACTTGTTCAGCTCACGATAGTCAATACATAGCCGTACACTTCCATCTTTCTTCTTGACCAACAACACAGGTGCTCCCCAAGGCGAAATACTAGGTCGTATGAAGCCCTTATCCAACAATTCTTGTAATTGGGTCTTCAACTCCTTTAGTTCGGTTGGGGCCATCCCGTATGGCGCTTTAGACACCGGAGCCGATCCTGGTATAAGATCTATCACAAACTCGTAGCCCCGTCGTGGTAAGCCCGGAAGATCTTCCGGAAATACATCCGAAAACTCCCGAACCACATCTATATCTTCTATCTCGAGTGACTCTCCTGTGAGGTCGACTATAGATACGAGATAACCCACTCCCCCTTTCTCCAAGCATCTCTTAGTCTTTAGGGCGGAGAGGGATCAACTTCCGCTTCATAGATAGCTTAATTCCAAATAAACCCGTATTCTTTCCCCTCCTTGTCGGTAAGCATAAGCTTCCTTTCACCACATAAAAGGACGGCCGAATGATGGCCTAGCCAATCCATTCCTAAAATGACATCAAAATCTGCCATCTCAAGTATTACTAGGCCCGCCTCTAAGTCTCGGCCCTCGATACTTACAGACATGGTCCATAATACTTGGTCAAAGCCACTTCGACTCCTAGTGGAGAGCCGAACCATCAAGCTTGGGTTCAATTGCTTGATTGGTAACTCCATTCGCTTCCCAAAAGAAACAGAAACAAAGGAGTGCGTGGCCCCAGAGTCAAATAATACTCTGGCGGGTAAACCGGCTACATTTACAATTCCTGGAATATATTATTTAGGGTTTCATGTTGGTCGGAAACCAACAGAGATCACAAACTACCCTCACAGAGCTGACCGGTGGCATGTACCTGTCGCAGCTCTGTGGGGAAGACTGGCGACCGGTATGGTCAGCCGGTCCCCCACAGATAACCTCCCGAGAGGTAGCGGTCGCAACATACCGGTCGCACTATGTGTAACCGGTATAGTCGACCGGTATGTCTCCGGAAGACCATACATGGGTTCTTCGACCGCCGTCGATCATCCTCCATGGATTTTCGGGGTTTCTCCTATCCATCCTAAGTCTAGGCTTTGAGTTAGAGCTATCCCCTAACTCATTCAAGTCTCGTTTCGATGAATATCATCTCGAAACTCGAATCTAGGGTTTGACGGCAACTTAGGGTTTATTGGCCAATTTAGGGTTTTAGATCAATACCTACTTTACATGGTATTGATCCACCCACATAACTAACATAGGGTAAGAAGATGGATCCAAACACTTACCGTTGACAGGTGTAGCGAGAGCTTCGTCAAACGGTAATGGCGGCACCTCCTTCTTCTTCCTAGCTCCTTCTCCTTTCCAAGCTCTTTCTCTTCTCTACGGTTTGTGAGAGACAATGGAAAGGATTTGAGGGGTTTAAGGGTGTATTTATAGGCTAGAAATAGGGTTTAGTAACCCTACTAGGATTAGGAAACTTCTAGGATTCGAAATCAGGAAAGCGGGACCCGCAGAGATCAATTTCCAAATTCCCGCACATAGCTGTGCAGGCCATACCGGTCGACCGGTACCATCATCCGGTACCATCGACCGGTATACCTAAAATCAGGTATATTGGTCGACTTCGGTCCGATTTCACTGTTTGTTATCCGCTTGCCCCGTCTGGCTCGGTGATGATCGGAAGACCTGTCACGACACAAAACCAAGGTTTAGACCGGGTTTTCAGAGTGCGGGTCTTACATTCATAGTCTTTCGAGCATCCTAAAGGTTCATAGCAATAAAGCTACTTAAGAGGATATTCTAGTTTTTATTCCCGAAGGTTTATAGCCGTAGAGCTTCCAAGAAGAATATTCCAATTTTTAATCCCAAAGGTCCAAAGTTGGTAACAACTTCAAAGATGAGTCATTCAGTATCACCCTAAAAGTGACCTTCTGAGTTCTTGCTCATTTCAGAATCAAATGCAGAGCCCTAACTCATTCAAAGATCAAGTCAATCTCAGCCTATTAGTGAATCAAATGTAGAGCCCTAGCTCTTCCAAAGATCAAGTCAATCTCAGCCTATTAGTGAATCAAATGCAGAGCCCTAGCTCATCCAAAGTTCAAATCAATCTCAACGTATTAGGGAATCAAATGCAGAGCCCAACCCCATCCAAAGTTCAAATCAATCTCAGCCTATTAGTGAATCAAATGCAGAGCCCTAGCTCATCCAAAGTTTGATTCAATCTCAGCCTATAAGTGAATCAAATATAGAGCCCTAGCTCATCCAAAGTTCAAATCAATCTCAGCTTATTAGTGAATCAAATGCAGAGCCCTATCTCATCCAAAGATCAAATCAATCTTAGCCTATAAGTGAATCAAATGCAGAGCTCTAGATTATTCAGAAAATTAATCTCAAAATCTCAATCAAAAGAGCCTTAGTTCAATCAAAGAAAAGATAGCAAGTCCTCCATCCAAACAAATCAAAGCCAAGCCCAAGCTTGTGCAACCAGCCTTGTATTCGCAGCCTAGCTCCATACAAGAAAAGGCCCAGCCTACAAATGAGCCTTGTATTCACAGCCCAGCTTCATACAAGAAGAGGTTTATCAGCCTACAAATGGATCAAGCCGGGTTCAAGCCCGCACGTACCTAGCATCATGAGTTCCACCTAAGCAAGAAGAAGTTCCTAGCCTACAAATGAGCCTTGTATTCATAGCCTAGCTCCATACAAGAAGAGGTTTATCAGCCTACAAATGGATCAAGCCGAGTTCAAGCCTGCGTGTACCTTGCATCATGAGTTCCACCTCAGCAAGAATAGGTTCCCAACCTATAAATAAGCCTTGTATTCACAGCCTGGCTTCATACAAGAAGAGGTTCATCAGCCTAAATATGGATCAAGTCGGGTTCAAGCCCGCGCGTACCTTTCATCATGAGTCCCACCTCAGCAAGAAAAGGTTCTCAGCCTACAAATCAGCCTTGTATTCACAGCCTACCTTCATACAAGGAGAACAATCATCAATTTTCCAAGAAGAGCAAACCTTCTTGCCAGTCGAACTACGTTCGGAGCTTGATTTCTAGGACACCCTTAAAATACGTAGGCTGTTTAGGACAAATTACCCTAAGTGCGGCCCAATAAGCAATCTCACTCATATCCCAAAAATGTGGTTCTTTTGACTTTAGCTTTCAATTAGTAACAATCTCGGCTAAAGAGGGGCATCTGTAAGCACCCCATTTTTGCTACCCTTAGCATATGTGAACCCATATGGCAGGTTTTTGGTTTTTAACCCAAAGGTTTGTAATTCTCTAATGAACCCCACAGCAGGGTCTTAGGTTATTACCTACTTGGATGTACAGGTCGTGAAATTATCTTCGAAATGAGACCTAAATCATCAAATTCTGACATCAAACAATGAAGATATCGCAGTTTGAGCATTTACGTAATTATCGTATGATGCATGCATTATCATTTAAACTTCAAATCATCATATCTTGGTAATCTGATATCGGAATCAGATGATTCAAAAGCCAAAAGTGACCTTATTTTCAGTCCTCTTCAAAGTGGACATGAAAAATCCCGAACAAAGGTCACCAGTGGACCCCATGCAAACTTTCATGCAAAACTATCGTTAGAACTTCAAAGCTTCATATCTTTGCCGTTCTACGTCGGATATAGAAGATTCCAAGGCCATTATTCTTCATTTGTGGTCTTTTACAAAGTGGACGTGAAAAATCTCAGGTAGAAGTCTCCGAAGGGTCCCATGCAAAATTACACATGGAAATGGTCATTTAATCTTTAAAAATTCTTATTTTGGTCACCCCATATCCAAATCAGGTGATTTCAGTTTCATTATGTTCCATTTTTTGTACTCTACAAAGTGGACGTAATGGATTTCTGGTAGAAGTCTCTGAAGGATCCCATGCAGAATGGTTAGCCAAATTATCGATAATTGACTTGCTTAAACTTCAAAAAGTCATAAGTTAGCCATTTTATTTCCAAATGAGGTGATTCAAGTTCCATATTCCTCATTTTTAGTGTTCTGCAAAGTGAACGTAGAAAATTTGGAATAGAGGCTATCGAAAAATTCCATGTGGAATGGTGGCAGAAATGGACTATGAAATGATAAAAAAAAGTCAACTTTGGTCCAAACCAGCTCAACCAAACCTAGTCATCCCAGTCTTGGCCCAACCCAATTAACCTAAGCTAGCTATCAATCTCGATTAGTCTTGCTTGACCCAATCCGGACCGGTCCTGACCAATTCATGTCGGTGCATATGCATGTATTTCTTTTATATATTATTTATATGTTTATATAATGTATAGTATATTATAATATATCATATAATATATACATATGTTTTATACATAAAATTATATTATATATGAATATATTAATATATTATATATTTATATATATGTTTTATATATAAAGAGCAAGTAAGATCCAATTGGAAAAGAAAAATGGAAAGAATTGGAAAAAAGAGAAAGAGAAGCAAGTCGGTGGGGGAGCTGCCAAAGAAAAATAAATCAATAAATAAAGGAAACTTACAAACTGGCCACGGGTTTGGTTTAAGAAAGAGAACAGCAGGAGCTGTCACCCGGGGAAAAAAATAAAAGGAGAAAGTAAATCATGAAAAAAAATCTCAAAAAACGAAAAGATTGAGAGGAGATATGGAGATCGAAGGGAAAAGAGGAGAAGAAATTGAAATTGAGAATAAGAGAGAGGCCAAATCTAAAAAAAAAAAAGAGAGAAAGAGAAAGGGCCAAGAGAGAGAAGAAGATATGGAGAGAGGGCCGAGAGAGAGAAGGAGGAAAAAAAGAGAGGAAAAAAATCAGAAGGAGAAAAGAGAGAGAGGGCATTGAGAAAACAGAACCAAGAGAGGGGACGAGGGGATTTTTTGGGGAGATCTGGGAAGAAAGGACTGGAGTTGAAGAATAAGGGAAAAGGGGGAAGGAAAAGAGAAAGAAAAGAGAGATCGGGAGGAAGAAAAAACCAGAAAAAGCGAGAAAGTTGGGAGGAGATCGAGAAGAAAAGAACAGACGAGAAGAGAAGAAGAAGAATAAGAAGAGGACGAGAGAAGAAAGTAGCTGGGAGAGGGAACTTATAGTTGTGCATCAGGTAAACCACCACCCCCATTTTCTTTAACTTCCATCTACCTCACCATTGCACACCTGCACATGCAGCACCCCAACACCTGTCCACCCACACCGACCTTTCTTCCGTAATAGAATTAAGCCACTCACCGACTCTTTAGCCCACCATCATCTGCCTTATGTTGCTTCAGCCGAACCTAGCCACACTCCCTCCTCCCAAACTAAACCCAATAACCACACCTGTAACACAGTTGCCACCTTCAACTTCATCTCTCAACCACCTGTCTGCGGCCTTGCCAAACCACCGCAACACCTATCTTCCTCAAAACCCAGCCAACGAGCACCATATCACATGCCCTCATCACCCCTCAACCTTACACCTGTCCAATACACTACAACCAGTCCATCAAACCAACACCATAATCCCACTACTCCCTCATTACCTTGATCAACATCTTCCCCCCATCCCTTGGAAACCAAGATATCAGATCACCTGTCCAGCCACACTCCACTTGTCCAAAGTCCCCAACAGATCTAGACCAACCGAATATTACTGCAACTTCTTCATACTCCCACCTAATCACCCTGCTAGATGAACCGAATACCACATCTTCACCATCAATACCATCTCCATGGTCAATACCTCCTGCTATCCATCCCAACACAGCCTGTTACAACACCTAAGAGGATTACTTCGTCCCCCAATTACTACAGACCACTTCCCCTCATCCAACCATCTAATCAGCATTCCTTATCTTACCCCCGATCTTCCCATCAAATATGGGCCATTGATCGAACCTATGATCATAATATGCTTGAATAAAATCTGAATTTTAATTTTTTATCATGTTGCAATGATGCCCATCCAAAATTTGATCCATTGAATCTGAAATTTGTTTTGATCATGTGTTGAAAATATGTCCATTGATATTGAATTAATATTTGAATGAGTGAATTCGACTAATTTGAGCAATTGATTTTTAATGTGAATTTAATCTGAACCGTTGATCTTTAAGATCTAATCATGTGAATGGATGATTAATTAATCTGAACCGTTGGTTTCAATTTTATGATGATTTAATGATGAATTAATTTGAGCCATTAAAGTTTGATTTACTGATGTTAATATGATCTGAACTGTTGACTTAAGATCTTGAATTAATTTAAATCGTCGATCAAATGTGATCTTGGTCGCATTATTGATGATCGATGCATTGAATCTTACCATAGGTCTGAAAGTATGTTTTAATACATTGACTCACATGCTTACTGCCATGTTTAGATACTTATTGCTATGTTTGGATGATCACTGCCATGTTTAGATGCTTATTGCTATGTTTGGATGATCACTCCCATGTTTAAATGCTTATTGCTATGTTCGGATGATCACTATCATGATTAGATGTTCACTACCATGTTTGGATGATCATTGCCATGTTTAAATGCTCACTGTCATGTTTAGATGCTCACTGTCATGTTTAGATGATCACTGCCATGTTTGATTGCTTATTGCTATATTTAGAGTATCTACATGCCATATTTGGATAAATGGCTATATTTGGAGCATTCATATGCTTTGTTTAGATTGTGCATACCATGTTTGCCATATTTCATGTGTTGCTATATTTGGTAGAATAAATAGATTTTTTATCATATTTAGTAAAATCTTAATAATTACCATTTTAAGTCTTACTATGCTTAAAAAATAGCATATAAGATCTTACCTTTTGGATGATTCATGCCATATTTTGCATTCTATGTTTGGTACTTGCCATATTGATATATAGATGCATATATTGTTTTCTTGCCATATTAGATCTTACCATGCTTAGATTAGCATACTAGATCTTGTTATATAGGTTCTTGCCTTATTTACAATTCGTGCCATATTTTGCATTCTATGTTTGGTACTTGCCATATTGATATATAAATGCATATATTGATTTCTTGTTATATTAGGTCTTACCATGCTTAGATTAGCATACTAGATCTAGCCATATAGGTCCTTGCCTTATTTACAATACATGCCATATTTGAGATATTTTTAACAATCTTGCTATATGTGTATTTCTTGCCATAAATTTGTTATATGCCATATTTAGATGAATAATTTATTTTTGGCAATAGTTTAATTTATGCAACACCCTAGCTGAACTGCCATGTATACACACTTCTAGAAGACAATCTAGGCGTGGGGACGTGCATTTAGGCACCCACATTCTTGGGAAGGGCATAATGGGAAATAATAAAAATCTTAATAAAGAAAGAGAATGCTTTGCCAAACCTTCCAAAATTAGAATTCAGGATGAAAAGGTAACTCAGGATGATTTTGCCCCTCAGTAAACCCTAAACCTAGAATAGGTTCTCAATCCTAAACCTAGAATAGGTTCTCAACCATAAACCTAGAATAGGTTCTCAATCTTAAACCTAGAACAGGTTATTTTAGCCATTCCCGAACTACGCGGATTCTGATTCCTAGGGTAACCCTAGAATACGTAGGTCATTTGGGAGAACCCCAAATTCAGATCCACACCTTAGTCCACTCGGACTACCCATTGATCCACTAGGATATTTATCCCCATTCTGATCCAGCCCAAACTATGCGGATTCTAATTCCTAGGTCAAACCATAAGATACGTAGGCTATTTAGGCGAATCCCAAATTCGATTCCATACCTTAGTCCACTCGAATTATTTATATTCACTAGGATGTCCATCCATTTTTTGACCCAGTTAGGGTTATCCACATTTCAATCCAGAATAAGGTTATCCATATTCCAACCCATAAAGGGTTATCCACATTTCGACCCAAATAGGGTTCTCCATATTTTGACCCAGAAAGGGTTATCCATTCTTAGATCCACTAGGACTATTTATCAGTTCGCATGGACTATCCAGATACTAACCTATAGGATTTCTCATCATTTCAATCATAAACTTCAACTTGAACAATGAACTTAGTCATGCACAAGCATAAATCACAGCCATAACTTTAATCACACCTAAACTACAATGGTAAACCTGATTTTTGGAATAATTTTGTGATACATAGGCAATCTGATGGATATATATCGGTTCAATGATATCAAACCACTTGGTTTGGTTTGGTTTAATAGATAGAGTCTAGTATAAGAAAGGCATAGGAGGCCGATTTTGATCGGACGGTTTGGGTGCCTAACCCCTTCCCATTACCATAACCTGACGCTTACCCAATCTCTGATGGACTAGAAATCTAATCTAAGGGTCATGACTCAATCGAAGTTTTACCTTAGGGTGAGATTTCACATTTTCTTAGGTCCTAGACCTTAATCTAGGTGGCGACTTCTAAAAAGATTACGATCTTTGTCCTCACACCGGGTTGCAAGCCCTCGCCAGTTGGGGCATACATACTGGTATGAGGTAGAGTATCAGGGGGGTGCTGGCAGTGTGTGATCTATCAGGCTCTAGATCTATCTCTATCTTGTAGTGATTATTATGGGATGATAGTGGTGTGTGATCTGTTAGGGGTGCTCACACTCTCATGTATAGAGGTGTGGTTGTAGCCTATCCTTGCCATAACACATTGTAAACTTAAACCAGACCCAAGATATGAATATGACATCATGCGTATGTTTGGAGCATTGTTTTGTTTCTCACTGAGCTAAGTTGTAAGCTCACCCCACGTATACATTTTCTTTTTAGTTGATAATGTAGGTACTACTATAGAAGACTACATCAGTGCACTGTCTTATGAACATGTGGCAGCCACGGATGCACAGCCAGTGGTGGACGAGCATATTTTACATGCAAGTGTTTTCATTGTGGTTACTCTTACGGTTTGGTTTTAGGTTAGATTACGAGACTTGTAATAGTTCATTATTTTATGTTCTGGTACACTTGAGATAATTGGTTTATTTATTACTTATCATTGTCGACTCTCAGTTCATTTTAATACAATTTTGCTATTTACTTACTATCTCTGATTATGTGGAATGTATGGTTTGATTGTTGGAACGATCCTATGTGATCTTCAGTTGAGCTGTTGGTTCTTTAAACAGTTCATTCACACTTCTGGTTAGACCAGAATTGGGGTGTAACACTCTTACTCCCCTTAATGTGATGGAGGGAGTTTAACTGCTAAGTGGGACCCACTAGGGGCAATTAGTCTGGGAAGAATATCTTCATTTGGATCCAAACACGTGTAGACCACATGGAAATTTGGGGATAGTGGTCTGGGCTTATCCGATTGCAAGGTCCGATCTCAGAGTAGGGCCCTATAATGGGTCTAGTGCGTCCAGACAGAGTCTCACTATTGTCAATTGATCACTATGAGACATTTCTTACCTGGTTTCGCTAAATATTCTAAGCCGTTATCACTTTAGTCCCTTTTATGGTAAGAAAACCTAGCACAAAAAGGAAAACCAAGATTAGGTCGGGTTTCCCTGGTGTGATTTTTACAACTTCCCCCTAAAAGAATTTCGTTCCCAAAATTTCTGCTTACATTGGATATTAAACAAGTGGGGGTACTTCTGCTTCATCATGGCTTCATCTTCCCAGGTTAGTTCTTCAACGGATTGGTTCTTTTAGACCACATTGACATAGTGGATGTCATGGTGCCGAGGTGTTGAACCTCCTTGTCTACTATCTCCATTGGTTTCAGCTCAAATGTTAGATTTTCATTTAACTGAGTGGGCTCTGCCTCCAGTACATGAAATGGGTCCTTAACATACTTTTTCAACATGGACATACAAAAAATGTCGTGGACATTAAATAGCAAGGGTGGTAAGGCCAGCTAGTATTCCACCGCCCCACATCTTTTCAGGACTTTGTAGGGTCCCACGTACCAAGGGCACAATTTTCCCTTCCTACCGAACCACTTTAGTCCTCTCTTTTAGCTAAGTGGCACTTTCTGAAATATAAATTCTCTGATTGAATTTGAGGGATCCCTAGCTATGTAGAGAAAAATTTGGTCTCACCCTTCCTTTTTGCAAATCATCCTTTATGGTTCTCACCGAAGGGTCATTGTGTATTTCTGCCACCACTTCGTTAACCAAGTCCGGTTTAATCTGCAAGGTAGCTAATTAGCTGGACAGCTCGACAACCAATTCCTATATCAGTCTCTCTTGTGTGGAATCTAGGGCATTTGCTTCTAGATTAGATTCCAATGTCAGCATAGGAGCAATATGCTCGATTCTGGCTTGTGGGCTTTCCTCTATTCTTGTCAGTCCTTTCCAACTCAATGCATCAGCTACCACGTTGCCTTTTCAAGAGTGGTACTGTATGTCACAGTCATAGTCCTTCAGTAGCTCTGACCATCTCCTTTGTCTCTTATGGTTTTCAAAGACTATCGCCAATAATCTCGTAATGCACTCATTAACTTATATCTCTTTTATCATTATTGCCCTATCCTGATATCCCTTTATTTATCCTGACAATCTGCTCTTGATTGTTCACTTATTGCATATCCAACATGTCTACTTATAAGCATTAGGGTGTATGCTTAGCTTCATTAATTCAACCAAACCCTTTTGGCCTTTACTAATCATAATATTCAACCTTGGGACTAATTCAATAGCAATTGTACTAATCCAAGTACTATCAATCTTATAACTCTTGATTCCATCCTTGTATCTACACTTAGGTATACTTTTCAAAATATCTTGCTAATGTTAAGATTCATACCGATATAACCATCTACAACCCTACTCGAGGACTATCTACTATTTATAGCTACTCTCGTTCGTTCACGCTTCTTGCTCACACAATCTTTTACTGACCATGACTCATATCTGTCTATTGAGCATTCTAAAAAAAAAACAGGTACTCTATTATTTCACCTGAGGTTTCTTGGTTATAGAAATTAATCTAAAGCAATTATCTTTCTTCTAATACTTACTTTATCAAGGAAGCATCTTATCCACAAAGGTTAGAAAAGTGGGAAATTATAACATATATCCAACAGCAGTTTAGTCCTTTGTTTCGAATATGATGAGGGACTTTTGTGGTATCATGTGTATCTAGGTTTGAATGATCAAAATAAATCTATGGTGACAAAACCGATAACCAAATGATTGTTAGATTACAAGGTGGTCTAAATATGTAGAGGTGGAGGCTCTAAAGATCCTAGGGCTATGGATTATATGTTTTTATGAGTTCGTGGTACCATCGGTCAAGACACTGCAAAAAGTAATCTGGAGATTCATGTGCATTAACAAACTCATGGATATAATCGAAAGGATGCACGTTCATAGTTATTACATTTTCAAGCTGTCCTATCTTGATTCACATCGTCGAAGATGAGGCTAGCTTAGATTAGTACGATCAAGACTAAATCTAAGGGAGCGAAATCTATAAACCAAATTTATATGTTGAATCAAGGTTTTCTATCAAGGCATGATAATTTAAAATCAAAAATGTGCATCATCTATAATCAAAAGGGTAAGTCAAATGATGCATTGTCTACTACATACACTAATCTAATTATATGGCCACTGTTCACCCATCATTGTTGGATTTGGCCCAAGATCCTTCCCTTTGATGTATCTAAAGATTTGTCCGTAGTCACCTTATGGCTTCCTACTACTAGAAAAATCTATATCTCTTCCTTTCTGACCCATCCCAAACTAATTCTTTTGCAATCAAATTAAGGCAATGGCTCTAATTCCAAAAAGAATATCAGAAGCTCCCCCTTTTACGTAAATGTCTGCCACCACATTTACCTCTCTGCAATAATTTATGTACCAAATATGACAATGCTACATCTGCATCAAAATTTTATTTCACTGTTGCCGAAACCTCCAAGGGAGATTGTTAGATCTCAAGCATGATACAACAACTTTCGAAGCGCTTTCAAGCCACAAATATTTAATTCCCAACTAACGAGCTTCTCTTATGCCTCGCACAGTTGTTGTTACTTTGGCTTCAACATTAGTAGCTATGTTGATATAATAGAGATAACAAAGAGAACCTTATCAATCCAATCTCTTAATACTCTACCTAAACAAGCTTCAACTGGACTTCCCAAGGAACTTCCATCCACATTTAGCTTGTACTAGTTCTTTGGTGGTTTGTTCCAAGTTAGTGGAATAATTCTGCAAGGCTTACCATCCCTTGTTTTCAGATGTAATCTGTTAGCTAGCAATAGATCGGTTGTTGTCTTGATGACCATTGGCTTAAAAGGCTCTCTTTATAGCTTTAATGATTCCAATATGAGATGGTTTAACAACTTCAAAGCAACTCCATATTATGTCTATTTTTGGCAAGCACTTGGATTGCGTCAAATTCACTTTCATGGTAGTTTTTATCCTTCTCATTAACTAATACTCCACATTTTTCACAACACAAATTAGGAATTTCAATTGTTCTGACTAATACATAATGATAGCTAGACTCGAATGTGGAGATCTATAGTACATTCCAAAACTGCTACACTACTTCCCAATTCCTAATAGTAGTGAGGGTGTTGTCATGAAACCTAAATGCAATATTTTTTCCTACCATTTCTTATTAAAGAATACCCCGAGCATAATCCATGGCCAGCTTTCATTATCTAATTGTTTTCTTCGTGCTGCCCCAATATCATGAATTTAACTTAACATCTCAGAATTTTGGTAGTATATCATCTCTAGTCCATGGAATATCTATTAAAGAAAATCTCTGTCTTAAATTCTAATTTTTTTTGTTTTCCGTGTGGCTCCAGAAACACTGTTCGGATGGTGTTTGTCTCTGGAGCTTTTGTTTGGAAGATCGTAGGAAGCTTACTGTGATTGTCCAGCCGCTCATCCAGTTGTACATAATGTGTGACCGGAATGCCCCACCGGACACTTCTCAAGTAGTCTTAGAGCTGTCTGGTCACATGTCCAGTTGCAGCTCCGGCTGCAACATAAGTTGTATTTTGTGACCGGATGGGGCTTTTTCCCCCTTTTTGTAAGGCTTTAAACTTTAAACTCCATTATTTTTTTATGTGGAAGGACGTTCTCCCTAAATCAATTCCTCAAGTATTCAACCATACTTCTACATGTGTTTCCATCACCTCTTCAGCTTCCTTGTCATTTCTCCATTTCCAAATCCTTAGCTTTACTTGGGTGTATCCAAATGGGAGAATGTGAGGTCTTTGGCTCATACCTTACTCTATTCGTTACAAACTACTGCTGCCTACACCTACACTCATGTGGCTGTTTCCGAGTACCTCTCTATTTAGATGGGCTAACCCGATTTCCTCATAAGATTAGCCCACAATCCAACCAAAGCCCATGGCAAAGGCAATCTCAACTATGGTTCACAAGCACCACAACCCATTTTGGAACTAACACAACTACGTCTAGATTAGCCCATACGGTTCATGTTGTAAAACACTTATTTTCAGCACCAGTACTGACTTCAAGGATATTTTTGGAATATTACTTTCAAATTTTAGAATCCCTAAAACATGAATATTAAAACCTTATGAGTTGAAATTGGTGTGGCTTTGATTTGAGATGAACCCAAGCCTGAGAGGGTTACGATCTTTTTATTGGACATGTATAGAAAATTCATTCATGTGCTTTGGTGGATAATGATATAGACACTCTTCTCGAAGCCTCTTTATACATTCTTCACCAATGTGAGTCTTCATATAGATTAACTAAGAGAGTCTTTATGAAATCTTCTTCTTTGAATCTTGAAGAGTACATTTCTTGAAACCTAGAAGATTTTCACTCCACCCTTGAAGAGCTTAAGCTTTCCTATACCTGTTTACATCCTAGATAGATTGTAACTCCATTAAGCTACAAACACATCCTATAGGAGTTATAGTCCACTAATGGAGTTTACATCCTATAAGTGAAGTGAGTTACTTTTCCTTAACTCCATCAAAACTACTTTCTTGTTCTTAGATCTTTAGAAAATTTTTAGAATCTGTCTACACCCTTTACGTAATGTTTAGCCCATTTAGGCATATCTTCCACTCATAATCTGGGAGAACATTATTCATAAATGTTATAGCCCCTTGACATATCTTTCATTTGCCACTGAAATCAAGTCATTCCAATCCGTATTGCAGAAGTTACAATCATTTATCTGAAGTCACACAAGTTTGTCAATTTTATACATCTCGAGCTTGTGATGTACCTTGTTCAATTCACTCTCCCAATCCGTTGATTTGAAAAGTCAAGGTTGGCTTACATCACAACCTCTAGATTTACAACCAACACTTGGTTAGTGAATAACTATAGGTTACTGCCATATAGGTTTAACCCACTTTGTTCTTAGGAATCCTAGGTGTCTTACTTTGTTTCTAATAGTAAAATCTTGACAAAACCATAAGCACCATTGGATCATCATGAAAGTCTTATACCTAGTTAGACTTTACAATAGCTTAGTCTTTATGAGTTATGTATAGTTATTTATTGAAAAAATTTCATCTACAATCCATCAATGATCGTTAACATCATCTACACCCACAAGAATATCGAATCATCACCTAGGTCCACTTAACTAACAGAAATTACTAAATTTGTTGAAATACAATTTTACCCCTCAGATAAAAATTTAAAAAAAAAAAATTTATGTTCATTTATGAATTTAGCCTTCAAATGTTACTTATCCATGCTGAGAAATTTCACTCTCTCTCGGGTTCATTCTCACTCAAGCCCTAGTCCCCTTTGCGTTGAGAAGAGCTCCCGAATCACCCAAGCATGCTCCCTACTCCGATGGCAGCATCCCATCTCCGTAATCACCCAAGCCTGCTCCCTCTGCATTGAGAAGAGGTCCCGAATCACCTAACCTGCTCCCGGTTCGTTGAGAAGAGCTCCCAAACCAGATCCGCCATCCAGGGTCTTCCTTGGTCGATAAGAAGTCGAAGAACGACAAGAGTTTTGCTATTCAGCTCTTGACACACAAATTTCTCCAGAACCCGTAAAACAAGCAAACCAAAAAAGAGAATATGAAATGTCAACACAACACTCACTCAATAAGAAGCACACAGGATCATTAGAATTATTTGTATGTCATATATAGACAAGGATATCGAACTAAATCTATTCGTAAATTTTTTTGAATTCCCAATTCAACTATCAGGTTAGGGTTTGGGTTTCGTTTCATACCTCATGAAATATTGGAGAAAAAGTATCCCCCTGGTAGTCGAAGAAGAAGAATTTGTGGAGAAGAGGGGATTGAACGAAAAATGAGTGGTTTCATACCTAATGAAGAAGAAGTTGTGGGGAATAGTGGTTTTATGTCGGTTTTCATCGTCCTCGTCGAGTAGAGGTAGGGTTGCAGAGGATTGCTCGATTTAGCTAGCTTTGTTGCAAGAATAACTATGGTCGGGGAAGATGAAGGCACCATTGACGGCAAAGAAGAAAAAGCTCAAGTTCGTAGTCCTCGTCCTTGTCGAGTAGAGTTAGGGTTTCGTCCTCGTCATCCTCATCGAGAAGGAAAATCACAAGTTCTATTACAGTTTCACTTCTATTAGTGTTTCGAAGTGAAACAGTTCGAAATAGAGGGAGGTTTCGAAGCAAATATCAAAAGGTTATATTGGTCTTTTCAATCTACAAAAAGGGTATTCTCGTCTGTGAAAAATTCCAATCTACCTGACGTCAGCATCTAACGGGAATCAACTGACGGAGTGGAGTTCTTTGATTACCACAACCAAAGTTTTGGGGTGTAGATGATGTTTTGGCATTCTTATGGGTGTAGATGATGTTAACGATCTTTGATGGGGTGTAGATGAAATTTTTTATTATTTATTTGTTTTGAATGGCTCAAGACCTCAGCCATTGTTGTGTAATTGTAAACTGCATCACAATTTTACTTAAAGAAACAATTTACTTAAATGTATTATGGTCTTCTCTTTTGTTCCATCTAATTTAGTTTTGCAACTATTTAAAGGGATCTCATGTTACTATTATTTTTTTTCGTATAATGTTTTTAATTAAACCATAATCATCAATTTACACAACTGGTGGTGTTACGTACATTGGATGTTGTGCAACGTGTGACGGAGCATCATGCCTTGATACCAAGTTGTCACAACCCATTTTTGGATCAACAAAAGTGTGACCGGACCTTTACACAATTAACATGGTCAAACACAGAACCACGTTAAGCCGTGTATACCAACCAACCCTTAACCATCCAAACCACAATCGTACATGTCAATCAGAGATAAACAACTAGGCCAAAAAGGTCTTAAGGACCCTATGTGACTGAGCTGGCTCAGCAAACAGCTGGTCATGTTGTCGGCCCTGGGGTGCCCCCGGCACTAAGTCTTAAGGCCTTAGTCGGCCCAATGGCCAAGCGACCCTATAGCCATGTGGACCCAGGAGCCGAGCCGGGGGATACTATCCGACTGTAGGTGCCACCAACTAGTCTGCCGACTGAGTTCAGCTCCAAAATAAATCTAAGAATATCATCTGTCCGTAGATGATAGCCTGACAGATTGTTCTGTTGGCACATCCGCCGAACAGACCCCTAAGAGAGCCAGGGGCAAGGGCATTTCCCCATTCACGGGCTCGGGTCCATCAACTGAGTCTGAGAAACCAGACTCAATGGGGATGATGAAGTGGAAAACTTGGGTTTGCTTCCCCAACTTCATCAAAACCCAAATACAAAGTGGGAAACATGTTTTCCACCCTTGGTGATAGTTTTAATGCCATTAATACTTCCATTGGAGATGTATGGGTAACCTAACCGATTTCTAGGGTTTCTTGACCTCCATTATTGGTGACCAACCACCACCATCAATGATGGTCATTTATACACAATAAAGGGAGAGGGATTTGGAGACTTACTTGAAGTGAAGGAGTGTTTAAGTCTTAACGTTTAAACTTCCTCCAAGCTTCATAAAGCTCCAATAGCATAACTCTCTTACTCCCACATATTTAGCAAAAGGAATAAATGGACCGTAGGTCTTTATTTATAGACCCAAGGGGAGAGAGAAAGAGAGAGAGCTACGTACCGAAGCCAATGGCAAGAGGTCGATTGGACCATCTGCCCGTTGTGCAGCCCTAGCCTCAGTGTCTCAGGGCCTACGCATTGGGATGCATGTAAGGCCCACATAAGGTCCACTGAAATCCTTTAGGTTCGGATAAGAGTCCCTTACCTATGATCCAGATGTATACATCTTGACGATGTCAGGTACGTCAACTGTAGACTTACCCGACACAGTAGAAATCCAGGTTGGTAGGGCATTTCGGGTGTGGGTTTAACATTAAGGACCATATAAATTTGATAGTTCAATTTAAATGTCGTCCTCAGAGGATAGATACGTATAGTTGCATAGATGATATCACACCTCAATTCCGGCTGAACCAGAAGCCTGAGTGAACCATCACAGAACCAACGGTTCACACCAGGATCTCAATAAGACCGTGTCCACTCATACAAACCATTGCACATAACCACAATCAGAATATAATAAATACAGTGAAAGTCTTAAATAAAATGAACTGAGTAATCTATTGATAAATTTAAATAAAATATTCAATTATTCAAATACCCAAAATATAAATAAATATCTTTACATCAATTGTATTTCCATCTAAAAATAATAAAAATAAATTAAATCAAATCCTAAAGGTACACGCAGAAAGGACACTCGCATGTAGCGTCATGCTCGTCCTCTCCTGCTTACATGTCTAAAGCAGCAACACCTCCATACGCTAGAGCGTTCATGAAATCCTCCACCGTGTAACTTGCATCAACATCTAAAAATGGGGTGTACACAAGGGTGAGCTCACGACTTAGCTCAGTAAGACAATCATACAATACAACAAACATATGCATGAGTAACATTCACATCATGGTCAGATTTTAAGTTTGCAATGTGCTATAGAAAGGATTGACGGCCACCACACCTCTATACACGAGTGTATGAAGCCACCCAATGGATCAAACACCACTGTCGTCCCACATGCACCCAATCATGGAATAGAGATAGAGCTAAGCCGTCCGGATCAAACACCGCCAACACCTCCCCTGATACTCCCATACCAATACGTAAGCCCCTATTGGCGAGGGCTTACAAACTGGGCTCGCAACTAACCAATCCTATATGTCATCATAGTAGGCCCCATCCCAACACAGTTCCCTACGGCATAGAGATAGAGCTAGAGTCTAGTGGCCAGGCCGGAGACCACAGTGCCACTTCCTCCCCCTGATACCCTATCCGCACCAAGCATGCTAAGATAGAACAATACAAAAAGGTGTTAGTGTGAGGAATGATCTCAGACCTCCAGTCCTTCCCATTCCACACACCAATGAAAATAATCACATGCCTAACAGTCAGAACCTAGCATAGTAAGTATGCATGAACAATAATAATAACTGAAAGTAAAGGATGACAAGTGAGAATGCACAAACATCAATCCACAGAACCATAATTATTAACAACGATTTACTGTTATTAAATTATTAGGGTTTAGGTCCAATTCTCTTACCTGATGCTTGATTGATATCTTGCTCTGCAGCACAAGGTCCAAACTTTCTATCACAAGGTCCTACACGATATTAGGGTTTAGTTAGAATAGTTCTCTTAGGGTTTACGTTGGTCAGAAAACCAACAAGATCAAAAACACTTCTCACAGAGTAGACCGGTCACAGGTACCGATCGCAGCACTGTGGGGAAAACCTGTGACCTGTATGGTCGACCGGTCCCCACAGACCAGTCCCCGGAAGGTACCGGTAGCAGTACCGGTCGCATAAAGTGCGACCGGTATGGTCGACCGATATGTCTCTGGAAGACCATACGCTTGGTTCTCGCCTTTCGTCGGTCACCCTCTATTGATCCTAGGGTTTCTCCTACACATCTTAGGTCTAAATACTGAGTTAGAGTTGTTTCCAACTCCATTTAACTCCTAGCCTCGATGATCTTCGACTTAGAACTTGAATCTAGGGTTTACGACTAATTTAGGGTTTGACGACAAACAGGGTTTAGATCAATACCTCGCTTTGCATGGTATTGATCCAACTACAAATAACCATCCTATAATACTTAATGTAGAGGAAGGTTTAAGCACTTACCGTTGACTTGCGGTAATGTGTTCTTCGTCGAACGGCAATGGTGGCTCTTCCCTCTCCTTTCTACCTCCTTCTCCTTCTTCAACCTCTTTCTCCTTTCTAGGATTTGTGAGGATCAATGGAAGAGGTTGTAGGAGGTTTAAGGGTCCTTATATAGACTAGGGTTAGGTTTAGGAAGCCTCTTAACATTAGGAAAGTCCTTCGGTTTGAAATTTAGAATGTGGGACCCACAGAGATCCATTTTCGGATCCATGCTGCGCAGGCCATACCGGTCGACCATCGACCGGTACCATAGACCGGTACCATCGATCGGTATGAGGTTTTTCATACTTGAATAGGTCTGATTGGTCCGATTTCATACCTGATTGTCATCCGCTCATCCCGTCTGGTCCAGTGATGATTGGAAGACCTGTTACGACATGAAACAAGGTTTAGATCGGGTTCATGGAGTGCAGGTCTTACAACTCCCCTACCCTTAAATGAAATTTCATCCCTGAAATTTGCATGTAGGTTTCACAACTCCCCCACCCTTAAAATAAATTTTGGCCTCGAAATTTGAACGTACCTTGGTCATCGAAAAGGTTAGGGTATTCCTTTCTCATTGTGTTCTCTTCCTCCCAAGTAATTTCTTCCACATCTTAGCTTTTCCAATGCACTTTCACATAGTGGGTATCCTTGCTTCGGAGATGTTGTACTTTTTGGCTTATGAGCATCACAGGTACAACTTCAAACGTCAAGTCCTCTGTCAAGTCTGGTGGGTCTACTGTCAAGTCTGGTGGGTTTGCTGTCAAGATGTACGATGGATCCCTGACGTACTTCTTCAATAAAGAAACATGGAACACATCATGAACGCTTGACATGGATGGTGGTAGAGCAAGTGGATATGCCACATTGCCACATCTGGTCAAAATCTCATATGGTCCCATATACCTGGGGCATAGCTTCCCCTTCTTACCAAACCGTTTCAGACCTCGCACAGGTGATATCTTCAAGAATACTTTATCACCCACTGCAAACTCCAGATCTCAACGTCGGTTATCTGCATAGTGCTTTTGTCGAACTTGAGCTCTCTTCACTCTTTCTTTAATTTGATCAATCACTCGACAAGTTTCTTCAACAAACTCTGGTCCTACAATCCTTCTCTCTCCCACCTCATTCCATAACAGAGGTGTACAACATTTCTTCCCATAGAGTGCCTCATATGGAGCCTTCTGGATCGTAGTCTGGTAACTGTTGTTATAAGCAAACTCGATGAGCGATAGCTTCTCGTCCCAAGCTCCTTTGAAATCTAAAGCACACGCTCGGAGCATATCTTCTAAGATTTGAATAGTTCTTTCTAACTGTCCGTCTGTCTGAGGATGAAAAGTTGAACTAAACTTCAACTTGGTTCCCATGGCTTTCTGTAATCCTTCCCAGAACTTTGATGTCACACAGGGATCTCTATCAAATACTATACTTTCTGGGATGCCATAAAGTCTGACTATATTATCCACATACAGCTTGGCGAGCTTCTCCATGGTATACTAAGGTATGATAGCGATGAATCGAGCTGTCTTGGTAAGTCGATCGACTATAACCCATACTGCATCCACTGACCTTGGTGTCAAGGGTAGGCCAGTGATGAAATCCATTGAGATACAGTCCCACTTCCATGCTGGCTCTGGTAGTGGTTGTAGCAAACCTGTGGATCTCTGCCTTTCTGCTTTAACTTGCTGGAAATTCAAACTTTGGAATACGAATCGAGTTACATCCGCTTTCATACCCCTCCACCAATATAATCTTCTTAAATCATGTCACATCTTGGTGCTTCCTGGATGTACTGAATATGGGGTATAATGAGCTTCTGTCATAACTCGATCTCTGATATTTGAGTTCTCACTCTCAGGTATACATAATCGCCAACGATACCTGATTACTTTGTCTGAATCCAAGATAAAGTCAGGATTGCTTTTACCCTTCTCTAGATCTTCTTGCACAGTCTTGACGTGTGGATCTTGTAGGATTGCTACTTTGACCTCATCTATTAGATCCGATGAGATTTTCAAAGCTACGAACATCAATGTAAACTTATGAATTAAGCCATGTTCAACAAGATCTCCTGTAGTCTCTAATATAAATTCTTCATCATTCTCTATTGAGCTTTAGGCTGCAGCACATAATGCAGCATTTGTACTAGGTCCTGCCTCAGGTTTCAATGCCCACTTTCTGCTTAAGGCATTGGCCACAACATTCGCCTTACCCGGATGGTACTGGATGTCACAATCATAATCTTTTAATAATTCCAGCCATCTCCGCTGTCTCATATTCAGGTCCTTATGAGTGAAAAGGTAAGTTAAGCTCTTGTGATCCGATTTAATCTGAAACTTTTCACCGTAAAGGTAGTGTCTCCAAGTCTTGATTACGTGAATAATTGCTACTAATTCCAGATCATGCGTAGGATAATTCTTCTCATGCTTTTTCAACTGTCTTGATGCGTAGGCAATCACCTGTTCTCCTTGCATCAACACACATCCAAGACCTAACCCTGAGGCATCCGTATATAGGGTAAACGGTAAGCCTGGTGCTAGGATGGTCAAGATAGGTGCAGAGACTAGTCTTGACTTCAAAGTCTGAAAGCACTTTTCACACTCATCTGTCCATATGAACTTTTCTCCTTTCTTGGTTAGTCTGGTAAGTGGAACGGCGATCCTTGAGTAGTCTTCCACGAATCTACTATAGTAACCAGCCAATCCAAGGAAACTACGAATCTCCGCAACTAATTTTGGTGCATCCCATCCTACTATAGCTGCGATCTTGCTTGGATCTACCTTGATACCATCTGCAGATACTACGTGACCCAAAAAGGCCACTTCTTGCAGTCAAAATTCACACTTCTTGAACTTGGCATAAAGTTTCTCTCTTCTCAGCCGTTGTAGTGTAATACCCCAGCCAACTGAGGTGTTAAGCTAGTTAGTGTCATATGGTGGATAGAAGATCTAAGGGTATTTTGGTAAATTCTACCATGACATCCAAAGGTAAATATTTGTTGTATTATGCTAATCAATAACATTTTATGCTTATATAATATATAATTATACTATGTATGGTTAAATTACCATGAGATAAGTGAAGAGTCTAATTATGTAGATTGTTTATATTATAGGCTAGTGACCTGTGATGACTATGTTATACTAAAATAATTTAATTGTTAAACCTTAGTGTATTGTCACATGCTAGACTAATGTTTTATTTTTAGAACCATGGAGTATTGATACATATAGGTCATGAGATCAAGTTTGAAGCAGGTTGTATGGAATTTTATTTCTATATGACATTTAAATGTGGGGCCCAAAAGAAGTGGCTGCCCACTATTGGTTGGGTTAACTTAAAGTTTCATTTTTTATGGAATGGCATGGTGTAATAATTGATTTTAGAAAGGGGTATTTTTGGTCCCTAAATCAAAAGGGTACCAAGACAATATTAAAGTGGGCCTTTGCATGTATATAAAAAGGCATATAAGAAGGGCATAATAGTCCAAGCACATTTTTAAGATACCCTAAGAGCATGGATTTATTTTTCATGCATTAGGGGTGTTATAGGGATATAAGAGGGATTTGACAAAATCAGTCTATTTGGAGAAATAGAAAATGAATGAAAATTAGATAATGACCTTTGGGTTTCATTTCTAACTTTCCCAAAGGAGGCAAAACGTGAAAGGGAGATAATAGAGAGGGTTTCTCTATTTCGGTGGTGGATAATCACGCTCGAGGTGCAATGGTCATCGGTTTAGAGTTGGTGGGAAGAAAAGTTAAACTTTGAGGTATTGGTGTAGAGAGATTTATATTAGACTGAAGTTGGAATGGAAGAAATCAAGAAGGGTTGCAGAAATTTGGGGTTTTGTTGAGGAAAACGAATTTTTAGCTTGGAAGCTTGGCGAATCCACCTTTGAAGGTCAGCCAAAAACGTCAATGAGGTAAGTGTAAAGCTTTATGAGTAATAGGTGGGTTGCATGTTCATTATATGTTGAGTTTGTGTGAGATTTCATACCTTGGACGTGAGTTTCTTGAGGAAGAAGATGATTAACAGTAAATCTGTTCATCTGTTCATCATGTTTTTCATGTTTGGTATGGCCTTCAGCATTGAATAAGTCTGTAAAGGGTTAAAGCAATTGATCTAAGCTATGATCGACATCATCTTTCTTATTATAAAAAGGGTTCTTGAGCACCCATTGGTGCTGTATCAGTTGGAAATTTAAAGGAATGGGAGTTAACCATTTTGCTGAGTTTTAATTTAATGAGGAAACAATGAGAATTTTGCAATGGCTTAGTAAAATAATTATTGAAAGGGTTTAGGATGGCTTAGCATGTATTACGAGACATTTAAGTTGATTTGTAATGTTATTGGGGACTGCGAAACAATGCCAAGAAAAGGAAACCGAAATTATAGTTTTGGGTGGACAATTGATACTGGGTGTTTGATATTATGCTTGACCTGCAACCGTCACTTTGTTGATGGTTTTGGGTTGTTTTCTTGGGGTTTCTTCCCCAGGGACTACTATGGACATGTAAGAGAGGTTTGGACTATTTTTGAGAATCTTTTTCCCAAGTTAGTAATACCCAAATGATTTTATCGTTATAATATCACCCTGACAAGAAAATGGTTAGATTAAAATAAAGGGTTGTGTTTATTACAATTGGAGTTCTTCTCCAGAGGCACTTACAAGCAAGATAGCATGTCTATGAGGGCTTTAATTTCAATTTATGATAAAATAATGGCTATGTAAGAGTTTTCCAAGCCTTTCAAAATTCTAAAAGGCTTAGGTAAGGTTTTGGACAGCTTTGAGCAATATTGGAGGCAAGGTGGTGTGTACAGCCAAGGAATATGTGACAAGTGATTTAAGACTGAATTCTAGACTGCATTAGGGATAGGATGTGCTTTGGAGAGAGAAGGGTTAATGATGTTATTTCTTATAAGCCTTTTTGTGCTATATTTTTAGGAGAGAATGATATTTAAGCAAGGTTGTTGGCACCTCAAGTGCAGCTCATCCTAGAGCTGAAATTTCAGGTAAGGAATAAGGATAATGATAATAAAAAATAGTGGTTTATAAAAGGTTTACTCATATGGATATTAAATGAATTAAATGTTGGTTGTTATAGGATTATGGAGCATAGTACATTGCTGTAATTCTATGTTTAACCAGGTTCCAAGAGTCATTGAAGGAATTTTCTGAGTTTTCAGGTGAGTGTTTTCCTCCCTTGTAGCAGACTATGTATGTTATAATGCCTGTGTTAGTAATCCTAAATGCATGTATGGTGTTTGTTTTTTTTTTGTATTGTTCATTGTAGTGTGATATTTTGATATAAGCCATATGCTAGATGTTGAAATGTAAAATTGTATTTTAGTTTGGCTAAATGGTGATGATTTTTATGTTATTGAAATTATACAGTATGCGAATATGCTATCCTATTGTAAGAGATGGTATGTGAAGCATGAAATTTATCAAGTTTACATGATATTAAGTATGTATAGGACTGTTATACATATATGTGGACAACAAGTATATGCTTGATGAATGGGTAAGAAAAGTTAAGGTTCTATATTTCTTTATATTATTATTTTTTTATGTAAATGGATAGAGTGCCTATGAAGTGAGAAAGTAAAGCTTTCACTGTTAAACAAATGATAGGATATGGACAGCAAGGTAAAAGTATAGAAAGACATTAAATGAGAGTTTGCTAAGAAATCAAGTATGAACTACTTAACTTCATGTATGGACTGTTCTACACTTAGGTGGACAGCAAAGTAAGATCATAGAAAGGAATGAAATTGCCTTTGTGACACATAAGAGACAATGATTCTACACAAGTTGTGAAACAGTAAATTTAGCATTTGCATATACATGTTAGAACACACATGGACACCAAGTCATAAGTACGTGTTAAATAGAAAAGAAGACCTAGAATACCAATCTAGGTGAACATGGAGATCATGGTTGAGTGACAAGAAACGGAACCATCTGGTGAGTCAACCAAAGGGCAAGAAACGGAAGCATCCGGTGAGCCAAACATGTGACAAGAAACGGAAACATCCGGTGAGTCAATCAAAGGGCAAGAAACGGAAGCATCCGGTGAGTCAAACAAGTGACAAGAAACGGAAGCATCCGGTGAGTCAACCAAAGGGAAAGAAACGGAAGCATCCGGTGAGCCAAACATGTGACAAGAAATGGAAGCATCCGGTGAGTCAATCAAAGGGCAAGAAACGGAAGCATCCGGTGAACCAAACAAGTGACAAGAAACGGAAGCATCCGGTGAGTCAATCAAAGGGCAAGAAACGGAAGCATCCGGTGAGCCAAACAAGTGAAAAGAAACGGAAGCATCCGATGAGCCAAACATGTGACAAGAAACGGAAGCATCCGGTGAGTCAATCAAAGGGCAAGAAACGAAAGCATCCGGTGAGTCAAACAAGTGACAAGAAACGGAAGCATCCGGTGAGTCAACCAAGGGGCAAGAAACGGAAGCATCCGGTGAGCCAGACATGTGACAAGAAACGAAAACATCCGTTGAGTCTAGATATGTTAACTGAAAGATAAGTCATGAAAGGAAACGGTGGTCTACAAGAAGAATAGTAGGCAAGTCCAGTTATATTATAGAAAAGCCAAATATACAATGGCGCAAGATGTGGATACATCCATTGAGCCTAAGTCAGTAACTTGTAGCCAAGTCAAGTTGGAACAGTAAAAGTAAAATTCAAGAAATGAATAAGTCAATGAAGTATGAGAACATAAGTGAATTATCAGTATATAAATATGCAGTAACGTGCTTATGTAAGGTCAAGTTATGGATTTTAGTATTTCATTGTTTATGTTTATGTTCATTCTGAGATGACCTATGTTATGAAATGTTAAATTACAAGTTTACGTTCCTTATAAAGAGAAATGTTAAGTTTACAGATTTATGATTATTATGAAGTGAAAAGAAAAGTATCATGTATGCTTGTATGTATTTTCTGCCAAGATGGAATTCTACTCACTGAGCTTTGGCTTACCCAAGTTGATGAATATGTTTTACAGATAAGCAAAGTGGAGTCAAGGATGAGCTAGATAACAAATGAAAGTCCAAGTGGGGAATTCATAGCCCCGTTTGGCATGCAGTTGAATATTTATTTATGAGACTTGATTATAATTGTATTTTAATAGCAAAGTTTTGTAATGATTATTGTATCTAGCCACCAGAGGTTATAGGTTGTATAAGTTTAAGACTTTCGCTGTATTTTTGTCAAAGTAGTGTATGGTTCATGTATGAATGGCTTACGTGATAAAAAAAAATTATACCAAATTTTTATCAGGATTCCCATGATTAAGAATGTATGTTTTAGACCCGACCACCAATCCAAACCCGTTTCCTGGGAGGGTTGTTACATGTAGGGCTGCTCTCAAATGTGTTGCATGAGTCTCCCTGTCTTGTGAGTAGACTAATATGTCGTCAATGAATACGATGACTGAAGTGTCCAACATATCATGAAACACTCGGTTCATGAGTTCCATGAACGACGCTGGAGCGTTAGTAAACCCAAATGACATTACAAGGAACTCATAATTTCCATACCTTGTCCTGAAAGTAGTCTTCGGAATATTTGCGGCCTTGATCTTCAATTGGTGATACCCTGATCTAAGATCGATCTTCGAGAAAATCTTTGCACCTTGCAACTGATCGAACAGATCATCGATCCTAGGCAAAGGATATTGGTTCTTGATAGTTAACCTGTTCAGCTATCGATAGTCGATACATAACCGTACACTACCGTCCTTCTTCTTAACGAACAATACAGGTGCTCCCCATGGCGATATGCTTGGTCGTATGAAACCCCTATCTAGTAATTCTTGTAATTGGGTCTTCAACTCCTTTAATTCTGTAGGGGCCATCCTGTACGGTGCCTTAGACACCGGCGCCGACCCTGGCATAAGGTCTATCACGAACTCTATAGCCCTGTCTGGAGGTAGACCTGGGAGATCTTCTGGAAATACATCTGAAAACTCTCGTACCACATCTAGATCTTCCATCTTTGGCACCTCAGCAGTTATGTCGACCACAGACACTAAGTACCCCACTCCTCCCTTCTCTAAGCATCTCTTAGCTTTTAGGGCAGAGAGGATCAGCTTCCGCTTCCTAGGTAACTTGGTCCCAGTGAAGCTAAACTCTTTCCCCTTCTCATCTTTAAACACAAGTTTCCTTTCACCACATAATAAGCTAACTGAATGATGGCCTAGCCAATCCATTCCCAAGATGACGTCAAAGTCTGCCATCTCGAGTTGAACCAGATTTGCTTCTAGGTTTCGGCCCTCAATACTAACTGTACACAGCCCATAGTATTCATTCAACGCCATTTCGACTCCCAACGGAGAGCGAACTGTCAAGCTTGGGTTCAAACACTTGACAGGTAATTCCACTCGCTTCCCAAAAGAAATAAAAATGAAGGAGTGCGTGGCCCCAGAGTCAAAGAGTACTCTGTCGGGTATACCAGCTATATTTACAGTCCCTAAAATTTAATTATCCCTTAGTTCTACATGCTCAAACACAACAACAGTAAGCCAAATAGTAAGGGATGTAATCATACCATTAACCACATCAGGTGATGCGACTACCTCCTCAGTGGTGACTGCAAATACCTTTCCTTGCTGTGGTAGATGCTTCTTGGGTAGAGTACAAGTCTTTGCATAATGACCCAATTGCTGACAGTTGAAGCATTTGACATTTGGGTTTGTCCAGCAAACTGTGACGGTGGTGGTGCAGTAGTGTTCCTTGCAGGCACCACAGCAGATTGAGCCCTGTATGGGCAGAATGGTCTAGTATTGCATCCACCTGAAGTCTCTGTAGCAGGCCTCTTCAATCCCCCGTTTTGAGCAAAGAAGCTGTCTCTTTGGCTGGATTCAATTACCCTGGCAATCTGTACAGCCTCATTATATATCTTCTTCTCCAAACCCAAGACGTGCTCTCAGATACTTCCTCGCATTCCCATGGTGAACCTACGGGTCTTGGTTTCTTCTTCTTGCATGCTTACCGGAGCAAAGAAGAACAGCTCTTCATATCTCTGCTAGTAAGCATCAATCGTCGACTGGGATTGCTGCAGGTTGAGGAATTCCTTCTCCATTTGATCTCTAAAGCTCTTCGGAAAGTATTTATTGAAGAAAGCTCCTTCGAATATTGCCCAATCAATCTGAGTGTGCTTTACCTCTAAGTATGACCAGGTAGAATTCCACCAGGCATTGGCATCTTCCTTGAGCATGTGCATAGAAAATAGCACCTTCTCATCTTCCATGCAAGTCATCAAACGAAAGTTCTTCCCTATTTCAGCCACCCACTGTGCAAGCCATAGTGGTTTCCCTAGTTTTCCTATGAAAGTAAGGGGTTTCAATTTCAAGAACCTATCCACCGCTCAGCTTAGGTCATTCTGCCCTTGTGCATTTATTCCGTACCATGGTGGTGGATACGGATAAATTCCTTGATAGACAAATGACGATAGAAATTGGTGTGGTGGTTGTAGATTCTGTCCTTGGCCCATCGGCCCAGTGCTACCATCCATTGGCAGTGTGGTGTTAATTCTTTCAGACTCAGGCATACCTTCTATAAGAATATATCCCGGTGGCCTGAACATCTTCAGCATCTCGTTCAGGAATGTTTTCTGCTGAGATTCCATCTGAAAAATCAGATTCTTCACAATTGTTTCAGAGTTTGTGTGAGGAGGGCCTGGTAAATTTGTTGGTGCTTTGGAACACTACCTTTCTTCACCGTTTGGGTTCACATTTTGCTCATCAACATTTCATGTTTCCCCGGTGTCCTCGTCTTGGCGTACCCTGGAGTGGTGACGCCTTCGTGAGCCTCTACAACCGTTTCCGCCTACCATCTCAGATTAGTTTTCCTGCTTGCATCTGAGAAGAAGACATAACACATGAGGTATAATCGAATGGTCATAATAGTGTTAGTCTTTAACAAGTGCAAGGCGAAACTCGTAAGGAAACTTAAATCGAAATTTTACAAATTTTTCCCAAAATTTTCTGGGTTTCCATTAGTTGTACAGTCGCAACATACCGGTCGCGACACTGTATAAGGTAGTGCGACCAGTATGTCCAGGCTGACAAACTTCTCGGATTCCCGAGGGGTACCGGTCGATGTACCGGTCACATCTCTGTGGGAAATGGAGTGACCAGTATAGTTTGACCGATCAGAATTTTCTCCTGACCAAGGGGTACCGGTCGACTTTACCAGGGGGTACCGATCGACCGGTATGGGCAAAATCGTCGATTGGTATGCCCAGAATCCTCTTTAAAATCACGAAAAGTGAGATTTTTCTCACTTTTCCTTTCTTCTCCTCTCCGGTGGCGATTCCTCTCTGGCTCTGTGAGTTGCTACAGTCCGACCGGTGGTCTTAGAAGCTATTTCCTTCCGATCCAGACCTAAAACATCGCCTCCAAGTAAGTTCCTTCCTTCCATTTACCATTTTTACATCGTTTCTCCATGGTTCCGAGCCCAAAAACTAGGTTTTTCTTAGTTTAGGAGATTCTAACCGTATGAACTCTTTTCCTTCGGCTTAGAAAGGGTTTAGGGACCTCTAGGAGCAAAAGCCCTCAACCAATTTGATGTTCCACCGAATGGTTTTCAAAAAAATCGAATTTTTAGGTTTTTAACCTAGGTTTTGATAAAAAATCGAATTTTTCTTGAAAATTCTTAAATTTCTTATTTGTTTGATGGATGTTTTGTTTCCATGAGGTGTTTGGGGGTTACGTAAGTCCTCCTCCAGAGGTTTTGGGTGAGTTCGAGGCTTTTGTTTGATTTACTGTCGTTATGCTGCCAAAATTTTAAAAATTTCTAACCCATTTCTCTTTGTTTGTCTTTGTTTGTAGTTCAAAACGTCTCAACGCAGAGGTGCAAGTAAACGTTCATTCAGTCTTGGCATGAATCGTCCGCATCCTCCTGTTCCATAGCTCGATGAGTGGTGGTTTCGTTTCGAGGCGGCACAAGCCCGCTTCCCTTGGTTTGATGGGAAGAATATCGAGTCAGGGCGACGGGTGAACCTGGAGCAGCTTCATCGGTTTGATGTGGAGGCAGCTTTTGGCAGACTTGGGTGGTTGCCCGTCATCACGTACATTGTGACCACCCATCCTAACATAGTCAAACATTTCTACGCCAACTTGGAGATAGAGGGAAATGTCAATGAATTCAGCCAAGGCTAGGAATTCTGCCTTACCAGTCTCGTCAAGGGTGTTCCCATCTCCTTCAACACTCACCAACTCGCCGATCTCTTAGGGATTCTCAATGATGGGGACTTGGTCTACTGCACCCCTAAGATGAAGGGTTTTCTCACTAAAGATCTGCGCTAGGAGATTTCAGAGCAGCTACTTAACTCTAGAGCACCTATGAAGGCTGCTAGCTTGAGGCCTGTGCCTCGTGTATACTGTCGCATCATCCAGCACAACATCGTGCCTCAGAACGGTCGTTACAGTGAGTTGTCTCAGCTCACTCAGTATTTGACCTATTGTGTCTGCACTGGGGAGCGGGTCTGTCTCCCCTACATCATTATCAGGACCATGTGTCAGGCTACCCTGTCTGATCAGGCCAATAACCTTCCATATGGCCGACTCATCACCACTCTTCTGCAGCGATTACGAGTGGACATGAGGGGTGAGACTACCTTTGAGGATACTATGACCTTGGACATCAACTGGGATGCCATTCTCCGGATGCAGATGGACAACCTGCCGATCAGTGATGAGGAATTAGAGGCTCGTCCTCCCCCACTCAGGAGGGTAGTAGCCGGGGCAGCAGTAACAGCAGCAGCCAATGCAGCTCATGCAGCAGAGGCAGGAGGTGATGATGAGGGTGACGATGATCAGATGGAGGATGTTCCAGCGCCAGCACCACAGCCCACACATGCAGTGGGACCATCTCAACCTCCTCCCAATACCATGATGGGTATGTTCATGGAGATCCGAGATGCCCAACAGGAGATGAGCCATGATCTAGAGCGCCTTACTCGCAGCCTCAGAGTCACCCAGGAGCAGGTGCACTGGCTCAGGGTAGCCTACGAGCGTGATTATGACATCGCTGACCCCATTCCTCCTAGGCCCCCAACCCCATGATAGACTTCTTATTTTCCTCTCTCTCTTGGCATGGTATATATATAACAGGGTAACTGTCCGGCTTGTGGACTGTACCTTGTAGCACAATTAACTTTTATACTCTTTGGATGTTTATGTTTATTTTCACTCTTGATACAGTTTTTCTTTTCCATTTAATAGAAGTTTATGATTTTTCTCACCTGTCATTAAGGTTTCTATCTAGAGCATATCTATTTATTAATTCCACCTTTAGTATAGTATATTATGCTCTTTTGAATTTTGTCTCAGACATCAAACAAGTGCTTAAGGTGAGTTTTTTTATTAAAACTTTTAATTTTCCTATCTTAGTTCATCGACTTAGTTAAGTGCAAATATGGTCGGTTGGACAGAGCCTAAGAGCTCTGATACCAAGTTGTTAGACCTCAATTCTGACTGAACCAGAAGTGTGAATGAACCATCACTGAACCAACGGTTCACACCAGGATCTCAATAAGACCGTGTCCACTCATACAAACCATTGCACATAACCACAATCAGAATATAATAAATACAACAAAAGTCTTAAATAAAATAAACTGAGTAATCTATTGATAAATTTAAATAAAATATTCAATTATTCTGTAAGCACCCCATTTTTGTATTAATACATATATATATATATATATATATATATATATATATATATATATATATATATATATATATATATATATATATATATATATATATATATATATATATATATATATATATATATATATATATTATAAGAAAGAGAGAGGAAAGAGAGGCCATAGGAAAGAGAATGGGAGAAAGAAAAAAGGAAAGAGAGAAAGAAATAAAAGAAAAAAGAAAAGAAAAAAAAGGATCCCCTTCACGTTTTCTTTCTAGAAAACTTGATTGAGAGAGAGAAGAAGAGAAGAAAAAGAAAGAAAGAAAATAGAAGAAAAGGAAAGAAGAAAAGGAAAAAGAAAGAAAAGAGAAGAAAAGAAAAGAAAGAGAAGAAAAGAAAAGAAAAGAAAGAGAAGAAGAGAAGAAAAGGAAAGAGAAGAAGAGAAGAAAAGGAAAAAGAAAGAAAAGAGAAGAAAAGGAAAGAAAGAGAAGAAGAAAAGAAAAGGAAAGAAAGAAAAGAGAAGAAAAAGAAAGAAAAAAAAAGGGAAAGAAAGATAAATAAAAGAAAAATGGAAAAAGAAAAAAATAATAAAAAGAGGATCTCCTTCACGTTTTCTAGAATGAAAGAGAGAAGAAGAAAAGAAAAGGAAAGAAAGAGAAGAAGAAAAGAAAAGGAAAGAAAGAAAAGAGAAGAAAAGGAAAGAAGAAAAGGAAAAAGAAAGAAAGAGAAGAAAAGGAAAGAAAGAGAAAAAGAGAAGGAAAGGAAAGAAAGAGAAGAAAAGAAGAAAAGGAAAGAAAGAAAAAAGAAGAAGGAAAGAAAGAGAAGAAAAAGGAAAGAAAGAAAAAAAAAATAATAATAATAAGAAGAGGGGGGAGATCCGAAAGAAGGAAGAGAGAGAGAGAGAGAGCACGGGAGAATGAAGAAGATGAGCTGAAACCGGAAAAAGAAAGAACAGAAGAGGAAGAAAAAGAAGAAAAAGAAGAAGAAGAAAATCAAGAGAAGGAGAAATCAGAAAAAATAGGTAAACTCTGCTTTATCGTTTTCTTTGTTCTTTATTTGAAATTTCATGTGCTAAAATTGACCCAAATGTGTTGAAATTTCATGTGGATAAAATTGATCCAAACATGTAGGAATTTCATGTGATCAAAATTGATCTGAAAATGTTTAGAATTTTATGAAATTTGATCCCATTGGTTTGAAATTTAAGGTAATTAAATATGGACCATTGATATGGATTTTGAATGATTAAATTATGGTAATCTTATCTGGATCTGATCTTGAGAATTTGATGTGATTAATTGGATCAATTACATGTAGAAATTTCATGTGATCAAAATTGATCTGAAAATGCTTAGAATTTTATGAAATTTATCCCATTGGTTTGAAATTTAAGGTGATTAAATATGGACTATTGATATGGATTTTGGATGATTAAAATTATAATCATCTTATCTGGATCTGATCTTGAGAATTTGATGTGATTAATTGGAGCAATTACATGTAGAAATTTCATGTGATCAAAATTGATCTAAAAATGCTTAGAATTTTATAAAATTGATCCATTTGGTTTGAAATTTAAGGTGATTAAATATGGACCATTGATATGAATTTTGGATTATTAAATTATAACCATCTAATCTGGATCAGATCTTGAAAATTTGATGTGATTAATTGGATCAATTACATGTAGGAATTTCATATGATCAAAATTGATCTGAAAATGTTTAAAATTTTATGAAATTTGTCTCATTGGTTTGAAATTTAAGGTGATTAAATATGGGCCATTGATATGGATTTTGGATGATTAAATTATGGCCATCTGATCTGGATCTGATCTTGAGATTTTGAGATTAATTGAATCAATTACATGTTAGAATTTCATGTGATCAAAATTAATCTGAAATGCTTAGAATTTTACGAAATTGATCACATTGGTTTGAAATTTAAGATGATTAAATATGGACCATTGATATGGATTTTAGATGATTAAATTATGGTCATCTTATTTGGATCTGATCTTGGAAGTTTGATGTGATTAATTGTGACCATTGATTTGAAATTTTTTAATGTAAATTTGTATATGGCCATTTGGTTAAGTTATTTTCACATGATTTAATTATGGCCTTTGATCTTGAGCCATTGATTGATAAATCTGATCCACTGGATGATCAATTGTTTTCTGATTATGTGATGACATTAAATCTGAACCATTGGATTCCATGTTGATATGTCCACCATCTTGATGCTTGCATGATTCTTGCTGTTTTGGAATGCTACACATGCTTATTGCCATATTTGCCTGCCACATGCTTACTGTCATATTTAGATGATTATTGTCATGTTTGGATGCTTACTGCTATGTTTGGATTACTACCACTGCTATAGTTGGAATGTTTTCATTCATCATATTCGTCTTGAAAAGAGATAAATTGAAAAACAACAATTAGGGTAGAAAATCCTAAAAATAGAAAGAAAATAACAATTAGGGTAGAAAACTTTAAAAATGGAAAGAAAATAGCAATTAGGGTAGAAAACCCTAAAATGGAAAGAAAATAGCAATTAGGGTAGAAAACCCTAAAAATAGTCATATTAGGTATTGCCATGCTTAGAATTAGCATATTAGATCTTACCATATAGGCTCTTGCCTTATTTGCAGTGCATGCCATATTAAGGAGATTTTCACAATCTTGTTATATGTGTATTTCTTGTCATAAATGTGTTATATGTCATATTTAGATGAATAATTCAATTTTGGCAATAATTTAATTTATGCAACACCCTAGTCGAACTGCCATATCTGTACACCTAACAAACATATTATGTGTGGGTACGTGCATTTAGGCACCCACATTCTTAGGAAGGGCATAATGGGAATTATAAAAAAATCATAATAAAGAAAGAAAAATGCTTTACCAAACCTTCCAAAATTAGAATTCAGGATGAAAAGGGTAATTTAGGATGATTTTGCCCCTCGGTAAACCCTAAACTTAGAATAGGTTCTAAACCCTAAACCTAGAATAGGTTCTCAATCATTCTAACCTAGAAAAGGTTACCCAATGTTCGAACTACGTGGATTCTGATTCCTAGGACAAACCCTAGGATACGTAGGCTATTTGGGAGAAATCCAAATTCGGATCCATACCTTAGTCCACTCGGACTATCCATAGATTCACTAGGATACTCAACCATTTCAACCTACAGTCCCGAACTACGTGGATTCTGATTCCTAGGTCAAACCCTAGGATACATAGGCCATTTGGGAGAAACCCAAATTCAGATCCATAATTTAGTCCACTCGGACTATCCATAAATCTACTAGGATATCCCCCATATTTTAACCCAAATAGGGTTATCCATACCTTAGTCCACTCGGACTATCCATAGATCCACTAGGATATCCAACCATTTCACCCAATTCCGAACTATGTGGATTCTGATTCCTAAGGCAAACCCTAGGATACGTAGGCTATTTGGGAGAAACCCAAATTCAGATCCACACCTTAGTCCACTCGGACTATCCATAGATCCACTAGGATATCCATATTCCAACCCAGAAAGGGTTATCCAAACCTTAGTCCACTTGGACTATTCATAGAACCACTAGGATATTTATCCACATTCCAACCCAGATAGGGTTATCCACATTTCAACCCAGATAGGGTTATCCATATTCCAACCCATAAAGGGTTATCCATATTCCAACCCATAAAGGGTTATCCATATTCCAACCCAAAAAGGGTTATCCATATTCCAACCCAAAAAGGGTTATCCACACCTTAGTCTACTTGGACTATCCATAGATCTACTAGGATATCCACTCCAATTTTGACCCAAATAGGGTTATCCACATTCCAACCCAGATAGGGTTATCCTTATTCCAACCCAGATTAGGTTATCCATATTTTGACCTAGAAAGGGTTATCAATTCTTAGATCCACTTGGACTATCTATCGATCCAAATAGACTATCCAGATCCTAATCCATAGGGTCTCTCAACCTTTCAAGCATAAACTTCAACTTGAACAAAGAACTTAATCATGCACAAGCATAAATCACAACCATAAATTTTAATCACACCTGAACTACAATGGTGAACCTGATTTTCAAAATAATTTCGTAATACGTAGGCAATCTGATGGATACAGATTCAGTTCAATGATATCAAACCACTTGGTTTGGTATGGCTTAACAAATATGAGTCTAGCATAGGAAAGGTATAGGAGACCGATTTCAATTGGACAGTTTGGGTCCCTAACCCCTTCCCATAACCGTAACCTGACGCTTACCCAATCTCTGATGGACCATAAATCCAATCTAAGGGTCATGAGTCAATCGAAGTCTTACCTTGGGGTGAGATTTCACATTTCTAAGGTCCTAGACCTAAATCTAGGTGGCGACTTCTAAAGATTTCCATCTTTGTCCTCACAGTGGCGACTCCACTAGGGATATAAACGTCAAACTCCTAAATGAAAACTTTCCTTGAGTGAATTTGATGCTAGATTTTAGGATACTATATTTATGCTTGTAAAATATTGTTTGGGGGGAATGGGTTCTGTCACACATTCGTGCGAGTAACCGAACCGGGTCCCATGCATATGGGGCAGCCCACTAGGCGAAACAGACAGCCTTGGCCTGTACTTTGTGAGACCACGACCGGCGAGCAGCCTCTAACGAGCGTTTCTTGGGTCTGCCTGAGAACGTGTTATGCTACTCCACGTCACTTGGATCCTTGCAACATAGTATATAAAGGGATTTGGGGCCCATTATTCATCGAGCATTTGGTGATAGGTTACCCCATCCTTGTCAAGGTGGCCTTTTCTGTCCTAACCGAGATTGTAGCCCAATGTTTGTTATTTTTTGGTTCATCCCTGAACCGGCCCAGTAGAATCGGCTTAACCATGACATCCATGTCCGAGACGTCGAAGTTCTGCCTGTTTTTGTCCTCGATTGGTCAACATGTTAGAATCTACACGATGAGCATCTTAAACTCTCACCCATTGGGAGTATGAGGTATGTATACACCTATTCTACATCATAGTAGACGGTCACTATACACCCTCCATTTAGTAAGCTCGATGTATCGAATCTCTCATTGTCAACACGTCGATTTCAAAAAATGAACAGAAAATCCCTGTCAAGACTTAGATACCATGGTCAAGAAGAAATTTACTAGTTTGTTCATCTATGAACCGCTTTTGCTAACCATCCCTAATAAGGACGATGGATTAATATATCCATTTCAATTTCATCAAATTCGGTAACCCAAGTGGTCAGACCTTAGTACCACTGATTATCCATTTTTGGAATCACGAGGTCCCAAGACTGAACACATGGCTTAATCAAATTCAATTAAATTTACTCGGATAATGTTTACCCAATCGCCCTTATGAGGGAGCTAACTTTGTTTGGTTAAGTCATCATTGATTGTGCATGTGACTTCTTCCACTCCTCTAGATGTCTAGAATCTCAATATTCTTCCATTGGATTCAATGCCTTTGGAGAAGAGAATCAAACTGCAACCATATCCAGCCTTTTAGGGTGAGAGGCCCCTACAATTAGGGAATTGTCTTGATCTCCCACCTTGAGATCCATCCATATTATCTTTCTAAATGAATCAATGGAAGTCATGAATCTAGATCTTGATTGAACATTAAATTTTGTAAGAAAGAATGAAAGATTCAGCCCCTAGGCAAATCCAATCATAGTTCTCAATGTACCTTTGAATTAAGGAAAGATTGAGCCCCTAGGAAAATTCAATCATAGTTCTCGATTCATCTCTGAATTAAGAAAAGATTCAGCCCCTAGGCAAATCCAATCATAGTTCTCAATGTACCTATGAATTAAGAAAAGATTCAGCCCCTAGGAAAATCCAATCATAGTTCTCAATGTACCTCAGAATTAAGGAAAGATTCAGCCCCTAGGCAAATCCAATCATAGTTCTCGATTCACCTCAGAAATAAGGAAAGATTCAGCCCCTAGGTAATTCCAATCACCGTTCACGATTCATCTCTGAATTAAGGAAAGATTCAGCCCCTAGGCAAATCCAATCATAGTTCTCGGTTCATCTCTGAATTAAGGAAAGATTCAGCCCCTAGGCAAATCCAATCAATGTTCCCTATTCACCTTTGAATTAAGGAAAGATTCAGCTCCTAGGCAAATCCAATCAATATTCCCTATTCACCTTTGAATTAAGGAAAGATTCAGCCCCTAGGCAGGTCCAATCATCATTTCGGTTCATCCAGAATTAAGGAAAGATTCAGCCCCTAGGCAGATTCAATCACATCCAGTTCATCTCAGAATCAAAAAAATATTCAACCCCTGGGCAGGTCCAATCATTATTTCGGTTCATCCAGAATTAAGGAAAGATTTAGCCCCTAGGCAGATTCAATCACATCCAGTTCATCTCAGAATAAAAAAACTATTCAGCCCCTAGGCAGGTCCAACTACCATTTCTGGTTCATCTCAGAACTGAAGGAAAGATTCAGTCCCTAGGCAGGTCCAATCATCATTTCGGTTCATCCAGAGTTAAGGAAAGATTCAGCCCCTAGGCAGATTCAATCACATCCAGTTCATCTCAGAATCAAAAAAATATTCAGCCCCTAGGCAGGTCCAATCATCATTTCGGTTCACCCAGAATTAAGGAAAGATTCAGCCTCTAGGCAGATTCAATCACATCCAGTTCATCTCAGAATCAAAGAAATATTCAGCCCTAGATTCAACCACCATTTCTGGTTCATCTCAGAATTAAAGAAGGGTTTAACCTTTAGGCAGGTTCAATCATCACTCCCAGATCATGCTAAAATGAAGAAGGCATTCGGCCCCTAGGCTTTTTAACCCTTCACCTCCTGTTTAGGTTCTGATTTATGTCAGAACTAGAAAAATTCCATTCATCTGAATTTAATTAGCCACTAGGCTTATCCAACCATCAACTTCGGTTAGGGTTTTGATTCATGTTGGAACTAAGAGGAGTTCCATTCATCTGAATTCATTTAGCCACTAGGCCTGTCCAACCAGCAATTTTGGTTTAGGTTTTGATTCATGACGGAATTAGAAAAAGTTCCATTCATCTGAATTCAATCAGCCACTAGGCTTATCCAACCATCAATTTTGGTTAGGATTCTGATTCATGTCGGAACTAAGAAGAGTTCCATTCATCTGAATTCAATTAGCCACTAGGCCTGTCCAACCATCAACTTTGGTTCAGGTTCTGATTCATGTTGGAACTAAGAAGAGTTTCATTTCATCTGAATTCATTTAGCCACTAGGCTTATCCAACCATCAACTGTGGTTCAAGTTCTGATTCATGTTGGAATTAAGAAGAGTTCCATTCATTTGAATTTTATTAGCCCCTAGGCTTGTCCAACAGTCAACTCCAGTTCAGGCTTCAATTCATGTTGGAACTAAGAAAGGTTCCATTCATATGAACTCAATGTAAGCATGAGTTAGCCTCTAGGCTTTGTTCAACCATTACCTCTGGTCCATATTCCATTTCATGAAGGAATCGAAGAGAGTTTCAATCATTTCAACTCAATCAATCCACCATTTCTAGCAATTAGAGTCCAATCCATGATTATCATCCTTGGCCTCTATCAATCGGAGCCCAACTCAAGTAATCCTTGCCTCTAGCAATTAGAGCCCAGTCCATGACTGTCAATCTTGATCTCTATCAATTCAAAGTCAATCTTGATCTCTATCAATCAGAGACCAATTCAAAGTCAATCTTGATCTCTATCAATCAGAGACCAGTTTAAAGTCAATCTTGATCTCTATCAATCGGAGACCAATTCAAAGTCAATCTCTGCCTCTATCAATCAGAGACCAATTCAAAGTCAATCTTTTCTCTATCAATCAGAGAACGATTCAAAATCAATCTCTGGCTCTATCAATTAGAGCCCGATCCATGTCTATCATAGCCCAGTGCTACAAGTTAGGATAGCTCGTCAAGAATGGTGAATGAGAAGCATTCCTCATTGCTTGTCAGTAAAGATCAATTTCAGATTCTGGAGTCATCAAGAAATCATGAAACTTCAACTATGATAGTGCTATCCCATCACAGGCATTTCTGCCCATTGGCCAAGGAAATGCCAGAATCCAAAGAGTTGTCCTCATATTTCTCATTGTTCAAAGAGAGGGAATAGAATTTTCTCAAGCAGTAGGGTAGACTAAAGATGAGATCCGATATGCCCCAGGTTAGGATAAGAAACCAGAATCACGGCTAGGGAATGGTCCAACGATGAAATCCTTAACCCATAAACTGGGGCATGAACCAAATTGAACATGGACCCAAATTGAGTGCAGTCCAATGAAGAAAGCCAATGACCCCTAAACTAGGGCATGAACCGGATTGACCTTGGACCCAAATTGAATGCGGTCCAATGAGGAAAGCCATTGAACCCTAAGCTAGTCATGACCAGATTGACCTTGGACCCAAATTGAGTGCGGTCTAATAAGGAAAGCCATTATGCCCTAAACTGGGGCATGAACCAAATTGACCTTGGACCCAAATTGAGAGTGGTCTAATGAAGAAATCCATTGAACTCTCAAGCCGAGGCATAAACTAGTCCAATTTTGGACTCAAAATGGTGTAATGCAATGGCGATACCACTTGATCCCCAAGCTGGGGCATAAGCCAAAATGATTTTGAACTCAGCTAGAAGTGGTCCATTGATGAATCCATTGAACCCCAAACTGGGGCATGAACCAGAGTAACCTTGAGCTTAAAAAGCAATATTGCGGTTATGAATGAATCCCAAAAAAAAAAAAACATGGTAAGAATTGTATGGAACCCTAAAAGGTAGGTATCTTGCATCTATTGATAGAGGGGCATGATGAGTCTTGCTGTTAGAGGTCTGAAGGAAGATTTATTCCCACATCGACTGAAGGTGGTTGTCGAATGCGTTATGCCAAACTGGAGCCGCTTTGACGAACTAGTTGTTTCAACTTTCTATTATCGGTATTCGATAAGTCATCCATGTTTGGGTCCAAAATTGATATGCTTGTTGACAAGTCCAGTCCAATCTGCCCTGCAAGTAAAAGAAATCACCCCGTTTGGGATTTCAAACTCTGTACCATGTCTCTTCCATACATTTCCTCCCAGTTTCATACATCCTCCTATTCTACGTGCGTAATTAATTCTGACTCTGAAGGTGACTGAAACGATGAGCCGTCTCTTGAACTTCTACGCCACCCGGCCTCTTGAGAAAGAAAGGTCCAACCTGTCTGGGAAAGCTTTAAATGATCAATCAGAGACACATGAGTACTCTCAAGAAACATGTATTAGAGAAGCTGCCATTTGTTCTACCTATGAAAAGATTCCAAGGAAAGCATTAGATAGTAACAGATCATATCAACAGGTCAGCCAATCAGTACAAATGAGTGGAGGACAGATGTGCCACCAAAAAGATGGAAATACCAAAGTTCTTACAAAGTACATCATCTGCAAGCAAGAGATACATGATGAATGATCAATCTCAAAATCAAAGAATGAGGTCATTGGAATATCCAAAAAAAAAAAAATTCAAGCCTATCTTTTATCTACATCAATAATGGGAGGCAGTCACATCAGATAGAAGGTGATGATTAACTTCCACAGGATAGCATAAAGATTCACCATTCAGATAAAATCAGATCTAGATGAGCAGTCACAAATGCTCATAGAGTTTACAGAAGATCAGAGTACTAACTGGGGCAAAGAGGTCCTATCTGATTGGAAATGTTTGGAAGAAGAAGATTCAAATCCAATATTGAAAGTAATGCTTCAACTTTGCGATCAAGTGAAGCACTGCATTATGTGGCCTCCACATCCAAAAAAAAAAAAAAGCAAAGTCTATAATGGGAGGTAGTCACATCAGACAGAAGGTGATGAATAACTTCTAGAGGACAGCATACGGATTCACCGTTCAGATAAAATCAGATACTATATGAGCAGTCACAAATGCTCATAAAGTTTACAGAAGATCAGAGTGCTAGTTGGGGCAAAGACGTTCTATCTAATTGGAAATGTTTGGAAGATGAAGATTCAAATCCAATATTAAAAGTCAGGATTCAATTTTGCGATCGAGCGAAGCACTGCATTATGTGGCCTTCACATCCAAAAAAAAAAGAAAAAAAGAAAAGAAGAGAAAATAGTAAGATGTTGAATGGCATCGGAGTTCGACAATAAGCCAATTGTCCCTCTCACTTCAAGAAGATGATAATTCCAACCAAAGTCTGATAGCAAGTTCGATCATTCGTCGAGATTTACAGCATGTTGGACCAGACTTTTGATTTTGGCCAATTACATCTCGCCTTTACAGGAGACAATCTCATCACTTCTTCATCATCAGAGAAATATTTCTCATCTACATTAGACTCTCTCTCCCGTCTATCAATCTGACAGCCTTCCAAGGAGTCTCTATCACAAGCCTTTCTTTTGATTATCAATTTTTATGGCATTGTATCTCATGATCATGTCATCATCTTATGTACAATTCATAAATCTGGCTAGAACCCTCATCTACCGTTCATTACATCCGACGGCTTCCCAAGGTTCCTATAAGCCCTCCATTTCTCAAGCCAATAAAATGGGATCTTCTCGGTAAGATAAACCCATTCTACATAAATAACCAAACACTCTCCCAATGGTAGACCTATGTGGACAGTTTCACATCAGTCCTCTTGGACCTTCAACATCAATACTTGTCAACAAACCTAAAGGTTTCAGGCCTAGATATGATCGTAACTGATTCAGAATCTCGATATAGCTTGTTGGGACACGTGTTCCATCTGAACATCTCCAAGAAAGGAAAATATAATTTGGCACCATTTTTAATTTTGATGTGGGACTGCATTTCCCTAAGATCGATTTTAGTGATGATTCAAATAGCTGCCCGCCTATCAATACGTGTAGGTGTCAACTTAAACAGTGGGGCAAGGCTATCCATTTGTCATGAAAGTCATGCCATTCAGATTTCTCCTAAGGGTTTTAGACCATTGGATAAGGCCATAATTTTGACAATATCCTCACCATATCAGGACTCTTTATTCAACCCAAGATGAGGTTTGCAAAAAGAAGAAAATGAAAAAAAATAATAAGAAACCTCAGTAAGGGAAAGGCAACCCGAGAAACCTCAATGGGCAACCCATAATACCTCAGTGGGGATGGGCGACCTGATGCAACCCTAAAGCATTGCCCTCTTTGGCTCTTCCTAGAAAAATTCAGTGGTTCATGTAGACAAGTGTCATACCCAGTCTACCCTCCATAAGGAAAGGAACCCCTCTTGCTCTCTTGTGAATCATACTCAGAGGAGTTGAACAAACCATCATCTGTTTGCCTTTTGGGTTCCATAGAATTGCCTTTCAACTGAATTCTATCTTCAAATCCTTTTGTCACGAGTTAAAATTCTCATGGCCTGGTTACGGATGTAGCCAAGTTCATCAAATCATCAGTTCCCTCATTTTTCAAGATTCAAGAAGGGCTCATCTAAGAAGTCACTTTTTGCAATCAATCTGTCAATCTTCCCTTGACCTTGGAAGCATGGTCAAATTTTGGATGCAATCAAGATTCAACCTAGTTCCAACTCTGGTAGATTTCTCGTTTCCTTCTATCTTGCCCCTGGCACACTATAGAAGCGGTCTGTCACAACATGTAGACACTGGGGCATAGATATACCCTATGTAAAGGAATTGAACTTGATCATGAGCATTACATCTAGGATCCATTGTCTAGTCTGAAGTCACTAACTTTCCTAGTCAATAGAAGTAGGTCCATCCAAATTGGTTTTTACCAATTTCTCAGTTCTCCCAATCCTGTTGATGAAGAAAATCCAATGTGGTCGCTCACCTGTTAGGAGTTGGTCACCAAATTCTCTGAAGGAACACTTCGAATCCTTTGCTTCTCGTGCCTACTTTGGGACCATGATTCATTAATCTTTCAAAATTGGCACAACCATGTTGCAAAGCCTGGAGCTTTTCATGAGCCTAGATCAAGGGCCAAACCCATGTCACATTTCATTGCCGCTTGGTTGTTCTACCAATTTGGTCTACCATAGTGCATAGTCAAAGAACTTAGTTGACCAAATGCCCCTACACAATTTAACACCAAGGTCAATCAATAAAATCACTTTGGTTAGAGACTGTCAAGCTCCCCTCATTCTTGTTCAAAATCCTTGCTAGAGTTTCTTTCAATCTAAAATCCAACAACACCAACGTTGGCTGAAGAAAATCATCAATTTCAAATTACATGGAACCTTTCCAAGGGAGCAACCAAGTCATCACTACCATGCTGAAATTGTGTCAAACTTTCAGTACCAGGTCATAAATGGTAAATTTCAAATCTAGGTATCATGCCAGCAAAGTCCATGTCACCATTCCCATTGAGGCCACGTTTTATGCCTTCACCAACAAAGCAGGGTCAAAAAAACCTTGTAAACTGCCAAGGAATTCACCATCATTTCAAATCTGTCCAGCACTCTATAAGTTCAAAGTCAAGAGACTTCCAAGATAGGTCACTTTCGAGCATCCTAAAGGTTCAAAGCAACAAAGCTACTTAAGAGGATATTCTAGTTTTCATTCCAGAAGGTTCATAGCCATAGAGCTTCCAAGAAGGATATTCCAATTTTCAAACCCGATGGTCCATAACTGGTAGGAACTTCAAAGATGAGTCATTCAGTATCACCCTATAAGTGACCTTCTAAGTTCTTGCTCATTTCATAATCAATAGCAAATTCCTTACCCTAAAAGTGACCTTCTGAGTTCTTGTTCATTTCATAATCAAATGTAGAGCCCTAGCTCATTCAAAAATCAAATCAATTTCAGCATATTAGTGAATCAAATTCAGAGCCCTAGCTCATCCAAAGTTCAAATCAATCTCAGTCTATAAGTGAATCAAATGCAGAGCCCTAGCTCATCCAAAGATCAAATCAATTTCAGATTATTAGTGAATCAAATGCAGAGCCCAAGCTCATTCAAAGATTAAATCAATCTCAATCTATAAGTGGATCAAATGCAGAGCCCTAGCTCATCCAAAATTCAAATCAATCTCAGCCTATTAGTGAATCAAATGTAGAGTCCAAGCTCATCCAAAGATCAAGTCAATCTCAGCCTATAAGTGAATCAAATGCAGAGCCCTAGCTTATTCAGAAAAACAATCTCAGAATCTCAATTAAAAAAGCCTCAGTTTTATCAAAGAAAAGACATCAAGTCTTACATCCAGACAAATTAAAGTCGAGCCCAAGCTCATGCAGTCAGCCTTGTATTCACAGCCTAGCTTCATACAAGAAGAGGTTTATCAGCCTACAAATGAACCAAGCCGGGTTCAAACCCGCACATACCTTGCATCATGAGTTCTACCTCAGCAAGAAGAGGTTCTCAGCCTACAAATGAACCTTGTATTCACAGCCTAGCTTCATACAAGAAGAGGTTTATCAACGTACAAATGGATTAAGCCGGGTTCAAGCCCGCAAGTACCTTGCATCATGAATTTCACCTCTGCAAGAAGAGGTTCTCAGCCTACAAATGAGCATTGTATTCACAGCCTAGCTTCATACAAGAAGAGGTTTATCAACCTACAAATGGATCAAGCCGGGTTCAAGCCTGCAGGTACCTTGAATCATGAGTTTCATCTCAGCAAGAAGAGGTTCCCAGCCTACAAATGAACCTTGTATTCACAGCCTAGCTTCATACAAGAAGAGGTTTATCAGCCTACAAATGGATTAAGCCGGGTTCAAGCCTGCAAGTACCTTGCATCATGAGTTTCACCTCAGCAAGAAGAGATTCCCAGCCTACAAATGAGCATTGTATTCACAGCCTAGCTTCATACAAGAAGAGGTTTATCAACCTACAAATGGATCAAGCCGGGTTCAAGCCCGCAAGTACCTTGCATCATGAGTTTCACCTCAGCAAGAAGAGGTTCCCAGCCTACAAATGAGCCTTGTATTCACAGCCTAGCTTCATACAAGAAGAGGTTCATCAGCCTACAAATGGATCAAGCCGGGTCCAAGCCCGCACATACCTTGCATCATGAGTCTCACCTCAGCAAGAAGAGGTTCCCAACCTACAAATGAGCCTTGTATTCACAGCCTAGCTTCATACAAGAAGAGTAGCCATCAATTTTTCAAGACGAGCAAACTTTCTTGCCAGTCGAACTACGTTCTGGGCTTGATTTCTAGGACACCCTTAGAATACGTAGGCAATTTAGGACAAATATCCCTAAGTGCAGCCAAATAAGCAATCTCACTCATATCTCAAAAATATGGTTCTTTTATCTTCAGCCTTCAATTGGTAACAATATCGACTAAAGAGGGGCATCTGTAAGCACCCCATTTTTGTATCAATACATATATATATATATTATAAGAAAGAGAGAGGAAAGAGAGGCCATAGGAAAGAGAATGGGAGAAAGAAAAAAAGGAAAGAGAGAAAGAAATAAAAGAAAAAGGAAAAGAAAAAAAAAGGATCCCCTTCACATTTTCTTTCTAGAAAACGTGAATGAGAGAGAGAAGAAGAGAAGAAAAAGAAAGAAAGAAAATAAAAGAAAAGGAAAGAAGAAAAGGAAAAAGAAAGAAAAGAGAAGAAAAGGAAAGAAAGAGAAGATAAGAAAAGGAAAGAAAGAGAAGAAGAGAAGAAAAGGAAAGAGAAGAAGAGAAGAAAAGGAAAAAGAAAGAAAAGAGAAGAAAAGGAAAGAAAGAGAAGAAGAAAAGAAAAGGAAAGAAAGAAAAGAGAAGAAAAAGAAAGAAAAAAAAGGGAAAGAAAGATAAATAAAAGAAAAAAGAAAAAAGAAAAAAATAATAAAAAGAGGATTTCCTTCACGTTTTCTAGAATGAAAGAGAGAAGAAGAAAAGAAAAGGAAAGAAAGAGAAGAAGAAAAGAAAAGGAAAGAAAGAAAAGAGAAGAAAAGGAAAGAAGAAAAGGAAAAAGAAAGAAAGAGAAGAAAAGGAAAGAAAGAGAAAAAGAGAAGGAAAGGAAAGAAAGAGAAGAAAAGAAGAAAAGGAAAGAAAGAAAAAAGAAGAAGAAGGAAAAAAAGAGAAGAAAAAGGAAAGAACGAAAAAAAATAATAATAAGAAGAAGAGGGGGGAGATCCGAAAGAAGGAAGAGAGAGAGAGAGAGCACGGTAGAATGAAGAAGGTGAGTTGAAACCGGAAAAAGAAAGAACAGAAGAGGAAGAAAAAGAAGAAGAAGAAGAAGAAGAAGAAGAAGATCAAGAGAAGGAGAAATCAGAAAAAATAGGTAAACTATGTTTTATTGTTTTCTTTGTTCTTTATTTGAAATTTCATGTGCTAAAATTGACCCAAATGTATTGAAATTTCATGTGGATAAAATTGATCCAAACATGTAGGAATTTCATTTGATCAAAATTGATCTGAAAATGTTTAGAATTTTATGAAATTTGATCCCAATGGTTTGAAATTTAAGGTAATTAAATATGAACCACTGATATGGATTTTGAATGGTTAAATTATGGCCATCTTATCTGGATCTGATCTTGAGAATTTGATGTGATTAATTGGATCAATTACATGTAGGAATTTCATGTGATCAAAATTGATCTGAAAATGCTTAGAATTTTATGAAATTGATCCTATTGGTTTGAAATTTAAGGTGATTAAATATGGACCATTGATATGGATTTTGGATGATTAAAATTATGATCATCTTATCTGGATCTGATCTTGAGAATTTTATGTAATTAATTGGAGCAATTACATGTAGAAATTTCATGTGATCAAAATTGATCTAAAAATGCTTAGAATTTTATGAAATTGATCCATTTGGTTTGAAATTTAAGGTGATTAAATATGGACCATTGATATGAATTTTGGATGATTAAATTATAACCATCTAATCTGGATCTGATCTTAAAAATTGATGTGATTAATTGGATCAATTATATGTAGGAATTTTATATGATCAAAATTGATCTGAAAATGCTTAAAATTTTATGAAATTTGTCCCATTGGTTTGAAGTTTAAGGTGATTAAATATGGGCCATTGATATGGATTTTGGATGATTAAATTATGGCCATCTGACCTGGATCTGATCTTGGGATTTTGAGATTAATTGAATCAATTACATGTAGGAATTTCATGTGATCAAAATTGATCTGAAATGCTTAGAATTTTACGAAATTGATCACATTGGTTTGAAATTTAAGGTGATTAAATATGGACCATTGATATGGATTTTAGATGATTAAATTATGGCCATCTTATCTGGATCTGATCTTGAGAGTTTGATGTGATTAATTGTGACCATTGATTTGAAACTTTTTAATGCAAATTTGTATATGGCCATTTGGTTAAGTTATTTTCACATGATTTAATTATGGCCTTTGATCTTAAGCCATTGATTGATAAATCTGATCCACTGGATGATCAATTGTTTTCTGATTATGTGATGACATTAAATCTAAACCATTGGATTCCATGTTGATATGTCCACCATCTTGATGCTTGCATGATTCTTGCTGTTTTGGAATGCTACACATGTTTATTGCCATATTTGTCTGCCACATGTTTACTGTCATATTTAGATGATTACTGCCATGTTTGGATGCTTACTGCTATGTTTGGATTACTACCACTGCTATAGTTGGAATGTTTTCATTCATCATATTCGTCTTGAAAATAGATTAATTAAAAAAAAGCAATTAGGGTAGAAAACCCTAAAAATAGAAAGAAAATAACAATTAGAGTAGAAAACCTTAAAAATGGAAAGAAAATAGCAATTAGGGTAGAAAACCCTAAAATGGAAAGAAAATAGCAATTAGGGTAGAAAACCCTAAAAATAGTCATATTAGGTCTTGTCATGCTTAGAATTAGCATATTAGATCTTACCATATAGGCTCTTGCCTTATTTGCAGTGCATGCCATATTAAGGAGATTTTCACAATCTTGTTATATGTGTATTTTTTACCATAAATGTATTATATGCCATATTTAGATGAATAATTCAATTTTAGTAATAATTTAATTTATGCAACACCCTAGTCGAACTGCCATATCTGTACACCTAGCAAACATATTAGGTGTGGGGGCGATCATTTAGACACCCACATTCTTGGGAAGGGCATAATGGGAATTATAAAAAAAATCATAATAAAGAAAGAAAAATTCTTTGTCAAACCTTCCAAAATTAGAATTCAGGATGAAAAGGGTAATTTAGGATGATTTTGCCCCTCGGTAAACCCTAAACCTAGAATAGGTTCTAAACCCTAAACCTAGAATAGGTTCTCAATCATTCTAACCTAGAAAAGGTTACCCAATACTCGAACTACGTGGATTCTGATTCCTAGGGCAAACCCTAGGATACGTAGGCTATTTGGGAGAAACCCAAATTCAGATCCATACCTTAGTCCACTCGGACTATCCATAGATCCACTAGGATACTCAACCATTTCAACCTAGAGTCCCGAACTACGTGGATTCTGATTCCTAGGTCAAACCCTAGGATACGTAGGCCATTTGGGAGAAATCCAAATTTGGATCCACAATTTAGTCCACTCGGACTATCCATAGATCCACTAGGATATCTGTAAGACCTCTGTCAATCTAACCCGGTATTACCCCTTTGAACCAGGTTTACCCATCATGGTCGAGTCAAATGGACCAAGGGCGTGAAGGAGATCGAGATCCTAGGTATCAAATCGACCCAAAAACACTTAAAATAGGGGAAGGATCGCATACCCAGCTAAGCAGGGTCGGACCTCCCAAAGCAGAAAGTCAGACCCTCAATTTTGAAGGGAGGGTCGGACTGCTTAGGACCCTATGGTCGACGGGATCATCGACCCTCCCATCGACCCTCGGATTCTGCCGAAATAGAAATTAGGAAATTTCCTAATTTTCGATTGGGATTCTTTCCTAATCTCAGAGGGACTTATTTTAGGATGTTCCTACTCTATTCAAAGGACGTCCCTAAGCCACTTTCACTCCTTTCACAACCCTAATCGAATTGAGAGAAAGAGAGGAGAAGGAAGAGAGGAAGAAGAAAGGCAAGGAAGAGAACTTAGCAAAAAGGAGAAGAATTTCAGAGAAAAGGTAATCTTCTTAGGTATGGATACTAATTCCATGAGTTTCTACAGACCATAGGTTAGTTAATGTTGAGAGTGTGATCTCGGAGAAACCCAAACCATCAAGCTATGATTAGGTTTTCATAGAAAACCATAGGAAAGTGCGTGAAAGCTATCTAGGTGGGTTATATATGGTTTCAGACCATGGAATGAATGTAGAATGGAATGTAGGAGAAAGCCATAGGATTCCAAGCACGAAGAATGGATTAAAAGAGGGAACTGGACCAAAGTGCACCGAGGGTCGCACCGAGGGTCGATGACCATTCGACCCTAGGTGTTCTTGACCATCGACCCTCAGTGTTCGGGAAGTTCAGAATTTGGGGAGGGTCGCACCCAGGGTCGATCAGGACTCCGACCCTACCTCCGACCCTCAGTTGGCAGAATAGTATTTAAATCTGGAATTAATTCTAATTAAATTCTATCGACTTTGTTAGGTCTTCTAGCAATACAATAACAATATAAAGGTGATTCTAAAGCTTGGAAAAGTATCTATTAGCAAGCTAAGGTGAGGAACCAGAACTCCAAACAAAATTGGTTAATAACAAAAACTGTTTTCTTTTTCTTGAGTCCTATGCTATGCTTGATTCTATGTGAATATGTTTTTAATGTGCATACAGCATGCCATCCAATATTTTTATTACTTGTTCATGCATATTTACTTTATTGTTTATAACATGATGATGATGATGATGATAAGAATAGGCATGTGCTTGTATGTGTGTGGTTGATGTACTTGATGCGAGCGAGTATCAAGGGAGGTGTGATGAGAACGTCAATAAATGTTAACCTTTGGCGGGTCTCAACACTTTAGCTCTATCTCTAACTCAAGTCTTGTGCATTAGCATCGTCGTATCGCCATTACTTTAGCAGAACTATTATGTTGTAGAGTATCAGGGGAGGTGGTCTCGGTCCTTGTAGTCTCGACGACCTTACGGGGGGCCTTAGCTCTTTCTCTATGGACATTCTGAGGGATGCTGGGGTGAGGCCTTGGATACACTTTTTGGCATTAGAATTGGTTAGTTGCGAGCCCAGTTTGCATCCCTCGCCAACAGGGGCTTACATGTTGGTATGGCACTATATAGCAATAAACATAACCTTTGTTATATAATGTTCATGATTGGGTGCATGTGAGTTGACGATAAACGTGATCTTCGGGTAACGTCACACACTCGTGTATAGAGGCGGGGTCAATAAACGCGACCTTTGGCTACCTAAACCTTTCTATTGCATACTGTAAACTTTAAACCGGACCAAAGATATAAATTGATTTGCATGCATATGTATTGTTGCATTGTTTTGGCTACTCACTGAGCCGTGATGTGTGCTCACCCCTCGACATCGAATATTTTTAGTTGATGATGCAGGTTATACCGTTGAAGACTATGTGAATGCGTTTGCGTACGGGAATGTGGCAGCGATGGAAGCTGAAGCTGAAGAGGATACACAAGACTCCTCTTGCGAGTGCAACTCGTATGTATTTGATTAGATATTTTATAGGTTTCTTTATTGGATTTATTAAGACATGTATTTGGTATTTAAATATTTATGTCTCAGTTGAAAACAGAATAATTTGCTATTAAATTAATGATATCATCTTAGTTTCTCAGTTCATGTTATTATAAAACTTCCGCTATTGTGTATTTACTCTGATTATGATTACGGATGTGTGTAAGTTTAGATAACGCGGGGATAGCCTATTTGAGATCCTGGTTGAACCGTTGGTTTGCTAGCGGTTCATCACACCATTATGAACAGTGCAGAATTGGGGTGTGACAATATCCCCTATATTTTAACCCAAATAGGGTTATCCATACCTTAGTCCACTCGGACTATCTATAGATCCACTAGGATATCCAACTATTTCACCCAATTCTGAACTACGTGGATTCCGATTCCAAGGGCAAACCCTAGGATACGTAGGCTATTTGGGAGAAACCCAAATTCGGATCCACACCTTAGTCCACTCGGACTATCCATAGATCCACTAGGATATCCATATTCCAACCCAGAAAGGGTTATCCAAACCTTAGTCCACTCGGACTATTCATAGATGCACTAGGATATTTATCCACATTCCAACCCAGATAGGGTTATCCACATTTCAACCCAGATAGGGTTATCCATATTCTAACCCATAAAGGGTTATCCATATTCCAACCCATAAAAGATTATCCATATTCCAACCCAAAAAGGGTTATCCATATTCCAACCCAAAAAAGGTTATCCACACCTTAGTCCACTTGGACTATCCATAGATCCACTAGGATATCCACTCCAATTTTGACCCAAATAGGGTTATCCACATTCCAACCCAGATAGAGTTATCCTTATTCCAACCCAGATTAGGTTATCCATATTTTTACCCAGAAAGGGTTATCCATTCTTAGATCCACTTGGACTATCTATCGATCCACATGGACTATCCAGATCCTAATCCATAGGGTCTCTCAACCATTCAAGCATAAACTTCAACTTGAACAAAGAACTTAATCATGCACAAGCATAAATCACAGCCATAAATTTTAATCACACCTGAACTACAATGGTGAACCTGATTTTCAGAATAATTTCGTAATACGTTGGCAATCTGATGGATACAGATTCGGTTCAGTGATATCAAACCACTTGGTTTGGTTTGGCTTAACAAATATGAGTCTAGCATAGGAAAGGTATAGGAGACCGATTTTGATCGGACGGTTTGGGTGCTTAACCCCTTCCCATAACCGTAACCTGACGCTTACCCAATCTCTGATGGACCATAAATCCAATCTAAGGGTCATGAGTCAATCGAAGTCTTACCTTGGGGTGAGATTTCACATTTCTAAGGTCCTAGACCTAAATCTAGGTGGCGACTTCTAAAGATTTCCATCTTTGTCCTCACATATTCAAATACCCAAAATATAAATAAATATCTTTACATCAACTGTATTTCCATCTGAAAATAATAAAAATAAATTAAATCAAATCCTAAAGGTACACGCAGAAAGGGCACTCGCATGAAGCGTCATGCTCATCCTCTCCTGCTTGCACGTCCAAAGCAGCAACACCTCCATACACTAGAGCGTTCATGTAATCCTCCACCGTGTAACCTGCATCAACATCTAAAAATGGTGTGTATACAAGGGTGAGCTCACGACTTAGCTCAGTAAGACAATCAGACAATGTAACAAACATATGCATGAGTAACATTCACATCATGGTCTAGTTTTAAGTTTGAAATGTGCTATAGAAAGGATTAGCGGCCACCGCACCTCTATACACGAGTGTGTGAAGCCGTCCAATGGATCAAACACCACTGTCGTCCCACATGCACCCTATCATGGAATAGAGATAGAGCTAAGGTGTCCAGATCAAACACCGCCAATACCTCCCCTGATACTCTACTCATACCAATACGTAAGCCCCTATTGGCGAGGGCTTGCAACTAACCAATCCTATATGTCATCACAGTAGGCCCTATCCCAACATAGCACCCTACGGCATAGAGATAGCGCTAGAGTCTAGTGGCTAGGCCGCAGACCACAGTGCCACTTCCTCCCCCTGATACCCTACCTGCACCAAGCATGCTAAGACAGAACGATACGAAAAGGTGTTAGTGTGAGGAATGATCCTAGACCTCCAGTCCTTCCTATTCCACACACCAACAAAAACAATCACATGCCTAACAGTCACAACCTAGCATAGCAAGTATGCATGAACAATAATAATAATAACTCAAAGTAAAGGATGACATTTGAGAATGCACAAACATCAATCCACAGAACCATAATTATTAACAACGATTTACTGTTATTAAATTATTAGGGTTTAGGTCCGATTCCCTTACCTAACGCTTGATTGATATCTTACTCAATGTCATAAGGTCCAAACTTGCTATCACAAGGTCCTACACGATATTAGGGTTTAGTTAGAATAGTTCTCTTAGGGTTTACGTTGGTCGGAAAACCAACAAGATCAAAAACACTTCTCACAGAGCAGACCGGTCACAGGTACCGATCGCACACTATGGGGAAAACCTACGACCGGTATGGTCGACCGGTCCCCACAGACCAGTCCCCAGAAGGTACCAGTCGCAGTACCGATCGCATAGAGTGCGATCGATATGGTCGACCAGTATGTCTTCGGAAGACCATACGCTTGGTTCTCGCCTTCCATCAGTCACCCTCTATTGATCCTAGGGTTTCTCCTATACATCCTAGGTCTAAATACTGAGTTAGAGTTGTTTCCAACTCCATTCAAGTCCTAGCCTCGATGATCTTCGACTTAGAACTTGAATCTGGGGTTTACGACTAATTTAGGGTTTGACGACAAATAGTGTTTAGATCAATACCTCGCTTTGCATGATATTAACTCAACTACAACTAACCATCCTAGAATACTTAATGTAGAGTATTGTTTAAGCACTTACCGTTGACTTGCGGTAATGTGTTCTTCGTCGAACGGCAATGGCGGCTCTTCCCTCTCTTTCCTAGCTCCTTCTCCTTCTTCAACCTCTTTCTCCTTTCTAGGGTTTGTGAGGATCAATGGAAGAGGCATTAGGAGGTTTAAGGGTCCTTATATAGACTAGGGTTAGGTTTAGGAAGCCTCCTAACATTAGCAAAGTCCTTCAATTTGAAATTTGGAAAGTGGGACCCGCAAAGTTCTGTTTTCGGATCCATGCTGCGCAGGCCATACCGGTCGACCATCGACCGGTACCATAGACCGGTACCATCGATCGGTATGAGGGTTTTCATACTTGAATTGGTCCGATTGGTCCAATTTCATACCTAGTTGTCATCCGCTCGTCCCGTCTGGTCCAGTGATGATTGGAAGACCTGTTATGACATGAAACAAGGTTTAGATCGGGTTCATGGAGTGCGGATCTTACAGCTGACATTCCCCATACATGTGTAAAACCTATTGGAAGGGATTCAACCCTTGATATGTGACCTCACAACATTGTAAACTCTCTGTTGACATGACCTTAATGAGGTACAAGCCTTTGGAACCTAAATTAAACAAACCAAAGATAAAGACCACCATCAGGTTGATAAAAGGTGCTTGATTAAGCGTATAATTGGTCGACCACACGATAACAGTAACTCTATTTTGATTGGTTTCTTCGACCATTCACTCTAAGACCTAACCAATTGACCCTAGGACATTGCCCTAAGAGTAATGAGAATACCCTAAACCTATTTAAAGCATGAACAAACAATTTAAAACGTTTATCATGTACTAATCGCAAATAGGTAAACCAACGTGAAAAACGAAGGGAACCACTCTATCAATAGCAGAGTAGTATATAGCTCACCATTACATGTGAGGGGATTAGCTTTACTTATTTATTGTTTTCCATGCATATGTTGTGTTGGTAGATTAAATCTGGTTTGATAACATGCCATCCAATATCTGTTATAATTTCCATGCATTTTTGCAAAATATTTATATCTTTGATTTTCATAACATGTTAGACTATGTACGTGGTAATATGATTGTTTGACATATGTTTGTATCCTAGTGGATCCGAAGGGCTAAAATGGGATGGTTCATCTTGTTCCATAAGCTAGGTTATGGTATCTGCACTAGAAATGTACATGGTTATGTTGTAACATCCCATGACTCACAACCCTTGCCAATAGGGGTTTAGGTATTGGCATAGGCTTATATACAAGAGGTCCGACCATTAAAGGGAGTGAACCGGATATGGGTCTACGGCTTTCCTCTAGTATTTTCATACTGAAACATGGGGATGATGTGAAAGCCGCATCCAAAAAATACAGGCTAATTTAAATTTTTCTCATATAATAGGTTATCCTGTCAATACTAGCTTAGCATCCATATCATCAATGAAGTGTATGAAACTCTAGGTAAGAGTTAAAACCCTCTTTCTCTTAGTATAAAAAGAATTAGTTGAAGCAACCAAGACCTAGCCATCCTGAACAAATTCAAGATAGGTGGTCAACCAAGGAGGTCGATAAAATGGGCCTGATTAACCACCCATCTACTATCGATTGCCAGTACCCAAAATTGGGCCAATCCGAGTCTAACTTAGTTGGGCTTGGTTCCAACTAGTTTCTAACCACACATAATCATCCCAAATCATGTGGGACCTACTTTTGAATGTATTAGAGTGTCAATTAACAACCTTCAAGCCTCCTCTATCACTTTTTAATTAAAAGTAGAACTCTTAAGGGAAGAGTTGCAGTGCAACTCTAACTCTTGCATAAACTCCCTATTATAAACTCTCCATAAACCCTAATTAATAACATTAAAAACTCTAACATGTTTTGGGAGAGAGAAAGTAAAGTGGAGCAAGGTTAAAGGAAGAAGAAAAGGAAGAACTACCATTAAAGGTCCTCCCTCCAGCTTTTTGCTACAACAGCTTTAAGCATAAGCATTAAGGTAATCTTAAAACCATCCCTACCTTACTTAGATTGAATCCTTGATGATCTCATGAGGTAAGACCCAACCTTTTATCATGTTGGAACAAGATTCCAGAAAGCCATTAATGGATAATAAGTAGAATTGTTAAATAATGCTGATAATGGATAAACTAATATAAGTATTCAATGTAGGACTTTATAATGTATTATAATGTTGAATTATGATTGGAAAGTGGCCATTAATATAGTACAGACCCTTAGAATCCCTCTGGGAGAGCCCTCGACCTCGTACCTTAGAGAATGAATTAAATTAGATTTAGTTTGAGCTCTCTTGTATGAGGCGGTCAACAAAGGCGGTCAACTAAATTAAGTTGATCGACTGCCTAGTTTACAGAGAGGTGTATTCTTGGTATTTTTAATCCCAATTTACTATTTGGACTATATTAGCCATCCCCCACATCAAGAATAACATAATAGACATGTTGGAATGAGTGGTTTGATTAGAATGTACTCCCAAGTGTGTAAGTATGTGTGGTTGCAAAGACGACATACTCATTGAGAACCATACTTGCATATGACTTATGGGAATAGGATTCTATCCCAACTACTAATTCAAACCCATCATAAAACACCTATAGAAGTGACCCTGTAGAGGTGCAAGCTTCTGGAACCCATCTAGGCCAAAATACCTAGGCAATTGATAAAATTGAGATGATCGACCACCATAGCTGATCAACCACCTCCATCGACCACCAGATTATAGCAAGCCTATTTTGGTTGTATCTTCAACCATGGACCTTGAGAATTAACCAAGTGACCCTAGGACATGTTCCTAAGACTAATGAAGATACCCTAGACCTAATAGAAGCGAGACTAAACAATCATAAGTAACATTCATACCTCAATTGTAATAGGTAAGCCGATGTAGGAAAATAAGGGAAGGGACTCTATCTATATCAGAGTAAGGATTAGCTCACCAGATACAAGTGAAGGATTAGTACTTGTTTTATTTTCTTGTTTCTGTACGCATGTGCTTTCTACTTGTTTGGATTATTGTGCGATAACATGCCATCTAATAACTATGATATATGTTGATGCATTTGCATATTATAACTCTATATTAGATTGGTTGATTATGGAATGTTTGATAACATGTGGATGTTTAATACCATGATTATTTGCCATTCACTTATTGTTTGCCATTCGCTTGTGTCCTAGTAGATCTGGATAGCTGGAATGGGACGGTTTATCTTGGTCCATTAAGTTAGGACACTGGTACCTGCATTATTAATATTCTTGGTTTAGGTTTCATATCCCATAATTGATAACCCTTGCCAATAGGGGTTTAGGTATTGGCATAGGCTTATTATGTACCCATTCTAAATCTTTGACGTGTTCTCCTAAGGAGAGAGATTGGAGGAAGAAGGTGAAGTACAGTAGAAGGTTTCTCAAACGGAGAGTCGACACTGCTCAAACTACGAGCATTCTAACTTGAAAGGACAACTAGTAAGCTCTTTGCCTACTCTTTTATTAGCTTAGGTTTGATGAATCATCCTGTAAGAGAGAAACCCTGACCCTTTGGCAAGGGAAATGCTCTCTTGTCACCATTAATGGTCAATCAGGATTGTCTCTTCCAAGTAGAAGAAGAGGAAACTCTTTCAGAAATATCATGAGACATCCATGAATCTACCTTGGGACGTGTAGAAGTATGAGCCCTATGTTTAGGATAGAAGATGTTAGTAAGTCATCGAAAACCTTAAAGAATGATTGGTGATTTGCCCTAGCAACTCTGACCTAGTGATTAGCCACGGACTTCTATAGTGGAGGTGGGGAGGTAGGTCCAGAAGGAGGTCTGGTTGCAAAACCTGTGCAACCAAACAAGCCAAATACCAAACCAACCCTCTAGGTAGGTCCGATCGCACATCTGTTTGATCGAAGTTGCTACCGAACAACCCCAGAGGTCTCAGGAATAGTATGCTCACAGGTTCTGTCACACATCTGTGCTACCAGAGCTGCTACAGAACCTTTTCAGAAGGGACCCTAGCCAATCCGAAAGGAAGATTGGTCATAGCCTCCAATCGGAAACTTCAACTGAACACCCTCTTTATGACTCTAAACAATTCTCTACAATTAAATAATAACCTAATAACCTCATGTATTGTAAGTAGGGGTCACGTGCATACATGAGGTCGACTTATGTGGTGCAGAATCATATGTTAGCTAACACAGGTGAGGGATAGAATCTTAAATTATTTTTGTCTGTTTCTAAATAACTGACCTGTCTATGATGCATTCTTTGGTGAATAACATGTCATCCAATATTTGTATATTTATGCATGCATTTCCATCATGAATTATAAAGGTGAATGTGTGATGCGTGTACTATCTGTGTGGGAAGTTGGAAAGGGGACCGCCAGACTAATTCTCTACACAGGCACTATTTGTATGACCTGGTACCTTAGCAGATTGATAGCGTCTAGGGGCAATAGATGGATGGGTTGGGATATCTGTTGGGGTACAATCATAGGAACTTTGATGACATGTAGGATTGGTTAAAAACACATCCTCGTACATTTGTAACCCTAGCTAGTAGAGGTTTAGGTACTGGTGTGTGACGGGGATAAGGGAGAGGTCTCGACGATGTTTGTCGAAGCGTCATCGGGTGGGACACAGCTCTATCACCATCACAGTGGGAGACGCGTTGTAAGGACCAACCTAAAGTTAGCTTCAGATTGGTAGTTGGGTCAATTTACAGCCAAACATTTATATAGCAACCTGATAAAAAATCTGATAGAAATTTTTGTTTTTCAAGAATAACCATTTATAAGATAATTCATAGCAACATTTATCAATTTGAACGGCGGAAGTCTTATACTTTTACAAAATACATAGTTGGTGGCTAATAAGTTCTTTACAAAATAAGTGGTCTTTACAAAGACGTGAGCTTAGCTCAAATATAGCTTGCCCAGATACAAGGTAATTACATCCAAGGACAAAATATAACAAAATGTCAAAAGAGTGCCGAGGGGTGATAGATTCCCCACTTGGACTTTCCTTTCTCAATCATCTGCTTATCCTTTATTTCTACCATCTCTAAAGCATTCAACAACTGGGAGTGAGCTAAAGGTCAGTGAAGAGAGATTACTAGCTTGGCAATACATACATGCAATCATTCACAAATCATTACTTGGAAAGAAACATCATATTGTGAGGACAAAAGATGGAAATCTCTTGGAAGTCGCCACCTAGATTAAGGTCTAGGACCTTAGAAATGTGGAATCTCACCCTAAGATAAGACTTTGATTGACTCATGACCCTTAGATTGGATTTCTGGTCCATCAGAGATTGGGTAAGTGTCAGGTTACGATTATGGGAAGGGGTTAGGCACCCAAACCCCCCGATCGAAATCGGTCTCCTATACCTTTCCTATGCTAGACTCTATCTGTTAAATCAAACCAAACCAATTGGTTTGATATCATTGAACCGAATCTTTATCCATCAGATTGCCTACGTATTACGGATTTATTCCAAAAATCAGGTTCACCATCGTAGTTCAGGTGTAATTAAAGTTTATGATTGTGATTTATGCTTATGCGTGATTAAGTTCTATATTCAAGTTAAAGTTTATGCTTGAATGGATGAGAAACCCTATGGGTTAGGATCTAGATAGTCCATGTGGACTGATAGATAGTCCTAGTGGATCTGAGAATAACCCTATTTGGATCGAAATATGGATAACCCATTATGAGTTGGAATGTGGATAACCCTATTCGGGTTGAAATGTGGATAAATATCCTAGTGGATCTATGGATAGTCCAACTGGACTAAGGTTTGGATCCGAATTTGGGTTTCTCCCAAATGGCCTACGTATCCTAGGGTTTGACCAAAGAATCAAAATCCACGTAGTTCGGGACTCTGGGTGAAAATCCTAGTGGATCTATGGATAGTCCAAGTGGACTAAGGTGTGGATAACCCATTCTGGGTTGGAATGTAGGTAGATATCCAAGTGGATCTATGGATAGTCCGAGTGGACTAAAATGTGGATCCGAATTAGGGTTTCTCCCAAATGGCCTATGTATCCTAGGGTTTGCCCTGTATCCTAGGGTTTGCCCTAGGAATCAGAATCCGTATAGTTTGGGAATTGGGTTGAAATGGTTGGATATCCTAGTGGATCTATGGATAGTCCGAGTGGACTAAGGGGTGGATCCGAATTTGGGTTTCTCCCAAATGGCCTACGTATCCTAGGGTTTGCCCTAGAAATCAGAATCCGCATAGTTCGGGACTCTGATAACCCATTCTAGGTTAGAATGTGAGAACCTGTTCTAGGTTTAGAGTTGAGAACCTATTCTAGGTTTAGGGTTTAGAGCCTATTCTAGGTTTAGGGTTTACCAAGGGACAAAATCGTCCTAAATTACCCTTTTCATCCTGAATTCTAATTTTGTAATGTTTGGCAAAGCATTTTTCTTTCTTTATTAAGGTTTTTATTATTCCCATTATGCCCTTCCCAAGAATGTGGGTGCCTAAATGCACGTCCCTACACCTAATATGTTTGCTAAGTGTACAGATATGACAGTTCGACTAAGGTGCGGCATAAATTAAATTATTGCCAAAATAAATTATTTATTTAAATATGGCATATAACACATTTATAGCAAGAAATACACATATAGCAAGATTGTGAAAATCTCCCTAATATGGCATGCACTACAAATAAGGCAAGAGCCTATATGGGATGATCTAGTATGCTATCTAAGCATGGCAATTCCTAATATGGCCATTTTCAAGATTTTTTTACCCTAATTGCTATTTTCTTTTCATTTTTTAAAGTTTTCTATCCTAATTGTAGTATTCTTTTCATTTTTAAGGTTTTCTATTGCTATTTTCTTTTAATTTTTAGGGTTTTCTACCCTAATTGATGTGTTCTTTCCATTTTTAGGGTTTTCTACCCTAATTACTATTTTCTTTCCATTTTTAGGGTTTTCTACCATAATTGTTATTTTCTTTCCATGTTAGGGTTTTCTACCCTAATTGTTATTTTCTTTCCATTTTTAGGATTTTCTACCCTAAATGTTGTATTCTTTCCATTTTTAGGATTTTCTACCCTAATTGTTATTTTCTTTCCATTTTTAGGGTTTTCTACCCTAATTGCTGTGTTCTTTCCATTTTTAGGGTTTTCTACCCTAATTGCTATTTTCTTTCCATTTTTAGGGTTTTCTACCCTAATTGCTGTATTCTTTTTATTTTTAAGGTTTTCTACCCTAATTGCTATTTTCATTTCATTTTAGGGTTTTCTACCCTAATTGTTGTATTCTTTCCATTTTTAAGGTTTTCTATCCTAATTGCTATTTTCTTTCCATTTCTAGGGTTTTCTACCCTAATTATTGATCTTTCCAAAAAATAAATATGATAGGTGAAAGCATTCAAAATATAGCAGTGATAGCATTCCAAATATAGCAATGTGCATCAAAATGTGATCGATGGATCAGATTTACTTAAAAAAATATTCATGAATTTAATCCAACCGTTCAAATTCAATTAAACCATTCAAAAGGTAATCCAACAGATCAAATCACTCAAAATCATAATCTAACCATTCAGATTAATTTAAATCATATCTTAATGGAAATCCAGATCACCCAAAATAATAATCAAACCATTCAGATTCATTTATCATCATCCAATGACCCCATTTAATCATTCCATCATCAAAATAGATTATCATCCAACCAATCAAATTTAATACCATCATATGGTCCCAAAATCAATAGCCATATTTTATTTCACCAAAATCATGATTAACGGCCACACTTAGTCAAATTAAGTTCATTCAAATGGCCAAATCAAAATTCACCCAAAGACCATATTTTAATCCACATGAAAATTCATCTAATTGCCCTCATATGATCAAAATAAAATTATCATATCATCACATGATCAAATAAAAATATCATCCAACGACTCACATCACATGATCAAGAAAATCAACATTAACATACCAATGGACCAGATTAAATCTCATGATTAATAGTGCATGATCAAATGGTGGATAACAGGTAGAGAACAAAATCAAATTCATGGGATCAGTGGGATGAGGGATTCAAATCAAGTGGAATCAGATCAATAGGATTGTTGAGGGTATCCGATGGGTACTGTAGAGTGAAATGGTAAGTGATGTGCTGATAGTGCAACAAGTGGCTTGTGGGTGATTCGGGTGATGATGTGAGTTGAAACCAAAAGAACAAAAAAAAAAACAGAAAAAAAAAACTAAGCAGACTTACCTCACCGCCTCTATCCTTCTCTGGGTCTCAATCTGAATTTCCTCTTCCTCTTCTGTCCGTCCTCCTCTTTTCTGAATCTCTCTCTCTGGTTTTTCTTCTCCCAAACCCAAAAAAAATGACCTCCCCTTATTCTAGGATCTGCACCTCCTAGTTCACAATCCAAATCTTTTCCTTAGAGGAATCGACTCCCTTCCTTGTTGGGCCTCTTGACACTTAGTCATACCTTAGTTTCCCTCTTTAGATTTTTCTCAATTCTTTTTCTTTATTTGAAACCATGACAACCAACTAAACTTTCCTTTCCTTTTTTTTTTCTTTATTCTCCTTTTCTTTCTTTTTTCAACTCCCTTCTTCTTTTGTTATTTCCTTTTTTTTATTCTATTTCTTTTTCTATCCAAAACCGACATTAGACTAGATGATTTCATCCCCCTAATTTGATTCTAGGATCTGCATCTCCTAGTTCACAATCCAAATCTTTTCCTTAGAGAAATCGACTCCCTTCCTTGTTGGGCCTCTTGACACTTAGTCATACCTTAGTTTTTCCTCTTTAGATTTTCTCAATTCTCTTTCTTTATTTGAAACCATGACAACCAACTAAACTTTCCTTTCCTTCTTTTATTTTTCTCTTTATTCTCCTTTTCTTTCTTTTATCAACTCCCTTGTTCTTTTGTTATTTCCTTTTTTTATTTTATTTCTTTTTCTATCCAAAACCGACATTAGACTAGATGATTTTCTCCCCCTAATTTGATTCTAGGATCTGCATCTCCTAGTTCACAATCCAAATCTTTTCCTTAGAGAAATCTACTCCCTTCCTTGTTGGGCCTCTTGACACTTAGTCATACCTATGTTTTCCTCTTTAGATTTTTCTCAATTCTCTTTCTTTATTTGAAACCATGATAACCAACTAAACTTTCCGTTTTTTTTTTTTTGGTTAAATCAACGTACCACCTCTTGCTTTTCTATTATCTTTTCTTTACAAAACAACGACACCTAGCTCATCTCTCCCTTTTTTTGCTTTTTTTTTCTTTCCTCTTTTATTCTCTTCGAGACACCTAGTGCCCATGGAATCTTTCCTTAATTCATTTCCACCTCATGCTTTCCCTTACTATCTCATTGGTCCATGGTTAGCACTACGATCTTCCAAATCAAACCGTGGCCAGCATGATATGTTATTTGCTTCTTCGTTTAACACCTCCAATCGATCCAACATATTAGGTAAATGTGACACCACCTACTTGCTAAAACAACCACATGTAAATTTCTCTCTTTTCTTAATATCTCATGTTGACACCTAGCCTCTCAAAGATCCCCTCTTGCTTAATACATTCCCATGGCCAACATTAACATGCCTGTTTGTTAAATTCCAGCGACCACAAAATGGGGTTTTATGCTACCTCACATCACCTTGTATCCCACGGGTAGCATGCATAATATGATAATATATCATGCAATATACAATATAATATACGTTATGTAGTATATGATATAGTATATATATGAATATAATACGTTATCATATAATACATATGTAATAACACTTATTGCACAAAAATAATGGGTTGACCCAGTTTGCATCGGCCTGGTCTAGCTGGATCGGGCTGACATGGGTTGTACAGGTTTGGCCTATTCATCCAAGTAGGTAATTGCCCATGACCCTTCTGTGGGGTTCATTAGAGAATCACAAGCCCTTGGGTTAAAGGTCGGAAACCCACCGTATTGGTTCACTTATGCTGAGGGTGGAAAAAATGGGGTGCTTACAGATGCCCCTCTTTAGCCAAGATTGTTACCAATTGAAGGATGAAGATAAAAGAACCACATTTTTGGGATATGAGTGAGATTGCTTATTGGGCTGCACTTAGGGATATTTGTTCTAAATTGCCTACGTATTCTAAGGGTGTCCTAGAAATCAAGCCCAGAACATAGTTCGACTGGCAAGAAGGTTTGCTCTTCTTGGAAAATTGATGACCGTTCTTCTTGTATGAAGCTAGGCTGTGAATACAAGGCTCATTTGTAGGCTGGGAACCTCTTCTTGCTGAGGTGACTCATGATGCAAGGTATATGCGGGCTTGGACCCAGCTTGATCCATTTGTAGGCTGATAAACCTCTTCTTGTACAAAGCTCAGCTGTAAATACAAGGCTCATTTGTAGGCTCGGAACCTCTTCTTGCTGAGGTGACTCATGATGCAAGGTAAGTGTGGGCTTGGACCTGGCTTGATCCATTTGTAGGCTAATGAACCTCTTCTTGTATGGAGCTAGGCTGTGAATACAAGGCTCATTTGTAGGCTGGGAACCTCTTCTTGCTGAGGTGGACTCATGATGCAAGGTAAGTGCAGGCTTGGACCTGGCTTGATCCATTTGTAGGCTGATGAACCTCTTCTTGTATGGAGCTAGGCTGTGAATACAAGGCTCATTTGTAGGCTGGGAACTTCTTCTTGCTGAGGTGGACTCATGATGCAAGGTAAGTGCGGGCTTGGACCCAGCTTGATCCATTTGTAGGCTAATGAACCTCTTCTTGTATGGAGCTGGGATGTGACAAGGTATGTACGGGCTTGAACCCAGCTTAATCCATTTGTAGGCTGATAAACCTCTTCTTGTATGAAGCTAGGTTGTGAATACAAGGCTGATTGCATGAGCTTGAGCTAAGCTTCGATTTGTTTGGATGGAGGACTTGCTGTCTTTTCTTTAATTGAATTGAGGCTCTTCTGATTGAGATTCTGAGATTGATTTTCTTGAATAAGCTAGGGCTTTGCATTTGATTCACTTATAAGCTGAAATTGACTTGATCTTTGAATGAGTTAGGGCTCTACATTTGATTCGCTAATAATCTAAAATTGATTTGATCTTTGGATGAGCTAGGGCTCTGCATTTGATTCACTTGAGATTGACTATATCTTTGAATGAGCTAGGGCTCTACATTTGATTTACTTATAGACTGAGATTGATTTGAACTCTGGATGAGCTAGGGCTCTGCATTTGATTCACTTATAGACTAAGATTGATTTGAACTTTGGATGAGCTAGGGCTCTACATTTGATTCACTTATAGACTGGGATTTATTTGAACTTTAGATGAGCTAGGGCTCGGCATTTGATTATGAAATGAGCAAGAACTCAGAAGGTTACTTTTGTTATTGATTCTGAAATGAGAAAGAACTCAGAAGGTTACTTAAAGGGTGATACTGAATGACTCATCTTTGAAGTTCATACCAACTTTGGACCTTCGGGATTGAAAATTGGAATATCCTTCTTGGAAGCTCTAGGGCTATGAACCTTCGAAAATGGAAACTAGAATATCCTCTTAAGTAGCTTTTGTTCCTGTGAACCTTTAGGATGCTCGAAAGTGACCCACACAGGAAGTCTTTGTTGACTTTGAACCTTTAGGGTTGAAATCTGACCCATCTTGGAAGTCTCTTGACTTTGAACCTATAGAGTACTGGACATATTTGAAATGATGGTAAATTACTTAGCAGTTTTCCAAGATTTTTTTTTTGCCCTTGCATTGTTGGTGAAGGCATAAAACATGGCATCAATGGAAATGGTGTCATGGACTTTGCTGGCATGATACCTAAATTTGAAATTTGTCATTTATGACCTGGAACTGAAAATTTTGACTAAATTTCAGCACCATAGTAATGACTTGATTGCTCCCTTGGAAGGGTTCCATGTAATTTGAAGTGATGATTTTCTTCAGCCAACATTGGTGTTGTTGGATTTTGGATTGAAAGAAACTCTAGCGAGGATTTTGGACAAGAATGAGGGGAGCTTGACAGTCTCTAACCAAAGTGATTTTATTGATTGATCATGGTGTTAAACTATCGAGGGGCATCTGGTCAACTATGTTCTTTGACTATACACTATGGTAGACCAAATTGACAGAATAGCCAAGCGGCGATGAAATGTGACATGGGTTTGGCCCTTGATCTAGGCTCATGAAAAGCTCAAGGCTTTGCAACATTGTTGTGCCAATTTTGAAAGATGAATGAACCATGGCCTCAAAGTAGGCACAAGGAGCAAAGGATTCGAAGTGTTCCTTCAGAGAATTTGGCAACCAAATCCTAACAGGTGAGCGACCATATTGGATTTTCTTCTTCAACAGGATTGGGAGAACTGAGAAATTGGCAAAAACCAACTTGCACAGACTTGCTTCTACTGAATAGAAAAGTTAGTGACTTCAGACTAACAATGGATCCTAGATGTAATGCTCATGATCAAGTTCAATTCCACTACATAGGGTATATCTATGCCCCAGTGTCTGCATGTTGTGACAGATCGCGACTAATAGTATGCTAGGGAAAGATAGAAGGAAATAGGCAATCTAACAGAGTTAGAACTAGGTTGAATCTAGATTGCATCCAGAATTTTACCATGCTTCCAAGGTCAAGGGAAGATTGACAGATTGATTGCAGAAAGTGACTTCTTAGATAAGCCCTTCTTGAATCTTGAAAAATGAGGGAACTGATGATTTGATGAATTTGGCTACATCCATAACCAGGCCGTGACAAAATGATTTGAAGATGGAATTCTATTGAAAGGAAATGCTATGGATCCCAACTTATGATGGTTTGTTCAACTCCTCCGAGTATGATTCACTGGAGAGCAAAAGAGAGGTTCCTTATGAAGGGTAGACTGGGTATGACACTTGTCTACATGAACCACTGGATTTTTCTATTAAGGGCCAATGAGGGCAATGCTTTAGGGTTGCATCAGGTCGCCTATCCCCACTGAAGTAATATGGGTTGCCCATTGAGGTTTCTTGGGTTGCTTTTCCTTACTAAGGTTGCTTTTCTTCCCTTCATTATTCATTTTTTCTTTTTGCAAACCCCATCTTGGGTTGAATAAAGAGTCCTGATATGGTGAGGATATTGCCAAAATATGGTCATATTCAATGGTTTGAAACCCTTAGGGGAAATCTGAATGGCACGACTTTCATAACAAATGGGTAGCCTTGCCCCACTATTTAAGTTAACACCTACATGCATTGATAGGCGGGCAGCTATTTGAATCATCACTAAAAGCGATCTTAGGGAAATGTAGTCCCACACCAAAATTAAAAATGGTGCCAAATTATGTTTTCCTTTCTTGGAGATGTTCAGATGGAACACGTGCCCCAACAAGCTATATCGAGATTCTGAATCAGTCACGATCATATCTGGGCCTAAAACCTTTAGGTTTGTTGACAAGTATTGATGTTGAAGGTCCAAGAGGACTAATGTGAAACTGTCCACATGGGTCTACCATTGGGAGAGTGTTTAGTTATTTATGTAGAATGAGTTTATCTTACCGAGAAGATCCCATTTTATTGGCTTAAGAAATGAAGGGCTTATAAGAACCTTGAGAAGCCGTCGGATGGAATGAACGACAGATGAGAGTTCTAGCCAGATTCATGAATTTGTACATAAGATGATGACATGATCATGAGATACAATGCCATAAAAATTGATAATCAAAAGAAGGGCTTGTGATAGAGACTCCTTGGAAGGCCATCAGATTGATAGATGGGAGAGAGAGTCTAATGCCGATGAGAAATCTTTCTCTGATGATGAAGAAGTGATGAGATCGTCTCCTGTAAAGGCAGGATGTAATTGGCCAAAATCAAAAGTTCGGTCCAACATGCTGTGAATCTCGAAGAACAATCACACTTGCTATCAGGCTTTGATTGGAATTACCATCCTCTTGAAGTGAGAGAGACAATTGGCTTACTGTCGAGCTCCAATGCCATTCCATATCTTACTATTTTCTTTTCTTTTATTTCTTTCTTTTTTTTTTTTTTTGGATGTGGAGGCCACATAATGTAGTGCTTCTCTTGATCGCAAATTTGAATCATGACTTTCAATATTGGATTTGAATCTTCTTCTTCCAAACATTTCCAATCAGATAGGACATCTTTGCCCCAGTTAGTATTCTGATCTTCTGTAAACTTTATGAGCATTTGTGACTGTTCATCTAGATCTGATTTTATTCGAATGATGAATCCGTATGCAGTCCTTTGGAAGTTAATCATCTCCTTTATCTGATGCGACTACCTCCCATTATTGATGTAGATAAAACATAGGCTTGAATTTTTTTTTTTTTTTTTGGTACTCTTATGACCTCATTCTTTGATTTTGAAATTGGTCATTCGTCATGTATCTCTTGCTTGTACATGATGTACTTTGTAAGGACTTTGAAATTTCTATCCTTTTGGTGGCACATCTATCCTAACTGGCTGACCTGCTGATATGATCTGTTACTATCTGATGCTTTCCTTGGAATCTTTTCACAGGTAGAACAAATGGCAGCTTCTCCAATGCATGTTTCTTCAGAGTACACTTATATCTCCCGATTGATCATTTAAAGCTTTCCCAGATGGGTTGGACCTTTCTTTCTCAAGAGGCCGGGTGGCGTAAAAGGTCAAGAGACGACTCATCATTTCAATCACCTTTAGAGTCAGAATTACTGCGCACGTAGAATAAGAGGATGTATGAAACTGGGAGAAAATGTATGGAAGAGACAAAGCACAGAGTTTGAAATCCCAAACGGGGTGATTTTCTTTTACTTATAGGGCAGATTGGACTGGACTTGTCAACAAGCATATCAATCTTGGACCCAGACATGGATGACCTATCGAATACCGATAATAGAAAGTTGAAACAACTAGTTCATCCAAACGGCTCCAGTTGGGCATAACGCTTTCGACGACCACCTTCAGTCGTTGTGGGAATAAGTCTTCCTTCAGATCTCTAATAGCAGGACTCATCATGCCCCTCTATCAATAGGTGCAAGATACCTACCTTTTAGGGTTCCATACAATTCTTACCCTGTTTTTTTTTTTTCAGTTTGGGATCCATTCAAAACCGGACTATTGCTTTTTAAGCTCAAGGTTACTCTGGTTCATGCCCTAGTTTGGGGTTCAATAGATTCATCAATGGACCGCTTCTAGTTGAGTTCAAAATCATTCTAGCTTATGCCCCAGCTTGGGGAGCAAAGGGTATCGCCATTGCACTACACCATTTTAAGTCCAAGATTAGACTAGTTTATGCCTCAGCTTGGGGGGTTCAATGGATTTCTTCAATAGACCTCTCTCAATTTGGGTCTAAAGTCAATTTGGTCCATGCCCCAGTTTAGGGCATAATGGCTTTCCTCATTGGACCACACTCAATTTGGGTCCAAGGTCAATCCAGTTCATGCCCTAGTTCAGGGACTCAAGGGCTTCATCATTGGATCGCACTCAATTTGGGTCCAAGTTCAATCTGGTTCATGCCCTAGTTTATGGGTTAAGGATTTCATCATTGGACCATTCTGGTTCTTATCCTAGCTTGGGGCATATCGGATCTCATCTTTGGTCAACCCTACTGCTCGGGAAAATTCAATTCCCTCTCTTTAAACAATGAGAAATATGAGGGCAACTCTTTGGATTATAGCATTTCCTTGGCCAATGGGGTAGAAATGCTCGAGATGGGATAACACTATCATAGCTGAAGTTTCATGGTCTCCTGATGACTCCAAAATCTGGAATTGATCTTTACTGATAGGCAATGAGGAATGCTTCTCATTCGCCATTCCTGATGAGCGATCCTAACTTGTAGCACTGGGCTATGATAGACATGGGTCGGGCTCTAATTGATAGAGCCAAAGATTGATTTTGAATCGGTCTCTGATTAATAGAGACAATATTGACTTTGAATGGGTCTCTGATTGATAGAGATCAAGATTGACTTTGAATTAGTCTCTGATTGATAGAGATCAAGATTGACTTTGAATTGGTCTCTGATTGATAGAGATCAAGATTAACTTTGAATTGGTCTCTGATTGATAGAGATCAAGATTGACTTTGAATTGGTCTCTGATTGATAGAGATCAAGATTAACTTTGAATTGGTCTCTGATTGATAGAGATCAAGATTGACTTTGATTGGTCCCGATTGATAGAGATCAAGTTGGCTCATGGCGGGCTCTAATTGCTAGAGGCAAGGATTGCTTGAGTTGGGCTCCGATTAATAGAGACCAAGGATGACAATCATGGATTTGACTCTAATTGCTAGAGATGATGGATTGATTGGTTGAAATGACTGAAATTCTCTTTGATTCCTTTATGAAGTGGAACCTGGACCGAAGGTAATGGTTGAACAGGCCTAGAGGCTAACTCAAGCTCACATTATGTTCATATGAATGAAACCTTTCTTAGTTCCAACATGAATCGGAACCTGAACTAGAGTTGACGATTGGATAAGCCTAGGGGCTAATTAAATTCCAATGAATGGAACCCTTCTTAGTTTCAACATGAATCAGAACTTGAACCATAGTTGATGATTGGATAAGCCTAGTGGCTAAATGAATTCAGATGAATGTGACTCTTCTTAGTTCCAACATGAATTAGAACCTGAACCAAGTTGATGGTTGGATAAGCCTAGTTGCCAATTGAATTCAGATGAATGAGACTCTTCTTAGTTCCAACATGAATTAGAACCTGAACCAAATTTGACGGTTGGATAAGCCTAGTGGCTAATTGAATTCAGATGAATGGGACTCTGCTTAGTTCCAACATGAATTAGAACTTGAACCAAATTTGATGGTTGGATAAGCCTAGTGGCTAATTAAATTTAGATGAATGAAATTTTTCCTAATTCCGTCATGAACCGGAACCTAAACAAAAGGTGAAGGGTAAAAAAACCTAGGGGCCGAATGCCTCCTCCATTCTAGCATGATCATGAAGTGATGATTGAACTTGCCTAGGGGTTAAACCCTTCTTCAGTTCTGAGATGAACCAGAAATGGTGGTTGAATCTGAGACTGAATATTTCTTTGATTCTGAGATGAACTGAATGTGATTGAATCAGCCTAAGGGCTGAATCTTTCTTTAATTCTGGATGAACCAAAATGATGATTGGACCTGCCTAGGGGCTGAACCTTTCTTCAGTTCTGAGATGAACCATAAATGGTGGTTGAATTTTGGGTTGAATATTTCTTTGATTCTGAGATGAATTGGATGTGATTGAATCTGCCTAGGGGCTGAATCTTTCTTTAATTCTGGATGAACCAAAATGATGATTGGACCTGTTTAGGGGCTGAAACTTTCCTTAATTCAAAAGTGAATAGGGAACAATGATTATATTTGCCTAGGGGCTGAATCTTTCCTTAATTCAAAGGTGAATAGGGAACAATTATTGGATTTGCCAGGGGCTAAATCTTTCCTTAATAAAGAGGTAAATGTAGAATAATAGTTGGATTTGCCTAGGGACTGAATCTTTCCTTATTCAGAGGTGAATAGGGAACAATAATTGGATTTGCCTAGGGGTTGAATCTTTCTTTAATTTAAAGGTGAATAGGGAACAATAATTGGATTTGTCAGGGGCTAAATCTTTCCTTAATTCAAAGGTGAATGGAGAACGGTGATTTGATTTGTCTAGGGACTAAATCTTTCCTTAATTCAGAGATGAATCGAGAACTATGATTCGATTTTCCTAGGGGCTGAATCTTTCCTTAATTTAGAGATGAATCAAGAACTATAATTGAATTTGCCTAGGGGCTGAATCTTTCCTTAATTCAGAGATGAATCGAGAACTATGATTGGATTTGCCTAGGGGCTAAATCTTTCTTTAATTCAGAGATGAATCGAGAACGGTGATTGGATTTGCCTAGGGGCTGAATCTTTCCTTAATTCTGAGGTGAATCGAGAACTATGATGGGATTTGCCTAGGGGCTGAATCTCACATTGATTTTGAGATGAATTGAATATGATGTTTGAGTAGGCCTAGGGACTAACTGTACAGGAATATTGTAAACCTTTTTCAGGTATAGGTGTTTGTCGCTGCCTAAACTGAATGCTCTATTGGACCAGAATGACTGAGTTACTGATTGTGTTCCCAACTCTGGTTGCCTCCTTTCTTATAAAATTTGTTGTTTAATCAAGATCTAGATTCATTGACTTTCATTGATTCATTTAGAAAGATAACATGGATAGATCTCAAGGTGGGAGATCAAGATAGTTCCCTAATTGTAGGGGAGTCTCGCCCTAAAAGGGTGGATATGGTTGCAGCTTGATTCTCTTTTCCAAAGGCATAGAAATCCAACGGAGGAATATCGAGATTCTAGACATCTAAAGAAATGGAAGAAGTCACATGCACAATCAAAGAAGACTTAACCAAACAAAGTTAGTTCCCTTATAAGGGCGATTGGGTAAACATTATCCAAGTCAATTTAATTGAATTTGATTAAGCCATGTGTTTAGTCTTGGGACCTCATGATCAAAATGGATAATCAGTGGTACCAAGGTCTGGCCAATTGGATTACCGAATTCGATGAAATTGAAATGGATATATTAATTCATCGTCCTTATTAAGGATGGTTAGAAAAATCGGTTCATAAATGAACAAACTAGTAAATTTCTTCTTGACCATGGTATCTATGTCTTGACAGGGATTTTCTATTCGTTTTTCGAAATCGACGTGTTAACAATGAGAGATTCGACACATCGAGCTTACTTAATGGAGGGTGTATAGTGACCGTCTACTATGATGTAGAACAGATGTATACATACCTCATACTCCCAATGGGTGAGAGTTCAAGATGTTCATCGTGTAGATTCTAACATGTTGACCAATCGAGGATAAAAATGGGTAGAACTTCGACGTCTCGAACATGGATGTCATGGTTAAGCAGACTTTACTGGGTCGGTTCAAGGATGAACCAAAAATAACGAACATTGGGCTACAATCTGGGTTAGGACAGAAAAGGTCACCTTGACAAGGATGGGATAACCTATCACAGAATGCACGATGAATAATGGGCCCCCATTCCCTTTATATACTATGTTGCAAGGATCCAAGCGATGTGGAGTAACATAACGCATTCCCAGGCGGACCCAAGAAACGCTCGTTAGAGGCTGCTCGTCGATCGTGGTCTCACAAAGTACAGGCCAAGGCTGTGAGTTTCGCCTAGCAGGCTGCCCCATATGCATGGGACCTGGTTCGGCTACTCGCACGAATGTATGACTGAACCCATTCCCCCCAAAGTAATATTATACAAGCATAAATATAGTATCCTAAAATCTAGCATCCAATTCACACAAGGAAAGTTTTCATTCAGGAGTTTGACGTTTATATCCCCAGCGGAGTCGCCACTGTGATGACAAAAGATGGAAATCTCTTGGAAGTCGCCACCTAAATTAAGGTCTAGGACCTTAGAAATGTGAAATATCACCCTAAGATAAGACTTCGATTGACTCATGACCCTTAGATTAGATTTCTGGTCCATTAGAGATTGGGTAAGCGTCAGATTACGGTTATGGGAAGGGGTTAGGCACCCAAACCGCCCGATCGAAATCGGTCTCCTATACCTTTCCTATGCTAGACTCTATCTGTTGAACCAAACCAAACCAAGTAGTTTGATATCATTGAACCGAATCGATCCATCGATTGCCTACTATTATGGTTTATTCCAAAATCGGTTCACCATCATATTGAAGTGTGATTAAAGTTTATGATTATGTTTATGTTTATGCATGTTAGTTCTATGTTCAGTTGAAGTTTATGCTTGAAAGGATGAAAAACCCTATGGGTTAGGATCTGGATAGTCCATGTGGGCTGATAGATAGTCCTAGTGGATCTGAGAATAACCCTATTTGGTTCGAAATATGGATAACCCATTATGAGTTGGAATGTGGATAACCCTATTTGGGTAGAAAATGGATAAATATCCTAGTGGATCTATGGATAATCCAAGTGGACTAAGGTTTGGATCCGAATTTGGGTTTCTCCCAAATGGCCTACGTATCCTAGGGTTTGACCTAGGAATCAGAATCCGCGTAGTTCGAAACTCTGGGTGGATATCCTAGTGGATCTATGGATAGTCCAAGTGGACTAAGGTGTGGATAACCCTTTCTGGATTGGAATGTAGGTAGATATCCAAGTGGATCTATGGATAGTCCGAGTGGACTAAAATGTGGATCTGAATTTGGGTTTCTCCCAAATGGCCTACGTATCCTAGGGTTTGCCCTAGGAATCAGAATCCACGTAATTCAAGAAATGGGTTGAAATGGTTGGATATCCTAGTGGATCTATGGATAGTCTGAGTGGACTAAGGGGTGGATCCGAATTTGGGTTTCTCCCAAATGGCCTCCGTATCCTAGGGTTTGCCCTAGAAATCAGAATCTGCGTAGTTTGAGTGTAACACCCCAACCAGCTGAGCTATTAAACTAGTTAGTGTTACATGGTTGATAGGGGTTAAAAGGGTATTTTGGTAATTTCCACCATGTCATAAAAAAAAAGAAATATTTTTCTATGTAACTTAATTAATGAAATCCTTATGTTGATTGATCAAAAAATTATACTTAGGATGGTTATATTGATTATGAGGTAAGTGTGATGATTATTTAAATGAATTGATTATCTTATAAGTTGGTGATTTGAAATGAGTATATTATATGCAAGTCATTTATTTATTAAATGATAGTGTATTGCCAACTCCCAGACTAATGGTTTATTTTTAGAACCAAGTATAATGTACCTCAAGGTTATTATGTAAGTGTGAGACCCACAAGAGGTGGCTGTCCACTATTGGGTAGAGTCTATTTAAGTCTCATTTTAAAATATAATGGCATAGTATAATTTGGGAAATTAGAGAAGGGTATACTTGGTCCTTGAATTTTAAGGGTACCAAACCTACAAAAAAAATGATAGCTTGCATGTGCTTAGAAAGGGATCTTGGAAGGGTAGTATAAGGATTTCACTTTTAGTGGATTCCCTATAGTTATGGGTTTACCCATACATTGGTTGAGATATAGGGGCCCTATTGTTACTTCACAAAATGGGCATATTTAGAAAATAAATAAAAGGATGAAATTATAAAATGACCTTTTGTATTTATTCGAAACTTTTCAACAAACTTGCTGGAAACGTAAGGGAGAAGAGAGTGTGTTTTTGGTTTGATTCTAAGGGAAATCATTGATCCTTAAGATTTCCTTATACAAGAGTAGTTGCTGGTTAATTTAGGAGATTTTAGAGACATTGAAGGTGCAAGCGGGATTTCTTTGAGCTGTGGGAACACTAGTTGAAGCTGACATTTTCAACAAGAGGAAGAAATTCGATTTCAGCTAGGAGCTTGGTGGAGATTACCGTAAATGGTGATCCAAGTTTCTACAGAGGTAAGAAGTTACTGTTTTCGATTTAAGGAGATGGATGCATGTAGGAATGAGGTTGTTCCCAATAAGATTCAGACCTAGAGTTTGGGCATTATGGCTAAGTCGTGTTAAGAAAAGAAAAAAAAATGATTTTTTTTACTTTTGGAAGTAGTTATTTAAAACTGAAACTTGTCTACGGAAGATTAAATTCCAGCATTTGGATTTCATCTTGGTGATCATAGTGTGGTATTGATTCCCAGAATAAATATAGAACATTTGAAGTTCAGTTTTGAAAGAAATCAAATGTTTCGTATTGCTAAAAATTTAGGGGTTTCATTTTCAAATTCATTTTCAGCAATCAAGATGTTGGATGGTGGAAATTGGAAGATCTTCAAGTTGTCATTTGAGGTAAGAACTACTGTTATTGGAATATATCAATTGCATGTTAGTTTAGATGAAGGATAACAAGGTTATACACCATGATGGTAAGCTTTAATGGAAGAAGAAGATGATGAACAGTAAAAAATAAATAAATAAATAAAAATAAAAATAAAAGAACAACAGGGGCTGCTGAATACCTAAATAGAAAGAAAGAAAGAGGAGAGGTAAGAAGCTAAACTAAATACTCTTGCTGAAATTTAGAAGAACTATGTAAGGTTCATTGTTAATCTTCTTGGGGAAATATTTGGACTGTAAGTAAGCTGCTAGGAGCAACATTCTTGGACTGATATTATGCTCAACTGATTATAGAAAGAGCAAGTGAGGTATAATAATAAAAGCAGTAGACAGTATGATTTAAAGAAGACTACAGTAGCGAGATGTTAATATCAAAGGTATAAAAAGGATTCAACATGATTAGGACTTAAGGAATATGAAAGGTGAGTTGATTTCATTAAGTTTTAATGAAAGTCATGACCAGGAATATTAGTGTAAATAAAATCTAAGGAACCGTATTCTATTTTAGAAACCAAGAACCTAAAAAGAAGAATTAAAGGACGGCATAATTATCAGGACCTATGGACTAAAAATGAAGAGCATGGACTCTGTAATGGACAAGAAGGAGTATTCTCCAGAAATGAAGAATGCATAATGACTAGATTGCCTCGGCCTTTGCAGAGGCATTATCATAATGGATTTTAATGAAATGAGAAAGGCTTTTTGGTAATTTTTCAGAGTCAGATTAGTACTTTTTGAGATAGAAGAATTTCTGAGAAAATATATGTTATGTTTATTAAACAGATCAAGAAAAAAAAAATTAAGGCCGGAAAACTGAGGGGGGAACTGAACAAACTTCTCCATATAGCAGGAAGGAGAAGAGTTAGACAATACATCAGGTGAGTGTTTTCCTCTCTTGTAGCAGACTATTTATTGACTATAATGCATGTGATTGTAAAGTATAAGTGCATGAGTGATGTTTACTTGTGTTGTTTAATGCAATGCAATCATATTGAAATATTCAATGTGTTATATAATAGAATATGAGTTTCTCTTTTAGTCAAGATATATTGTGATGAATGTGGAGCTGTAAATTCATGCTATACGATGGAAATAGGGTTGATTAATGTTTATATTGTCTCAAAGTAAGAAGTGATTCATGGGGCTTGTGGAAGTAGGATTAAATGGTATTTTGTCTTTAAGAAATTGAGTTATACTTATGTGGACAGCAATTACATGAGTTGGGAAGGATTAAGCAAGGATAAGATATTAGATATTGTTAATGTACTATTTTATTTATATGTGGACAGAATGCTTGTGGACTAAGAAAGCTGTGCACTGATAGGTTTTTGAAGTGTTCTTTATGGATGTTCTCATAAGAATTTGGATAGCAAGCATTGAAAAATGAGTTTGTCTCCAGTTTAGGTTGTGTAATTTCTTTAGTGAACCTTTATGTAATCCTAAGGTTAGTAGAGCCATGGAACTAAGGTTTTGATAAAGTGAATAAGTTGTTAAGGCTATGAACGGACTGTCCTAATGTTATATGGACAGCAAGGTAACTTATAGAATGTTATGAAAGGAAAATTAGTTTATGAATACAAATGGATAGAGGACTTTTGAATTAAGGAAACTAAGGAATGAATGGACCTCATGAACATGTGTTGAACTGCTATATAGGTATATGGAGAGCAAGTATCTAGCAATAAGTTTTTCCACAGGTTATGATGTAAGAAATTATACGTGAACTAGTGTTGTAAGCTTATTTTTTTGTATGTCCTGAATGGACTGTCCTACAACCAGATGGACAGTAAGGTAAATGGATAGAGTGGCATAAAATGAGAGTTTGCTAAGAAATCAAGAATGAACTATTTAACCTCTTGTATGGACTGTTCTACACTTAGGTGGACAGAAAAGTAAGATCATAGAAAGGATTGAAATAGCATTTGTGACAAACAAGTGACAAGAAACGGAAGCATCCGGTGAGTCAACCACAGGGCAAGAAACGGAAGCATCCGGTGAGCCAAACAAGTGACAAGAAACGGAAGCATCCGGTGAGTCAACCACAGGGCAAGAAACGGAAGCATCCGGTGAGCCAAACAAGTGACAAGAAACGGAAGCATCCGGTGAGTCAACCACAGGGCAAGAAACGGAAGCATCCGGTGAGCCAAACAAGTGACAAGAAACGGAAGCATCTGGTGAGTCAACCACATGGCAAGAAACGGAAGCATCCGGTGAGCCAAATAAGTGACAAGAAACGGAAGCATCCGTTGAGTCTAGATATGTTAACGGAAAGATAAGTCATGAAAGGAAACAGTGGTCTACAAGAAGAATAGTAGGCAAGTCCAGTTATATTATGGAAAAACCAAATGTACAATGGCTCAAGATGTGGATACATCCATTGAGCATAAGTCAGTAACTTGTTGCCAAGTCAAGTAGGACAAGTAAAAGTAAAATTCCATAAATGAATAAGTCAATGAAGTATGAGAAGAAGTGAATTATCAGTATATAAATATGCAGTAACGTGCTTATGTAAGGTCAAGTTATGGATTTTAGTATTTCATTGTTTATGTTTATGTTCATTCCGAGATGACCTATGTTATGAAAAGTTAAATTACAAGTTTATGTTTTTATGAAGAGAAATGTTAAGTTTACAGATTTATGATTATTATGAAGTGAAAAGAAAAGTATCATGTATGCTTTTATGTACTTTCTGCCAAGATGGAATTCTACTCACTGAGCTTTGGCTCACCCAAGTTGATGAACATGTTTTACAGATAAGTAAGTGGAGACAAGGATGAGTTGGATAGTTGATGAAAGTCCAAGTGGGGAATTCATCGCTCCTTGTGGCATCCAGTTGAATATTTATTTATGAGACTTGATTATAATTGTATTTAAATAGCAAGGTTTTGTAATGCTTATTGTATCTAGCCACCAGAGGTTATAGGTTGTATAAGTTTAAGGCTTCCGCAGTATTTTTGTCAAAGTAGTGTATGGTTCATGTATGAATGGCTTATATGAAAAAAAATATAAAAAAAATTTACCAGATTTTCTTACCCGGATTCCCATGATTAAGAATGTATGTTTTAGACCCGACCTCCAATCCGAACCCATTTTCTAGGAGGGTTGTCACATCGGGACTTTGATAATCCATTCTAGGTTAGAATGTGAGAACATGTTCTAGGTTTAGGGTTGAGAACCTATTCTAGGTTTAGGGTTTAGAACCTATTCTAGGTTTAGGATTTATTGAGGGGCAAAATCGTCCTAAATTACCCTTTTCATCCTGAATTCTAATTTTGTAAGGTTTGGCAAAGCATTTTTCTTTCTTTATTAAGGTTTTTATTATTTCCATTATGCCCTTCCCAAGAATGTGGGTGCCTAAATGCACGTCCCCACACCTAAATGTTTGCTAGGTGTACAGATATGGGTGTTGCATAAATTAAATTATTGTCAAAATGAATTATTCATCTAAATATGACATATAACACATTTATGGCAAGAAATACATATATAGCAAGATTGTGAAAATCTCCCTAATATGGCATGCACTACAAATAAGGTAAGAGCCTATATGGCATGATCTAGTATGCTATCTAAGCATGGTAATTCCTAATATGACCATTTTTAGGATTTTTTTACCCTAATTGCTATTTTCTTTTTATTTTTTAAAGTTTTCTATTCTAATTGCAGTATTCTTTCCATTTTTAAGGTTTTCTACCCTAATTGCTATTTTCTTTCCATTTTTAGGGTTTTCTACCCTAATTGCTGTGTTCTTTCCATTTTTAGGGTTTTCTACCCTAATTGCTATTTTCTTTCCATTTTTAAGGTTTTCTACCCTAATTGTTATTTTCTTTCCATTTTAGGGTTTTCTACCCTAATTGCTATTTTCTTTCCATTTTTAGGGTTTTCTACCCTAATTGCTGTATTCTTTTCATTTTTAGGGTTTTCTACCCTAATTGCTATTTTCTTTCCATTTTTAAGATTTTCTACCCTAATTGTTATTTTCTTTTCATTTTAGTGTTTTCTATCCTAATTGCTATTTTTTTTTTCCATTTTTAGGGTTTTCTACCCTAATTGCTGTATTCTTTCCATTTTTAGGATTTTCTACCCTAATTGTTATTTTCTTTCCATTTTTAGGGTTTTCTATCCTAATTGTTGTATTCTTTCCATTTTTACGGTTTTCTACCCTAATTGCTATTTTCTTTCTATTTTTAGGATTTTCTACCCTAATTGTTGTATTCTTTTCATTTTTAAGGTTTTCTACCCTAATTGTTATTTTCTTTCTATTTTAGGATTTTCTACCCTAATTGTTGTATTCTTTCTATTTTTAAGGTTTTCTATCCTAATTGCTATTTTCTTTCTATTTTTAGGGTTTTCTACCCTAATTAATGATCTTTCCAAAAAATTAAATATGGCAGGTGAAAGCATTCAAAATATAGCAGTGATTACATTCCAAATATAGCAATGTGCATCCAAACATGATCGATGGATCAGATTTACTTAAAAAAATATTCATGAATTTAATCCAACCATTCAAATTCAATTAAACCATTCAAAAGGTAATCCAACAGATCAAATCACTCAAAATCATAAACTAACCATTCAGATTAATTTAAATCATATCTTAATGGAAATCCAGATCACCCAAAATAATAATCAAACCATTCAGATTCATTTATCATCATCCAATGGCCCCATTTAATCATTCCATCATCAAAATAGATTATCATCCAACCAATCAAATTTAATACCATCATATGGTCCCAAAATCAATGGTCATATTTTATTTCACCAAAATCATGATTAACGACCACACTTAGTCAAATTAAATTCATTCAAATGGCCAAATCAAAATTCACCCAAAGACTATATTTTAATCCACATGAAAATTCATCTAATGGCCCTCATATGATCAAAATAAAATTATCATATCATCACATGATCAAATAAAAGTATCATCCAACGACTCACATCACATGATCAAGAAAATCAACATTAACATATCAATGGACCAGATTAAATCTCATGATTAATAGTGCATGATCAAATACTGGATAACAGGTAGAGATTAAATTAGACAAAATCAGATTCATGGGATCAGTGGGATGAGGGATTCAAATCAAGTGGAATCAAATCAATAGGATTGTTAAGGGTATCTGGTGGGTACTGTAGAGTGAAATGGTAAGTGATGTGCTGATAGTGCAACAAGTGGCTTGTGGGTGATTCGGGTGATGATGTGAGTTGAAACCAAAAGAACAAAAAAAATAGAAAAAAAAACTAAGCAGACTTACCTCATCGCCTCTCTCCTTCTCTGGGTCTCATTCTGAATTTCCTCTTCCTCTTCTGTCCTCCTCCTCTTTTCTAAATCTCTCTCTCTGGTTTTTCTTCTCCCAAACCCAAAAAAAAATGACCTCCTCTTATTCTAGGATCTACACCTCCTAGTTCACAATCCAAATCTTTTCCTTAGAGAAATCAACTCCCTTCCTTGTTGGGCCTCTTGACACTTAGTCATACCTTAGTTTCCCTCTTTAGATTTTTCTCAATTCTCTTTCTTTATTTGAAACCATGACAACCAACTAAACTTTCCTTTCCTTTTTTTTTTTCCTTTATTCTCCTTTTCTTTCTTTTTTTAACTCCCTTCTTCTTTTGTTATTTCCTTTTTTTTATTTTATTTCTTTTTCTATCCAAAACCGACATTAGACTAGATGATTTCCTCCCCCTAATTTGATTCTAGGATCTGCATCTCCTAGTTCACAATCCAAATTTTTTCCTTAGAGAAATCGACTCCCTTCCTTGTTGGGCCTCTTGACACTTAGTCATACCTTAGTTTTCCCTCTTTAGATTTTTCTCAATTCTCTTTCTTTATTTGAAACCATGACAACCAACTAAACTTTCCTTTCCTTCTTTTTTTTTTCTCTTCATTTTCCTTTTCTTTCTTTTTTCAACTCCCTTCTTCTTTTGTTATTTCTTTTTTTTTATTTCTTTTTCTATCCAAAACCGACATTAGACTAGATGATTTCCTCCCCCTAATTTGATTCTAGGATCTGCATCTCCTAGTTCACAATCCAAATTTTTTCCTTAGAGAAATCGACTCCCTTCCTTGTTGGGCCTCTTGACACTTAGTCATACCTTAGTTTTCCCTCTTTAGATTTTTCTCAATTCTCTTTCTTTATTTGAAACCATGACAACCAACTAAACTTTCCTTTCCTTCTTTTTTTTTTCTCTTCATTTTCCTTTTCTTTCTTTTTTCAACTCCCTTCTTCTTTTGTTATTTCTTTTTTTTTATTTCTTTTTCTATCCAAAACCGACATTAGACTAGATGATTTCCTCCCCCTAATTTGATTCTAGGATCTGCATCTCCTAGTTCACAATCCAAATCTTTTCCTTAGAGAAATCGACTCCCTTCCTTGTTGGGCCTCTTGACACTTAGTCATACCTTAGTTTCTCTCTTTAGATTTTTCTCAATTCTCTTTCTTTATTTGAAACCATGACAACCAACTAAACTTTTCCTGTTTTTTTTTTTTTTTTTGGTTAAATCAACGTACCACCTCTTGCTTTTCTATTATCTTTTCTTTACAAAATGACGACACTAGCTCATCTCTCCATTTTTTTGCTTTTTTTTCTTTCCTCTTTTATTCTCTTGGAGACACCTTGTGCCCATGCAATCTTTCCTTAATTCATTCCCACCTCATGCTTTCCCTTACTATCTCATTGGTCGATGGTTAGCACTACGATCTTCCAAATCAAACCGTGGCCAGTATGATATGTTATTTACTTATTCGTTTAACACCTCCAACCGATCCAACACATTAGGTAAATGTGACACCACCTACTTGCTAAAACAACCACATGCAAATTTCTCTCTTTTCTTAATATCTCATGTTGACACCTAGCCTCTCAAAGATCCCCTCTTGCGTAATGCATTCCCATGGCCAGTATTAACATGCCTTTTTGTTAAATTCCACCGACCGCAAAATGGGATTTTATGCTACCTCACACCACCTTGTATCCCACGGATAGCATGCATAATATGATAATATATCATGCAATATACAATATAGTATACGTTATGTAGTATATGATATAGTATATGTATGAATATAATACGTTATCATATAATACATATGTAATAACACTTATTGCACACAAATACATGGGTTGACCCAGTTTTCCTCAGCCTGGTCTAGCTGGATCGGGCTGTCATGGGTTGTACAGGTTTGGCATATTCATCCAAATAGGTAATAGCCCATGACCCTTCTGTGGGGTTCATTAGAGAATCACAAACCCTTGGGTTAAAGACCGGAAACCCACCATATTGGTTCACTTTTGCTGAGGGTGGCAAAAATGGGGTGCTTACACATATACATATATATATGCTTTAACTTAACTTACCTTCATTGTTTTCCTGACTTAACTTAGATTGTTTTCCTTTTCTTGTCTTTCTTAAAGCCATACATGTCTTTTCTTCCATTTCTTTACTTTCTTCCATGTTAGGTGGTGTACTAAACTCACCAGCTTAATTTACATGTGTTGCCTAGTTACACCCCATTGATCGACTCACCCCGTGATATCACACGTGAGGCTATTGCCTAACCAATGGTTCCCAATTCCATTATTGTCTTTCATTCATTTTCCTACATTCCTTTCGTCAGGGGTGGTGTGATGAACTCACCAAGTTAATCTACATATATTGCCCAGTTACACCCTACTGATCAACTCACCCCGTGACGTCACACATGACGTTGTTGCCTATCCAGTGGATCCCAGTTCCAGTCTTGTATTTCATTCATTTCCTTACAATTATTTCATCATGGGTGATGTAATGAACTCACCTGGTTAATCTACGTTTGTTGCCCAATTACACCTTCACTGATCGACTCACCCCATGATGTCACACGTGAGGCTGTTGCCTAACCAGTGATCCCTAGTTCTAGTCTTGTCTTTCATTCATTTTGTTTCATGTCCATTCATTCATATCATAGACTTACAGTTCATAATAGTTTATGACATTTCAATTCCATACCTTTGCATTATTCTTCCCTTTTTTCATTTCATAGCAATTCTCACACCCCTATTCTGTCTGAAGCAAAAATGTGATTAAACCATCTTATGAACCAACGGTTCACTCCAGGATCTCTTATGAACGTGTCGACCATCAAACCACTTCCACATCACAATCAGAGGTAATAAAATAAATAACAAAAGTCTTTATTAGTAATGAACTGATAGTCTATGTTGTAATTAATTAAATAAACCAATTATCTCCGAGTTACTCAAAACATAATAAATATTTGTTACAATTTCCATAATCAAATGAAGAAAAATAAAACTAAGAGTAAATACATTAAAAGCACTAGCATGAAGAGCCATGCTCGTCATCCTCAGCATGTACAACTATAGCAGCCACATGTCCATACACTGGTGCGTTAATATAGTCCTCCACCATGGTACCTGCATCATCAACAAAAAATATTCGACGCGAGGGGTGAGCACACAACATGGCTCAACGAGTCAACAAAACATTGTGCAATCATAAGCATGCATTCAATTCATATCTGTTGTAAAACCCGCACTCCTCTAACCCGGTCTAACAGTGTTGTGCCAAGTCTTCCCATCATAGCAGGATCAAGTGGATCGACCATGTGAAGAAGGACCACAAGACCAGGTATGAAAATCGACCCAAAACACTGATAATCAAGTGTATGGTCGACTACCTAGGTAGGTATGGTCGACCATACAGTAGGAAATAAAGACCACTGATTAATAGTCATACGGTCGATGTTTTCAAGCATATGGTTGATGGATATGTCCCACCGTACGATCCCAAACCAGACTCTGAGTTTGGAAACTTTCCAAATAAAAGGAGGATCTATTTCCTATTGTTGAAGAACCTTATATGGAGAGTTTCTCTCTATATAAAGGACATTCCTCAACCCTTTTCTACTCTTTTGGAACATCATCAAACGCTAGTGGAAGAGAAGGAAGAGAATGAGAAGGAGAGAAGACTAAGGAGAAGGCTAAGAGAAGAGTTCTACAGACTCTCTGCAATAAGTAAGGGATGAACCTTGTCTCTGTAGCCATAGAACATTAAGAGTAGGAATTTCTAGTGTAAATTGCAATACCAAACCCAATATAAAAATTCAACTATGGGATTCTCTGAGCAAATCTCAAGAAGGGATCATGGAGAATGGGTTAGAGTAATTAGTTGATAAAACTAAGAAATTTGGCCTTAGAATGGTCTTTAGGAAGGACCCTATTAAGGAGCCAAGAGGAAGAATGCGGATTGAAAGCAAAATTTGGTCAGAAAACCATATGGTAACAGCTACGGTCGACTATAGCATGGCTAGAGTATCGACCATAGCCATTCGGGAAGAATTCAGGAACCATATGGTCGCAGGTGTATGGTCGCATATAGTGCGACCGTAGGGTATCGACCGTACGTGGTAAGGTCGACACAGCATGAGACCATAGGACCAATCAGACACCTATTAGTGATCTGTTTCCATTTTTTACTACTGTAACATGGTACATATGAACCCTAACTTATATTCTTGTAACTTTTAGGTTACTAAATTGATTCAAAGAGAGTTATAAGGCTCGGAAGGAGATCGAGCTTTGCTAACAGGTGAGGGAACAAGACCTAAACTAATTGTATAATAATAAACTGTTTATTTTATTAAGTCCAATACCATGATTGATTCTATACTTGTATGCTTGTAATGTGCATCTCACATGTCATCTAATATTACTGTTATTACTGCTCATGCATACTTACTTCTGTCTATTTACTACTATGTTGATTAAAGATGATAGGAATAGGCATGTGATTGTGTGTGTATGGCTAGTGTATTGGATGCGAGTGGGGCATCAGGGGGAGGACGTGGCATTATAGTCTTTGACCTGGTCACCAGACTCTAGCCCTATCTCTACTCAAGTCTTGCCCATTGACATCGTCATATCGCTATTATCTTAGCAGAACTATTATGTCGTAGGGCATTAGGGGAGGTGGTCTCGGACCATGTAGTCTCTGACTCTGCTAGGGGGCCTTAGCTCTTTCTCTATGGATGTATTGAGGGATGCTCAGGTGAGGCCTTGGATATACTAGATGACATTTAGGATTGGTTAGTTGCGAGCCCAGTTTGCAAGCCCTCGCCAATAGGGGCATATGTGTTGGTATGGGTAGGGCATCAGGGGAAGCATTGGAGGTGTGTGATCCAGACACTTTAGCTCTATCTCTATTCCATGGTGGGATGGATGTGGACAACAATGGTGTTTGATCCATTACGTGGGCTTATACACCCGTGTATGGAGGTGCAGTGGTCGTCAAACCTTTCTATAGCACATTGTAAACTTAAAAATTAGACCAAAGATATGAATTGAATGCATGCATATATTTTTTGTATTGTTTTGTTTTGCTCATTGAGCCGTGATGTGTGCTTACCCTTTCGACGTCGAATATCTTTAGTTGATGATGCATGTTCTACTGTAGAAGAGTATGTGAATGCGTCATCGTATGGACATGTGGCGGCTATGGACGTAGAAGTTGTTGAAGATGCGCATGATCCTTCATGCAAGTGCAATCAATGCGTCTTTGATTAATTAAGTTGTATTTTGATTACCGGACATGTAATTGATTATTTTACTTTTATGTCTTGAGTTACTCGGAGATAACTGGATTAAATATTTATTTATCACTGTTAGATACTCAGTTCATTAATTATAAAGACTTCTGTTTATTTGTTTATTATCTCTAATTATTACTGTGGAATGTGTGTGGTTTGATATGGTGGGTACTACCTAAACTAGATCCTGGTTGAACCATTGGTTTAATGACAGTTCATCACACTATTTTGGTTAGTCCAGAATTGGGGTGTAATAACTTGGTATCAGAGCTCTCTCAGGTTCTACCCATCGACCCAACAACTTCCATGCGAGTTATGAACTGAGTTAGGAAAATAAAAACTGTAATAACACACCATAAGCATCTTATTGGTTGAGACATAAACTAAGAAAGAGAATAATGCACATAACTAAAGGGGAAACAAATTATGTATATATATATATATACCAAAACGAAAATGAAAAAAATGTGTATCCGAACCAGAGTACGGTCCACAATCTGGACAGTTACTCTGTAGTATAATGAGAAAAGAAAAATGAGCAATCATGGAGATGGGGGCGCTAGAGGAGGAGGTGCCTCCCGGTCTCGATCATAGTCTTCAGCATACACTCTCGTAAGCCAGGCTACCTGAGTCTGGGTCATTCGGAGACTAACTACAAGATCTTCTATCCGCTGGTCTGTAGAGCGTTGAGCATCTAAGATCTCTCCTACCCTCTAATTTGTAGCATGCTGGGGGTCGCAAATCTCATGTAGTAGATGGTGGGCTTAAAGGACCAGCCGAGTGAGAAGTCTGAGAAGGGTTGGCCCCAGTAGAACGCTGTGGTGATGGAGGAGGTATGGCATCTACATCCATGTACATCCGATCATCATCCTCCTCATCATCACTCTTGTCTGCCTCTGCTATTGTCACCTCTGCATCTGCTGCTGCCACCCGAGTGAGAGAACTTCTCATGGTATTTCTTTCATCATCGCTAACCTGTACCTCTCTCATCCCCATCCTGCAAATGGCATCCCAATCCAAATCAGCAGAGAATTTGTCTTCATAGATCCTCTTATCCTCCAAATTTACCTGGAGGTGAGTCAACAGAGTGGAGATCAACCGTCCATAGGGCAGGTTACCTCGCGAATCAGAAAAAATAGCCCTATGCATAGTCTGGATAATAATGTATGGAAGATAAACAGGCTACCTAGTGCATATACAGTACAATAGGTACTGAGTCAACTGGAAGACCATGTCGTAGTGTCCACCCTGAGGAATCAGATCATGCTGGATGATCTTACAATATACTCGTGGCTCAAGACATAGGTTGACGGCCTTCATCTCCCAACGATCATCACAAAGAATCTGATTGCATATCTTTGCGTGCATAGAAGTGGATTGAAACTGAGGCTCCTTTGGTGCGCAGTAAACCAATGGCCCATGATTGGAAATGTCCAGGATATTAGCCAACTCCTAATAGTTGAAAGAAATAGGAATCCCTTTCACCCAATTGGTGATCCGAAGCTCTCTCCCCCTGTCCATATCGTCTAGATCACCCTCGACCTGTAAGTAGCAATAAAACTGCTTTACTAGGTCTGGGAAGGTGCAAGCCTCGTACAAGATTATGGGTAGCCAACCCATATCACCAAATGCCCTCTCCACATCAATGGCTAAATGGCTAGGTTAACAGACCGACCCCCTTCCACCTTTTTCAGCTAAAACCATGGATATTGAACCTCTGCCTCCATGGACCGGAAGCGATGCTGGTCATGAACTCGAGGAACCTTAGTGCGAACCATGATAACTTTAAGAAAAGATAATAAGAAAAACAAGTTAGAGAAATTTGAAATTTGGGAAACATAACGACGTAAAATGAGAAAAAGCCTCACTTTTCACCCAAACACTTAGGTAAGAGGACTTACATAGGTCACAAACCATCCTGGAAGGCTCATTCAATTGGAAATTTCAACTAAGTAGATTGAATTTGGTAAAATCTAGAAATTGGGAAAAACCCCAATTTCTAGGTCAAAAATGGGAAATTTTAAATGTTAATCAAACCAACTGATGAAACTCAAATTTTTGAGCGCTTTCATCCATTGGGTGGTGTGAGGACAAAGATCATAATCTTATTTGGAGTCGCCACCTAGATTAAGGTCTAGGACCTTAGAAATGTAAAATCTCACCCCAAGGTAAGACTTCGATTGACTCACGACCCTTAGATTGGATTTCTAGTCCATCAGAGATTGGGTAAGCGTTAGGTTACGATTATGGGAAGGGGTTTTAGGCACCCAAACCACCCGATCGAAATCGGTCTCCTATACCTTTCCTATGCTAGACTCTATCTGTTAAACCGAACCAAATCAAGTGGTTTGATATCATTGAACCGAATCTGTATCCATCAGATTGCCTACGTATCATGGAATTATTCCGAAAATCATGTTCACTATCGCAGTTCAGGTGTGATTAAAGTTTATGGTTGTGATTTAGGCTTGTGCTTGATTAAGTTCATTGTTCACGTTGAAGTTTATGCTTGAAAGGCTGAGAAATCCTATGGGTTAGGATTTGGATAGTCCATGTGAACTGATAGATAGTCCTAGTGGATCTATGGGTAACCCTTTCTGAGTCAAAATATAGATAACCCTATTTGGGTTGGAATATGGATAACCTTATTTGGGTTGAAATTGAGTGCAGCTCATGCATCTTTGATTAGATTTATTTGTTGGATTATTAAAAGCATGTAATTGATTAATTTATTTTATTTTATGTCTTAGTCATTTGGAGATAATTGGATAATTTATTTATGTATTGTTAGATTTTCAGTTCATTAATATTAAAGACTTCCACTATTGTTTATTTATTTTGATTATGGTTGTGGATGTGTATGGTTTAAGTAAAAAGACACAGTCTATTCGAGATCCAAGTTGAACCGTTGGATCATAGATGGTTCATCACACCATTCTAGTTGGTGCAGAATTAGGGTGTGACAATTTGGTATCAGAGCTCTCGGGCCCTGTCTTTTAAACCTGTATACTTCCACAAAAATTCGTGAATTGAGTTAGGATAAAATTTAAAAGTTGTAATAAGAACACACTATAAGCACTTGTGTTGTATGAGACGAATTAAGAAAGAGAATAATGCATATATAAGATGAGAAAGAAATTTCATATACACATCGAATAAAAATTATATATATATATATATATATATATATATATATATATATATATATATATATATATATATAGTACGGTCCACAATCCAGATAGTTACTCTGTAGTACAAGAAAAAAGTAAAAAGAAATGCATCATGGAGACGGAGGTGCTGGAGGACGAGGTGCCTCACGTTCTCGGTCATAGTCCTCAGCATACACTCTCGTCAGCCAGGCTACCTGAGTCTGGGTCACCTTGAAACTTGCTGCCAGATCGGTCATCCGCTGATTAGTCGCGCGCTGGGCCTCCCTAATCTCACGCAGCAGCCCCATCACGTCATCAAATGGTGGGCGCAAAGGACCAGCTGAGTGTGAAGAAACCTGAGAAGGTCCAGCTCCAATGAAATGCAGTGGCGATGGAGGAGGTATGGCGTCTACATCCATGAACATACGATCATCATCCTCAGCATCACCCCCATGGATTCCTGCTGCTGCTGTTGCCGCCTCAGCGTCTGCTATCCCTACCCGAGTACGGGGACGCACCATAGCGTTCCTCTCCTCGTCACTAACCTGTGTATCCCGCATCCCCATCTTGCAGATGGCCTCCCAGTCAAGGTCAGATGAGAAGGTATCCTCATGAATCCTCTCATCCACTAAATCGACATGCAGGCGAGTGAGCAGGGTAGTGATCAAACGCCCATAGGGCAGGTTGCATATCTGATCAGGCATCACAGCACGACGCATCGTCCTGATAATAATGTCTGGAAGGCAGACGGGCTGCCTAGTACAGATGCAGTACAAGAGATTCTGGTCCAACTTGGAAATCCTTTCATAATGCCCACTCTGAGGAATCAGGTTGTGCTGAATAATCTTGCAGTACACCCGAGGTTCCGACTGTAGGTTGATTGCCTTCATCTCCCCGCGATCATATCTAAGAAACTGGTGATCAATCTCTGCACGCATCATCAAAGATAGGAACTGGGGTTCCTTGGGTGTACAGTATACCAAGGGGTTGTCGTTTGATATACCCAGGAGATCAGCCAACTCGTGACAGTTAAAGGAGATCTCCACCCCTTTAAAATAATTGGTGACCTTGAGTTCCCTACCCCTGTCTATATCATTTGGATCACCCACTACCTGAAGATTGCAATAAAACTGCTTCACCAAAGCAGGACAGGTGCAAGCCTCATACAATATCACGGGGAGCCAATCCATGTCACCAAAAGCACCCTCTAAATTAAACAAGGCTAGATTAGCCAAGTTTACACAACGACCCCCTTCCACATTTTTACGCTCATAACGAGCATACTGAGCCTCTACTTCATTAGACCGGAAGCGAATAGGATCATGAACTCTGGGAACTTTGGTGCGAGCCATGTTATCTGCAAAGACACAAATAAATAAACAAGATATTAGATATAGTGAAAAACTCAAAAATTTTGGCATTATAACGACGTGATTTGGCCAAAAGCCTCATTTTTCACCCAACCAGTTGGGCAGGAGGACTTACATATGTTTCAAACCATCCGGCAAGGCTCATACAGTTGGAAATTTAAACTAGGAAGATCGAATTTGAAGAAATTTTGACAATTTGGGAAGAATCCCAAAAATTAGGTCAATAATGGAAAATTTCAAGTATCTCAAAAACTAACCGATGAAACTCAAATTTTCTTGAGGGCTTTCATCCATTGGGTCACCAATAGCAAAAGCCGTCAATAAAAATCAAATTTTACGGTTAGAAAAATTTTAATTTAAAGAAAACGCTATAAATGGAGAAAAACCTTGTTTTGAAATCTTAAAAATGAGGACCAATAGAGAACATACCTGAAGGAACGGAACGAAGGTCGTGAATGGAAGAAAGAATCACCAAAAATGAGTGGTCGACACTGTAGCAACTCAGTGGAAGCGAGTTGAGTTGAAGGAAAAAGAGAAAGTGGGAAATGACTCCAAAAATCAGGTTTAAAAACCTGATTTGGAGTCGTGTGGTTACAAAATTCGACCAAATCTGTGACCACGCGACCGACCCCACGATCAACCATAGGCCCTTGGTGAGCTGACAGACCTCGTGTGGTCGGACCCTGTGGTCGGACATATTCTGACCCCACGATCGACCACAGGCTCTTGGTGAGCTAACAGGGTTTTGTGAGGTCGCATACCCTGTGGTCGGACATATTGCGACCCCACCATCAACCACACGATGGAAAATACAGTATTTTGACTGAATGACTTGGAAAATTGGAATTTTACATTGATTAGTTGGATTTTGACATGGGAATGACTTATATTATGATTGCCTCACATGTTCTATGATTTTTCAGGCACTACCACCACCGAAACAGAAAATGGTTGGGCGAAGAGTAACCAGGCGAGGACGTAACCCAATTCTACCACCACCACCTGTGGAGGAAGATAGCCATGAAAATCCTAAAGGACAAGGGAATCATAATATGGCACCACCAGGAGCTAATGGCCAGGTAAATCTTACAAACTTACCAACCCCACCTATAGATTTGGCTATAGCAGTTATGAACCTGGCATAATAGCTGCAACAAATACAGCAAGTAGAAGCCAATATGCAAGCTGCTATGAGAATGGTTTTTCCAACTGTACATACAACACCTATGCCAGCCAGACAAGCTAGCACAGTATCAGGGGGTAGCAACACGGTACCCCAAGCACCTCAAACGCCAGACGTACAAGCTCTAGTACAAATCAATGAGGTAGCCAAAGGCAATTACCAGTATCAACCACCTATGTATGGGGCCTATGCTCAGTATTAGTTGGACCATTCTCAACTGATCTAGCGCTTTCTGAAAATGAAGCCTAAGGAATATAATGGCAAGCCAGTAGATCCTTTGTGCCAGCTCACTAGATCGATGAAATGGAAAGGAATTTTATAATGATGACTGTTAATGAGGAGGAAAAAGTACTGTGTGCCACATTTATGCTGAAGGACGATGCACACCACTGGTGGAAGTCTACTCGGAGTTATTTGTTAACCAAGCACGCCCAATTGACCTGGGCTATCTATAAAGAGGCATTCTTTGAGAAATATTTTCCCAGAAGTTTCAGAGATGCTATGGAAAGAGAGTTCCTGAGTTTGTATCAGGGACAGATGACTGTGGATGCATATCAACAGCGTTATGAAGAACTGTTTTTCTTTGCTCCCTCTAGCATGTAGGAGGAAAATACTAAAATCCGAAGGTTCGTCATGGGACTTAAGGGAAGCATTCAGGAGCATGTTTTGGGGCTAGAAAAGAAAGTATATAATGAAGCTGTACATATTGCTCAAGTACTAGAATCGAGCCAGAGGGAGAGCTACTTTGCTCAGAATAGAGGTACAAAAAGGCCAAATGGAAATTCTTATAACGGAAGGAACATAAAGACATTTAAACCCTTCTGTAAGACCCGTACCGAGCTAACCGGTCTTACCACCTTGTACCAGGTCTACCTATCATGGTCGAGCCAAGTGGACCAAGTGTGTAAAGAAAATCACAAAATCAGGTATGAATTTGACCCAAAAACAGTAAATATGAGGGTAGGGTCGCATGCATAAACAGGTAGGGTCGACCCCACCTCAACAGAGTCTAACCCATGACTTTTCAGTCCTAGGGTTGACGGATCCTGCGACCCTAGCATCGACCCTATGGTAACAGACTGAAACCGTGAATTAGGAAACTTTTTTAATTTTAGGGTGTAACACCCGCACTCTGAAAACCCGGTCTAACCTTGGTTTCGTGTCGTGATAGGTCTTCCGATCATCACCGAGCCAGACGGGGCAAACGGGTAACAAACAGGTACGAAATCGGACCGAAGTCGACCAATTATACCTGATTTTAGGTATACCGGTCGATGGTACCGGATGATGGTACCGGTCGACCGGTATGGCCTGCACAGCTATGTGCGGGAATTTGGAAATTGGTCTTTGCGGGTCCCGCTTTCCTGATTTCGAATCCTAGAAGTTTCCTAATCCTAGTAGGGTTACTAAACCCTATTTCTAGCCTATAAATACACCCTTAAACTCCCTCAAATCATTTCCATTGTCTCTCACAAACCCTAGAGAAGAGAAAGAGCTTGGAAAGGAGAAGGAGCTAGGAAGAAGAAGGAAGTGTCGTCGTTACCGTTCGACGAAGCTTACACTACGCCTGTCAACGGTAAGTGTTTGAATCCCTCTTCTTACCCTATGATAGTTGTGTGGGTGGATCAATACCATGCAAAGTAGGTATTGATCTAAAACCCTAAATTGGCCAATAAACCCTAAGTTGCCGTCAAACCCTAGATTCAAGTTTCGAGATGATATTCACCGAAACGAGACTTGAATGAGTTGGGGATATCTCTAACTCAAAGCCTAGACTTAGAATGGATAGAGGAAACCCTGAGAATCTGTGGAGGATGGTCGACGGTAGTCGAAGAACCCATGTATGGTCTTCCGGAGACATACCGGTCGACTATACCGGTTGCACATATTGCGACCGGTATGTTGCGACCGCTACCTCTCGGGAGGTTGTTTGTGGGGGACCGGCTGACCATACCGGTCGCTAGTCTTTCCCACAGAGCTGCGACCGGTACATGCCACCGGTCAGCTCTGTGAGGGTATTTTGTGATCTCTGTTGGTTTCTGACCAACATGAAACCCTAAATAATATATTCTAATGAAACCCTAATATTATGTAGGACGCTGTGACTTGTCGTTTGGATCTTGCGACGCGGAGCAAGTAATCGAACGAGCGTCAGGTAAGGGAATCTGACCTAAACCTAATAATTAATGGACAGTAAATCGTTGTTAATCGTTGAATATCTATGATGTGATGTTTGTGCATATTCACATGCCATTCTTTACTTTCAGTTATTATTATTGTTCATGCATTCATAGGATGTGATTGTTAGGCATGTGATTGTTTTCATTGGTGTGTAGAGTGGGGCATGGGCCTGGGATCGCTCTTCACACTGGCACTTTTTGTAGTATTCTGTCTTAACGTGCTTGGTACGGGTGGGGTATCAGGGGAAGATCGTGGTACGGTGGTCTCCGATATTGATGTTGTCCCGGCCATCGTTGTGTGGTACTGAGGATTCCGAGTCGACGCTGGCTTGTCCACGATGCTTTAGCTCTATCTCTATGCCGTAGGGAGTTATGTTGGGATAGGGTCTACCTGCGTATTGTTTCTATCCTAGTGGGTTAGTGGCGGATAGGGTATCAGGGGGAGGTGAGGTATGGTGGTCTCCGACCCGGCCTGCACGCTCTAGCTCTATCTCTATGCCGTAGACGGCTGTGCTGGGATAGAGAATACATTGTTGACATATAGGATTGGTTAGTTGCGAGCCCAGTTTGCGAGCCCTGGCCAGTAGGGGCTTAGGTACTGGTATGGGTAGAGTATCAGGGGAGGTGCGGGTATACCTTAGCTCTATCTCTATTCCATGATGGGTGCATGTGGGTTGGTGGTAGTGTGATTACTGTGTGACGCCACACACTCGTGTATAGAGGTACGGGGGCCACCAAACCTTTCTATAGCACATTGCAAACTTAAAACCAGACCACAGCATATAATTGATTGTTACTCATGCATAATCTTGTGAAACTGTCTGATTGTCTTACTGAGCTGTGTTGTGTGCTCACCCTTTATACGTACATTATTTTTAGATGTTGATGCAGGTTACACTGTGGATGACTATGTGAACGCTCCGGCGTATGGAGGTGTGGCTGCTCTAGATGTGCAAGTAGGAGAGGACGAGCATGACGCTTCATGCGAGTGCCCTTTCTGCGTGTACCTTTGATTTGTTTTATTTATTTATTTCAGTTATTTTTTATTGGATTAAAGGGATGTAAAAGATTATTATTCTACGTGTTTCAATTTGAATAATGGGATATTTATTTAAATTATCAATAGATACTCAGTTCATTCTATTTAAAGTCTTCCGCTGTACATTTATATTCTGATTGTGGTTATGTGTAATTGGTTTGTATGGGTGAACACGGCCTATTCGAGATCCTGGTGTTAACCGTTGGTTCAATGACGGTTCACTCACATCATTCTGGTTGGATCAGAATTGGGGTGTGACAACTTGGTATCAGAGCCTCGGGCTCTGTTCCAACAAACCATGCTACACTTAACTGGGTCGATGAACTGAGTTAGGAAATTAAAAAAAAAATCTTAATACAAACACACCATAAGCATTGTTTGATACCTGAGACGGATTAAGAAAGAGAATAATGTACTATTCTAAATATGAAACTTAATTGTGCACATACACTAGTTAGGAAAAACCATGAACTTTCATTAAATAGAAAAGTGTATCAAATGTGATAGTGCTACAGGGTACAGTCCACAAACCGGAAAGTTACCCTGTTATATAAACCGTCATATGAAAAGAAAAGTAAATGGGAAATCATGGGGTAGGAGGCCTGGGAGGAATGGGGTCAGCTATATCATAGTCCCGCTCGTATGCGACCCTAAGCCAATGCACCTGGTCCTGAGTCACCCGTAGACCACGAGCCAGGGCGTCCCAACTCCCGACCCATCGCTCGGCCGAGACTCCGGGATGACCCTCCCGGGTGTCCCCGATCTCGATAAACATACTCAACACCGAGTCGGGAGGGGGCTGAGATGGCCCGGCCGTGTGGGAACAGATGGTGGTGGTACAGTTGGAGGCTGTGGGGCAGGCACTGGTGCTTCCCCAACTACATCGTCATCATCATCATCCCCCATCTCTGCCGCATAGGCCGCATTGGCCGCGGCTGCTGCTGCGGCTGCTGCTGCTACTCTCCCAAGTGGACGAGGGCGAGCCTCCAACTCGTCATCACTAACGGGCAGATCAACCATCTGCATCCTCTGTATCGCATCCCAGTCGATGTCGGAGGTCATGGAGTCCTCGACGGCTACCTCTCCTCTGAAACTCACGCCCAGACGGCGAAGAAGGAAAGTGACGAGACGGCCATAGGGAAGGTTGCTGGCCCGATCGGCCATAGCCGCTCGATGCATGGTCCGGATGATGAGGTAAGGAAGTGAGATCCGCTCTCTCGTGCGCACGCAATAGGTGACGTCTTGGGTGAGCTGGGACAACTCATTGTAGTGGCCGCTCCGTGGCACTATATCGTCTTTGGATAATGCGGCTGTAGACCCGGGGTATAGGTCTCAAGCTAGCTGCCTTCATAGGAGCCCCGGGGGTTGAGGATGTGATGCGCTATCTCCCAACGCAAATCTTGATCAAGTAACCTTTCGCCTTGGGGGCGCAGTACACCAAATCTCCATCATTGGGAACCCCAAGCAGATCAGCCAACTGGTGGGTGTTGAAGGAGATATGTACACCCCGGACGTAGCTGGTGATGCGTAGATCCCTACACTGGTTCGGGTCTTCGACATCCCCTTCGAGTTCCAAATTTGCATAAAAGTGCTTGACCAGATTAGGGCGTGTGGTCTCTGTGTAGGAAATAACCGGCAACCAACCTAGAGCACCAAAAGCCGTCTCTACATTGAACCGGTGCAATTGTTCCACGTTGACCCGGCGCCCGGATACAATACTCTTATCATCAAACCAGGAAAACCGAGCTTGAGCTTCCAAGGAGCGAAACCATAGCTCATCTAGCTGAGGAACTAGCGGAGAGGGAACCCGAGAACTAGAACCATGTGAGCGTTTCCCGAGGTTGCGTCTAGGAGCCATTTAGAATCTACAAAAACAAAAGAAAATGAGATAAAAGTTAGAAATTTTCAAAATTTCGGCAGCATAACGGCTATAAATTGGGAAAAAGCCTCGAACTCACCCAAAACATGGGGAGGAGGACTTACGTAACCCCCACACTCTTCAATAAACCAATCACAAGCAATTATAACAAGAAATTGCAAGAAATTCCAAGAATTTAGAAAAATTAGAGAAAATTTCGAAATTCATGAAAACCTAGGTCAAAAGATGAAAATTTTGATTTTTAGGAAAACCGTTCGGTGGAACCCCAAATTAGTTGAGGGCTTTTGCTCTTGGGGGTCCCTAAACCCTTTCTAAGCTGAAGGAAAAGAATTCCTACGGTTAAAACATCTCGAACAAAGAAAAACCTAAAATTCTACATGTAGACGATATGGAAAATTCCTAAAAATATGAGAGAGAGGGCAGAGACCTACCTGGAGACGATGTGCTAGGTCTTGAATGGAAGGAATCAGCCTCAAATAGCACCGGTCGGACTGTAGCAACTCGGAACCCAGAGGAGAATCGCCACCGGAGAGAAAGAAGAAAAGAAAAGTGAGAAAAAATCTCACTTTTTCGTGATTTTAAGTCAATTCTGGGCATACCGGTCGACGGTTTTGCCTATACCTATCGACCGGTATCAACCCAGGTGTGCGACCGCTATGTCTCGGCCAGAAAAAAATTTCTGACCGGTCGACTATACCGGTCGCAACACTGTATACAGAGTGTCGACCGGTACCTCCTAGACATGCGACCGGTATGTCTCGGCCAGAATTTTAATTCTGACCGGTCGACTATACCGGCCGCAGCATATTTCCACAGGTGTGCGACCGGTATGTTGCGACCGGTATGCCTCAAAGAGCCAGAAAATTTAATTCCTAAAATTGTGTAAATTGAAATGTTACTTCTCGACTATTTTTCCCTGCATTATTCAAGACTAACACTACTATTATTGATGTTCTCACGTGTTATGTCTTCTTCTCAGATCCAATAAAATAGTCTGAGATGGCAGGTGGAAACGGTCGAAGGGGTCGAAAGCATCATCAGGCCAGAAAGTGCCTAGAAGAAGAGCAAGCTGAGCAAGACCAGGTTAGAGAAACCAGCCCTGAAGTGGAGGAGGAACAGGTCCCAGAAGTACCGACAGAATTACCGGGACCACCTCACAGGAATTTCGAGACCATAGTTACAAACTTGGTCTATCAGATGCAAGCTCAACAGAAGGAATTTCTGAGCGAGGTACTAAAGATGCTCAGGTCAGCAGGTTCTGTTCCCACTTGAAATACGCCCGAGTCAAGAGGAGTTAACACTACCCAACGGGTGCAGAGTTGCCCAAGGCCGAGGGGCCAAGCACAGAATGTACCACCACCGCATCGGTTTCCGTCGCCTTCTGCGTATCCAGGGGCGTATCCGTATCCACCACCATGGTACGGAGCGGATACATAGGGACAGCACGATCTTAGCGGTGTCCGTGGACAGGTTCTTGAAGTTGAAACCATCATCGTTCACCGGCGGGACGGGGAAACCATTGTGGCCAGCACAGTGGGTTTTCGAAATGAAAAAGAACTTTCGATTGATGACGTGCCGAGGAGGAGAAGGTTCCGTTTGCCACCCACATCTTGAGAGAGGACGCGAATGCTTGGTGGAATTCCACACGGGCATATTTGGAGAACCAATACACATTAGTTGGCCGGGAAGTGTTTAAAGCGGCTTTCTTCGACAAATATTTCCCAAAGAGCTTCGAGAGATCAAATGGAGAGAGAGTTTCTCAACCTGCAAGAAGGCGCCGGTCATTGTAGATGCATATCGCCAGAGGTACGAAGAGTTGTTCTTCTTCGCACCGGTCGGTATGCGGGAAGAGGAGACAAAGATACGTAGGTTCACCATGGGACTACGTGGAAGCATCGAGAGAGCACCTTTTGGGTCTGGACAAGAAGACCTACAATGAGGCGGTGCGGAGTTGCGAGGGTGATAGAGTCTAGTCGGAGGGACAGCTTCTTCGCTCGGAATAGGGGAGTGAAGAGATCTGTCTGGAGAGAGCTCGGGTGGCGGTAATACTAGACCATTCCGCCCATACGGGGGGCAGCCGCTACAGCACCTACGAGAAACAACCCTGGCACCACCGGTGCCACAATTAGCCGAACCCAACCCAAATATTAAATGTTATAACCGTCGGCAAACTCGGGACATGTTGCAAGGAACTGCACGCTACCTAAGAAGCAAGCTCCCCAGCAAGCCGGGGTTTATGCAGTCCACCTTGAAGAGGCAGCCGCATCACCTGATGTGGTAACTGGTATGACCTTATCCCTTACTATTTGGTTTATTCTTTCAGTTGCATGAGCATATAGAACTAAGGGGCAATATATTCCAGGAATTGTAAATGTAGCTGGTTTACCCGCCAGAGTATTATTTGACTCTGGGGCCACGCACTCCTTTGTTTTTGTTTCTTTTGGGAAGCGAATGGAGTTACCAATCAAGCAATTGAACCCAAGCTTGATAGTTCGCTCTCCACTAGGAGTCGAAGTGGCTTTGACCAAGTATTATGGACCATGTACTGTAAGTATCGAGGGCCGAGACTTAGAAGCAAGCCTAGTAATACTTGAGATGGCATATTTTGATGTCATTTTAGGGATGGATTGGCTAGGCCATCATTCGGCCGTCCTTTTATGTGGTGAAAGGAAGCTTATGCTTACTGACAAAGAGGGAAAGGAATATAGTTTCGCTGGGATTAAGCTATCTAGGAAGCGGAAGTTGATCCTCTCCGCCCTAAAGACTAAGAGATGCTTGGAGAAAGGGGGAGTGGGTTATCTCGTATCTGTAGTCGACCTCACAGCAGAGTCACTCAAGATGGAAGATATAGAGGTGGTTCGGGAGTTTCCGGATGTATTTCCGGAAGATCTTCCGGAGCTTACCACCGAGACGGGGCTACGGGAATTTGTGATAGATCTTATACCAGGTTCGGCTCCGGTGTCTAAAGCGCCATACAGGATGGCCCCAACCGAGTTAAAGGAGTTGAAGACCCAATTACAAGAATTGCCGGATAAGGGTTTCATACGACCTAGTATATCGCCTTGGGGAGCACCTGTATTATTCATCAAGAAGAAAGATGGAAGTGTACGACTATGTATTGACTACCGTGAGCTAAACAAGTTGACGATCAAGAATCGGTATCCTTTGCCTAGGATCGATGATCTGTTCGATCAGCTGCAAGGTGCAAAGGTTTTCTCGAAGATCGATCTCCGATCGGGGTATCACCAATTGAAGATCAAGGCCGGAGATATTCCGAAGACTGCTTTCAGGGCGAGGTATGGGCATTATGAGTTTCTGGTTATGTCTTTTGGGTTGACCAATGCTCCAGCGTCGTTTATGGAACTGATGAACCGAGTGTTCCATGACATGTTGGACACTTCGGTCTTCGTATTCATCGACGACATATTGATTTACTCTAAGGACATGGAGACTCATACAGCGCATTTGAGGGCAGCCCTACAAAGGCTGAGGGATGTGAGGCTTTATGCAAAATTCAAGAAGTGTGAGTTTTGGCTAAAGGAAGTGGCTTTCTTGGGCCATGTTGTATCTGGAGACGGTATCAAGGTTGATCCAAGCAAGATAGCTGCTATAGTAGGATGGGAAGCACCAAAATCTGTTGCAGAGATTCGTAGTTTCCTAGGGTTGGCTGGTTATTATAAAAGATTCGTGGAAGATTACTCCAGGATCACGGTTCCACTCACCAGATTGACCAATAAGGGAGAGAAATTTATATGGACAGATGAGTGTGAGAAGTGCTTCCAGATTTTGAAGTCAAGACTTGTCTCTGCACCTATCCTGACCATCCCCGAACCAAGCGTACCGTTTACTCTATATACGGATGCTTCAGGGTTGGGTATTGGGTGTGTTCCGATGCAAGGAGAACAAGTGATCGCTTACGCATCAAGACAATTAAAAGAGCATGAGAAGAACTATCCTACGCATGACTTGGAGCTAGCAGCGGTTATTCATGCAATCAAGACTTGGAGACACTATTTGTACGGTGAGAAGTTTCAGATCAAGTCAGATCACAAGAGCTTAACTTATCTCTTCACTTTCAGAAGGATCTGAATATGAGACAGAGGAGATGGCTAGAATTGTTAAAAGATTATGATTGCGACATCCAGTACCATCCAGGTAAAGCAAATGTGGTGGCTGACGCCTTAAGCAGAAAGTGGGCATCGAAACCTGAGGCAGGACCGAGTACAAATGCTGTATTGTGTGCTGCAGCCTCGAGTTCGATGGAAATTGATGAAGAACATATTATCGAAACTGCAGAAGATCCAGTTGAGCAAGGCTTGATTCATAAGTTCACTATGATGTTCTCCGCACTGAAGATCTCGCCGAGTCTAATTGATGAAGTCAAGGTAGCAATCCTACAGGATCCATATCTCAAGACAGGGCGGGAAGACTTAGAGAAGGGTACGTGTAATCCCGACTTTACCTTGGAATCGGACAAAAAGTACTCAAGTATCGCGGACGGGTATGTATACCCGAGAGCGAAGACTGCGATATCGAGAGGTCGAGTTATGGCCGAAGCTCATTACACTCCATATTCGGTACATCCAGGAAGTACCAAGATGTACCATGATCTAAGAAGACTTTATTGGTGGAGGGGTATGAAAGCTGATATAGCTCGTTTCGTGTTTCAATGTCTGAATTGTCAACAAGTTAAAGCGGAAAGGCAAAGACCCGCAGGTTTACTACAGCCGTTACCAAAGCCTACATGGAAGTGGGATTGTATCACAATGGATTTTTTCACTGGCCTACCTTTGACACCAAGGTCAGTGGATGCAGTTTGGGTTATAGTAGATCGACTCACCAAGACGGCTCGATTTATTGCGGTTAGACCTCAGTATACCATGGAGAAGCTGGACAAGTTATATGTTGATAATATAGTCAGACTTCATGGCGTTCCAGAGAGTATCCGACGAGATCCCCGTTTTACATCAAAATTCCGGGAAGGATTACGAAAGCTATGGGAACAAAGTTGAAGTTCGAGTATGGCTTTCCATCCTCGATGCAGACGGACAATCGAACGAACCATTCAAATTTTGGAAGATATGCTTCGAGCTTGTGCATTAGATTTCAAAGGAGCTTGGGATGAGAAGCTATCACTTATCGAGTTTGCTTACAACAATAGTTATCAGGCTACAATTCAGATGGCCCCATATGAAGCTCTCTATGGGAGAAAATATCGTACACCTCTGTTATGGAATGAAGTGGGGGAAAGAAGAATTGTAGGATCGGAGTTTGTTGAAGAAACTTGCCGAGTGATTGATCAAATCAAAGAGAGAGTAAAGACAGCTCAAGTTCGACAGAAGCACTATGCAGATAATCGACGTCGAGATCTGGAGTTTGCAGTGGGTGACAAAGTGTTCTTGAAGGTGTCACCGGTGCGAGGTCTGAAACGGTTTGGTAAGAAGGGGAAGCTATGCCCCAGGTATGTGGGACCATATGAGATATTAAATCGACGTGGTAATGTAGCATATCAACTGGCTCTACCACCATCTATGTCTAGCGTCCATAATGTGTTCCATGTATCATTATCAAGAAGTATGTCGAGATCCATCGCATATCTTGAGCGCTGATCCTCCAGACTTGACTGAAGACTTAACTTTCGAAGTGGTGCCTGTAATGCTCTCGAGCCAAAAAGTTCAGCAACTTCGAACCAAGGATATCCACTATGTAAAGGTGCATTGGAGAAGCCAAAATGTGGAGGAAATTACTTGGGAAGAAGAGAGCGCGATGAGAAAGGAGTACCCTAACCTTTTTGACAATCAAGGTACGTTCAAATTTCGAGGCCGAAATTTCTTTTAAGGGTGGGGGAGTTGTAGTACCTACATGCAAATTTCGGGACGAAATTTCTTTTAAGGGTGGTGGAGTTGTAAGACCCGCACTCTGAAAACCCGGTCTAACCTTGGTTTCGTGTCGTGACAGGTCTTCCGATCATCACCGAGCCAGACGGGGCAAGCGGGTAACAAACAGGTAAGAAATCAGACCGAAGTCGACCAATTATACCTGATTTTAGGTATACCGGTCGATGGTACCGGATGATGGTACCGGTCGACCGGTATGGCCTGCACAGCTATGTGCGGGAATTTAGAAATTGGTCTCTGCGGGTCCCGCTTTCCTGATTTCGAATCCTAGAAGTTTCCTAATCCTAGTAGGGTTACTAAACCCTATTTCTAGCCTATAAATACACCCTTAAACTCCCTCAAATCCTTTCCATTGTCTCTCACAAACCCTAGAGAAGAGAAAGAGCTTGGAAAGGAGAAGGAGCTAGGAAGAAGAAGGAGGTGCCATCGTTACCGTTCGACGAAGCTTACACTACGCCTGTCAACGGTAAGTGTTTGAATCCCTCTTCTTACCCTATGATAGTTGTGTGGGTGGATCAATACCATGCAAAGTAGGTATTGATCTAAAACCCTAAATTGGCCAATAAACCCTAAGTTGTCGTCAAACCCTAGATTCGAGTTTCGAGATGATATTCACCGAAACGAGACTTGAATGAGTTGGGGATATCTCTAACTCAAAGCCTAGACTTAGAATGGATAGAGGAAACCCTGAGAATCTGTGGAGGATGGTCGACGGTAGTCGAAGAACCCATGTATGGTCTTCCGGAGACATACCGGTCGACTATACCGGTTGCACATAGTGCGACCGGTATGTTGCGACCGCTACCTCTTGGGAGGTTGTTTGTGGGGGACCGGCTGACCATACTGGTCGCCAGTCTTTCCCACAGAGCTGCGACCGGTACATGCCACCGGTCAGCTCTGTGAGGGTATTTTGTGATCTCTGTTGGTTTTCGACCAACATGAAACCCTAAATAATATATTATAATGAAACCCTAATATTATGTAGGACGCTGTGACTTGTCGTTTGGATCTTGCGACGCGGAGCAAGTAATCGAATGAGCGTCAGGTAAGGGAATCTGACCTAAACCTAATAATTAATGGACAGTAAATCGTTGTTAATCGTTGAATATCTATGATGTGATGTTTGTGCATATTCACATGCCATCCTTTACTTTCAGTTATTATTATTGTTCATGCATTCATAGGATGTGATTGTTAGGCATGTGATTATTTTCGTTGGTGTGTAGAGTGGCGAATGGGCCTGGGATCGCTCTTCACACTGGCACTTTTTGTAGTATTCTGTCTTAACGTGCTTAGTATGGGTGGGGTATCAGGGGAAGATCGTGGTACGGTGGTCTCCGATATTGATGTTGTCCCGGCCATCGTTGTGTGGTACTGAGGATTCCGAGTCGACGCTGGCTTGTCCACGATGCTTTAGCTCTATCTCTATGCCGTAGGGAGTTATGTTGGGATAGGGTCTACCTACGTATTGTTTCTATCCTAGTGGGTTAGTGGCGGATAGGGTATCAGGGGGAGGTGAGGTATGGTGGTCTCTGACCCGGCCTTCACGCTCTAGCTCTATCTCTATGCCGTAGACAGCTGTGCTGGGATAGAGCATACATTGTTGACATATAGGATTGGTTAGTTGCGAGCCCAGTTTACGAGCCCTGGCCAGTAGGGGCTTAGGTACTGGTATGGGTAGAGTATCAGGGGAGGTGCGGGTATACCTTAGCTCTATCTCTATTCCATGATGGGTGCATGTGGGTTGGTGGTAGTGTGATTACTGTGCGACGCCACACACTCGTGTATAGAGGTGCGGGGGCCACTAAACCTTTCTATAGCACATTGCAAACTTAAAATCAGACCACAGCATAAAATTGATTGTTACTCATGCATAATCTTGTGAAACTGTCTGATTGTCTTACTGAGCTGTGTTTTGTGCTCACCCTTTGTACGTACATTGTTTTTAGATGTTGATGCAGGTTACACTGTGGATGACTATGTGAACGCTCCGGCGTATGGAGGTGTGGCTGCTCTAGATGTGCAAGCAGGAGAGGACGAGCATGACGCTTCATGCGAGTGCCCTTTCTGCGTGTACCTTTGATTTGTTTTATTTATTAATTTCATTTATTTTTTATTGGATTAAAGGGATGTAAAAGATTATTATTCTACGTGTTTGAATTTGAATAATGGGATATTTATTTAAATTATCAATAGATACTCAGTTCATTCTATTTAAAGTCTTCCGCTGTACATTTATATTCTGATTGTGGTTATGTGTAATTGGTTTGTATGGGTGAACACGGCCTATTCGAGATCCTGGTGTGAACCGTTGGTTCAATGACGGTTCACTCACCCCATTCTGGTTGGATCAAAATTGGGGTGTGACATAGGGAGTCCTTTCCTAATCTCGATGGGATATATTTTGGGAGGTTTTTCTCTATAAATAGGACGTCCCTTAGCCTCTTTCACTCCTTTTGGAACCCTAATTTAAAGTGAGAGAAAGAGAAGAGAAGGAAGAGAAGAAGAAGGGAAGGAGAATTTGAGAAGACAACTAAAGAGAAAGAATTCAGAGAAATCTCTAAATCTCAGCAACCCTAAGGTATGAATACATTCTCCATGAATTATGTAAGACCCTAAAATAGTTATGAAGAAGTTAGGGTTGGGAGAAACCCAAATCATCTACCCATGGATGAGTTTCGAAGGAATCCATGAAAGTAATCATCACAGACAATGGAAAGTGTGTAAAAATCATAGTTATGAGCCATAGAACATTCTTAGAATGGACCTACGAGACTACAAGATCGACCCCATGCTCTCGGGAAGTCCAGGGAGGTTGTGGTCGCACATAGAGTCGATGGGTAACCGACCCTATGACCGACCCTACACCCTGGGGTCTCAGATACTTGTGACCCAACCTGCGACCCTAGCTTTACAGCAAGCTTAAATTGTTGGAATTTATTTCTAATTAGAATCTATCGATTTTTTAGGTTTTCTTAGTGATATAAAAGTGATTCTTAAAGCTTGAAAGAGGATCTACACTCAATTAAAGGTGAGGGAACAAGACCTAAACTAATTGGCTAATAATAAACTGTTTTCGTTTATTGAGTCCAATGCCATGTATGATTCTATGATTGTATAATTTTAATGTGCATATCACATGTCATCTACTATTCCTGTTATTACTGTTCATGCATATTTAATTTCATTTATTATAACATGATGATGATGATGATGATGCTAGGAATAGGCATGTGAATGTACGTGTGTGGTTAGTGTACTTGATGCGAGTGGGGCATCAGGGGGAGGACGTGACATTGTGGTCCAGCCTGGTCACCAGACTCTAGCTCTATCTCTACTCAAGTCTCGTCCACTAACATCGTCGTATCGCCATTATCTTAGCAGAACTAATACATCATAGGGCATCAGGGGGGACGTGACATTGTGGTTCAGCCTGGTCACCAAACCCTAGCTCTATCTCTATGGATGTATTGAGGGATGTTGGGGTGAGGCCTTGGATACACTGTTTGACAATAGGATTGGTTAGTTGCGAGCCCAGTTTATAAGCCCTCGCCAATAGGGGCTTACGTATTGGTATGGGTAGGGCATCAGGGGAAGTGTCATGCGGTGTTTGATCCAGGCACTTTAGTTTTATGTCTATTCCATGGTGGGTGCATGTGGGGGCGACAATGGTGTTTGATCCATTGGGCGGTTTCACACACTCGTGTATAGAGGTGCGGTGGCCTCCAAACCTTTCTATTGCACATTGCAAACTTATGAACCAGACTGAAGATATCAATTGAATGCATGCACATATTTGTTGCATTATTTTGTTTGCTCACTGAGCCGTGATGTGCGCTCACCCTTTCGACGTCGAATGCTTTTAGTTGATGATGCAGGTACCACGGTTGAAGATTATATGAATGCTCCGATGAATGGACATGCGGCGGTAATGGATGCTGAAGTTTTGATGGAATCGCATGATTCGTCATGCGAGTGCAACTCTTGTATTTTTTATTAGATTTTATTCAAATTATACAGACGATTTAATTGATTAAATATTTTATTTATGTCTTAGTATTTTAAAGATAATTGAATAATTTATTTATGTTATCATTTTTAGACTCTCAGTTCATTTAATGTTAAAGACTTCTGTTATTGTGTATTTACTCTGATTATTGTGTATATGTATGGTTTAAGCAAACGGACACAGCTTATTTGAGATCCTGGTTGAACCATTGATTTATTGGTGGTTCATCACACCATTCTGAATAGTAGAGAATTGGGGTGTGATAACTTGGTATCAGAGCTCTCAGGCCCTGTCTGTTAAACCAGTATACTTCCACAAAAGTTCATGAACTGAGTTAGGATTAAATTTAAAAGTTGTAATAAGAACACACTATAAACACCTGTGTTGTATGAGACAAAATTAAGAAAGAGAATAATACACATATACAAGAAGAAACAAGCTTTATATACATCAAATCAAAAGCAATGTTGATACATATCCAAATCAGAGTACAGTCCATAATCCGGACAGTTACTCTGTAATACAAGAAAAATAAAATAAAAATATATACATCATGGAGCTGGGGGTGCTGGAGGAGGAGGTGCCTAGCGATCTCTATCATAGTCCTCAACATACACTCTAGTCAACCAGGCCACCTGAATCTGGGTCACCTGGAGACTAGCTGCCAGCTCGGCCATCCACTGATCCGACACGTTCTAGGCCTCTCTAATCTCACGCAGTAGCCCCAAATATCATCCGGGGGTGGGCGTGAAGGACTAGCCATGTGTGAAGGAGCCCGAGATGGACCAGCTCCAGTAGAATGTGGAGGTGATGGAGGAGGTATAGCATCTACATCCATATACATGCCATCCTCATCATCACCCCCAAGAACCCCTGTTCCTCCTGCTGCTGCTGCTAACGCCTCAGTGTCTGCCACCTCCACCCGAGTACGAAGACACACCAGAGCGTTCCTCTCCAAATCACTGACCTGAGCATCCCGCATGCCCATCCTACAGATGGCCTCCCAGTCCAGAACCGATGAGAAGGTCTTCTCCTGAATCCTCTCATCCACTAATCAACACCTAGGCGGGTAAGCAGTGTAGTGATCAGACGTCCATAGGGCAGATTGCCTATCTGACCCGGCAGTGTAGCATAGATCATCGTCCTCATAATAATATAAGGGAGGCAGACAGGCTGCCTAGTGCAGATACAGTAGAGTAAGTACTGGGTCAACTGGGAGATCCTCTCATAATGTCCACTCTGGGGTATTAGGTTGTGCTGGATGATCTTACAGTACACCCAAGGCTCTGGACGTAGGTTGATCACTTTAATCTCCCAACGATCCTCTCTGATAAGCTAGCGGTTTATCTCAACCCGCATCTCCAAGGAAAAGAACTGGGGCTCCCTGGGAGCACAGTACACCAAAGGGCCGTCATGTGATATACCCAAAAGATCAGCTAACTGCTGGCAGTCAAAGGAAACCTCTACTCCTTTGACGTAGCTCGTGATCCTGAGCTCCCTATGTAAGACCCGCACTCCATAAACCCGGTCTAAACCTTGATTTCATGTCGTAGCAGGTCTTCCGATCATCACCGGGCCAGACGGGACAAGCGGAAGACAAACAGGTACGAAATCAGACCAAAGACGGTCAAATAATCATTATTTTATGTTGACCGATCGATGGTACCGGTCTACATACCGGTTGATCGGTCAACTCTGCGCAGCTGACTATGGAGATCCAGAATTGGATCTCTACGGGTCCCACTTTCCTAAACCTTAATACCTGGACCTTCCTAATCCTAATAGGGTTACTAAACCCTAATCCTAGCCTATATAAACACCTCTAACCCTCCTCAAATCCTTTCCATTATTTCTCACAAACCCTAGAGAGGAGAAGGAGGTTGGAAAGGGGAAGAAGTTAGGAAGAAGAAGGAAGTGCCGCCATTGCCGTTCGACAACGCTCACCTTACGCCAGCCAACGGTAAGTGTTTTAATCATTCTTCTTACTCTATGACTCTACGATAATTGTATGGTTGGATCAATACCATGCAAAGCAGGTATTGATCTAAAACCCTAATTGGACATTAAACCCTAATTTGCCGTCAAACCCTAGATTCGAGTTCTAGGGTGATTATCATCAAAACTAGACTTGTATGAGTTGGAGATAACTCTAACTCAAAGCTCAGACTTAGAATGGATAGGAGAAACCCTGGAAATCCATGGAGATTGATCGACGACAGTTGAAAAACCCAAAGTATGGTCTTCCGGAGACATACCGGTCGCCAATTTCTCACAGAGCTACGACCGGTATGTTGTGACCGGTCAGCTCTGAAAGGCTAGTTTTGGACTTTGTTGGTTTTCTGACCAACGTGAAACCCTAAGAAACTATTCTAACAAAACCCTAATAATATTGTAGGACTTTGTGATATTTCGTTTGGATCTTGTATCGTGGAGCAAGCAATCAAACGAGCGTCAGGTAAGGGAATCTGACCTATCCACCACCATGGTACGGGATGAATACACAGGGGCAGCATGATCTGAGTCGGGCGGTGGACAGATTCTTAAAGTTGAAGCCTTCTTCATTCACAGGTAAGACAGGAAAACTATTGTGGCCAGCACAGTAGGTTGCAGAAATGGAGAAGAGTTTCTACCTGATGACTTGTACCGAGGATGAGAAGGTACTGTTTGCCACTCATATGCTAAAAGAGGATGCAAATGCTAGGTGGAATTCTACACGGGCATATCTAGAGACAAAGCATACACAGGTGGATTGGGCAGTATTCATGGTAGCCTTCTTCGATAAATATTTTCCGAAGAGTTTCAGAGATCAGATGGAGAAGGAATTCCTTAATCTGCAGCAGTCTCAGTCGACTGTGGATGCCTACCAGCAGAGGTACGAAGAGTTATTTTTCTTCGCACCGACAAGTATGCAAGAGGAGGAGACCAAGACACGTAGGTTCACCATGGGACTGCGTGGAAGCATCAGAGAGAATATTTTGGGCCTGGACAAGAAAATTTATAATGAGGCTATACAGGTTGCAAGAGTGATAGAATCTAGTCAGAGGGACAGCTTCTTTGCACAAAACAAAGGATTGAAGAGACCTGCTATGGAGATTTCAGGTGGCGGTAACAATAGTCCTTTCCGCCCATACAGGGCTCAGTCCGCTACAATGCCTGCAAGGAACAATACGGCGCCACCTGTGCCACAGTTCGCTGGACGCAACCGGAATATCAAATGTTATAACTGTCAGCAGCTGGGACATGTCGCAAGGAACTGCACTCTAAATAAGAAGCAACCTCCACAGCAAGGAAAAGTATTTGCTGTCACCACTGAAGAGGCAGCCGCATCACCTGATGTGGTCACTGGTATGACTCTACCCCTTACTATTTAGTTTGCTATTTCATTGTGTGTATGAGCATGTAGAACTAAGGGACAATAAAATTTCAGGAATTGTAAATGTAGTTGGTATACCTGCCAGAGTACTCTTTGACTCTGGGGCCACGCACTCCTTTGTTTCTATTTCCTTTGGGAAGCAAATGGAATTACCGATCAAGCACTTGATGTAAGACCCGCACTCCATAAACCCGGTCTAAACCTTGGTTTTGTGTCGTGACAGGTCTTCCTATCATCACCGGGCCAGATAAGACAAGAGGATGACAAACAGGTATGAAATCGGACCAAAGACGACCAATAGTCATCATTTTATGTTGACCGATCGATGGTACCGGTCTTGGTACCGGTCGACCAGTATGGCTTGCGCAGCTAAGTGCGGGGATCTGGAAATTGGTCTTTGCGGGTCCCATTTTCCTGATTTTGAATCAGACAGTTTCACCCTTTGTATAAAGGTATGTCCCATAATATTGTGAAACTGTCTGATTGTCTTACTGAGCTAAGTTGTGAGCTCACCCTTTGTATATATACATGTTTTTAGATGTTGATGCAGGTTACATGGTGGATGATTATATGAACGCTCCGGCGTATGATGGTGTTGCTGCGTTGGATGTACAGGCAGGAGAGGACGAGCATGACGCTTCATGCGAGTGCCCTTTCTGCGTGTACCTTTGATTGGATTTTTATTTATTTTTATTATTTACGATTGGATTAAAGAGATGTAATGATATTATACTTATTTGTTTGGATTTGGATAATTTGATATTTTATTTAAAGATATCAATAGATTCTCAGTTCATTATGTTTAAAAGACTTCCGCTGTACTATTATATTCTGATTGTGGTTATGTGTGATGGTTTGTATGAGTGGACACGGCCTATTCGAGATCCTGGTGTGAACCGTTGGTTCAATGACGGTTCACTCACACCATTCTGGTTGGATCAGAATTGGGGTGTGACACTTGAACCTAAGCTTGATAGTTCGCTCTCCGCTAGGAATCGAGGTGGCTTTGACTGAATATTATGGGCCGCGTACAGTTTGTATTGAGGGCCGAGACTTAAAAGCAAGTCTGGTACTACTCGAGATGGCAGACTTTGATGTCATCTTGGGAATGGATTGGCTAGGCCATCATTCAGCTAGCCTATTATGTGGTGAAAGGAAGCTTGTGCTTACAGACAAAAAGGGAAAGGAGTATAGCTTCACTGGGACCAAGTTTCCTAGGAAGCGAAAGCTGATCCTCTCCGCCCTAAAAGCTAAGAGATGCTTAGAGAAGGGTGGAGTGGGGTATTTAGTATCTGTAGTCGACATCACTACGGAGTTACCAAAGATGGAAGATATAGATGTGGTACGAGAGTTACCAGATGTATTTCCAGAGGATCTCCCAGGTCTACCATCAGATAGGACTACAGAATTTGTGATAGACCTTATGCCAGGTTTGGCGCCAGTGTCTAAAGCACCATACAGGATGGCCCCTACCGAGTTAAAGGAGTTAAAGACTCAATTACAAGAATTGTTAGATAAGGTTTTCATACGACCTAGCATATCGCGTTGGGGAGCACCTGTATTATTTGTCAAGAAGAAAGAAGGAAGTGTAAAGCTGTGTATCGACTACCGTGAGCTGAACAAATTAATGATCAAGAATTGGTATCCTTTGCCTAGAATCGATGATCTGTTCGATCAGTTACAGGGTGCAAATGTTTTCTCGAAGATTGATCTTACATCAGGGTATCACCAACTGAAGATCAAGGTCGGAGATATTCCAAAAAACTGCTTTCAGGACAAGGTATGGGCATTATGAGTTTCTAGTTATGTCGTTCGGGTTGACTAATGCACCAGCATCGTTCATGGAACTGATGAACCGAGTGTTTCATGACATGTTAGACACTTCAGTCCCCATATTTACCGATGACATATTGGTCTACTCAAAGGACAGGGAGGCTCATATAACACATTTGAAAGCAGCCCTACAACGGCTGAGAAGGGAGAAGCTTTATGCCAAGTTCAAAAAGTGTGAATTTTGGTTGAAGGAGGTGGCTTTCTTGGGCCATGTAGTATCTGAAGGCGGTATCAAGGTTGATCCAGGCAAGATAGCTGCTATAGTAGGATGGGAAGCACCAAAATCTGTTGCGGAGATTCATAGCTTCCTTGGGTTGGCTGGTTATTATAGAAGATTCGTGGAGGATTACTCAAGGATCGCTGTTTCACTCACCAGATTGACCAAGAAAGGAGAAAAATTCATATGGACAGATGAGTGCGAGAAGTGCTTTCAGACTTTGAAGTCAAGACTAGTCTCTGCACCTGTCTTGACCATCCCAGAACTAAGCGTACCGTTTACCTTATATACGGATGCTTCAGGGTTGGGTATTGGGTGTGTCAAGGAGAACAGGTGATTGCTTACGCATCAAGATAGTTAAAAGAGCATGAGAAGAACTATCCTATGCATGATTTGGAGTTAACAGCGGTTATAAATGCAATCAAGACTTGGAGACACTACTTGTACGGTGAAAAATTTCAAATTAAGTCAGATCACAAGAGCTTAACTTATCTTTTCACTCAGAAGGATCTGAATATGAGACAGAGGAGATGGCTAGAGTTATTAAAAGATTATGACTGTGACATCCAGTACCATCCGGATAAGCAAATGTTGTGGCTGACGCCTTAAGCAGAAAATGGGCATCGAAACCTGAGGCAGGACCGAGTATAAATGCCGCATTATGTGCTGCATCCTCAAGTTCAATTGAAGGTGATGAAGAGTATATAATAGAGACTGCAGAAGACCCAGTCGAGCAAGGCTTAATTCATAAGTTTACCATGATTTTCGCAACTTTGAAGATCTCACCGGATCTAGTTGATGAAGTCAAGGTAGCAATCCTACAGGATCCACATCTCAAGACAGTGCAAGAAGACCTAGAGAAGGGTACGAGCAATCTTGACTTTACCTTGGATTCAGACAAGGTACTCAGGTATCGTGGACGATTATGTGTACCTGAGAGTGAGGACTCCAATATCAGAGATCGAGTTATGACAGAAGCTCATTACACTCCATATTCGGTACATCCAGGAAGTACCAAAATGTACCATGATTTAAGAAGATTGTATTGGTGGAGGGGTATGAAAGCAGATATAGCTCTTTTTGTGTTCCAATGTCTGAATTGTCAACAAGTTAAAGCAGAAAGGCAGAGACCCGCAGGTTTGCTGCAACCACTACCGGAGCCTACGTGGAAGTGGGATTGCATTACTATGGACTTCGTCACTGGCCTACCTTTGACACCAAGGTCAGTGGATGCAGTTTGGATAATAGTCGATCGACTCACCAAGACAGCTCGATTTATTGCGGTCAGACCTCAGTATACCATGGACAAGCTGGCCAAGTTATATGTTGATAATATAGTCAGACTTCATGGCGTCCCAAAAAGTATAGTATCTGACAGAGATCCTCGTTTTACATCAAAGTCCTGGGAAGGATTACTGAAAGCTATGGGAGCCAAGTTGAAGTTTAGTACAGCTTTCCACCCTCAGACAGACGGGCAGTGAAAAAGGACTATTCAAATTTTAAAAGATATGCTTCGAGCTTGTACATTAGACTTCAAGGGAGTTTGGGACGATAAGCTATCACTTATTGAGTTCGCTTATAACAACAGCTATCTGGCTACAATTCAGATGGCTCCATATGAAGCACTCTATGGGAAAAAGTGTTGAACACCTCTGTTATGGAACGAGGTGGGAGAAAGAAGAATTGTAGGACCGGAGTTCGTTGAAGAAACTTGTCGAGTGATTGATCAAATCAAGGAGAGAGTAAAGACAGCTCAAGTTCGACAGAAGCACTATGAGGATAATCGACGTCGAGATCTGGAATTTGCAGTGGGTGACAAGGTATTCCTGAAGATATCACCAGTGCGAGGTCTGAAAAGGTTTGGTAAGAAGGGGAAGCTATGCCCCAGGTATGTGGGACCATACGAGATATTGACCAGACGTGGTAATGTAGCATATCAATTCGCTCTACCACCATCTATGTTAAGCATTCATGATGTGTTCCATGTATCATTATTGAAGAAGTATGTCAGGGATCCATCGCACATCTTGACAGCAGATCCCCCAGACTTGACTGAAGACTTCACATTTGAAGTGGTGCCTGTGATGCTCTCAAGCTGAAAGGTACAGCAACTTCGAACCAAGGATATCCATTATGTGAAAGTGCATTGGAAAAGCCAAGATGTCGAAGAAATTACTTGGGAGGAGGAGAGCGCGATGAGGAAGGAGTACCCTAACATTTTCGACGATCAAGGTATGTTCAAATTTTGAGGCCAAAATTTCTTTTAAGGGTGGGGTAGTTGTGAAACCTACATGCAAATTTTGGGACGAAATTTCTTTTAAGGGTGGGGGAGTTGTAAGACCCGCACTCCATAAACCCGGTCTAAACCTTGATTTCATGTCGTAACAGGTCTTCCGATCATCACCGGACCAGACGGGACAAGCGGATGACAAACAGGTACAAAATCGGACCAAAGACGGTCAAATAATCATTATTTTATGTTGACCGGTTGATGGTACCGGTCTACATACTGGTCGACCGGTCAACTCTGCGTAGCTGACTACGGAGATTTGGAATTGGATCTCTACGGGTCCCACTTTCCTAAACCTTAATACCTGGACCTTCCTAATCCTAATAGGGTTACTAAACCCTAATCCTAGCCTATATAAACACCTCTAACCCTCCTTAAATCCTTTCCGTTATTTCTCACAAACTCTAGAGAGGAGAAGGAAGTTGGAAAGGAGAAGAAGTTAAGAAGAAGAAGGAAGTGTCACCATTGCCGTTCGACAATGCTCACCTTACGCCAGTCAATGGTAAGTGTTTTAATCATTCTTCTTACTCTATGACTCTAGGATAGTTGTATGGTTGGATCAATACCATGCAAAGCAGGTATTGATCTAAAACCCTAATTGGACCTTAAACCCTAATTTACTGTCAAACCCTAGATTCGAGTTCTAGGGTGATTATCATCAAAACTAGACTTGTATGAGTTGGAGATAACTCTAACTCAAAGCTCAGACTTAGAATGGATAGGAGAAACCCTGGAATCCATGGAGATTAATCGACGACAGTTGAAAAACCCAAAGTATGGTCTTCCAGAGACATACCGGTCGACCATACGGGTCGCCAGTTTTCTCACAAAGCTACGATGGTATGTTGTGACCGGTCTGCTCTAAAAGGCTGGTTTTGGACTTTGTTAGGTTTCTGACCAACGTGAAACCCTAAGAAACTATTCTAACAAAACCCTAATAATATTGTAGGACTTTGTAATATTCCGTTTGGATCTTGTATCGTGGAGCAAGCAATCAAACGAGCATCAAGTAAGGGAATCTGACCTAAACCCTAATAATTAAGGGACAGTAAATCATTGTTAATAACCCTGAATATATATGATGTGATGTTTGTGCATATTCACATGTCATCCTTTACTTTTAGTTATTATTATTGTTCATGCATATTCCATATGATAGGATGTGATTGTTAGGCATGTGGTTGTTTTCGTTGGAGTGTGGAATGGGAAGGGCATGGGGCCTGGGATCATTCCTCACTCTGGCACCTTTTGTAGTATTCTATTTTAACATGCTTGGTATGGGTGGGGTATCAGGGGAAGGTCGTGGCACGGTGGTCTCCGATGTTGATGTTGACCTGGCCATGATGATGTGACACTGTAGTCTCCGATGTTGACGCTGGCCTGGCCACGATGCTTTAGCTCTATCTCTATGCCGTAGGGAGTTATGTTGGGATAGGGTCTACCTGCGTATTGTTCTATCCTAGTGTGCTTGTTGCGGATAGGGTATCAGGGGGAGGTGAGGTTTGTGGTCTCCAGCCTAGCCTGCACGCTCTAGCTCTATCTCTATGCTGTAGACGGCTGTACTGGGATAGAGCCTACGTTGATGACATATAGGATTGGTTAGTTGCGAGCCCAGTTTGCAAGCCCTGGCCAGTAGGGGCTTAGGTACTGGTATGGGTGGAGTATCAGGGGAGGTGCGGGTATACCTTAGCTCTATCTCTATTCCATGTTGGGTGCATGTGGGTCGGTGGTGGTGTGATCTACTGTGCGATGCCACACACTCGTGTATAGAGGTGAGGCGGCCTCCAAACCTTTCTATAGCACATTACAAACTTAAACCAGACCACAGCATAAAATGATTGTTACTCATGCATAATATTGTGAAACTGTCTGATTGTCTTACTGAACTAAGTTGTGAGCTCACCCTTTTGTACGTACATTGTTTTTAGATGTTGATGCAGGTTACACGGTGGATGACTATATGAACGCGCTGGCATATGGTAGCGTGGCTGCTCTGGATGTACAGGTAGGAGAGGACGAGCATGACGCTTCATGCGAGTGTTCTTTCTACGTGTACTTCTGATTGGATTTTTATTTATTTTAATTATTTTCAGATGTAAAAATATTTAGTTTATGTTTGGATTTTGAATAATTGGATATTTTATTTAAATTTATCAATAGATTCTTAGTTCATTTATTTAAAGACTTCCGCTGTACTATTTATATTCTGATTGTGGTTATGTGTAATGGTTTGTATGAATGGACACGGTCTATTCTAGATCCTGGTGTGAACTGTTGGTTCAGTGACGGTTCACTCACACCATTCTGGTTGGTTCAGAATTGGGGTGTGACACCCCACCCCCTCTGTGTCATTGTGATCTCCCACTACCTGGTGATTACAATAGAACTGTCTCACCAGATTCGGACGGGTACAGGCGTCGTAGGTAATCACGGGAAGCCAGCCCATGTCACTAAATGCTCTCTCCACGTCGAACAAGGCTAGACTAGCCAAGTCCACACGACGACCTCCCTCTACCTTCTTACGAGCATAGTGAGCATACTGAGTTTCGGCCTCGTTAGAGCATAAACGAATTGGGTCGTGAACCCTAGGCACTTTGGTACGAGCCATATTATCGGCCAAAACAAAGAAAGACAAATAATAGATTAGTAATGGTGAAAAACCCAAAAACAATTCGCCATTATAACGGCATAAACTGGTCAAAAGCCTCACTTTTCACCCAACCACTTGGGCAGGAGGACTTACTTAGGTTCCAAACCATCCGGCAAGGTTCATACAGTTGGAAATTTAATCTAGAAAGATTGAATTTGAAGAAATTTCAATAAATTTGAAAAATCTCAAAAAATTAGGTCAAAATTAGAAATTTTCAAGTTTCTCGATAACCAACCGATGAAACTTGAATATTTTTGAGGGCTTTCGTCCATTGGGTGACCAACAGCAAAAGCCCCCAATAAAAATTGAATTTTTATGGTTAAAAAAATTTTAATTTGAAGAAAACGATATAAATGGGGAAAAACCTAGTTTTGAAAGCTTTAAAATACGAAATAATAGAGAGTATACCTGAAGAGACGGAGCGGAAGTCGCAAATGGAAGAGAAGATCACCAAACACCAGGGGTCGCTACGGTAGCAACTCAGGAAATCGAGTTGAGTTGGAAGGAAGGAGAAAGAATGGGAAATGAATCCAAAATCGGGATTAAAAACCTGATTCTGGACCGTAGGGTCGCAGAATTCGACCAAGACATGCGACCCTACGATCGACCCTGTCATCGACCCTAGCCTCTCGGTGATCTGACAGAGAACTAGGGGTTGGACCTAGGGTCGGACATATACCAACCCTACCATCGACCCTAGGCTCTTGGTAAGCTGACAGTGATTCTCAGGGTCGCATACCCTGGGGTCGCATAACGATCGACCCTATCATCGACCCTATGATGGAAAATACAGTATTTTTGCCATAATGATCTAAAAATTTTGAAATTTGTATTTGATAAGTTGGATTTTGACTTAAGAGAATAATTTATATTGATTGCCTCACATGTGCAATGATTGTTTTCAGACACTACTACCACCAGAACAGGAAATGGCTGGGCAAAGAGGGAACAGATAAGAACGTAACCCAATTCCACCACCACCACCTGTGGAGGAAGACAGCCACCTAAATCAGGAAGCACAAGAGAATCTGAATACGGCACCGCCAGTGGCTAATGGCCAGACAAATCCTATTAACTTGCCAGTCCCACCTACGGATCTGGCTACGGCGGTAATGAACTTGGCACAACAGCTGCAGCAAATACAACAGGTGCAATCTAATATGCAAGCTACCATAGGCATGGCTTTTCCAACTGCACATACGACACCGATGCCAGCAGGACAGGCAAGCACAGTACCAGGGGGAAGTAATACAGTACCCCATGCACTTCAAACACCAGGCATGCAGGCTCAAGTTCAGAACCCTGAAGTAGCTCAGGGTCGATATCAGTACCAACCACCTATGAATGGGGCCTATGCTCAGTATCAGCTGGACCACTCCAGACTGGTTGAGCATTTCCTGAAGATGAAGCCCAAAGAATTTAATGGCAAGCCAGCTGTGAGGACAATGGGAAATCGATGATCCTCCTCTGGATAAATGTGTATCCTGTATCGATGAAGATCGATTTGTTCTGTTGGAGTCGCCACCTAGATTAAGGTCTAGGACCTCTAAAAATGTAGCCTCACCCTAAGGTAAGTCTTCTATTGACTCGTGACCCAATGTATCGGCTCTTTGGTCTGCAAGAGATCGGGTAAGTATTCAGGGTACGATTATGGGAAGGTGTTAGGCACCCAAACTGCCTGATCAATATCGGGCTCCTAAACTTTCCTTAAATTCTAATTTTGACTGTGCTTGGTCAACTGGATGACTAGGGTTCAATGGGGGATGTCCTAAACTAAGTTACTAAGTAATTCTAACCTAGGGTTCAGCCAATCATGTTTTAAAGCAAATAAACAAGCAAATGTAATGTACAATATTATACAGTGAACCGGACCAAAGATGGTTCGGTCTTGGACTGAATCTGAGATGTGTAAGACATCTCAAACTGCCTACGTATTTCAATCCTAGAAATCAAGTCCAAAAACGTAGTACGAAATGATTTGTGTGATTAATAATTATGGAAGTGATTTATGCATTTGCTTCAATTAGATTCTTTGTTGTTCAAGTTGAAGTTTATGTTGGATGTATGGTTGATGGGTGACTTTGTACCGTATTTGGGATTCCCAAATTGCCTACGTATTCTAGGGTGTGCCCTAGAAATCAGGTACGACGTAGTTTGAAATTTGTGAGAGTCAGATTTGGAATGTGTACCAAATTCCTTCCATTTTTGTCAATAGGATCTAGGGATGAGACCTAAATTCCTATCATTTTTATTTGGGATGTGTACCAAATTCTTTCTATTTTTGATAATAGGATCTAGGGATGAGACCTAAATTCCTACCATTTTTATTTGGGATGTGTACCAAATTCTTTCTATTTTTGTCAATAGGATCTAGGGATGAGACTTAAATTCCTACCATTTTTATTGTTTCCATTTTTAGGTTTCTAGGGTTTCCTATCCCTTTTCATTGTGATTTTCATTTTTTAGGATTTCATACCCTAATTATTCTCTTTATTCTAGGGTTTATTTTGCCCTAATTGCTATTTTTCTATTTTTAGGGTTTCACTTTCCCTAATTATTGTTTTCTTTCCATCTTAAGGTTTCTTACCCTAATTGTTCAATTCTTTCTATTTCAGGGTGTATCTTGACCTAATTGCTATTTTTTATTTTTTCTCTTTCCAAGACAAATATGGCAAATGAAAATATTCCAACTATATCAATGGTAGTATTCCAAATATAGTAGTGTTAGAAATATATTCAAATTTAGCAACAAATCAGTCAAAAATGACAAGTAAGCATGTGAATCAATACAAACATGGTAAGTGTGCATCCAAACATGGCAGTAATCATCCAAAATATGGCAATAAGCATTTAATGTGAGTATGATCATTCCAATCATGGCAGTGTGATTATTCCAACTGTGGCAGTGTGTGCATATAAGTATCCAAATATAGCATGTGAACAATATAACATCAAAATATGGCGTGTGATAGACAACCAAAGCATGTGAGTCAATCAATCAAAACTTATTTTCAGATCTACGGTCTAGATTCAATGCATTGATTATCCACAAAGTGACCGAAATCACATTTGATCGACGATTGAAAGTAATTCAAGATCTTAAATCAACAGTTCAGATCATATATCATCAGTTAATCAGACTTTAATGGCTCAAATTAATTCATCAATAAATCATCATCAGATTAAAATCAATGGTTCAGATTAATTAATCATCCATTCACATGATTGGATATTAAAGATCAACGATTCAGATTAAATTCACATCAATTAATCAAATTCATTCATTCAAATATTAATTCAATATCAATGGACAAATTTTCATCACATGATCAAAACAAATTTCACATTCAATGGATCAGATTTTGAATGGGCATCATATCAACACGATAAAGAATCAAAATTTAGATTTTTATTCAAGCATATCATGATCATAGATTCAATCAATGGCCCATATTTAATGAAAAGATCAAGGGTAAGATGAGGAATGTTGATCCAATGGTTGGATGAGGGGAACTGGTCTAGGGCTTGATGGACAGGTTCGGGTATTGTAACATGGCTAGATTCAGGTAAGTTGTGTGAGGTGTTGATTGGTTCAGTAGGAGATGGAAGTGAGTGGGGTTACGGGTAGGTGATAGCACAAGACAGATGATTGAAGTATGAGATGAAATCGGTTAGAGTGCTGGTTGTACAGGGATTGAAAATCAAGTGTAGGCTAGATTGGTGATGGAAATTGGTTAATTGTGAGGTAGAGTGGTTTATGAGATGGAGATTTGTAGTTAAGCAAAACAATAGAAGAAAAATAGAAGTAGAGGCAACTTACCTAGATGCTCGTAGGTTCTACTTGCTCCTCCCTTCTTCTTTTTTCTCCCTTTTTTTCTCCCAAAATCAAGAGCCCAAACTCTGTCAAACTCCCTTTCACGTTTTTTTTCTTTTCTCTTTTTTTCTATTTTTTTTCTTCTTTTCTCTCTCTTCTTCCTTTTCTCCCAAAAAAAACGTGAGCCTCTCCCCCTCTTCACGTTTTTTCTCTTTCCCCTTTTTTTTCTCTCTTCTTCCCTTCTTTTTCTCCCAAAACCGAGCTCCCTAAGCTTTTCACGTTTTTTTTTCTCTTTCCCTTTTTTTTCTCTTTTGGAAAAATCCTCCCCCTTTTTTCCCTCTCTCACTTCTCTTTTATCTTCCCCTTTTTTCCTCTTTTGAAAAAAATCTAAAAACCCTAAATCTTCTCCCTTTTCACGTCCTCTCTCTCCCCCTTTTTTTTCTCTTTTGGAAATCATCTAGAAGCCAAAACCGAGTCCCCTAAGAAAAGCCCCTTCTCCCTTACGTTTTTTCCCTCTTTTCTCTCTCTTATCCCTTTTTTCTCTCCCCTAAATCGTGCCCTCTCTCTTTATCTCAATCATCTCCTTTTTTCCTTTTTTTTTATATTGGTCTACTCCAAGGACAAGGAAACTCATATTATGAATCTAAGCGCCGCTCTGTAGCAATTAAGAAAAGAGAAGCTTTACGCCAAATTTACAAAGTGTGAGTTTTGCTTAAATGAGGTCGCTTTCTTAGGCCATGTTGTATCCGCTGAAGGAATTAAAGTGGATCCTAGCAAGATTGAAACCATTGTGAAGTGGGAAGCACCAAAGAGCGTTGCAGAAATTAGAAGTTTTCTAGGTCTAGCTAGGTATTATCGACGATTCGTGGAAGACTATTCCCGAATTGCCGTACCTCTCACCAGTTTGACTAAGAAGGGCGAAAAGTTTGTTTGGATTGATAAATGTGAGAAGAGTTTCCAAACGTTGAAGGCTAGATTGATATCTGCTCCGGTCTTGACTATTCCTATACCAGGACAGTCATTTATTTTGTACACTGATGCATCAGGATTGGGTTTAGGATGTGTACTTATGCAAGGAGAACAAGTAATTGCATATGCCTCAAGACAACTAAAGACACATGAGAAGAACTATCCCACTCATGACTTGGAATTAGCGGCAGTGGAACATGCTGTCAAGATATGAAGACATTATTTGTATGGAGAGAAATTTCAGATTAAATCAGACAATAAGAGTCTTACTTATCTATTTAATCAGAAGGAGTTGAACATGAGACAAAGAAGATGGCTGGAATTATTAAAGGATTATGATTGTGATATCCAGTATCATCCAGGAAAGGTTAATGTAGTGGCTGATGCGCTAAGCAGGAAAGCAATGATAAAATCTCAAGGAGAAGTTAATACGACTGCAGCAATGTGTACTACAGGAAGAGTATTCAATCATGGTAATGAGTAGTTAGTGATAGATGCACCGGGTGGATCAACCAACCAAGGGTTTATTCATCGATTTTCAAATATGTTCGCAACATTGAAGATTGTACCTGATATAATTGATGAAGTGAAAGCCGCTATTAAATCAGACCCTTATCTGAAAATGGTACAAGAAGACATCGAAAAAGGTAGGACTATTCCTGAGTTCACCTTGGATGATGAAAAGGTACTGAAGTACAAGGAAAGAATATGTGTTCCTGAAATGAAAAACTCAGACGTTAGACACAGACTAATGAAGGAAGCTCATACCACCGCCTATTCGGTACATCCTGGAAGTACAAAGATGTATCATGATTTGAAGAAATTATATTGGTGGAGAGGAATGAAAGCAGATGTAGCTAAATTCGTCTCTCAATGCTTAAACTGTCAGAGGGTGAAGGCTGAACGACAAAGACCTACCGGACTGTTGCAACCGCTGCCAGAACCAGCATGGAAATGGGACTGCATCACTATGGACTTCGTCACCGGGTTACCATTGACTCCTCGAGTGGTTAACGCGGTCTGGGTGATTGTAGATCGTCTGACTAAGACAGCTCACTTTATAGCAATACGACCTCAGTATACACTAGAAAGGTTAGCTAAGTTGTATGTGGATAATATTGTCAGACTACACGTTGTACCTGAAAGCGTTGTGTTCGAAAGAGATCCACGATTTACTTCAAAGTTTTGGGAAGGATTGCAAAAGGCTATGGGTACAACGTTGAAGTTTAGTACTGCATTCCATCCTCAGACGGACGGACAGTCGGAGCGTACCATACAGATTTTAGAAGACGTGCTTCAAGCCTGTGTAATAGATTTTAAAGGATCATGGGATGAGAAACTATCATTGATCGAGTTCGCCTATAACAACAGCTATCAAGCTACTATACAGATGTCACCTTATGAAGCACTCTATGGTAGGAAGTGTCAAACTCCTCTATTTTGGAATGAAGTTGGAGAACGTAGCATTGTTGGACCAGAATTTGTTGAAGAAACTTATCGAGTGGTCAACATTATCAAAGAAAGAGTAAGAACGGCTCAAAATCGTCAGAAACAATATGTAGATACTCGACGCCGAGACCTTGAATTTGTTGTCGGTGATAAGGTATTCTTGAAAGTGTCACCGATGCGCGGGTTAAAACGGTTCGGACAGAAAGGAAAGCTAAGTCCGAGATATGTCGGGCCATATGAGATTCTAGCCAAACGTGGAAAAGTGGCTTATCAGTTAGCCCTACCACCATCTATGTCAAGTGTGCATGATGTATTTCATATCTCCTTATTAAAGAAGTACTTCAGAGATCCAACGCACGTTTTGACAGCAGATCCACCAGATCTAACTGATGATTTGACGTTCGAAGTAGCACCAACTGAAATCACCGGTCGAAAGGTTCAACGTCTATGTAACCGTGACATATACTATGTTAAAGTCACCTAGAGAAGTCGAGATATAGAAGAGATCACATGGGAAGAAGAAAATTCAATGCGAAAGAAATACCCTCATCTTTTCGACTCGGAAGGTATGTATAAATTTCGAGGATGAAATTTTTAATAAGCAGGGGAGAGTTGTAAGACCCGTACCGAACTAACCGATCTTACCACCTTGTACCAGGTCTACCTATCATGGTCGATCCAAGTGGACCAAGTGCATAAAGGAAATCATAAAACCAGGTATAATTTGACCCAAAAATAGTAAATATGAGGGTAGGGTCGCAGGCCTAAACAAGTAGGGTCGACCCCACCTCAACAGAGTCCAACCCATGACTTTTCAGTCCTAGGGTCAGATGACTTGAGACCCTAGGGTCGACGGATCCTGCGACCCTAGCATCGACCCTATGGTGACAGACTGAAACCGTGAATTAGGAAACTTTCCTAATTTCAGGGAGTCATTTCCTAATCTCGATGGGACGTATTTTGGAAAGTTTTTCTCTATAAATAGGACGTCCCTTAGCCTCTTTCACTCCTTTTGAAATCTTAATTGAAAGTGAGAGAAAGATAAGAGAAGGAAGAGAAGAAGAAGAGAAGGAGAATTTGATAAGACAACTAAAGAGAAGGAATTCAGAGAAATCTCTGAATCTCAGCAATCCTAAGGTATGAATACATTCTCCATGAATTATGTAAAACCCTAGAATAGTTTATGAAGAAGTTAGGGTTGGAAAAAACCCAAATCATCTACCCATGGATGAGTGTCGAAGGAATCCATGAAAGTAATCATCATAGACAATGGAAAGTGTGTAAAAATCATAGTTATGAGCCATAGAACATTCTTAGAATGGATCTACGAGACTACAGGATCGACCCCATGCTCTCGAGAAGTCCAGGGAAGCTGTGGTCGCACATATGGTCGATGGGTAACCGACCCTATGACCGACCCTACACCCTGGGGTCTCAGATACCTGCGACCCAACCTGCAACCCTAGCTTTACAGCAAGCCTAAATTGTTGGAATTTATTTCTAATTAGAATCTATCAATTTGTTAGGTTTTCCTAGTGATATAAAAGTGATTCTTAAAGCTTGAAAGAGTATCTACACTCAATCAAAGGTGAGGGAACAAGACCTAAACTAATTGACTAATAATAAACTATTTTTGTTTATTGAGTCCAATGCCATGTATGATTCTATGATTGTATGATTGTAATGTGCATATCACATGTCATCTACTATTCCTATTAATACTGTTCATGCAGATTTAATTTCGTTTATTATAACATCATCATGATGATGATGATAGAAATAGGCATGTGAATGTATGTGTGTGGTTAGTGTACTTGATGCGAGTGGGGCATCAGGGGGAGGACGTGACATTGTGGTTCAGCCTGGTCACCAGACTCTAGCTCTATCTCTACTCAAGTCTCATCCACTAACATCATCGTATCGCCATTACCTTAGCAGAACTAATACATCATAGGGCATCAGGGGGGGACGTGACATTATGGTTCAGCCTAGTCACCAGACCCTAGCTCTATCTCTATGGGTGTATTGAGGGATGCTGGGGTGAGGCCTTGGATACACTGTTTGAAATTAGGATTAGTTAGTTGTGAGCCCAGTTTGCAAGCCCTCGCCAATAGGGGCTTACGTATTGGTATGGGTAGGGCATCAGGGGAAGTGTCATGCGGTGTTTGATCCGGGCACTTTAGCTCTATCTCTATTCCCTGGTGGGTGCATGTGGGAGTGGCAATGGTGTTTGATCCATTGGGTGGTTTCACACACTTGTGAATAGAGGTGCGGCGGCCACCAAACCTTTCTATTTCACATTGCAAACTTATGAACCAGACCAAAGATATGAATTGAATGCATGCATATGTTTGTTGCATTGTTTTGTTTGCTTACTGAGCAGTGATGTGTGCTCACCCTTTCGACGTCGAATGCTTTTAGTTGATGATGCAGGTACCACGGTTGAAGATTATATGAGTGCTCCGATGTATGGACATGCGACGGCAATGGATGTTGATGTTTTAATGGAATCGCATGATTCGTCATGCGAGTGCAACTCTTGTATTTTTTTATTAGATTTTATTCAAATTATAAAGACGATGTAATTGATTAAATATTTTATTTATGTCTTAGTATTTTGAAGATAATTGAATAATTTATTTATGTTATCATCTTTAGACTCTCAGTTCATTTAATATTAAAGACTTCCGCTATTGTGTATTTACTCTGATTATTATTGTGTATGTGTATGGTTTAAGCAAACGGACACTGTCTATTTGAGATCCTGGTTGAACCGTTGGTTTATTGGCAGTTCATCACATCATTCTGAATAGTGTGGAATTGGGGTGTGACACCTTCCGTACTCAAGGCTTTAATGCTGCAGCCAAGACTACTCCAACAGTCCAACCTCAACAGAAGCAAAACAATGAAGGAGTAAAATGCTATAATTGTAATCAAATGGGACATTATTCAAGGGAATATCTTAAACCCAGGAAGAAGCTACAGCAAGGAAAGGTTTATGCAGTTACATCTGAGGATGCTGCCGCATCGCCTGATGTGGTCACAGGTATGACCTGAACCTTTCATTTTGTATTACCTTGTGTGAGCATGTAGACTAAATTAAAACAAATCATAGGTATCGTACCTATTAATGGCATACCCGCCAAAGTACTCTTTGATTCTGGAGCTACACATTCTTTTATATCTGTGTCATTTGGAAAGAATCTAAATCTACCCCTCATATCGTTAGACTACAAATTGCTTGTACGATCGTCTATGGGATTAGAAGTGGAATTAGAAAAAGGTTATGGACCATGTCCAGTTCTTATCGGCGAAAAGATTCCGGATGCAACCTTGATTCAACTCGAGATGGTAGACTTTGACGTTATCTTGGGAATGGACTGGTTAGCTCGGCATTCTGCAAACCTATTATGTGCAGAAAATAAATTGACATTTAAAGACAAGGAAGGAGCAGAGTTTAGTTTTGCGGAAACCAAACTTCCCCGTAGACAAAAACTCATCATCTCTGCATTAAGTGCTAGAAAATGTCTCGAGAAAGGAGGAGTTGGGTATCTAGTATCCGTGGTCAACCTCACCAAGGAAGCACCACGAATGGAGGATATTGATGTTGTGCATGACTTTCTAGATGTATTTCCTGAGGAATTACCAGGACTACCACCCGATCGAGTGACAGTGTTCGTTATAGACCTTATACCCGGAGCCGCACCAGTATCTAAAGCACCCTATCGAATGGATCCTACTGAACTGAAGGAACTGAAGATACAGTTACAGGAATTACTGGACAAGGGTTATATCAGACCCAGCATATCACCATGGGGAGCGCCGGTATTGTCTGTGAAGAAGAAGGATGGTAGTGTTCGACTGTGTATAGACTATCGGGAATTAAATAAGCTTACAATCAAGAATCGATACCCGTTGCCTCGGATTGATGACTTGTTCGATCAGTTGCAAGGTGCCAAGGTGTTCTCCAAGATTGATCTTTGGCCAGCCATCAGTTAAAGATTAAGGAAGGTGATATTCCGAAGATGGCATTTAGAACAAGATATGAACATTATGAATTTTTAGTCATGTCTTTTGGATTGACTAACTCACCCGTGACTTTTATGGAACTCATGAATCGGGTATTCCATGATATGTTGGATACGTCAGTCATTGTGTTTATTGATGATATATTAGTCTACTCCAAGGACAAGGAAACTCATGTCATGAATCTAAGAGCCGCTCTGCAGCTGACTAAGAAAAGAGAAGCTTTACGCCAAATTTACAAAGTGTGAGTTTTGGCTAAATGAGGTCGTTTTCTTAGGCCATGTTGTATAAGCTGAAGGAATTAAAGTGGATCCTAGCAAGATTGAAGCCATTGTGAAATGGGAAGCACCTAAGAGTGTTGCAGAAATTAGAAGTTTCCTAGGTCTAGCTGGGTATTACCGACGATTCGTGGAAGATTACTCTAGAATTGTCGTACCTCTCACCAGTTTGACTAAGAAAGGATAAACGTTTGTTTGGACCAACAAATGTGAGGAAAGTTTTCAAACATTGAAAGCTAAATTGATATCTGCTCCCATCTTGACTATTCCTATTCCAGGACAACCATTTACCTTGTACATTGATGCGTCTGGGTTGGGTTTAGGATGTGTGCTTATGCAAGGAGAACAAGTAGGTGCGTATGCCTTAAGACAACTAAAGACACATGAAAAGAACTATCCCACTCATGACTTGAAATTAACAGCAGTAGTACATGTTGTCAAGATATGGAGACATTATTTGTATGGAGAGAAATTTCAGATTAAATCAGATCATAAGAGTCTCACTTATCTTTTTAATCAAAAGGAGTTGAACATGAGACAAAGAAGATGGCTGGAATTATTGAAGGATTATGATTGCAATATCCAGTATCATCCAGGGAAGGCTAATGTAGTTGCTGATGCACAAAGCAGAAAAGCAATGATAAAATCCCAAGGAGAGGTTAACACGACTGCGGCTATCTGTGTTACAGGAAAAGTATTCCGTCATGGTAATGAGCAGTTTGTAAGAGATGCACCAGGCGGATCAACCAATCAAGGGTTTATTCATCGATTTTCAAATATGTTTCACAACATTGAAGATTGTACCTGATATATTAGATGAAGTGAAAGCCGCTATTAAATCAGATCCTTATCTAAGAACGGTGCAAGAAGACATCGAAAAAGGTAGGACTATTCGTGAGTTCACCTTGGACGTTGAAAAGGTATTGAAGTACAAAGGAAGAGTATATGTTCCTGAAATAGAAAACTTGGACATTAGACACAGACTAATGAAGGAAGCTCACACCACCGCTTATTCGGTACATCCTAGAAGTACGAAGATGTATCATGATCTGAAGAAACTATATTGGTGGAGAGGAATGAAAACGGATGTAGCTAAATTTGTGTCTCAATGCCTAAATTGTCAGAGGGTAAAGGCTGAACGGTAAAGACCTACAGGATTGTTGCAGCCACTGCCAGAACCAGCATGGAAATGGGACTGCATCACTATGGACTTTTTCACCAGGTTACCATTGACTCCCCCAGTAGTTGACGCGGTCTGGGTGATTGTAGATCATCTGACTAAAACAGCTCGCTTCATAGCTATACGACCTCAGTATACACTAGAGAGGTTAGCTAAGCTATATGTGGATAATATTGTCAGATTACATGGTGTACCTGAAAGCATTGTGTCCGATAGAGACCCACACTTTACCTCAAAGTTTTGAGAAGGATTACAGAAGGCTATGGGTACAACGCTGAAATTCAGTACTACATTCCATCCTCAGACAGACGGACAGTCGAAGCATACCATTCAGATTTTAGAAGACATGCTTCGAGCTTGTGTCATTGATTTCAAAGGATCATGGGATGAGAAACTACCATTGATCGAGTTCTCCTATAACAACAGCTATCAGGCTACTATACAGATGTCACCCTATGAAGCACTGTATGGTAGGAAGTGTCGAACTCCTTTGTTTTGGAATGAAGTTGGTGAACGGAGTACCGTTGGACCAGAATTTGTTGAAGAGACTTGTCGAGTAGTCGACATTATCAAGGAAAGAGTTAGAACAGCTCAGAATCGTCAGAAACAATATGCAGATACTCGACGTCGAGACCTTGAATTCGTTGTAGGTGATAAGGTATTTTTGAAAGTATCACCTATGCGAGGTATAAAACAATTCAGATAGAAAGGGAAGCTAAGTCCAAGATATGTCGGGCCATATGAGATTCTAGCTAAACGTGGAAAAGTGGCGTATCAGTTAGCACTACCCCCATCTATGTCAAGTGTGCATGATGTATTTCATATCTCATTACTGAAGAAGTACGTCAGAGATCCAATACACGTTATAACAGCAGATCCACCAGGTCTAACTAATGATCTGACATTTGAGATAGCACCAACTGAAATCACCCGCCAAAAGGTTCAACGTCTACGCAGCCGTGATATTTATTATGTTAAGGTTACTTTGAGAAGCCAAGATATAGAAGAGATCACATGGGAAGAAGAGAATGCTATGCGAAAGCAGTATCCTCAACTTTTCGACTCGAAAGGTATGTGGAAATTTCGAAGACAAAATTTCTAATTAGAGGGGGAATCGTAAGACCAGTATCGAACTAACCGGTCTTACCACCTTGTATTAGGTCTTCCTATCATGGTCGAGCCAAGTGGACCAAGTGCGTGAAGAAACCACAAGACCAGGTATGAAATCAACCCAAAAACAGTCAATTATGAGTGTGTGGTCGCATACCTAAATAGGTGTGACCGACCACACCTCAAAATAGTCCAACCACATGAATTTTGGTCGTGTGGTAGGACATTTCAGAAGGTGTGGTCGACGGATTCTGCCACCCCACCTCCGACCACACGAACCCAGTCAGAAACTGAAATTAGGAAAGCTTCCTAATCCGAAGGGGGTTCTTTCCTAAACTCATTAAGGCATATTATGGAGGGTTTTCCTCTATAAATAGGACGTCCCTTAGCCTCTTTCACTCTTTTAGAACTCAAACTGAGAGTGAGAGAAAGAGAAGGAAAATTGAAGAGGAAGACTAAGGAGGAGGAAAATTCAGAGAAAACTCTGAATCTTTAGCAAGCTTAAGGTATGAACGTATTTCCATATTAAATTGAGAGCCTAGAATAGTTCATGAAGGAGATAGGATTTAGGAGAAACCCAAACCATCCATCCATGAACAAATTCCAAGATAATCCATGGAGGAAATTATGTGGATAATGGATGGTGTATAAAATAATAGTTTTGAGCCATAGAACAATCATAGGAAGGACCATGATGATAAGCCAAAGGATTCAAACATGAAGGAATGGAGTTGAGAGTGAAAGGTTGACCATCACATGTGTGGTCGCACGTGTGGTCGCATGATGTGCGACCACACGAGACACACATGTCCGACGACATGCCCTCGAGAAGTGTCCAGGGAGGGTGTGGTCGCACGTGTGGTCACAGGATATGCAACCACACCCTACGACCCCATGCTCTATGGTCGCAGAAACTGAGACCACAAGTGCTGCCACACCTGCGACCCCTCAGTTTTTGTTAGTTTCAACTCATGGGAATTAATTTTAATTTAAAATATATAAATTTGTTAGGTTTCTAAGTGGTCTAAGAGTGAATTACAAAGCTTGAACGATAATCTATTATTGATCAAAGGTGAGGGAACAAGACCTAAATTAATTGGCTAATAATAAATTATTTTTATTTATTGAGTCCAATACCATGAATGATTCTATGCTTATATGCTTGTAATATGCATATCACATGTCATCCAATATTCCTGTTATTACTGTTCATGCATATTTAATTCTGTTTATTTATAATATGATGTTGATGATGATGCTAAGAATAGGCATGTGAATGTATGTGTGTGGTTAGTGTACTTGATGCGAGTGGGGCATCAGGGGGAGGACGTGACACTATGGTTCATCCTGGTCACCAGACTCTAGCTCTATCTCTACTTAAGTCTTGTCCACTGACATCGTCGTATCGTCATTACCTTAGCAGAACTATTACGTCGTAAGGCATCAGGGGAGGTGGTCTCAGACCGTGTAGTCTCTAACTCTATCAGGGGGCCTTAGCTCTATCTCTCTAGACGTATTGAGAGATGCTAGGGTGAGGCCTTGGATACACTGTTTGACATTAGGACTGGTTAGTTGCGAGCCCAGTTTGCAAGCCCTTGCCAATAGGAGCTTACGTGTTGGTATGGATAGGGCATCAGGGGAAGTGTCATGCGGTGTTTGATCCGGGCACTTTAGCTCTATATCTATTCCATGATGGGTGCATGTGGGACGGCAATGGTGTTTGATCCATTGGGAGGCTTCACACACTCGTGTATAGAGGTGCGGCGGCCACCTATCCTTTCTATTGCACATTACAAACTTATGAACCAGACCAAAGATATGAATTGAATGCATGCATATGTTTGTGGCATTGTTTTGTTTGCTCACTGAGCCATGATGTGTGCTCACCCTTTTAACGTCAAATATTTTTAGTTGATGATGCAGGTACTATAGTAGAAGATTATATGAATACTCAAATGTACAGGCATGTTGCGACTATGGATGCAGAAGCAATGATGGAGTCACATGATTCATCGTGCAAGTGCAACTCATGCGTCTTTGATTAGATTTATTTGTTGGATTACTAAGAACATGTAATTGATTATTTTATTTTATTTTATGTCTTTGTCATTTGGAGATAATTGGATAATTTATTTATGTTATCACTGTTAGATTCTCAGTTCATTAATATTAAAGACTTTCGCTATTGTTTATTTATTCTGATTATGGTTGTGGATGTGTATGGTTTAAGCAAAAAGACATAGCCTATTCGAGATCCTGGTTGAACCTTTGGATCATAGATGGTTCATCACACCATTCTGGTTGATGCAGAATTAGCAGCGCTGGTACATGCCGTCAAGATATGGAGACATTATTTATATGGAGAGAAATTCCAGATTCAATCAGATCAAAAGAGTCTCACTCATCTTTTCAATCAGAAGGAGTTGAACATGAGACATAGAAGATGACTGGAGTTGCTAAAGGATTACGATTGCAATATCCAGTATTACTTGGGAAAGGCTAATGTAGTGGCCAATGCACTAAGTAGAAAAGCAATGACAAAGTCACAGGAAGAAGCTAGCACAAATGCTGCAATGTGTGTCACAGGAAAAGTATTCAATTGTGGTAGTGAGCAGTTTGTGATTGATAAACCGGGTGAATCGATCGACCTAGGGTTTATTCATCGATTTTCAAGCATGTTTGCTACATTGAAGATTGTACCTGATCTGATAGACGAAGTAAAAGCAGCTATTCAATCAGACCCCTATCTAAGAACAATGCAAGAAGACCTTGAAAAAGATAGGACTACTACTGAATTCACCTTGGACCTTGAAACGGTACTACAATATAAAGGGAGAGTATGTGTCCCTGAAAGTGAAGACTTAGATATTAGACACAGATTAATGAAGGAAGCTCACACTACTACTTATTTGGTACATCCTGGGAGTACAAAGATGTATCATGATCTGAAGAAACTATAATGGTGGAGGGGAATGAAGGCGAATGTAACTAAATATATGTCGCAATGCCTGAATTGTCAAAGAGTAAAGGCTGAAAGGCAAAGGCGTTTGACTAAGACAGCTCATTTTATAGCTATACGACCTTAGTATATACGAAAGAGGCTAACTAAGATGTATGTGGATAATATTATCAGATTTCATGGTGTACCTGAAAGCATCATGTTCGACTGAGATCCTCACTTTACCTCAAAATTTTGGGAAGGATTACAGAAGGCTATGGGTACAACGTTGAAATTTAGTACAGCATTTCATCCTCAGACTGATGGATAGTCGGAGCATACCATTCAGATTTTAGAAGACATGCTCCAAGCTTGTGTAATTGATTTCAAAGGATCATGGGATGAGAAATTACCATTGATTGATTTCACTTATAACAACAGCTATCAAGCTACGATACAGATGTCGCCCTATGAAGCACTGTATGGTAGGAAGTGTCGAACTCCCTTATTTTGAAACGAAGATAGAGAACGGAGAGTTGTTGGACTAGAATTTATAGAAGAGACTTGTCGAGTCATAGACATAATCAAGGAAAGGATCCGAATAGCTCAGAACTGTCAGAAGCAATATGCACATAATCGACGTCGAGATCTTGAATTCACCACAGTTGATAAGGTATTTTTGAAGATATCTCCTATGCGTGGACTAAAATGGTTTGGACAGAAGGGAAAGCTATGTCCTAGATATATTGGACCATATGAGATTCTGGCAAGGCATGGAAAGGTAGCGTATCAGTTAGCACTATCACCATCTGTCACACCCCAATTCTGGTCTATTCAGAATGATGTGATGAACCGCTAAATAACCAACGGTTCAACCAGGATCTCTAATAGGCTATCCCCGCGTTATCCAAACTTACACGCATCCACAATCATAATCAGAGTAAATACACAATAGCGAAAATCTTATAAATAAATGAACTGAGAACTAAGATGATATCAATAATTTAATAGCAAATTATTCTGTTTCCAACTGAGACATAAATATTTAAATATCAAATACAAGTTTTTATAAATCCAATGAAAGAAACCTATAAAATATCTAATCAAATACACACGAGTTGCACTCGCAAGAGGAGTCATGTGTATCATCTTCAGCTCCAGCGTCCATTGCTGCTATATTCCCGTACGAAGACGCGTTCATATAATCTTCAACTGTGTAACCTGCATCATCAACTAAAAATATTCGACGTCGAGGGGTGAGCACACAACACGGCTCAGTGAGTAGCCAAAACAATGCAACATTACATATGCATGCAAAAAATCAATTTATATCTTTGGTCCGATTTAAAGTTTGCAGTATGCTATAGAAAGGTTGAGGTAGCCAAAGGTCGCGTTTATTGACTCCGTCTCTATACACGAGTGTGTGACGTTACCCGAAGATCACGTTTATCGTCAACTCACATGCACCCAACCATGAACATTATATAACAAAGGTTACGTTTATTGCTATATAGTGCCATACCAACACGTAAGCCCCTATTGGCGAGGGCTGCAAACTGGGTTCGCAACTAACCAATCCTAATGCCAAACAGTGTATCCAATGCCTCACCCCAGTATCCCTCAGAATGCCCATAGAGATAGAGCAAAGGCCCCCCGGTAGAGTCAGAGACTACAAGGACCAAGACCACCTCCCCTGATACTCTACGACATAATAGTTCTGCTAAAGTAATGGCGATACGACGATGCCAATGCACAAGACTTGAGTTAGAGATAGAGCTAAAGTGCTGAGACCCGCCAAAGGTTAACGTTTATTGACGTTCTCATCACACCTCCCCTGATACTCGCTCGCATCAAGCACATCAACCACACACAAACAAGCACATGCCTATTCCTATCATCATCATCATCATCATGTTATAAACAATAAAGTAAATATGCATGAACAAGTAATAGAAATATTGGATGGCATGCTGTATGCACATTACAAACATATTTGCATAGAATCAAACATAGCATAGGACTCAAGAAATATAAAATAGTTTATTATTAACCAATTTAGTTTGGGGTTAAGGTTCCTCACCTTAGCTTGCTAAAAGATACTTTTCCAAGCTTTAGAATCACCGTTATAACGTTATTATATTGCTAGCAAACCTAACAAAGTCGATAGAATATAATTAGAATTAATTCAGAATTTAAAAAACCATTCTATCAACTGAGGGTCGATGCTAGGGTCGATGGGTCTATCGACCCTCCCTTCTTTCTGGACTTTTCGAATGCTGAGGGTCGATGGTCATAAACACCTAGGGTCGGATGGTCTATCGACCCTCGGTGCGACCCTCGATGTACTCTGGTCCAATTCCCACTTTTAAATCCATTCTTCGTGTTTGGGGTCCTATGGCTTACTTCCTACATTCATTCAACAGTCATTCCATGGTTTAGAACCATGTATAATCCATCTAAATAGTATTTGTGCATCCTCCTATGGTTTTCCATGAAAACCTAACCATAGATGGATGGTTTGGGTTTCTCCGAGATCACATTCTCATCAATAACTACCCTAAGGTCTGTAGAAACTCATAGAATTAGTATCCATACCTGATAAGATTAATCTTTCTCTGTAACTCTTCTCCTTTTTGCTAGGTTCTCTTCCTTGCCTCTCTTCTTCCTCTTTTCCTTCTCCTCTCTTTCTCTCAATTCAATTAGGGTTGTGAAAGGAGTGAAAGTGGCTTAGGGACGTCCTTTAAATAGACTGGGAACATCCTAAACAAGTCCCATTGAGATTTGGAAAGAATCCCAATCGAAAAATATAGAAATTTAAAAATATAGAAATTTCCTAATTTCTATATTCGTCAGAAATCGAGGGTCGATGGGAGGGTCGATGATCCCGTCGACCCTAGGGTCTTAAGCTGTCCGACCCTCCCTCCAAAACCGAGGGTCTGACTTTCTGTTTTGGGAGGTCCGACCCTGCTTAGCTGGGTATGCGACCCTCCCCTACTTTTAAATGTTTTTGGGTCGATTTTATACCTGGGATCTCGATCTCCTTCACGCCCTTGGTCCATTTGACTCGACCATGATGGGTAAACCTGGTTCAAGGTGGTAAGACCGGGTTAGATTGACACGGGTCTTACACCATCAATTTCTAGTGTACATGATGTATTTCATGTTTCACAACTGAAGAAGTACGTCAGAGATGCAATACACGTGTTAACGACGGATCCACCAGATTTGACTGAAGATTTAACGTTTGAAGTGGTACCTTCACTAGCCGAAAACTTCAACGTCTTTGCAATCGTGACATCTATTATGTTAAAGTTATCTGCAAAAGCCAAGACGTAGAAGAAATCACATGGGAAGAAGAGAACGCTATGCGAAAGCAATATCCACACCTATTCTACTCGAAAGGTATGTACGAATTTCGAGGATAAAATTTATGTAAGGGGGGAGTTGTAAGACCTGCACTCCACTAATCCGGTCTAATCGTGTCGTGCCAGGTCTTCCCATCATAGCAGGATCAAGTGAATCGATCGTGTGAAGAAGGACCACAAGACCAGGTATGAAAATCAACCTAAAACACTAATAATCAAGTGTATGGTCGACTACCTGGGTAGGTATGGTCGACCATACAGTAGGAAATAAATACCACTGATTAATAGCCATATGGTCCATCTTTTCAAGCGTATGGTCGACGGATTTTGTGACCGTACGTCCGACCATACGATCCCAAACGAGACTCCGAGTTTAGAAACATTCCAAATAAAAGGAGGATCTCTTTTCTATTGTTGGAGAACCTTATATGGAGAGTTTCTCTCTATATAAAGGATGTTTCTCAATCCTTTTTCACTCTTTTGGAATATCATCAAACGCTAGAGGAAGAAAATGAAGAGAAGGAGAAGGAGAGAAGACTAAGGAGAAGACTGAGAGAAGAGTTCTACAGATTCTCTGCAACAAGTAAGGTATGAACCTTGTCTCTGTAGCCTTAGAACATTAAGAGTAGGAATTTCAAGTGTAAATTACAATACCAAACCCAATGTAAAGATTCAACTGTGGGATTCTTGAGAAAATCTCAATAAGAGATCATGGAGAATGGGTTAAAGTAATTAGTTGGTAAAACTAAGAAATTTGGCCTTAGAATGATCATTAGGAAGGACCCTATTGAAGAGCCAAGAGGAAGAACTCGGATTGAAAGTAGAATTTGGTCAGAAAATCGTATGGTAGCAGCTACGGTCGACCATAACATGGTCAGAGTATCGACCATAGCCATTCAAAAAGAATTTAGAAACTGTATGGTCGCAGGTGTATGGTCGCATATAGTGCGACCGTAGGGTATCGACCGTACATGGTAAGGTCGACACAGCATGAGACCATAAAACCAATCAGACACCTATCAATGATCTGTTTCGATTTTTGACTACTGTAACATGGTACATATGAACCCTAACTTAAATTCATGTAACTTTTAGGTTACTGAATTGATTCAAAGAGAGTTATAAAGCTCGAAATGAGATCAAGCTTTGCTAACAGGTGAGGGAACAAGACCTAAACTAATTGTATAATAATAAACTATTTATTTTATTGAGTCCAATGCCATGATTGATTCTATGCTTATATGATTGTATGCTTGTAATGTGCATCTCACATATCATCCAATATTACTGTTATTACTGCTCATACTTATTTACTTTTGTTTATTTGCTACCATGTTGATTGATGATGATTAGGAATATGCATGTGATTATGTGTGTGTGGTTAGTGTGTTCGATGCGAGTGGGGCATCAGGTGGAGGATGTGGCATTGTGATCTCTGACCTGGTCACCAGACTCTAGCCCTATCTTTACTCAAGTCTTTGCCCATTGACATCATAGTATCGCATTTATCTTAGCAGAACTATTACGTCATAGGGCATCAGGGGAGGTGGTCTCGGACCGTGTGGTCTTTGACTCTGTCGGGGGGCCTTAGCTCTATCTCTATGGACCTATTAAAGGATGCTGGGGTGAGGCCTTGAATACACTGGATGACATTTAGGATTGGTTAGTTGCGAGCCTAGTTTGCAAGCCCTCGCCAATAGGGACTTACGTGTTGGTATGGGTAGGGCATCAGGAAAAGTGTTGGCGGTGTGTAATCCGGACACTTTAGCTCTATCTCTTTTCCATGGTGGGGTGGATGTGGACGACAATGGTGCTTGATCCATTGGGTGGGCTTACACCCGTGTATAGAGGTGTGGTGGCCTTCAAACATTTTTATAGCACATTGTAAACTTAAAAATCAGACCAAATATATGAATTGAATGCATGTATATGTTTATTGCATTGTTTTGTTTTGCTCACTGAGTCGTGATGTATGCTCACCCTTTCGACGTTGAATATCTTTAGTTAATGATGCAGGTCCTACTGTAGAAGAGTACGTGAATGCGTCATCGTATGGACACATGACGGCTATAGACGTAGAAGCTATTGAAGATGCGCATGATCCTTCATGCAAGTGCAATTAATGCGTCTTTGATTAGTTTAGTTATATTTTGATTACTGAACATGTAATTGATTATTTTACTTTTATGTCTTGAGTTACTTGGAGATAACTGGATTAAATATTTATTTATTACTGTTAGATTCATTAATTATAAAGACTTCTACTTATTTATTTATTATCTCTGATTATTACTGTGGAATGTGTGTGTGGTTTGATATGGTGGGTACTACCTAAACGAGATCCTGATTGAACCATTGATTTATTGACGGTTCATTACACTATTCTGATTAGTCCAGAATTGGGGTGTGACATATATAGTGTAAGTTTGCAAGTATGCTATGGTAAGTATTGGCAGCTACTGCACCTCCATGCACGAGAGTATGGCAATGCAGAGTGGATCAAACACCACTGTTATCCTACAAGCACTCACTACGGAATAGAGATAGAGCTAGAGCGCCCGGATCAAACACCGTCATAACTCTCCCTAATGCTCTACCCTTACCAACACGTAAGCCCCTATTGATGAAGGCTTGTAAACTGGGATTCCCAAGTAACCAATCCTAGATATCATCCAAATGTATCCAAGGCTTTATCCCTGCATCCCTCAATACTTCCATAGAGATAGAGCTAGAGTTCACACGGCAGAGTTTAATAACCACACGGTCTGGATCCCCCCTGATGTCCTATGACTCCCCCCTGATGCCCTATGACATACTAGTTCTGCTAAGGTAACAGTGATAGGACAATGTCAATGAAATGCATGGTATAGGGATCACATATCCCTCCCCACACAGCACGCCAACTATACTCACAAACACATGTCTATTCATGTCATCATCAATAATAGAGTAAAACAATAAAATAAATATGCATGAACAGGAATAACAATAATATTGGATGACATGTGAAATACACCTTACAATCATACAAGCATGGGATCAATCATAGCATTGGACAAATAAAAGAAGGAATGGTTTGTTATTATCTAGTTAGTTTGGGTCTTGTTTCCTCACCTGTAACAATTGTTTGTTCCTCTTCCAAGCTTTGGAACGTGCTCTGAACTAGTTGGAAAACTAAGCAATTCATGAGTTTAAGTTAGGGTTTGGTCTCATTAAATGTCTGTGGTTAATTCCTTATTTGGCCTTCAAACTAGGCTTTCTATTCTTGACTGGTCGGTTCACTGGTCTCTGACATATGTCGTCCAGTGACTCACCGGTCAACTCAGTGGTCGCACATATAGTCGACCATTAAAGCTATCGCACAAACTCTGGGAAACTTCCCGAAAGCCTATGGTCGACTCACTGGTCTCACTAGGTGTCGACCAGTGATGCGACCACACAACCTTATGGTCGTTTTTTAAGTTTTTACTTGGTTGATCCATTGGCTGACCCCTATGGGTTTTTCCTATGGTCTTTTTATGGCCATCATGTTCCATCTGATTCATCTATTACCCTTTAACCATTGTTATTTGTTACTTTCAATTAAAACCAACATATTAGGATTCAAAAGTATGATTTTCACCATAGTTTAATGGTGATCTAAATTCCAATCCAACATTCCCCATCCTAAGCTTTCTATTGCGTTTAGGTTCTTACCTTAGACTCTTTGTTGTAAAAAATACTCTTTTCTGCAACAGATCTCTTCAAACTTCCTCTTCTTCTCTTCCTTCTCCTTCTTCTACTTCTTCCTCTTCTTGTCCTTTCTTCCTCTTAGTTCTAGGATTTAGAATGGATCAAAAGAGTGAGAAAGGGAGGAGAAACGTCCTCTATATAGAGAGAAAACATTCCATATGGAGTCCTCTCTCAATTGGAAAGAGACCTCCTCAATTTAAGAAACTTTCCAAAATCACGGAGTAGGTTCTGGGTTTGACCTGTCGACTGTGGTCATAATTCCCGTCGACCACACAAATCTAAACATGCGACCGGTCAACCTGATTTTGGCTGGTCTCATCATTTTGCTTGATTGATCGGCCATACAACCTCATGTAGTTGACCACACAATCTAATTTAACAGTTTTTAGGGTTTTTGGCTTACCTAGTCATATGGTTCCTAGATATGATCGGTTCACTAGAGTCGGCAATGATAGAAAGACCTAGCACGACACGGTTAAACTCAATTAGTGAAGTGCGGGTCTTACAGCAATTTCTATGAATTATCCCTGATCCATAACCTATTTTGCACTACTAGGATTCATTTATATATTTATAAGCATAGATAAGCATAGATTCCGGTAGTCACTTCATCACATTAATCAGTCCACTCATAGGGTAAATATCAAGCCCAAAGAAATTCAGCAACTCATCCTTAGCAAATAAAAACAGCTCACTTACATGATCACCGTAACACCTCATTTCATACCGTATATCTAGGGATCCAAATCGTCTCATACCAGTAGTTCGGGAGGAGGGGCGGCAACCCCAGTGGATAGTCGCCGCGTGGGGGTCGGATGAATCCGACCCCTCCGTTCGAGCCGATAAGCCGAGCCGACAAGGGAGTGTCGGCTCGAACGGAGGGGTCGGATTCATCCGATCGCCACGCGGCAATCATCCACTGGGGTCGCCGCCCCTCCTCCTTGAAGTACAGGGAGGAGACGATTTGAAGTACAGCATTAGAACAGTCCTTGATACTCTTTCATGAATTGTCCATTCATTACAATAATTAGGGTAGAACATCGGCTCAAGGAACAAAACCAAAATAAAAACTAAACACTTCCATACTTATCACTTTACACATTAAAATTCATAGTTCAAGATAGGTATATACCAACTTACAACATTACCTATGATTCACATGTATCATAATGAACTTCATTTCAGTCATATCCAAGCAATAAAATAGCCTCCCTATTTACTTACTACGGAGTAGGAATCCTCTCACCTTTGCTGTCCAACTTCCAATGCAAAATCCCCTTGATAGAGCCTTGCCAAAAATTTCAGCTTTTACTCACCTAGGCATGTCATTGCAATGATGTATCAATAGGAGAATTTAACCAACTCCAAACCCTGTAAAAAGTCTGCATCTCAATCCCCTAGGAAAAGTCTGCATCTCAATCCCCACCAACCCCCCCCTTCTCCCGGCGTGCGACAAAACAGCAATACTGTGCGTGCTGTAGAGGAATCTTGATCGACTGAACGAACACAGAGGCTCGTTTTTTTAGTCTCTGTCTCGACCAGGTCTGGTTCCCATGACTTGGGCTCTTTTCTCCTTCTCTTAAGGCCTCTGAAATACCCTTCAAACATACTCAAATCATCCCCTAATGTCCAAAACAAGATATACATACAAATAACCTAACTTTGCATGATATGACAAGATAAAAATTTCAGCATTAGATGCTTAAACCTTCTTCCCTTAAACTGAAACTTTTCCCTTTCCTGTGATGAACCTATAAAGGTCTTCTACCTACTGAAACAGCACTAGGATCATGCTTGCATGATGCCTAGGCTTCAATTAAAACCAAATAGTAGTCCACACTTCTATTTTTATCAATAAAGGTAAAGTAAAAAACTGATTTTCCTTTCTTCTTCAAATTTCTGCCATTAAAGCTTTGAAGGTCTGCAACCTTGCTGGATTTCCCTTAAAACTAATATGCATTGAAATTTTCAGAATGTGCACAAAACATACCTCTAAATGAGCTACTACCACTCTAAAGTAGCTCCAAACTACAACTCCAAGCTGGAATTCGATTTTGACTTCCTTTCTTCAAAATTTTCCACAACTTTTGAGCTTCAAAACACCCTTGTAAATCAGTCTTCAAGCTTCCTTTATCTCAGCTCTGAAACTTCTGAAATCCTCCTTCAAGTACCAATAACAATCTAACACTATGTATTACAAGAGGAAAATCAAATCTCCACCCAAATCTTCAAGAACAAGAGCTCCTCCTCCAATATCGATTTCAGCAAAAGACTTTACAATTTGCTGTCAAACAATTTATATATTTTCCTATTTTGATGTAAATCTATAATTCCATTTTGTGAAATGCCAAAAATATCCCCAAGATCACCCAATGCATGTGTGTAAGGCCCATAACTCTTGGGAATCCAATAAAGTGAAAGTACCAACTAACCCTTAAGATTCCTATGCATGAACATGTATATAAACATTTTTTTTATAAACTTCATAACCCTTTTATTTAGGAACCAAGTATGCCCTTCACACAAACTTATATTTACAACATGTCATTTCTCCATCCCTTTGCCATCCCTCATTTGATCTCTTAATTATACTCATGCCATTGAGAATAAAATACTCTTAAACACTAAATATTTACCAATAGTGGGTTACCACCTAGGTGTGGACCCCACATTAAAATACTCACAAATACTAATTACCTCACATATGTCTCTCTTAAGACTTGAACCTGACCTCTATGCATCATAACTTCAACCCATGACTTCCATGTATCATAACTTCAAGGTTCTAAAAACGACCACTAGCCTAGAAGGTGATAAAAACTTATAAGTAAAATATTCAAATATAATCTAGCCAAACACAAGCACATGCCTACATAAGAATAAACCTAACTTATTCATATTTTCATATATCATATGCATCAAATTATACTAAACATCATGCTATAAAATTCATATACCTTTGAAAGCCTTAGAGATAAATTACTAAAATACCCTTCCAGTCACATTTCACTTGGATCACCAGTCAAAATGAAAGATACAAATCTGTTAACATCCTAGCTGGGCTGAAGTGTTACACGCATGGCTTCATTAGGGTTGTTGGAGCAACAGTGGGTGAGTAACCATTCTCTCGTATATGGAAGTTGTAGTCAGCTTCAGTGAGTGTGGCCAGACTTTTCCATAACACATAGCAGACTTTACTTAACCTTGCTTGTTAAATTCTATTCATGTATTTTTTTTCCTGCTTGATTGTCTATTTCTCACTGAGATTATATTGGAGAGTTCACCCCACGTACATGTTTTTATTTTTAAATGATATTACAGATCCTACCGTAGCCGATTTTGTGAACGCACAGACCATCACTAGCCTTGCTCAACTGGGGGCACAAGTGTTTGAGGAAGAGGACCACATAGCTGCCTATGAGTGCTATGCATGCGTGTTTGACTAGATGGTATGTCTCCGCACATCCAGTATTTCTATTGAGTCTAATTATTTCCCACCAAGGATGGTTTTTGTATTGTTTAAGAACTTATGGGATTTTATTTGATGCTTAAAAGGGACATGTAAACCTGAATTACATATTTATTAATTATCATTAGATTTTCAATTCATTTATTATTGATCTTCAGCTACCTTATGATAACTCTGATTGCGGTTGGTTCAATATGTTGGGTTATTGTGGTTGGTGGGGTATGCACGGCTTAATGAGGTTCTGGGTTGAACCGCATTTGATAGAGTACCAGTCCCGTCATACTTTAAACCCATTTAAAAATTGGGCTGTGATACATAATAGCTAGGCTAGTATTTGAGTATGTGTTAGCTTTATTTTTATGTCTTGGTTACAAATGGATAAACTTTTATGTAAGTATCATATTAATTCTTAGCTTTTGTCTTGTTATATATGATTCTGCCATATTAGTTATTATCTCTGGTTCTTGATCATTATTTGTGAATGTGAATGGTTGGATGGTTTGTGAGTTAGCACAACAATGTAATCCTGGATATGGATATACTTGCACTGTAAAGAATCCAATCACACCAAAGCAATTCGATTTTGAGGTGTGACAGCAATCCCTTATTCCATACTTGAGATACCCATCCTTGTCGTGGAACCTGGCCTTACAGCTCAGTCCACGCCAATTTGACTGTGAATTCCCCTGAAATCGATCCTATTTTGATCATCCTATCCACCACACCTGTGTTCGATAGTAAAATCGTTTCCGTCATGTCTGTAATTGATTTTAAAAATTGAGAACAGACTTATGGGAAAGGCCACTTACCATTCATGATGAAATCCAAGACCATAGCATGGCAATTAACAAAGTTATCTTCGTCGAACCCTGATGCTTCAATGATAGAGTAATTCCCCAACCATCTATCTCTCCAAAAATTCACATGAACCCCACTCCCAATCATTCAATGGGTCCTCTCAACGACCCACTTCCACACCTTTTTTATGGTACACCACACCGGTGATGATGGTATAGAAGGCTATATAGTTCTTTTCTCCCTCAAGTATCTACCACGCATAAACCTAGCACAGTTTGAATCTAATATTTTAATTTCCCAACAAAGCTTCACTAGCATTGATCTATTAATATCTCAAAAGTCTTCTGATACCCAACCTCCATTCACTTTTCTCTTAGATACCAGGCTTCATTTCACCACTACTGATTTTCGGTTATCCAGGTCTCCACTCCAGATAAAATTCCACAATGCCAACCTGATCGATGAGAGAGGAATGCCAATAGTAAACTAAAAAGTAGTGGCACAAGAGCACTGGACAAATGAACCAGCACCACATATCCCGCCATCAATACAAACCGCCAGTTCCAACCATAGAATTTCTTCTTGAACTAATCCATCAATGAAAGCAAGTATTCTTTCTTCACCCTCCCTTTAAAAATGTCAACCCCAAGGTATTTAGTGGGAAACTTGCACTCTGAGATCCTTCAAGTACCGTAGATCCCAGCCGCGTAGCCAATATTTTTGGAATAATTTTAAAAGGGAAGTTGCCTACACAGATTGGATAATATATGATTCACCTTATTTGAAACAGTAAATAGTATTCCTTTTCGACATTTTACCCCATACACTAATTCCTTACCCTAACCCAGCCATTGCAAAATTCTCTATATTTTTTTATTATCCATCACCTCAGAATATGAGAACAGCTGCTATATACAACAACATTAGGACCCTAGCCACCTTTTCTTGTCATTTCAAAACACAAGCAACGAATTCTTAACATCATAGTTAATCTTCTCCAAGTTGGGTGTCACTGCGAACTGAATCATTGGTGGTGGCCCACATGCCAATGCCAATGTATCATTTGATCCTTCTGGTACATGTTCTCTTATAATACTCTCTGAAACCCTTCCAACACTGTACTTCCACCCTTCCTTGACTGACTTCCCCACCACATACCATACCTTCAACCTCTCATTCTTGGCCGCCCATAAATCCAACTCATCCCTCAACAAAATATCGTCCTCTGTGCGATTTGCATAGATCACATACATCTCTGTTTCATCCTCTGGGTCCTTCAAGATTGCTTGGATAACCTGATAAATAGGTGTTATTCCGGTCCCACCTGCAATCATTGCTAGCTTCCTTGCAAACTTGGGCTTGCCATGGACAGTGAAGTTGCCTCGGCCGGTATACTCGATATGTCCCAATGGACCCTTAATGTCTAGGGTTGCACCCAAGGGAATAGAGTCTAAAAATTGTGACATGAGACCTCCATTGGGGAATTTAGGGTTTATATTCTTGAAGTAGACCTTGATAAGGAGATCAAAGTAGCCAACCTCCTCAATGGAGCTTGTTGGAGTGTATGCACGCATACAGAGCTTGTCATCTATCATAGCACAGATGTAAATGTGCTTCCCTACAGGCAATCCAAGGACTTGATCTTCTGACGGCAATGCGAACCTAAAGAGACGAACATCATGGGAGAGTGAAGTCCTGGAGACGAGCTTGCATTGGATCTTCTCACGTGGTATTAGAGCAACATTCATAGCTACAGTTGCCTCCTTGACTGGAGCAATAGAATTTGAATTAGATGAACCACGGACTGAGTTAGACCTAGTGGTATTGAGTTCTCCAATCCGATAATCTTCGAGCATTTTCATGGCTTTGTTAGAGTGGATTGCATCAAATTCTTCGGTGCAGTCGGTGCCGGCATTAATAACGATACTATCGGAGCCACCAGGGTGGTCTTTGAGGAACCGGGTGCAATCATAGACATGGCCATGGACGATTATCCAAGCTGACTCGGCCGAGTTGTGTTTCTTCACCTCAGACATGGATATCTCATTGGACGAGGAGGTGTTCACGTCATGAGTGGGTAGGCTCTTCTTCATTGCAGGGTTACTCTCAGTCGACGTCTCAAGCTGCTTTTGTCGGGCCATCCATCCACCAGTTTGGTTTGCTGGTTGGGTCGGGTGCTCAAACATGATACCGATCTCACCCTGGTGTGGCTTGCATATGTTTGTCTTCACTTTGAACCAACAGTTGTTCATCATTCCCTACAAGAAGTAATAAAACACATCACCAACTGCTTGTTAGCTTATCTTCCAGTTCTCAAATGGAAAATGTATTTCTAACATAGAATGAGAATAGCTTAAAGAGCAAGACATTTCCATTCTTTTGCTCAAAATGCATAATGGACTCAATAATGCACTCCATAATGGATCACATTCTCAAATGCATTCCATAATTCAAAAACAAGAATATATATCAAACACTTTTGTTATCTTAGAATTTGTTCTTATCCAAGAATGGATTTCAATAATGCATATAATTAAATGCAACCTAAAAAATCTAAGGCAATTCACATCAAGAGGTATTGACATGAATAAAAAGATGACCACTGATTCTAAAGCTTGGGTAACTTTAGTTTACACGACTTTCCAGTTCAAGTTTCCAAACACGACCAGATGAGCTTACCATGACATTCCAGATGAGCTTCTCAGGTTGAGTGTTTAGGGCCTCATCCCAAGCCCTTACAGAAATTTCTTTGGCACCAAGTAAACCCTGTACCTCCACTTCAAGGGACCAGAAGCACCAACACCAGTACTTTCCATATTTGTTGGGTTTCTCTTGAATTTCCAAGTTGCATACCATCCACGTCTCCCCACCATCCATTGTCACTTCGACACGTGTTATTTTTCTCCCTCCACCTATTAAAAATAAAAATATTTCAATTTAAATTAAGAGGTATTGACATTGAATAAAAAGATGACCACTGATTCTTTTCTTTTTTTTTTTTTTTGGTAGTAAGATGACCACTGATTCTAAAGCTTCGGAAACTTTAGTTTACACGACTTTCCAGTTTAAGTTCCCAAACACAAACAGCAGCCAGAAAAGTCAAAAGGGCAACCTTTGCTTTTGAATGCTGGTCCCTTTTATGGGGAAGATGTTTTGTCCATGGTAATTATAAAAAATAATATATAAAATAATAAACTTTTAAAATTTCCTTAAACTTAGTCTATAGAAATGTATGTCAAACACAAATGGGATATATAATTGAACCATGTCCCCTCTATCATATGGTCAGAATCAGAATGGAAACATCATGCGTCCACATCACTGAAGAGATGTCTTGTAACATTTGAAAATATAAAAAACGATAAAAATTATCCACCTTTCTTTATTACAAGAAGATGAAAATACCAAGCCACCTAAACAGCTACAAATTATTATTATTTTTTTTTTTTTTCCTTCTTCTCAAAAGCTCCATGTACTAGTGATTAAGAATGGTCTTGAAAGGCCCATTACTCTCTGAAGTCCACACAACTCTCTGTCAACCTTTTGTCCAAAAAAATCCACACAAGCTGTAAATATCTTTGACAAAAGGAAAAGAAGACTGAATGAGGGCCACTTATATATATACATCATTACCTTCCTAATTCTTTGTTTAATTTGATTCACATGATTTATAATTTTTCTAAACTAAATTTTTCAAATTTAGCTTTAGAAAAATTATATAATTCATTAATTCACAAATGGTATCTTTAGTGGTCCTATCCAAACATGCTTGATTGGAATTTTGAGTAAAGAAAAAGGACTAATATAAAAAAAAATTACATGTAGAGGAAATAACGAAGTTATCGGTGCTTATGACCCTAAAATTATATGTTCTTGACCTTTTTTTTCTTCCATGTAACAACCCTCATTTGTTTTTTTCAAGTTACCCTTGATTTTATTTGTTAAGATCCATAATTTTAGTCGAATTTTTTGGATACACATTTTCTGCAATTGTAGCCATGAAAAATCTCTTCTTTTTTTTCATTTTTGAATTTATTGAACACAAATAGATAAGGAAAAGGGTTTGGTACGCTGTCCGCTTAGGAGAATCTCCCAAACTACACCAATGTTGCATTTGGTATTGTCAGAAGGATAGAGACTGTTAGTTATGTGAAAAGACAGGAGACGCAATCTTTAACCTGTCTGACTTGAGAATTTTTTAACCAAGTAATTAATTCTGATAATATTTTTCTCAAGTCTATGGTCTAGGTTACTATTCGGTCATTAATTAGTGTCTAACACGGATTCAAATTGTCTTCTCCCTATACTTTAGGAAAGAACGAGATGTCCCGTTTGGATGATCGATATGTTGTTCTCGGAAAAATCTGAATCTCATGTCCTAGCCGTCAAACCGAGTCGACAGGATTGGTTCGGACGTGGGGTTCGAATTTTCTCGAAAATCATGTATCGGTCATCCAACGAGGACGTCTCCCTCCTCCTTGTACTTCAGGGAGGAGACGATTCAGATCTGTCTAACACGGAATCAATTAATTAAAAAAGGAATTTAAGTGTAGAGTCAAACCATTCCTATTTTTAAAAAAAAATTTAAGGAATAAAAAAAAAAAAGATAACAAGAATATTCCAACATCATCAAAACACTAACCAGTATATGCATAGCCTCTCAATGTGTAAGGGCTCTGAGTCGTGGACGAGTTAATCGGCAAGATCTCCTCATGACTCGGCGTTGTAATGACTGAGTTAATGTTTAACTCGTTGATGATGTACTCTGGCTTGTACCACCAAGCTGCATCAAATCAAAAGAACCAGATTAGAATCTTTCAATAACAAAAGAGATGGAAGAAGGATGGAAGATGCGCAGTGCACCTTCGGCGTTCGCTAGCTCGGCATCCACGTGGGACGGAAGGACCCTATTATCCTTATAGTGATAGTAGTTATCTGATTCCTCGGTAGTGACGATTATACGTTTCAGCCATTTCACCATCCGACCTCCTATAAATCCCGGTATGATGATCCGCACTGGGAACCCATGGTCTGGCGTTAACAGCTCTCCATTTTGCATATACGCTAATATGATATCACGTGATGGATCCATCGCGATCTCTTTCTTGATGCTGGTACCATACTTGGACCCACCTCCACCAGGCAAATCCTCAGCTCCTTCAAAACAAACATTCATCCCTCCTATCCGATGGCTATAAATGCCGCACCACTTGAGCACGTCTCTCAATCGTACACCACGCCACACAGAAGTAGAAACCCCAGCTGCACCCCAGTTAAACCCAATTGTCTGCTTCACCATGTTTTGTTCTTTCCGCCGGTTTCCTGCGCAAACAAGCGTGACTGGGAATTCCTTGCTAGGGAACTCGTTCACGAGCTGGTCTAAGGTGAACCGGGTTTGTCGTTTAACCAGACCGGTCACATCAATGGTCCATTCTTCCCACGTGGCCTTTGGGACCGACCCGTGGTTTCGAACGTAGTGGAGAGATACTGGGGTGATGAACCCATGGTACATCAACCGAGTCAATGGTGGCTCGCTGTTGAATGGGTGCTTACCAGTGAGTCGAATCAATGATGGGTTACGCTTGACTGAGCTGTCGGCGGTTCCCTGATCACGGCTATCCAAGATCGACGGCTCAACCTCGTTGTTAACATGGAGAAGATGATCCGACCAATCAGATTCGGTTTCATCTTCGCTGGACGAGTCGTCCTGTTGAATCGGTTTCTTCTGGAAAGCAAGTTCTCTGTTTGGAGGGAAGTTGCAGCTACTGAGTGGCGAGTCCGATCGGGAGTTGGAAGCGGTTCTGTAGCACTGGAGGATGCCGGAAGGACCGCGTTCGAGGTGGCCGTACTGTCGGTTATAGACTGAAGCGGCCATTTCAGAGAGAAAGTGGAGAGAAGAAAAGAAGGAGAAAGGGGAAGGGAAAAGGAAAAGGAAAAGGAAAAGGAAAAGGAAAAGGGCAAGGGAAAAGAGAAGAGACTTTTCTCTTCTATTCTCTTCTCTTCGATTTTGTCACTCTCTTTCTCTGTTTTCTGACGCTCACTGCTTCTCCGTCTTTGGGGAGAATTTATAAGGAAATGTGTCAAAGGGAGAGGGAGAGGAAGTGGGGCGCCTTAAGGTAAGGCAAGGGATCACGTCACGTGGAAAGGGAGAGGGTGGTAGAAATAGAACCTAAAAGAGGGGAGCCGCCAGGGGAAGCCGGGGAGCTGAGATGAGAATCCATGTGCTGCTTTCGGGTTCCCAGGTTTTTGGTGGTAGTGGGTTACACTAAGACCCAAGCCGGCCAACTCCTAAAAACATAAAATATTAATGTCTCTTATATTTGATGTTTTAATTGATGGAAATAGATTTTAGGGAAAAAGATTACTGTTCCGCAATCTGTACATGTGCCCGGATATATGAGATGTGAAATGACCACCCCAATCCTCCTAAGCTAGATGGATGCCTATGTTTGCATTTTCATTGGTTCTCGTATTAGTACGGGGTTACACAGCCGGACAAGAAATCCTTTGTCTATATTTTATTATAAATTCTATGGGAAAGGTTTGCCCACAATGCCAGCATGAGGAGAATCTCCCACGCCACACTATATTTTCTTGGGAAAAATACAATTACCTCCCTGATGTTTACCCAAATGCCAATTTCCTTTCAAAGATTTCAAACAATTACAACTACCTCCCTTACATTCATTGTATATTACAAATAAATCAACTATGTTAGGCATCTTCTATTAGATGTTGATATGTAATGGTCATTAATTTTATAACGATCAAACTACTCTTCAATAAGGGGTGAAGTATCTGACTTACCCTTAGAACAAAAAGCAAAGTGGCCGGTTTCGAACATATTGGCGATATGGCCAGAGGGGATAGGACCTCGGGTACTCTGCTTTCGGACAAGCATAGTACGAAATTCAACATACTATTGGCTGAAAGCGGCCCACTCGGAGTGGAACCTAGCGGCCATCCGATCAGCTCTAACGACCTTGGCCTACGTCATGGACAATCAGGTAGGATGATGGGGGGTGAATCCACGGATCCACATCCTCTCCTCCAAGAGAATCTGGAGGAGAGGTGGCGCCCCATACAGATGGGTGACACCTGGGAGTCGGATTAATCTGACCCCTCCATCCGAGCCGACACCCACTGTCGGCTCAGCTTGTCGGCTCGGAGTCAGCTCGAATGGAGGGGTCAGATTAATCAGACCCCCAGGTGCCGCTCATCTGTATGGGGCAGCACCTCTCCTCCAAATTCTCTTGGAGGAGAGGATTTGAATCCGTGAATCCACAGGGAATACCTCAACAGCGATGGATTATGGATCGGGGCATGTGGACCTGTAGAAGGCCATGAACTCGGGTCTAGTCTACAACCATTCCACTTGGGACTATGTGGATTTCCTATAAAACTCTAATTACTCGAAGAAGAACATCCAAGCCATCACAAGGAAGAACGCCGATTACAGTGGTGCTCGACAGGTGTGACACTTGGGCAATCTCAATTATCCATCCTTGTCGGCAGTTTTCCAACAGTTCGCGAAGGTGAAGAGCAAGGGTGTAGGATGTTGACGCACTTTATCACGGGGGAGACGAACAAGGGGGGACCCAAATCAGTATATCAAGTGACGATGAAGCCTCCGAGTGGGACTAGGATAACGGTGAAAGTGATTTCTTGCTAACAAATCATTTAAGAGTAGACTAATCCATTGAATATTAAGTTGGGAAAATATTTGTCACACCCCTAATAGTTTATCTTAATCTCACACAGTAGTCATTGTTTGCGATAATATCCCTAACACCCCCTGAAGACACACAAACCTTGTTTAGATGCTAAAAAAACTTTTTTTACCCTCAATACTTTTCAATTTCATTTTGAGATTTTTTTAATTTCCTTTTTTTTTTTCAAAATCAAAAGAGGGATGATTATCCAGACTTGTCAAAGATTCTAAATCTCATTATATGTTCCGTGGTGGCATGCTTCTGCAAATCAACGGATAACTAAAAAAGCAAACAATGTAAACTAGAAACCTGCTGTAGAACCGTCGCCAGAGAAATAAAAAAGAGATGTACTGAAATCAAATTCTGAGAAAGGTTCTCTTCATTTATGTGAGACAAATCCAAGGAAATGAATAATTCAAGTACTGGAAATGTTAAACAAAATGATGTTTTTTATTTTTTCCAGATCTAGGATTACGCTAAAGATGATTTCCAAGTCCTATCTTTTCTTAAAGTTTTCAAAGCTTTTTACCAAAAAAAAAGGAAGAAAAAAACAATCAGATCGGAAGACAATTCCGCTCTTAGTTCTCTGTAATCTCTTCAGATTCGCTGCTTTCCCATACTCTTGACGATATCATTAGAGCCAGCCATAATGATAGCTTCCATGCTGCTGATCAATGTCAGTTTCGAGAAACCTGGGATATTTCGACGAACCACCAACTATAAACCTCCATGGACCACTCAGAATTCTTCCGTCATTCATACCTCCGGCAATACCTCTTTCGCCGTCGTCCTAGTATGCAATTCCCCTGACCCCCGGGTATTCCTATCAGAAAAAGATACCCTAGGGTTTACCATCGTGTTTTCATCTAGTTGCTCATTTTTTAAACAAAATGAGGGATTTTTTTTTCCAGATCTAAGCACACATTGGTTGGGTTATGTTTGTACATTATTTACAATGAAATTAAAAAAATATTCAAATTCATCAAGTAACAAGGAAGGAGCAGCCCTTTTGGTGGCGGTGGCGGTGGCGGTGGCGGTAGGGGAAGGAGCAGCCATGGTGGAATATTGCAGGTCTGGTGGATTTGGGAAAACCTAATTTCTATTATGTAAAATTTGTAAGTTTTATAAAATTAAAAGAGAAAATATCTAAGGTTAGTTCTGTCATTAATTAAATTAAAATGGTGTCACGTTATCCGTTAAGGGACATATCTTAAAGGAGGGGGTCCGATGGATATGACTTTTCAAAAGTAGGGGGTCTTTGGGATATTATCGCAAACAATGGCGGGTGGATAAGATTAAGATAAACTACAAGGGGTGTGACAGATATTTTCCCTATTAAGTTTAACACCGTTAGAAAAGGAAAAAAGAACAACTGTAATTGTGTGAAATCTTTAGAAAGAAATTGAAAGTCAAGCAAACATCAGGCTTTGTTTGGTTGCAAGAAGAATTGAAGGGAAGGGAGGTGAAATTTAAATAGAAACTTTTGTAATGATTAGAGCACATGCTACCACATTATTATCTAAATAATTCTGAATTATTTCACATTTATTTATTAACTTATACTTTATTTTATATATAAATCCCTCCCATTTGAAAAGAAAATAAATTTTACATTTCATAAGTATCATTACTAATAAAATCTTGTAATTTTTTTTTTTTTTAATTCAACATACCACATTATTGGGACATACCACCAATAGAAGCCCACAATGTTATTTAGAGGAGAGAGAGAATTCCTACAATAATTCCCAATTATATGAGCTTGGTATTCGTGTTCAGCCTTTTTATTGTTTTCTTATTGTAAGAATATATTATATAAATATTTATTGTGTCTGGATTCTGGACACAAGTTTGGCTGCTTTCTTTTTCTCTTAAATCATCCTATTTATTTAATGATCTCTAACCAATAAGATAAAAACATCTGCGTGCGGAACCGATCAAAAAGAGATAGAATTGATTTCTTCTTTTTTCCGATAACCTATACAGCATGTAAATAATAACATGACTTATCAAATGTACTTCAAATATTTAAACAAAGCCTAAAGAAACCAATAATAAATAAGTAAAGCCTAAAGAAACCGTACCTGGGTGGATTAAAAAAAAAAAACTCTAGCAAGATTACTTACCTGCATTTTACTATATTTTTGCCACTCTGCATGCCTTGCAATAGTTGAAAACCCGAAGGAGCAAGTAACAGATAGAATATAATTCACGTTTAAAATGTGGAATATAATGAAATTAAAAAACAATTTTTTTTATATAGTAATATATTTTCCAAAGTTTGGTTGTAGATTTCAGAGTGAATACAAAATTTTACTGTCATCATGTATTATATTTTAAATATTCATCATATATTACGTATAAATAATAACAACAACAAAAAAAATATATATATATTCTAACTAAATGAGATTGGCTGTATAGATCTTGTCATTCAGTCATCTCTGGCTTAGGTCATATTTGAAATAAAGCCTAAGCTATGTGTTACGGTCTGAAATCGTCCGTCGGTCTGTGATCCGAGCAACCTGCAATCACAGATATGAGACAAAGGAGTTGGGCGACTAAGCCTCGGGTACACTCTGATGCCTAAGTCAAATTCTCAATGTAAACAGTCAAGAGATAGCAGGAAGCTATCTCCACTTTAGAGAAAGAGGGGAACAATGAGAGAGTTTGAGCGTACGAGAGATTTGTGAATGAATGGTGAGATTGTGAGATTGAGACTGTGTTTTACCTTGAGGGATCGTCCTCTACTTATAGAGATTGGGAAGAAACATGGAGGTACCAGGACTCAGGGAAATAGATCGTCAATAGGACTGCCAAGTGTCACTCTGAGGGACACCTAGATCATAAACTCCGAGTAGGAGTGAGAGACTGTAGCCAAGGAAGCCAAGTCGGTCCACAGTAAGAGTGACACGCGTCACCACATAGATAGCCGTATGACCGCCATGATCGGCGTCGTATCGTACTAGGAGAAGGACTCCTCTGACGTGACACAGTTGCCTTGCCCGTTTGATAAAACTTCTGCTTTTGGATTCTGGATTCTGGTTCAAATTTGGATTCTACTCCAAGCTACTCTAGGATTATTTTGGAGTAGAAACTTGTTTGATAACGCAATTCTGAAATGGATTTTAGAGCATCTTTGGATTAGAAACATGTTTGATAACACACTATCCCTCCAATCGAAGTCTAGAAAACAGTCGTAGTAGTGGTGGTGGGCGGTGGTGTTGGTGGTGGAGGTGGAGGCGGCGGTGGTGGTGGTGTTGGTGGTGGTGGTAAAGGTGGCGGCGACGGTGGTAGTGGTGGTGGCGGTGGTGGTGGTTGTGGTGGTGGTGGTGGTGGTGGTGGTGGTGGTGGTGGTGGTGGTGGTGGTGGTGGTGGTGGTGGTGGTGGTGGGTGGTGGGCGGTGGTGTTGGTGGTGGTGGTGGAGGCGGCGACGGTGGTGGTGTTGGTGGTGGTGGTAGAGGTGGCGACGACGGTGGTGGTGGTGGTGGTGGTTGTAGTGGTGGTGGTGGTTGTGGTGGTGGTGGTGGTGGTGGTTGTGGTGGTGGTGGTGGTGGTGGGTGATGGGCGGTGGTGTTGGTGGTGGTGGTGGAGGCGACGGTGGTGGTGGTGTTGGTGGTGGTGGTAGAGGTGGCGGCGGTGGTGGTGGTGGTGGTGGTGGTGGTGGTGGTGGTGGTGGTGGTGGTGGTGGTGGGTGGTGGGCGGTGGCGTTGGTGGTGGTGGTGGAGGCGGCGGTGGTGGTGGTGGTGGTGGTGGTAGAGGTGGCGGTGCCGGTGGTGGTGGTGGTGGCGGTGGTGGTTGTTGTGGTGGTGGTGGTGGTGGTGGTGGTGGTTGTGGTGGTGGTGGTGGTGGTCAAGTGATAGTCATGTGAGTGTCGATTCTTTTTTTTCTCTTGAAAAGTTGATCCAACATCTTGTAGCAAGTATTTATGACTCCAAAATTTTGGATTCTGGAGTCATTCTGAATCCGGTTCACTCTGTGGGAGTTGGAATCTAACTGGACTTATCAAACACACTTCTACTCCAAAATGGCTCATTGGGAGCCAGAATCCATAGAATCCAGAAGCAGAAGTTTTATCAAACGGGCCCTTAAGACTCTGACCTCCGACTAAGAATTGTAACCGAGTAGGTCTATACCTCCGACCGGCACCGTGTCCTAACAGGACTGTAACTCCGAGCGGTAGAAGCCGAGTGCACCACATCATTCGTGGTCGACTTCGAAGATAAAGGTTGTCACGTGTAAGATTTTAAGTGGATGATGTTTTTCCCACATAACACTATGTATTTATTACCTATATGTTTCCTTAAAAAAAAAATTCAATTAAGAAAAAGTGGGCAAGGTTACTCGACTAGTTGAGTACTAGAAACAAATGTCCTACTTTACATACCTATATTTGCTATGTGAAAGATTGGATGAGATTGAAATTTCATGGACAAGTGGACTCAATTCTCTTACGCAGACAACAAACTTAACTCCAAATGAAGGGTTTTTTTTATTTTATTTTATTTTATTTTATTTTTGGTAAGATACTGAATCATTGTTCATTGCAGTCATCAACAACCATTACATCTGAATTACAAAGATCCTTTAACCAAGTGGAATCCGAGGTCCACCAAAGCATTTTAGGGGCCAACCTAGCCTGTTGCGCCACCTGGTGTGCAACCATGTTCTCTTGTCTAGGTATATGTACAAAAGAAACCTTACATTATTTAAGTAAATATGCCTGAATATCCCTGATAATAGTACCATATACACATCAAAAAACTGTCTTTGTCCCTGTAAACATTGTATGACTTCCAAACTATCCATTTCTATGATAACAGAGTCAAATCCTTGCTGGATTGCCAAAACCAAAGCCTTGTGCACCGCCAATGCCTCTCCCACCGCAGTCGATGTAAACCACACAGCTTCAGTAGCAGCAAGTAAAGGTTCACCAACATCATTTTTGCAAACCAGACCGATAGAACTTTCAGATAAATCAATAGCTGGGGATGCATCCGTATTTATTTTAAATAATCCAGGTGGTGGTGTCCATTGAATGAGGTAGGAATCAGAAGAGCCCGACTCCTCTCTTTCAATCACTTGGCCCATCCTATGAACTGTACAGTATTCACCAAAAGCTCTCTCAGCTAGTTTAATAACATCCATAGGAGATTGTTGAGTCCATTCAAAATAAAGTAAGTTTCTGGATTTCAAAATTTGCCAACATAGAAAAGTAATAGCAGAAAAAAATAATCTGCATTGTGATTTGTGGTATTGAGAAGGCAAACGGCAGAATTGGCCCATTGATCGAAAGACAGCAATTGATCCAATGGAACTGTTAAGGAGAGATGACAACCCAAACAAACTGCCGTAGAGAAAGGGCAGTATAGCAACAGATGTTCCAAGGTTTCTTCAGCCTCATTGCATCGCCGACAGATTAGGTCAACCTCTATATGACGATGGAACAGAGCCATACTCGTAGGCAGACCTCGAGCACAACATTTCCACATAAAATGTTTGATTTTTGGTAAGGTCTTACATGACCAAACAGCTTTCCATAGATGCTGTGCAATTCGTGACCTTCTCCAACCACCAGTTTGACCAGACTCCCTATGAAGTATTGGGTTTTGACCTGTAGAAAGCAGATGGTAGGCACTTCTAACCGAGAATTTCCCAAACTTCGATGCTTTCTAGAGTATCTTGGGTAGGAATGAGAGGTAAATGAATTTCGATGATGGCCTGGACCTCATGAGGCTGGAAATTAAAGGAAACATAGGACATCAAGTTTCCATTTGTTCTGATTGTATGATCAATGAGATTAGAAACCCATCGGAAACCCTAATCACGCTCACTATGCAGAAACCCTAATCATGCTCACCATGCGGAAAGGAACTGACAACTTGGATATCATTTCCAAATGAAGTTTGTTTAGTGGTAAAACAAAACCTTGAAAAGTTATAAGAGATCTATCTAGTTTTTTTTTTTTTTTTTTTTGAGGGGGGGGGGGGGTGGGTGGTAAAAATCTATCTCATGGTTAGAATATTAATAGACATGAATAATTGTATATAGGAATACATGTCAATATATAAGAGGATATTTTATTAGAATAGGTCCCAAAATTTCAAATGTACGTCTAATCCAAACCATGCCATTTTTATCTTTTTCTCTTTTTTTTTACTATAAAAATCTTGTCATCTTTATCCAATGGTCAAATTATCGACATCATCATTCCACATGGTGTAAATAGGTGCAATAGACTAAGTTCACTTTGGTATAGATTATATTTATGTTAAGAGTTATTTATGATAAATCATTTATGAGATTAAATTATTAGTTGTAAATAATAATTTTTTAATACCACTATACATAAAGAAGTAATAATAGATTATCACAATAATGTTAAACACCTTCTAACCTATTTGTAGATTTTAGATTATATTGATTTATTTTAAATATAAATAAATACTATAAATCATTCCAAACAATTACATATGTCATAATGAATTATATAATTAATTTTATAATACATACCAAAGAGAACCTAAATATTTACCATAAAAAAAAAACTGTGAACCGTTTAATAAACCCTTAAAATATTATGAGAAGTCACAGGAAAAAGAATGTTTACTATTAAATATGAAGCTTGTTAGATGGCTCACTAATAGTAAAGCCAATATTGAGTTAACTTAAGCCATTGATCCTAGGTTGTTAACATAGCTATGAACTTTATTTTTGTATACATAATAAGATGCTTAAACATTATTAAAACTACTATTTGCAGAGATTCACACAGCTCTCCACCAAGTAAGATATATAGATCCTTTCAAGTTTTACAATGAAAATTATAATATTCCATATTTAAAGCATTTAAGTAGGACAATGGCACAATTGAACATGTCAAAGAAATAATCTAATATTGAATTAATTAATCAAGTTTATTTAATAACCGCAAATAATGAACTGAGAACTTGAGTAGTTCATATCAGACTAACCAATAATCAAGGTTTTTTTTTTAATAAAAGAAACCCAAAAGAATAAAATAAATTAAGGAATATGCTTGAAACTATTATTGGCTTTATCTATGCATAAACTAGATGCTTACAGATTTACAGTAAGAACACTTTAGGTTCCACCTGGTTAAAGAGAGAATGGTAGAAAATAAAGTAAAATATTTTCCCAAAATATAATGAATTCAGTGGAAAAATTAGAAATATTTTATTTAGTAAAATTTTGCAGAGCTAGTTACATAACTATTAATGTTGATATTACTTGAAAATTTTCTATTTGTTTTAACTTTATTTACTATTCGGACGTTCTCCATCCAACCAATTAATTAAAAAAAAAAAACAAAAAACAAAAAACAAAAACTACTTACTAGTGATGTAGAAATTAAGGACAGTGAAAAACTGTATGTTAGCCAGAAATTTAAGAAAATTAATTCATGCTATAAAAGTGGGGTATGAATGTTAGAATGGATTCCAGTCTGACCATTGACAGCTTGACAACAAAGCACCTTTAAAATCCATTTCATAATTTTTACTATGATAAATCCAAATCTCACTTGAAATTTTTCTTTGTAGATCCAAATCTCACTTGAAATTTTTCTTTGTAGAGGTGATCAAAATTGCTATGTTTAGTAACTTAAGTAAGTGACAACTTTCTGAAATGACATAAATATAAATAGAGGAAGGCAAAATCCAAGCAACTTATAAACATGTTTTTGGTGTCTAAAACCCATGCATTAAAAATTATGAACATAATTAGACCTGTTTCTTGCTTTATGTAAAGAGGCATATTAATAGCTAAACATGAATTGTCGTCGTTTAGGGCATGGTTCAAGAGCAAGGATCAGATTAAGAATTCTGGCCAACCCGTATAGAGATTTGCCGAGGCCGAACCCATGCAGCACGTCAAGTCTGCTCTAAGATAAGGAAGAATCAAACGTAAAAGGCAATTTCGCCTTTTTTTTTTTGGCCGAGTCATCCTGACCCGACTCAAGATCGGATAGGGATGACCAGCGACCGATCCGATCCACAACCCTGTGCACTTGAATCATGGTTTAGGGGTGCCCGGCTGGTATAAGTATATAACAAGGGATTGTTCATTGTTAATTATAAATACCATAAGTTACCTTACCTTATTCAAATCCATTTTTTTATCTTTTGAGTAAAATTCAACCCTAGATTTTATCTCCCACGTTTACGTTCACACCAATCGTTTACAAGTTTGATGTGTGATTATACAATTGCCAATGGTGCTTTTAACTATTAACAACTGCAATTAAATTAAAAGAAAAATGTATTCTATAACATCCAAGTTGATGCATCAAATGCGTGCAGTTGAACCATTTTGTTGTCTCTTAATTATATTTTCTGTATTATTATTATTTTTTAGTAAAAAATAAAATTTCAAAATAAAACTATTTTGGTTTTTTCCTTCTTATAATATGTGGTTTGAGAGGACATTGAGGTGGAGCTAGTAAGGTTGGATCCTGAGACCTCAAGTTGACACAAGTATGGTTAGTCTCTTTTCTTAATCTCACATGGGAAGTGAAAGAGGTTTTAGGGTACCTTATATATAGTTTTGGGAACTATAAGGGATAGGGTAATTTGGAGGGAAGTCTCCCTTCTCCCTTGTGTCGGGTCGGTTCCAGGTTGCATTTCACACACGCGCCGAGCCATGTTCTGGTGTGGGTGTGGGTCAACTCAAAATATATTTTTTAGAGTTGAGTTATCTTTTGATTTATGTTGGGTCGGATGCGGTTCATTCCGTGACCCAAACCAAGCCGGATTCTTTAATGAATAGATATAACTATTCAAATGGACACTCTTACCAAAGGGATTTGATCTAAATGCTTAGATTAGGATCAATCAATCTAAGCCGTTAAGATCGAAAGGACACATTCATTCAATGGAACAGATCCTTTGGGAAAAGGTGTGATCTCAACGGTTAGATAAGATTCAAATAATTCAAACCGTTAGATCGTAGAGGTGCATCTGCTCAATAGAACAGATCATTTGGTAAGGGGTGTGATCTAAACCATCAGATCAGGATCTGACGATCTGAGCCGTTAGAATGAATGGACACACCTACATCTAAGGGTACCTAGAAAGGGCATGTCCTAGTCTAAAATAGAGTAGTAGGGGCCCTCTATTGGGTTCGGAATTTTTCATGAAACAAATGCTCTCTCTCTCTCTCTCTCTCTCTCTCTCTCTCTCTCTCTCTCTCTAATAACCAGTACTATATGTTGTCCCCATGTCAATTTTTATTTTGATTTGTTATATAAATCGATTTTCTCCATCATCGACGTCTGCATTTGCCTTAGTACCATTCCGAAGTACTCGAAGGGGTGTATTAAACTAGTGCAGGTCTAATACGGGAAGCCAAGAAACTGCTTTATCTTGGAGCCAGATTTGCATTAAAATCCGATTGCATCATTGAGGGCAAATTCTGTCTTTAGGACAGTATCGCTTATGATACGACTCAGCTTCAAACCTTTTTATTTATTGCAATGCAGTTTTCATCATCGGAATCATCATCGGAATAAGCAATTTTTCAAATTAAGGTACGACATTAAATATCACAACACATTGTCTGTATGACTAGTTAACATTCTTCTTTGTTTATTGTGTACATGATTACATACTATATTAAAAGGAAGATTAAGGTCTAATTAAGTTAATTAATCAACTCAGGTTTATTAAAATGTTTGAATTAGTGGGGGTGGTGGAGAGAGAGAGAGAGAGAGAGAGAGAGAAAGTCAAGTTGATGAAAGGGTATTTTGAGAAGTGGCGCATCGAAAGGTTCTGTCTGATGGCCATTGAGATTTGGAAGAGCAAAAGGATGAAGGAATGTTTGAACAAGGAGGAAGACAACAGTTGCCTCAGAGACCAAAGGTGACTCAATCTTTCAGCGAAAGGCCACCCTACTTAGGTCCCTCCAACTTCGCAGGAGCCACCCTCAGTTGTGGCCCCATACCAGTTTTGTACTTCACAACACAAAAACACGTACATCTCTCTCTCTCTAGTTTTGTCAAAAGTTGGGAATTAAGTAAACGGACGCCAGCTTTACAGCCTAAGAAAGATAATAAAACAAAGTTCAGACTTCAGTGCACTGACGTCTCCATATAGTCATATGAATGTGTTGGAGACTTTAGACTTCAACAAGTCATCCAAAGTTTGCCAAAAGAAAAAATAAATAAATAAAGTCGTCCAAAAAATAATGCAAACACATTACTTAAAGCAGGTAAGTCTCTATTTGGATTTGAGATGTTGAATAATAACAGTAGGGTTGAGGTTTGTTGTCCAACTGCTTGGATTGTACGTTACCATAGGTTTCAATTGGGTCAAATCACAGGACAGATACAAGTATTCGAAGGAGGGATAAGAAAGTCATTTAACAATCCATATAACCATATAAGAGAAGGCAAGGGACACAATTAATCAGAAAACTTTTTCCCTAACAATATGAACACTTTTATTTTTTATTTTTTTATTTTTTTTTATTTTTTTATTTTTTTTTATTTTTTTGAGAGGGGGATGGGGTTGTGATCTCGATCTCAATTGGAGATTTAATCTTGGGCTCTACTCTATTTGTTCTAAAATGAGAGGACACATATATGTTACGTTAGGTTATACTTACATTATGTGAGAATGATCTTGATACAGAAGCAATCTTTTTCAATTCGATTGTGTGAGAATGATCTTTGCGATTAGCTTCTAGTATAACTCATTCGTTCCTTTTGTTTTCTCTTTCAACCAAATTCTCATAATATCCTATTCACCCAACGAACACGACATCTTTGGTATTGTCATCAGCATTATCTCACTAAAGAGCCAAACATACTAATAAATTTTGAAACGAAGACATCCTACAGCATCCCACACTACTTCCTAGCTTCAAAGTTTGGACGATGACTCCCGCAACTATGTAATGACTCACAAGTATCCCTCTTAGCTAAACCATCAATCACCATATTAGCTTCCCTAAAACAATGTGTAATACCAAACTGACGGCTCTCTAGACTTAATGAGATCTCTCTCCATGTTTGTAAGATAAACCATGGAAGCTTTTTTGAAAGTAAAGAACACACTATTATAGACAAGCCACATTCCAGCCAGATGTGAGAGACATTTAGACATGCCGCTTTCAAACCACGAACAGCCGCCATCATTTCAGCATAGTAGTTTGTAGCAATTCCCAGATGCTCCGAAAATGCCTACACCACCTTTCCTTCATGGTTTCGATCAAATTACTCCACCTGCACCTGCCAGACCGGGGTTCCCCAAGGCACACCCATGCATCTACATTAACTTTATGCCAGTTCCTTGTTGGGAATTACCAGTTTAGCTGTTGCACAAGCCGAGGTTTATCAGCCCTCGATCTCAACCGTAACTTTCACACACGTGTAATTGTGTTTTGGAATTGCGTAATTGGGTGTTTTAACTGGACCATCCGGTGTTTGAATGGTATAAATTGTCCACTGCTTCAAGCCCATATTTTTTTCATTTGTTCTTAAGTGGGTTAATAATATTTGTTTGGTCCCAATAAGCCCATGACAAAACTAGCGGCTATACTGTAATGGCAATCCAACCATTTAGAAACCAACGTGTTAAACCGTCTGCGAATCACAAGTGAAACCGTCTAATTAAAAACCAGACTAAAATCTTATTAATAATCGGTTCTTGGAGAAATTTTCACACTGTTTAGTTAATGGGTTTGATTTCAGTTTCACCCTATTATGCAATGAACTTCACCGCACTGCCTTGATAAATCAATAATAAACCGTTTAACATCCTTACCCACCATGTTTCAAATTAATAATCCATCCCTCAAATGATTTGACGTCTTAAAATGCAATAAGATAAGAATCCATTAAATAGTGGGTCCTATGGAAGAGGTGGTTGGCAAAACTATATTTATAAACTTTTGTCCGATGGAGAAAAGGGATTAAATAAGGGTTTGGAATTAGTAAGTGGTGAAGGATTTTTTGCGGTGATAAGAATGTCTATTTGTATGATATTTTCTAATCGGTTTAGTTGAGATGCTAAGGTTTGAAGGTATTGTTTGGTATAATTAATTTGTTCAATTAATTTTTTGGATCTTTCTAACGTATTATCAATAGTTTTAAAAAAAAAACAACTTTAATTTCAATATTTTTCATTTTTAAAACGAGACTAACTATCTGGGAGGATGGATAGATTCAATGATTTGATCATCACTAGTTGTCCAAGTAGTGGTATTTTATTATTCATGTTGATGGTTTGAAAATGATATGGGATGTCATTGTTTATGGTATAATTTTCTAAATAGACATAGAATGAGATATTTGTCTTAAGTCTATTCATGCAATTATATCATTGTTGTCTAATTTGTTGTTGCTCTTAAGGTGAAAAATGAGAAAAAAAAAATCATTTCATTTTTGCTTGGTGTTGAAAAAGATTAAAATGTATTCTAAGTTTGAATTTGTCAATTTGAAAGGTGTCCTCAGTAATTGTTAGAATGTTTTACATTTTATTGTCATGTTTTTTTTATAGTATTTCAAAATTAGTGGGTGAAATTGGAGGAAAATCAAATTTTTGGATGTAGACTCCTTTGATAATATTATTTTGATTGTATGGGTCAGATAATTGATTTTGTTCTAAAGCTTTGATTAATTATTAATTTTTTTACATAAAGATTGGTCAATCTTTGATTTTCGAGGTGGAAACTAGGCATAATAGGGATGCTGGAGCATGAAGACCTACTTGATTGATGATGAGAGGATTTGGATTACATTTTTTATCAATGGACAAAATTTTCTAAGGTTTGTGATTCTTGGTGTCTAATGGGGTGTTTTGAGAATTTGTCAAATTTAATGGTGCCCATACCATCTTGGGATTGAGTAATAAATTTGACAATTTTATTGGATTCAATGATAGGAGGAGGAATTTGACATTGATGAGAAAGACAATATCTTTCTATTGAACAATTTTTTGTATTATTGTTCTAGACTGAGAAAAATCATTTTCAATAAATGTTCCTAAGGCCAAAAAATCAGTCCAGCTAAAAGATTTCAAATTAACAAAATTCTCAATACCAATATTTTGGACCCACAAAAACTTGAATCTTTATGACCCAGTTAAAAGATTTCAAATTAACAAAATTCTTAATACCAATATTTTGGACCCACAAAAACTTGAATCTTGATGATCATCAATTAATAGAGAATTTATTGTTCCATTTCAACCATGCCAATAAACGATCATTCCTCTCAACTATGAAAATAGTAGCTGATCATCTTTTTCAAAATCAAACCATATAGGACTTTGAGTCTTGTAACATCAACTTCAATATTTTATCTGAAAAATCTTGATAAAATTTTCATAAATTACTAATAGATCCCACACTACGATAGACACAAACCATCACACAAGTTATGTCCAACGTACCCAAATTTTACCAATATAATGTGACTGCAAATCATCTCCAATAAGAAAAATTATAATTTTATGAACAAGAGTTCATCAAAATTAATCCTTGAACCCACAACCTAACTGATGTCGAAGGATTACCAGCAAGACTGATCAATTCCGTTAAAAGTCTTAACATAGAAGAATATTCTATACACCTGAAATTCATATTAGTTTTTCCTAAATGGATCAATGATAGATATTTTTACTAGTTCATCCCAGTTATATTTTTCATCCAAATCATTCAAGCAAATGAAGAGCTATCACAAAATGTGGTTTAAATTGAAGCTAAAGAAAATTCCAAGGCAATTACAACATCTTGCATCCTGAGCGTTGATCAAAAAATATGTTTGATCAGATCAAGAAAATGTTGTACTAAAATTATTTTTGTATTTAGATCTTTAACAAAACAAAACTTTTGTTTCAGATAGATACCTTAGTTACATATATGAATATTTGATAATTTATAATTTACATGGAAGTAGGAGCCATTGGCTTTGAAAATTTTTTGTGAAGTTTTTTCAAAATAGTAAGTTGGAACAAGTTCTTGTATACAATTTAATTGGGCTTCTGAATCAATAAGAATAAAAAATTTTAATTTAAAAGCTCCAGAGACAACAAGTGTGATATTAGTATACCATGGTTGCCAGTGTTAATTTAGACTGATCAAACAAAATGATTTTGATTCTTGATTTTAAGAATTTCAGGTTCAATCTGTTTTTGTTTTAATTTAGAAATTCAATGGTATGATCATATTTTCACATGTGGTATCAGAATCATTTAACTGAAAAAAATAGACGGGTATTGAGTGTATGTTTTATTTTATTTATTGTTTCTTTTAAAATTCTATCTCGATTATTTCAGAGTAACTAGAGTAATATAAGTAAAAGACAGTAGAGGGCAGGTTGGTGTAAGTCCCGTAGGCATGATGAGCTTTGTAAATTCTACTTTTAATTATTTTTAAGATATTATAGATATGATTGAAACATAAACAAACATAGGATAATATATTCAATATGAATCGATTATTTGGGATAATGTCTTTTCGATCCATCTCGAACGAAAGATCTAGTTCAACAAACAGCAACATAATTTACCAAGAAGAACAAATTTATGAAATAAACTAATCTTTGATTAATTGGTCACTTCTAAAAGTTCTTACCAAAGATATTTAAAAACAAAGTTGATTATTTTAGAAAATCGTAAAAACCATTGAACAAACTATTAATTTCTCGTCCGACTCTGAAGAGATTCAACTCTTAAATCTAAGGTCCCTTAGCAAATTAAAATCTAAATTTTTCTATATTCATATAGATTAATTCAAGTAGCAATCAAACCTTTAACCCTTACATAGAGAATGTCTAAATACTTCTTTTTTTATTAACATTATGCGAAAAAAAATTCTTAGATTTTGAGGATTCTCTTTTAGGAATGATTGAAATAAGTTTATACAGTGGTCTAGTTTATTTTAATTGTTACACTGACATCAAGTTACCTCTCCAAAATAAAAACATATATGATGCCTTAAAAATCAATGTCAAAATCCATGGGTACAAAATGAAATAATGTTCTATTTCAATAACTTTAATCTCCTGTATCTAATACAGAGTAATCAAATCTATGAAGCCTCTCTATATTTTAAGACGAACTCCTAAAGGTCAAACCATATTTATTGAAATAGACTTTTCCTAGTCTAGAACAATAATACCAAAAACTGTCCAATGAAAAGATAGTCTTTTTCGAAGACTGAGATTTTCAATTTCAAATTCCTCCTCCCATTATTGAATCCAACAAAACTATTGAATCTATTACTCAATCCCAAGATGGTATGGTCACTATTAAATTTGATAGATTCTCAAAACACTTCATTAGACACCAAGAATCATAAATCTTAATAAAAAATATCACTCAAATCCTCTCATTATCAACCAAGTAGGCTTTCATGCTCTAGCATCCCTACTATGCCAGTCTCCACCTCGAAAATTAAAAATTAATCAATCTTTATTTAAAAAATCAATAATTAATCAAAGCTTTAGAAACAAATCAATTATCTGACACACACAGTTAAGATAATATTATTAAAAGAATCTACAATCAAAAATCTGATTCTCCTCTAGTTTCATCCACTAACTTTGAAATGCTACTAAAAAATCATGACAATAAAATGTATAACATCCGAATAATTATTGAGGACACCTTTCAAATTAACAAATCTAAATTGACACTAGATTTCGATCTACTTCAACACCAAGCAAAAAGAGAATGATTTTTTTTCACCTCAAAGCAATCACAAATTAAACAATAATGGCATAATTGCATGAATAAACTTAGAACAAATATCTTATTCTATGTCTACCTAGAAAATTATACCATAAATAATGACATCCGATATCATTTTCAAACCATCAACATGAATAACAAAAATATCACTACTTGGACAACTACTGATGATCAAATCATTGAATCCATCTATTCTCTCATTGCTAGTCTCGTTTTAAAAATAAAAAATACTGAAATTAAAATCGTTTCTTTTAAAACTACTGACAATACGTCAAAAGATCTGAAAAATTACTTAAACAAGTTAATTATACCAACCAATACCTTCAAACCTTAGGATTACAACTAAATCGATTAGAAAATATCATGCAAACAGACATTCATATCATTGTAAAAAAAACTTCACCACCTACCAACTTCGAACCCTTATTAAATTCTTTTTCTCTATCTAAAAAATTTCTTAAAGAATTTAGTCAAATAGATTTAATTAATCAAATTGATAAAAGTGAATTTATGAAACACATAGACCAACCTATTAAAACATTAGTCATACCAGACACACCCCTCCTTAAAAAACTATTATAGATGCAAGAAGACATAATATTTCTGATGCAGGAAGTCACAATATGAACACTATTAATCAAGATATTGAATCTATCTCTAATTTTTCTCAAATATCTAAAGAACAAGATGATCATTTAGTTTAAAAAATTATTGCTCTCCTTCAAATCAATTATCAATCAATCCAAAATTACTATCTCAAACCAATATTTTCTAATCTCTAAATTGAAAAACAAGAAAATAATATCCAAATAACTTATACTAGTGATACCATTTATGATTGAAATATTGATGGTATGTTGGACTATAATCTTACAAACAAATTACAAGAGATGATCATGATTAATAATACTTATTGTTTCAAAGAATATTTTGATAAAACAATTGTAGAAATCATTATTTTTTAATTTTTTTAATCAACTAAAAGGTTGGTGGGACTATGTCCTTTCAGCTATACAAAAAATAATAATCCTTAAAATCATCTGACTTAATCAAAATGAAATATCCATCCTCAATGAGTATGGAGAACCTATTAGAGATGTTAATACACTCATCTTCAATATTACCAAATATTTCTTAGGAGTTCCTACTTGATTAAAGGATAAATCTTTAAAACAATTATCAAATCTCAAATGTAAAAAAATATATGATTTTAAATGGTACAAAGAAATTTTTATAACCAAAATACTGATAAGAAAAGATGTAAATTTTTCTTGTTGAAAAAAAGTTCTTAACTGAAATACCTATATTATTCTCTGAAAAAATCAAACAAAAATTACGTGATGATCATAACGGGATCATCCCCTATGAGTCCCTAGCTTGTAAGATATTTTTATGGATTAAATTAGTTATAAAGTTAGTTGATTCAGTGGGAGTCTAATTACAGGTAAACCAGTTTAATGATGATTAGAGATGGACCAATCTGGTCCACTGTGGGATTGATCCAGGATTGGATTAGTATTATAAATATCAATTGTTAGGGTCCACATAGTCATGGTGTTATTTTCTTCTCATGTTTTCATACGCAAAGAGAAGATTAAGGGATCCCGATAGGCTGTGGAAGACTCTAATCCAAGTATTTAAAGTGAAAGAAATGGTCGAAATTCAATCTACAGTAAAAGTTATGTTTCTTATTATCTCCTTTTAATACTCATTGTATTCTAGTAATCTTTGTGATGTGTTCGTTAGGATTTATGAGAAAATTCCATAAAAAAAACTCAAGAAAAATCTAAAAATTCTTATATACTTTATTTATGGGGATTTTATCAATGTTATTCATAAAAAAGGTCTTGCTTTATACATATACATTCGACTCTGTAAATAAATCAGACATGAGAATAAATCTTACAAATAAAAATTAAGAGGATTTTATACCCAATTTGGATTCGATTCAATTAGATCACCAAAACATCATAAATCTTTTAAACATTGAAAATTCAAACATCATAGTAATAAAAAAAAATTTCAAACTCATAAATCAAAAACCTACAAACCTTACAAATCCATTGCACCCAACTAATCAAGTTTTAACAAGCCTGAAACTCCATACAAAAACATCAAATGCTTTAAATGTAATAAATTAGGATATGCAGTAAATTATAACAAACTTAATAAACAAATTAATTCATTAATAATGTCTAATGACACTAAAACTCAATTCTTGACCATTCTTGCTGGGTTTGACTCAGAACACTCTGATTCTCCCAACCATCCATAAATTAACACTTGTACTTGTGCAAATGACATATTCTGTGATGATTATCAAGACAGTGATTTTAAATATTCCACTTCAGAAGCCTTGATTGGCATGATTAGACGCGAACCCTTTAACTGTTCCTCCAAAATCATCCTTTTATTTGTTGACTAATTAGATGATCCAATTCAAAAATAATAATATCTTGAATATTTTTAGAATAATCAATTCACAATAAACGAATTAACTTATTAAAACCTATTAAGAAAACCCCTGCTATAAACATTAGACTAGTAACCAACAAAAAAAAACATCTTTAAGTTCTTACAATAAGAAATCACTTATTCACGAATTAAGGAAAAACTTCAACAACCTTCTATTCAAAATCAAATAAAATCATTACAAAAATAATTTGAAAAAACATTATGTTCAAAATTTTCTGACGCCTTTTGGTCTTGACAAAAATATATAATCAAACAATCCGATGAAATTTTTTTTTCTAAATATCAAATCCCTACCAAAGCACGACTAATATAAATGAGCTAAGATTTACAGGGAACATACAAAAAAGAAATACAAGATCTTTTAAATAAAAAATTAATCAGTCTAAGCAAATCCCCTTAGAGTTGTGTCGCATTTTATGTAAATAAAATACTGAATTAAAACGAGAAACACACGACTGGTGATCAATTAGAATAGATGATATGATCGTATTTTCACATAAAATATACAAGTTGAACAAATTAATTATTGTTCAACCTATTATTTGCTTTGTTTATCAAAGAAAATAATCACATTTGCTTTGATACCACATGTGAAAATAAATGTAAAAATTAATACGAAAATAAATATTTAAAATAAATTAAATACATATGATGCAATCAGCTATGAAGGCGATATGAAAATAAAAACAAATAATGCAACTGACCATGAAAGTGGTATATAAGCAAATAAATTTGGTACTAAATGTAAATTGCAAGATACAAGATACAAACAGATAAACAGAAAATTTAATAAAAAAAATAAGATACAAGTAAACAGAAAAGAAAATTTAAACTTACAGAACCACTTGATAAGAACTGAGTTACAAACTTCAATGGAAAATGAAACTTATTTGGTGGGTTACAAGCTTCAATGGAAGAAATTATTTTCTAAACTAAGGATATTTGACTAAATGAGAAAACTGGATTTAACTTGTTGAAGATGAAAGATGGAACTCCTTCGTAGGGATAGAGGAGTAGTACTTTGCCTTCTTGGTTTGGATCTTCATTTCTCATCTTCCCTCCATGAGAAAATGTCTTGCTATTTGTAGACTTGAATCTTCAAAAAGTGGTAGTGTCACGTCATGTCAACGAAAGTAATTTGGAGGCATGTGTCGACACTTGTTTTTAGTAAAGTAGAGTCTTCCTTTGAGAGCATTGAAGATTTTATCACTAAAGTTTTTTGTTTTCATTGTGTAATTATTTCACCTTTTGAAAAAGTAGACATTTACTTTCACTATTCTTCTTGTCAACTTTTGTCGCTGAGTTGATGTTGATTTAAAGATTCTTTAAGAATCGCATCGAGACATTTCACATGTTCATAGACACTATTTTTTTCTTTGGTTTGGTTCAAGATTTGTATCATATTAGTATGGACTTGGTAATAGCTTGATTATCTACACTGAGATAATGACAGAATATGTATAGGTTATATATTAAAAATCTTGTCATTTGTTTGATGACATCATGACTAACGTGATAAAAATCGTGTAAATTTGTTTGATGACATCATGGTTGACGTAATCCCATCATTTCGGTCTAAGATCTGATCGATTTTTTTTTTTTTTTTTTTTGCTTATTGTGAGTAGAGGGCATGCCTCCATCATGTTGGTAATGTTATCTTCGACCATGGAATCAAAAGAGTAGGGTGTCCCTACCATATCATTAGAAGGTGGAGAGGGTGAATTGAATGGTGAAAATCATATCACTATCCCAATAGCTGTTGTCTTCGTGATTTTTTAGCATTTTAGCCACTGTCAGGCTAGCATTGATATCAGTTTTGCTAAATCTTTGGGCAAATTATGAGTCTCCGACTATTTTGGATTGTGTGGAGACGATGATAGTCCAAAGTCCTTCAACTATGAATTGTCCTTTTGGAAAACACATATTTTGATCAAGGCTCAGGATGCAAGATGCTCTAATTGTCTTGGGATTTTCTTCAGCTTTAATTTGTATCACATTTTGTGATAGTTCTTCATTTGCTTGGATGATTCAAATGAAAGATGCAGCTAGGATCAACTCGTAATAGTGTCCATCATTGATCCATTCAAGATGAACTGATATGAATTTCAAGCATATAGAACATCCCTCTATGTTGAAACTTTTGACGGAATTGATCAGTCTTACTAGTAATCCTTCGAGATCAATTAGGTTGTGGGTCCAAAGATTAATTTTGATGAACCCTTATTCATAAAGCAATAATTTTTCTTGTTGGGGATGATTTGCAGTCACATTGCATTGATAAAACCTGGGTACGTTGGACATAGCTGGTGTGATGGTTTATGTCCATCGTATTATGGGATCTATTATGGGATCTACTAGCCGTTTATGGAAATTTTGCCAAAATTTTCAGATAAAATATTAAAGTTAATGTTACAAGACTCATAGTCTTGTGTGGTTTGATTTTGAAAAAGACGATCAGTTATTATTTTCATAGTTGAGAGGAATGATCATTTATTGGCATGGTTGAAATGGAACAATAAACTTTCCATTAATGGATGATCATACGGACTTAAGTTTTTGTGGATCCAAAATATTGTTATTGAGAATTTTGTTAATTTGAAATCTTTTAATTAGATTGATTTTTTGGTTTTAGGAATATTTATTGAAAAGAATTTTTTCCTGTCTAGAATAATAATATCAAAAACTGTCTAATGAAAAGATATTGTCTTTCCCGAAGACTGGCTTCTTCAATGTCAAATTCCTCCTTCTAATCATATCATTGTTGTTTAATTTTTTGTTGGTTCTGAGATGAAAGTGGCTAAAAAATCATTCTCCTTTTTGTCGATATTGAGGAAGATCGAAATCTATCCAAAGTTTAGATTTGTCTATTTGAAAAGGAGTTTCAATATGTTATTTTCAATTAACTATGTTTCTATTTGTACTAGATTCTTCGTCCAAGATGGATCGAGAAGACATTGTCCGAAATAATCGATTCATATTGAAACGAAAATCTTATATTTGTTTATGCTTCAATCATGCCTACAATACTTTGAAAATAACTCAAAACTAGAATCTACAAAGCTCACCATGCCTATGGGACTTACACCAATCTACCCTCCACGGTCTTTTACTTATGTTACTCTAACTCCCCTGAAATAACCGAGATAGGATTTTGAAAGAAACAATAAACAAAATAAAACAAACACTGAACTAAATCGATTAGAAAATATTATATACTAACAAACTTTCCTATCACTACTCAACTAAGAGGTTGGTCAAAAGATGACTTATCAAATTCTCAAAGCAAAACAGGCTGAAATAGAAATCCAACTCGCTCTCTTACAACATCAATCAATATCATCTGATAAAGAATCAATCGGATTCGTTTCAAGGCCAGGATCTGCTCGCCTTTCCCAAAAATAATTTGCACAGGATCCCTATACCTCAAATTCTGATCCCAATGCTTATGATGGTCTTGATGACCTCACTCAAAAGTTCATAATTCAAACTAGGTGATCCATTCGCAATAGCAACAAAGGATCTCACCGATCAACCAGCCGATAGTGATGATGACGGTACGTCAACTATGACATCAAAAGAATAATCGATCAGGTCCTAGACCGAAAGATGGGATCACGTTAGCCATGACGTCATCAAACAAATGGTACGATTTTTAATACGTAACTCATACGTATTATGTCACTATCTTACTATAAATAGTCAAGCCACTACTAGATACATACTAATACGATAAAAATTCTAAACCAAACCAAAGGAAAAAACAGTGTCTACGGATATGTGGAATGCCTCGATATGATTCTTGAAGAATCTCCAAATCAAATGTGTGACAAAAGGTGACATGACCAGACAAAAGTCAACAAGAAGAATAGTGAAAACAAATGTGGAAAGCAAATAACTGTATCAAATGTGAAAAGCATATATATATATATATATATATATATATATATATATATATATTGTGCAAGATGTTGTTGTGATTATTTATCCAATCACAAGATGTTGGTTGGTGAATAAGGGTATAAATTGGGACAGTTTTCGTTTGGTTTCGATTTCAAGAAGGTCGTTGTGGGAACCCATTCTTTTTACTAAATGGTCCTAAAATTAGAAACTCATCCCTTTTAATAATGGGACGGTTTGGTTCTAATTACTTTATAGTTTTGGACACTTAAAAACTTGTCAAATTTTTGAGGGGAAAAATTTTTCTTTAACCATAAATAGTTTACCATAAAAATCAGACATTCTTATCTTCTTAATTTATAACAGAGGACTAGAAAAATATGTTTCTTTAACTTACAATTACTTGAATTCAAACCATCAATAGTTCCATATCTTAACAACCAATAGCAAATTAAATATAAAATTCAAGTGATTAAAATCAACATCTTCATGGTCATTATCCATATCAATAACCCAAATTACTAAAAGTAGTTCAAAACACCGAACCCAAATGATCAAAAAGAATATTAATCTCCATCACTCGTCTTTGTCTTCAATTTTTCCAATTCACAAAAGAGGTTCTTGCAAATTGAAAGTTAAAATATTCTCAATTAACAAAGTATCAAAGAAACATATAACATCTAAATTAAATCAATAATGCACCCTCCACTTGAATAACATAAATCCATACAGGCTTTAAAAACGGTTCAAGGTGGTCTGCTTCTAGACGATTCCTAAGTGGGCTATTGGTTCTAGAGCCAATCATCCCATTTTTTCAAGCTCCTTAAATGGCCCATTCTCATTATACTAATTGAATAGTGAAATTATTTTAAATTATTAGATAAGAAAGAAAGACATGACTTAGATTAATAATTAATATCAAATTTATAATCTAATTCAATTAAATACTCTTCCTGTGTATTGACATACTTACTGTGAGAACCCGTGCCACAAGAACTCAGCCCTTTGGGATTGGGAAAAGGCCTTGATTATATCCTCCTCTGGAGAGAGGAGGGAACAAATATGGAGCCGCCACGCCACCTAAACGTTTTATATGATTTTGCTCTAAAAGAATCTACTGCTACTTTTGTAATTCACTTTTATATTTCACGGTCACCATGATTTCAATTATAACATATTTTACCATGATTTCAATTATAATATATTTTACCATGATTTCAATTATAATATATTTTTTAATCAGTGATATAGATGTGGGATCTTTAGTCTTAATTAATAATATTCATGTTTTTGGGTTCTATTAATTCTATCTCCTTGGGAACAATTTGAGAGCTAAATATTGTTTGATAAATCTAATTCGATTCCAAGCTCTTAAGAAGTGAACCAGATTCCATTTCATTCAAGGATCCCAAATTTGAGAGCTGAAAAAAACTAACACTTGTTGCTTCAAAGAAAATGAAATAGAGTTAAAAAAGAGAGTCGAATCAAAACAAAGACTTGACCGTCACCACCACCACCACCCGCCATTGCTGCCACCACCAGCCCCCACTACCACCTCCACTACTACCACCGCCACCATCACCACCACCACCACTACCCATCACCACCCACTGCAACCACCACTACTACTGCCACCGCCACACTTTTGCCACCACCACCCACGGCCACCACCACCAGATCTGGAATTGATTCCAGATTTATTTTTATCAATCAGGATTCTATTCTCAATAAACTCTAGAATCAAATCTAAAACAACATTATCAAATAGCATTCTACTCTAAAAAACCTAACTCCAAAGTAAAAGTAATAAAATGACTCCAAGAACAAAAGCAACAGATCAAGAGCAGAGTGTTATCAAACGGGACCTTAATAAGATGGATCACCCATGTTTCCCAGTGTCATAGTTGTAACGTGAGGCATGTCAAACCTCTGACCTGAATCTAGGCCCTTGATTGTATTGACGTGTACCATCAGTAGAAGCAACAATCTCTGTTCAGTTGAAGCAAGGTTTTTGGGGATCTTCATTCAGATTGGGAACTGGCGATCCCAGACCGAACTGATCCTCGCTGATCCTAGGTGAAATTTGACAGAAATCAGGATATGCTCAGTCGGCAATGGGACCTATACTGGCCAGATCCCGAGGAGTCATTATCCTCTCCAATTGCTGGATCCTCCAATCGATGATCCAGGAATCTCTCTTTAACTCGGCACGCCTACCAATACATCGGTAAATGCACCTAGTTAAGAGAGACCGTTGGATCCTCGATTGAAAGATCCAGCAATTGGAGACAATAATAACCCGATCTCGGGATCAATCCTGCTTCATCTGCCTGTGCATCATTTACTCACGTAGCTGAGTTGACAACAATGAAAAAGCTGCAACAGTTCGAACGAGAGAAACCTTCAATGAGAATTTCCTTCTCACATGGCTCCATTTGTTTCCTTGTGAAAATATGGAAACTAAAAATTTTCCTGAAATATAGGATTTTCCCCTGTTTAAGACCTAATAAAAGAACTGAAAAGTAAGAACATTTTTAATGTAAAATATCCTAAACAAAGAGAGCCATAGTGATGGTAATAAAAAATAAACATAAAACGATACAAATAGAACATAGAAACAAAGGGATTTTTTTTTTCTTTCTTTTTTCTTTTTTTTTTTTCATTTTAACAGCAATACTGTAACATGACATTCCACAAATAAATGAGACATCAATGTACTGATGAAAGGGGGACTAAGACAGTCAAATACTGATTTCTACCGAGTAACTAAACCTACACAATTCCTGTCCCCCCATTTAATCTTTCAAGTCACATTATCCCCATTCTCTGCCGATTTCTACGATTCAGCCTTCTCTGTGACCTCCCAAGCTCCACCACTCTACTTCTGTGGCGACCACGGCCCACAGGGGAACCATCATCATCGTCGTCGTCATTGTCGTCGTCGCTATCTCCTGCACCACCAGTTGCTGGAACACGAGATATTCCACCACGACCATTTTCATCCAATGAGCGGTGGTAACCCCTCTCTAACCTCCTCAGGCGTGTGTTAAGGTTGACACCCCCCATATTGTGATGGAACAAAAGAAATAAATTAAGAAAATTGTCTCCTAAATCCACATCATAACCATCATCATCGTCAGCATCCCCCTCATTATCTGCACCAAAGCTACGATGACTTCCCTCTATAACATAATCTCCCAAGACCATTGCCCCTGGCATTGATGACCGTATCGTGCTTATCACATCATCATGCTCTCTCTCACGCTCAAGCAGTCTCCATTTTTGTTCAAGCGCAGGGTCTACCTCACGGGGTCCTGCGGATGGGTGATCTGCCCTCACATGCTTCCTGAGCTCCTTGTAAGTTCCAACAAATGAGCAGTCATCCTGCATGCAGTTCCTCTTCTTCTCATTTAGATACTCACGTGCAGGCTCCACCACGGTCCACCCTTTCACCTGCCCCCGGCAAAGGGGGCATGCTAGCTCCACTACTTCACATTTCTCTTGAGGCCAACCAGAATCTGAGCCACCATTAGGGTTGTCTCCAAATCCATGCCATGATTGAGCAGAGCGAGGTGACATTACTTTGGTGTATGCTTTCTTGAACTGGTCCAGGCAGTTCGAGTAGCGATAGCTGGTACCACACATGTAGGGACGGCATCCTTTCTCATGGGAAGAACAGAGGAGGAGAACGGCATTATGAGGGTATTCCATGCACACTGAACAGTTCGCATCTTCCCAGTCTTTTTTCTCCGAAGCATGGGAGCATTTCTTCTGATGTGATTCCTTCTCTGAAATCCTCCGACGGCAAGATGGTAATGGGTATGGAGTTAACCTGTACTTACGAGCTCCAACTCTGCGTCTGCCCTTACCACCTCTTGCCATTTCCAAGTGAACTGTAATTTTACTCAAGGAACACAAGAAGATCAGAAACAGCATAAAAATAAAAATTAAAAATTAAAAAATTCATTGCCAAGAAATTACCTCTCAAAGCAATTACAATATAACAACAAATTCTGAACACACCCATAAGAATTTAGCGACCACACCAATAATACCTCTCAAAGCAATTACAAAAATTTATTGCCAAGAAAAATTATCGGTACCTCACAGAGGTTTGACTTTTTGTGCTTATGAGATCGGCAGAGTAAATTTTAAGAGATGCTTTGAAAAACAAGTAAGGTTTGAATTTCTGGTATGGTGGGAGCATCAGTAATAAATTCGTAAGGGAAATTTTGATTCACATGGATATGCTTGGATACAGCAGAAAAACTTAGTACAAATTTTTAAATGCATACCAAATTACCAGTTTGGACACATCTTTTAATAAAAGACCTGTTTAATGGTTTACCAATCTATCATGAGTCTGAAGGCATTAGATGCCAATGACTGACTAGCTCAGCACAAAATTCATACATCTGGAATCATAGACTATTTCTAGGGAAAGGACACAAAAATGTGGCTCAAAAAGAAAATGTGAAACTAATGAAAAATTATCTGTTTTGATAAAGATGTTCAAGGTCAGTTTAAAGCTGATGGCCTGTTAGTAAGAATAAATCAGAATAATAGCCTGATAGGAATTCTAAGCCCCCCTTAGCTTCTATGCACTGTATTTGGATTCCATCACTCATATGGAATGTCTTTGATCAGTGACAATCAATACTATTGAAACTGTAGGATTCTAAAGAAATTGCTGGTCTCTTTTATTAGCATTGTATTGTGTTGTAATATGGGTACAAATATAGAATTGTCTCATAGGGCTTTTACTGTCTCCGTACTCATTCTGGATTGTTCTTCTCCATATTATAAATAAAGCTGATCTGTTTCCTATTAGACACAAATCAATACATCAACTAAACATGGTTTCAGAGTGGAGATTCTGAAACCCTTAAATCAATCCCTCTCCTTGATTTCAGCGCCTCCTCCTTGAATTTGCACCTCCACCACCTAACCACAAGCCTCTTTCTCCCTCTCTCGGTTTTGTATCAACCACCTCCATCCCCTCTCTTCTCTCTCTCTTGATGGTTCCTCTCTAAATCCACCAAGAACTTTCTACCTTTCCTTGATGACGTCTCTCAAAATCTAAATTAACTTACCAGTTTCATAGGATTTTCTTCCTGTGCCTTTTTTAGATCTACAGGGCCAACCCTGTGGGTCGACTTTTCATGGCCAATCCCTGCTTATTTTGTGGTGATGCTCAAGGTTGATCCTTGCTTTTCATCAGGCCTGTTTATCGATTTCTAGGGTCATCCCTAGATCTCAACTTTTCGAAGGTAGTTCTATGTGGTAGCGTTGTTTCCTCCTCCCAACTGGTTGCTCTTCTTTGTGTGGATTATCATGTCTAACGTATCAACTGCGTCGACTGCGATGGACAGATTGACTTCAAGCAATTTTTGTGGCAATTTTCTTTGGTCCCGGTTTGCTTTATTAAGCTTGACGGTACCAACTATTTACTGTGGTCATGCTCATGCTGCCTTTCTAGCAAATCCCGTGGTTGTTATGGGTATCTAACTAGAACTACAGCAAAGCCTTCTATTGCAGGTACTGCTCTTGACAAATGGGATTGTGAAAATTCCCTTGTTATGGCTTTTGTCAATTCCATGTAGCCCCACATAGCTCGAGGATATCTCCTCCTTGATTCCGGTGCCAAAATTTGAAAGGCTTCCCAAGACACTTATTCCCAGGTTGAGAATGATACTCAAGTCTTCGAACTCCATAGGAAGGTGCATGAGTTGAAACAGAAAGAGCTCACTCTGTCACACTATTATTCTGAGCTACGCACTCTATGGCAAGAGCTCAACCTTTATGAAGAGTTCTAACCTACTTTAGCCACTGATGTTGCCAAATTCCAAAAACAAGAAGACAAGATCAGAGTTTATAACTTCTTGGCCAGACTGAATATTAAATATGACCAGCTCTGGGCTCAAGTTCTGGGTCCTTACCCCTTTCCTACTCGAGCATTCCTATGCCATGATACAGCTTGGGACAGCCGCCATGTGTCTATGCTTCCATAGCCTTGTCCATCCCCTCACAAGCGATCTACCTTGTTTCCATCGCTCGATCTCCTAAGGGGGTTCTTCCATTAAGCCCCTGTGAAGTGCAACTATAGTGGTAAGGAGCGTCACACCCAGGAATATTGTTGGAAACTCCATGGTCGTCCTTTTGACAGCTCTGGTTGTGGTCGAGATCATGGCAACTCTGGCCAAGCCAACCTTACTAAGGTCTATAAGTCTGCACAGATTGGCTCCTCTATATTCTGATGAGATCGTTGCCTTTCGGTGTCTTCTAAGCCTCCTTATCGACAACCTCTTCAAATGATTCCAATCCTGCTGGTTCAGGTTTCCCTTTTTGAGGTCATAATGCATCTATTTCTTCTCCCTCATGGATTATTGACTCTATGGCTTCAAATCACATGACCAGTTCCGCTAACCTTTTCCTTCAATACACTCCCTGCTCTAGTAAAGATAGGAGTCGTTTGGCTAACGGAACTCATTCCACTATTTTTGGGATGGTTACTATTACTTGTTCTCCTACTTTGTCCCTTTCTTCAAATCTACATGTTCCTAGTTTTCCCACTAATTTATTGTCTATTAGAAGTATCACTTCCAGTCTTAATTGCAAAGTCACAAATTTACCCTCATTGTGTCTTTCTGGATCTGATGACAGGGGCAACGATTGGCTATGGTAGAGTACACGGTGGTCTGTATTTGCTTGATGATAGATCTTCTTCGATCTCTGGTCAAGCTCTTCAGACTTCCTCTCCGTCCACATCCGAGAGAATATAGTGGTACCGTCGTCTGAGACATCATCCTTTAGGCACTTTAACTAAGGCTTTTTTCTTCTTTTTAACATTGTAATTCGGGACAGTTTTTTTGTGAGCTATGTGTTTTGGCCAAACAAACTCGAATCATTTATTATTTCTGTTTCTAATAATAAAAGTGTCATTCCTTTTGCTTTAGTTCACTCGGATATTTAGGGTCCTTCCCATTGTTTATTTGTCTCCGGTTTCACTGGTTTATTCGCTTCATTGACTGTTTTTCTGGGACTACTTGGGTTTATTTGATGTGCACCAATAGGGAGGTTTTTGCTAATTTTCAGCACTTCCATCATATGGTGCAGCCACAATTCACTACCACCGTTAAGGTTCTTAGTGGTGACAATGGCTGAGAATACTTAAAGACTTCTTTTCAATCCTATCTGGCTTCTCATGAGATTGTCCATCAGACAAGTTGTGTTGATACTCCAACTCAAAATGGTGTTGCTGAACGGAAGAATCGACATCTTTTGGAGGTTGCTCGCTCCCACATGCTTGAGATGCATGGCTTTCCCCGTTACTGGAGTGATGTGGTTACTACTGCTGCCTTTTTTATCAACCACCAGCCATCTCAGGTTCCTGGATTCCGCTCCCCACTAGCTCCCCTTCAGGGCTTGGCTACTTTTTGGTTTCCACAAAAAAATTTGGCTGTCTGTTATAATCGTGACCATCATCCCATGGGAAGTTTGAACATCGAGATCTTCAGCGCATTTTTTTTGGGGTACTTTACCACTCAAAAGGGCGATAAGTGTTATCATCCTCTGACCCAGTTGGTTTGTCACTATGGACGTCATCTTCATGAGTCTGTAGCCTACTAAGATGCGACACCTCCTTTGGGGGAGCCTTCAATGGACGCTATTGTTCCTATTATTCCCACCATGGAAGATGTGCCGCCTCTAAATCTTTATGCTTCTGTTCCAACCGACACTGTCATCCTTGTTCAAGGGGAGACTTCTCTAGAGACTACTACACCTCCTCAACGACAAGATGCGTATTTATGTCCACAAACAGCAAACCCAAACCACGACTGTAAGTCCAGATGAAAGTGGAGGTAGCCATGGTTAAGGAAAGGCAGGCATTAAAGAAAAATGGCAAGTGGGAGCTGCTCTGTCTTCCTCCTCAATAGGAAGACAGTTGTAAGTGGGTCTTTACAGATAAACAAAACGCTAATGGTATAGTAATCGGTATAAGGCCAAGCTTGTTGCCAAGGGCTTTACACAAACTTTATGGAATTGACTACCAGAAGACGTTTGCTCCAGTTGCCAAGATGAACACTATCCGGGTTATCTTGTATTGTGTTTTAAATCTAGGCTGGACTCTTCAACAAATAGATGTAAAGAATGTCTTTCTTAATGGGGAGCTTGAGAAGGAAGTGCACATGGACATTCCCCCTAGGTTAACTTACTCTAAAACTCAAGAAAAGGTGTGCAAATTGAAGTGTAATATATATGGGCTCAAGCAAATGTCGGGTGCTTGGTTTGGGCATTTTCATAGAGCCATGGTTAACGCAGGCTACTCTCAAAGCAATGCTGACCACAAGTTGTTCATCCAACGATTAGGTGGAAAGATTGCTCTTTTGGTTGTTTTTACGTTGAAGATATTGTCGTCACAGGTGACAACACTATAAAAATTTCAAGCCTCAAAAGTTTTTTTGGACAAGGAATTTGAGATTAAGGATCTTGGAGCGCTTCGCTATTTTCTGGGCATAGAAGTTGCAAGATCCTCCAAAGGCATTACCTCTCTCAGAGGAAGTATGTGCTTGACCTTCGTTTTGAGATTGGTATGTTGGAATGCAAACCAACAGATACTACCATTGATGCTAACGATCACTTGGTTAGCAAAGTAGACAATCCCATGGAGAAGGGACGATATCAGGCATTTACGATATTTTTCTGAGACTGGTATTGTTGGACGATTGATATATCTTTCTCCTACTCGCCCTGACATTGCTTATGTCGACAGCTTGGTTAGCCAATACATGCACGATCCATACTCTAGTTAAATGGAAGCAGTGTTGCGCATCCTCTGCTATCTGAAATCTGCTCCAAGTCATGGAATCCTGTTTTTTACTCATGATCATCTCAGAGTTAGGTCTTTACTGATGCTGACTGGATAGGTTCTTATGATCATAGGTCTACTACAGGTTATGTCACTTTAGTTGGTGGTAACCTTGTTATTTAGTGGAGTAAAAAGCAATTTGTTGTAGCCAAGTCTAGCGCTGAAGCAAAAATTCATGCTATGGCTCATGGCATTTGTGAGTTTCTATGGCTTCAGCATCTACTCACTGATTCAGCTATCACTGTCACCCTTTCCATGATGCTCTATTGTAATAGCAAATCTACCATTAGCATTGCTCACAACCCAATTCAGTATGATCGAATGAGACACATGGAGATTGACCGTCACTTCATTAAAGAAAAGCTAGATTCGGGTCTTATTTGTGTGCCTTTTGTTCCTAATAATGAACAACTGGCTGATGTTTTTACTAAAGGTCTAATTAGTAAGGTGTTTGATGCAGTACAAGTCTATCATAGAAGAGCTAAGAAGCCACCGAGCCAAGCCAGCCATCAAGCCAAGCCTAACCAACCAAACCACTAAGTCATCTGCAGCTAGGACAGCTATCGGCTAGGCTGACCAGCAATGGGACAGCTGTCCTCGCTATCCTAGATTTGCTACATAACTTCTATTTATATAGTTTCCAAAAAGTACACTGCTATATATATATATATATATATATATATATATATAGTTTCTATTTATTTGTCCTTCCTAATTAGCTATTACTAGTGTTAGCTATCTTCCTAAATCAATCTTCCTATTTTGATAAGTTTCTATTTTCAGTTTAGGAAAGTTTGTATTAAGCAATAGAATATTATCCCTTCTTCTTTTGTAAAGTTTCCAAAAGCAAGATTGGACTTTCCTCCTTTGCTAGTGTCAACAACGAAGGATTGACCAGTCTTACTTTCCTATTTGTATTCAAAGACAACTCTATATATATGAATAGAAGAGAAGAAGAAAGAAGTTTTGGAAAAAGAGAGAATTGCTTGTGATTTACAAACTGGGTCTCAAGGCTGTGAGACTCAGCAAAATTCCCCTCCCCTCTCCTCTCTTCATTAACCCTTCTCCCTCTCCCTAACCCCTTATTCCCTCCACTCCCCTTCATATCGGTTATACAGTTCTCCATTCTTCCATCGGGTTTTCTGCAACTATATCCAACATCTTATTGCTGTAACTTGGAGATTAGAGATATGTTATTATATGCATAATTGTCAAGACGATAAGGCGATCCAAGGTGTTCGAGGCCATCCTAGACGCCTAGGCGCCGTCTAGCCAACCAAGGCGTTCCCGTGCATTTTCTTTATTTCTAAAATATTAATGCTATATTAATGTTTATATATATGCAGTATGCTATATAAATAATCAACATTTAAACTAAGAAATCCAACTGATTTGCAAGTAAGAAATTAAGAATTCAACTGATTAAACTTAGAAATCAACACAACTACACAAGGTTCAAAAATTAAACTAATAAATTCAGATTTGCACAGTAAGAAATTAAGAAATAAGAATTCAACGGATTTGCACCAGAAGGACTAACAACTAAGAATTCAACTGATTTGAAGTTGCAAAGAGGCAGTAGTAGAGAAAAAGGAGGGGAAAAAAAAAGGTTGTGGTAAAACGTAGTAGAGAAGGGGTAAAACGTAGTAGAGAAGGGGAGGAGGACGAAGAAGCAGAAGAAGAAGAAGATGGGGGAGAAGAACAACCAAAAGAAAAAAAAATTGAAGTTGCAAAGAAGGAGAAAAACAATTTAAGGAAAAAAAAAGGTTGCAGTACAACGAAGCAGAGAAGAGGAGGAAGAAGAAGAAGAAGAAGAAGAAGAAGACATTCGACAAAAAAAAAATTCAGTTGGCATTGCAAAGGAGGAAAAAAGATTGCAGACCTGCGGTAAAACGTAGCAGAGGAGAAGAAGAAGAATCAACAATCGACATTCGGAAAAAATAAAAAAATAAGCAATTGGCATTGCAGAGAAAGAAGGAAGAAAAAAAAAGTTGCGGACCTAAAGCAGAGAAGAAGAATCGAGTCAATCGACATTCAAAAAAAAAAAAAGCAGTTGGCGCTAAAGAGAAGAAGAAAATAAAAGTTGCGGAGTCAATCAACATTCGGAAAAAAAAAAGGCAATTGGATCTGCAGAGAAGGAAGAAAAAAAAAGTTGTGGACCTACAGCAAAAAAGAAAGAGGAAGGAGAAGAAGAATAGAGCCAATCGACATTCGAAAAAAGAAAAACCCCAGCCGGCATTACAGGGAAGAAGAAGACCCAAAAAAAAAAAAAAATCAGACTCGACGAAGAGAGGAGGAAGAAGAAGTGAACAATATTAACCTACAAAAATAAATATACACACTAAGTTACTAACATAACTGAATCACTAAATGGGAAGCCGATCGCCGGAAGAGGAAGACTGCCAGAAAAGGAAGAGGTCCAGAGGAACTCGCAAGCTGCAGCCCTAATCGCAAATCGGTAGTCTGGTTTGAGCTTTCTATTTTTTTTCAAATGAAACACCCTTTTGCCTCCATATGCATTATTTACAATGATTCCATATGTTTGTGTACAATAAATACATTATTGTATACAAAGCCAATCTAAATGTTAGTTTTAGAATCTAATTAAAAAAAATACAAATAATAAATATAATAATATATTAAAAAAAATTCATGCACCTCCCCTGAGGTTTACCCTTAATTCAACCACCCCCATTTTCGGAAACGTGATGCTGAATGCCGATGGTTCTAGACGGAGGTGTTAATGATACTCAACAGTTGCTTTCTTTTAAAGGACCAATTTTGGACTCCAACGTGCTTCAGAATTGGCAACCGAATCAGAATCCTTGCTACTTCACCAGAGTTACTTGCAAGTTGTAACTTGTAAGGACTCGAGAGTTACGGTTCTAAATCTGAATTCCCTTCCCTTGAACCATGTGTGCAGTTTATGTAGAGATATCAGCTTTAGAGATTAGTTGGCTCACTACTTCGTTATAGGAAAAATTGTTGCATGAATTGCAGTAGTGTTTGTAGGAAGGGAGAGCGCATTCGAGTTCTCCTCGAGATCACCTAGTCTTCGGCTCTTTGCCGAGCTTAAGTAATTCTCTATTAGGGAAACAAAATCTTTGAGGAATGGAGATATTTCGATATCTAATTGCCGGAATTTGGAATAACTCAATCTCTCGTCCAACAATTCCTCAGGGGAAGTTCCGTTTTTGGCAACTACTTAACTTTGAAGCACCTTGACTACCGGGGAATAAATTTTTTGGCAACTTCGGCATCCCAATCTCGGACTGGTTTTTAGTATAAAGGTAAAAAACTCTTTTCATCTTTCCGTTAAGGAACTTAACTGCGTCTAGCCGATAATGGGGGATTGTTGAAATGCAGGTAAACGAAAACCTTAAAGAAGATACATGAAAATTTCCATTTAATTAATGATTTATATACACATCTGTAACAAGGCGACCGCCCGGGCCCTCAGGGCGTCCTAGGCACCCAAGGCAACACCTAGGCAACGCCCAAAAGACCTAGACGGTCGCTTTTTGAACATCTACAAGGCACCTAACCGCCTAGCACAAAAATTACTGCCTGAACGTCTAAACGCCAAGGCTATGCCTTAACAACTATGATTATAAGGAGTCCACCACCATCACCGATAGTGCAAGCTGCTCATCAATTGATCAACATCACCACTTGCGGTTCCTGTGTAGAAACCTTGCTGCCGCAGCAACTTGGATCTGCCATAACTTCTCAACCTCTGGTCAGATCAACTCCATCTTTTGATATTGTTGCACACACATATGAAGCTTCAACCGACCAGAATTACTCAATCAACCAACGGCCGGATTGAAAAGCTAAGTTCCTAATTCTGATTTCTGGTTTGTATTGAATTTATTATTATTAAGGCTGGATGTAAACGATCCTATTGTAAAGCTAAGGCCTAATTTGGATTGTCAAACCTAAGCCTTGCACCAGTGTTTCATCCTATTGTTTGCAAATTGGGTATGTATGATATTTATGCACCAACTTGAAGAGGGATGTTGTAATATAGGTACAAGGGTAGAATTGTCTCCTAGGGTGGTTTTTTTTTTTTGTCTTTGTACTCATTCTAGATTGTTCTCTTTCATATTATAAATAAAGCTGGTCGTGTCCCATACTCCCATTAGACACAAGTCATTACATCAATTCAACATATTGCTAGCAGAAAACGGATATGTATTGGATGCTTCATTGGAGCTTATATAACCTTGGCATGAACTAGGAAACATCAAGACATCCTAGCTAGCTGTAAATGAATGACAGGCTTGATTACATACGTATGTGAAAATAGATGATTCCCAGAAAGTCAACAAAATTGTTGGAAACTAACTGGCTCATCTGTGTGTTATCGTACTTGAGAGAGCGAGTTCCAGATCTACACTCTGTTGCATCTTACGTATGCTGACTAACAAAGGAAAAAATAAATCAGCCTTGACCAAATTTACCATCAAAAGGACTATGCTATCCTTGAAATCCATGTGAAACCTCAAGCTGCTACTCTAATTACATTATTGTTATGACCACATAATCAAGTATCCTAATATCAGGTGTGACAGTCTTTGGTATCATATACAAGAGCAACAAAAAGCTATGACACAACAGTAATGGGACTGCTATCCATAAGGTATTCCCCCTAATCACTATAAATTAAAAAACAGGCACTTGAGAATGCAGTCCTGCAAGAGTCTCAAAAAGTGTGCCCTTCCTACACATTATGCTTTGGTCCTTTAAATGACAAGACCAATTAAACGAACACCCAAGTTCCAATGAGAATTGGATCAATTAAACAAAAGCATGCAACACCTCATGAACAAATGACACTTGTCATATACTAAAACTCTAGGCATAAATTTTGCATTGTGTGTTCTAAACTGCCTAAATCAAGAAATGCTAAAAAAATGAAAATGGAGGTTTAAGTGCTGAAAGCTCTCTAGAATACAAAACGAAGACAGCTATTTATAATAAACCAGACTAAGCATACCATGTCATAGGTAAGTGTTGAAGTGTTCAGAGGCAGGTAACATGTCAACATCTAAAATTCATGGCATGGAATTGGGGACCATATAAAAACTATAAGATAAATAATTGAAAAACAATAGACAAAGAAAATAAAACTGCAGATGTGGAAGATAGAAAAAAGTTAAGAAAATTTATAACACCAGAATCTCAAGGAAGAAAAAAACCAACATGATAAAATCTACAAAAAATGTATTTATGACAATGTCCCATATAGTGTCTGGCTGTCTGCACTAGATTTAGTCTGTTTTAATTGACTCTGTTGATCTCGTCTTGTCGAAACCAACTTAACAATTTTTCACCATTGCTGGAAATTATTAAATCATTCCAACTACTTCTACGTAATCCGATGAGAGGAGGAAGACAACAACTCAGTTATTGTAATCTTGGACTCAGCCATTAGTACCAAGGAAAGCAACCAATAATAATCGTTTCAACAATCGAGAAGACAAACCCAAAAAATTAATTTCAACAATCAGTTCAGCCAACCGAAAAGCAAAAGAAGCCGATGTCAACAACCGGTTCAGCCAACCGATAGGCAAAGGAAACTACAAATAAAAGATTTCAACAATCGCTTCACATAACCGATAGGCAAATCAAGAAAAATCAATTGGAAAAATCGAAACAGAACAAAAAACACATCCAAGGTCAAACCAGAAAAATCTCCTCATAAAGTGAACCAGCTATATCAATTTCCCAAAAAATCAATCTAAATAACAGAAACAAGCAATATCAATTTTTTCATCAAACCGATCCAAACAAGATTGAACAGCAAGATCGATAGCAGAAAATCATCTCAACAGCAATCAGAAAATAGTTTCATAAAACCAGAGAACTCATCAGCAATCAGCAATCAATCCAGCCTCTCAAACATTCTTCATATCGGTTCGAAAACAGAGGGTGAACACACACCCTCTTGCTTATGGATTGCAACTTCTGGTCAGGGTTAGGAACAACCTGATTAAAGAGAACTGGGAAATAATATCAAACATGATCTTTGATGTATGTAACAGTATCTAAAGACCTTGCTCTAATACCATGTAAATTAAAGAGAAGAGAAAGAAGATGGAAGAGGGGAAGAGGAGAAGAAGAGACTTCTGTAAATAAACAACCAAAAAATAAAAAGGGAGGAAGAGGCCCTATCGCTCTTGGGATTAGTTCTAGGCCCGATAAGCCCAATGGGCCTACCCCTTACTCAAAAACCTCTAACAGTTACATAGTCAAGTGATAGCATGTGCTGTAATGATTACAAAAGTTTCCTTTTTAAGTTCAATCATTTCACTACCCTTCCCTGTAATTCCCCTTCCCTGTAATTCCCCTTGCATCCAATTAAAACCTAAGCAGTTCTTACCTACGGAGAAACCAAGAACGAAAATAAACAAAAGACTGCTCATCTCTCACTGACCACAATCTAGTTCACAAAACATGCAACTTCTCCAATCACTTCCTCAGTTACTTCAGTTTATCATCCATACTTCCTGTTTTGTATATACATTACAATCACATACAGATTTGATGAGTTTGAACGTGATACAGATATGACTCACAAGATATTCAAAAACAAAAACAAAAACAAAAAAACAACAACAACAACAATATGGGAGAACCAAGCAATTCGAAAGAATACAAAATAGCATGACTTCATGACAACTTTTCCAGGAGTGCCAAGCACCAACACAATGATGTTGACATCACTTTAGGTTGCCATTGAAATGTGTCCAATAGTATTCTCTCATGTCAATGAGGTATGGCGCACACTAACAACTTTATTCACCATAATTATGTCTAGCAGCAATATAAAGGCATAGATAAATTACATGTTCTGAATAAAATGTACTAGAAACAAGGCAACACAATGATACAATGACAGGAACTGTACAGAAGTGAGTCAAGAATGTAATGATTATACAACATCAACTTAGATCATCCCTACAGATATCGCTACAAGCAACATTAAGGATCGATGAAACTTTTTTCCCACAAGCAGGTGACCACATGATTCTAGATAAATAAATGGTACAGCTCTCACAAGCCACACAAAGACAAGTTACCTCAAAGTAAAGAAAAGTTCTTCCAGGAAATCTTATATGTGCTTCCTATGCAAACTGAAAAATCAAACAACAAAATCAATGAGTCCAAAGAGAGAGAAGCATTCATAAAAACCAAAAACCTAAATTATAATCCCTTCATTAAAACAAATTAAAACCATTAAAACACATGAAAACAAAAGATGAACATGCATTCATCTTTTTGGGAAGAATTCATTAGTCATTGATAATAAGGTACAAGCTAGTGATACTACAACAGCAACAACAATAGCAGGAGCAGCAGGAAGAAAAACCCAGATCCTCAAATTAGTGTCAATTCCATACATCCATCACACAAGGCAAAGCATCCCGAAATCCTATCACAATATTTCTTAAAGCATGTGTTCAAGATCTAGCTGAAAAGGCTCCAAAACTGGCTTACTGGTTCCCTAATATGTCCCTGAAAATAAAATGATTCAACCACAGACATATCATCATTTGAGAAACCCAAATACAAACTTCGCATGCTAAATTATACTTCTGTACAGACAAAAAGGGGAAATAGGACCTCACTGGGAGACGAATAACTACAATGGAGTGCTTTAGAAGTTAGTGCACACATGTATCTTGGAACCAGAAGCCTAGGATCAGCAGACTAATTGAGAATACAACAAGAACAAAAATGTTCTTTCAACCCTCATCGCATGGTTGTGAAATTCTATTTCAACAATTTTAGGGGTCGGACCTCCTTTGCAAGGTAACAAAGGTTGAGCTAACAGGGCAAGGTCTCACCCTAAACACTATCCTTAAGAATAGGTAGATTACCATTTATACAAGGGAAAGGATGACTCACAAAAGAAGACAGCTCTAACCAGTGAACCAACTAGTCATTGTCATATGATGGTGAGTCAGTGACCATGCTAAAGGAACATTTACTAAATGTTTATTTCAAAATTAATTAGACAAAATGTTTACCAAATTATCACCACAAGCGTGAAAGGTTATCAAATGAAGAAATTTAAATGTAAAATTTATAAGCCTATCTGAAGACAAATATAAAATCTTTACTTATGTAACTCTTGATGATACATATTACATAAATTTTGTTTCTTAAGTAGAAGAAATTTAATCCTTAAACAATTACTTCAGCAAAGAAAAACTGTCAGGCAAACAGCACAATTGAAGACACAACAATGGGTTACAGTAGAAAAGAATCCCCATACATTTTCTTTTATTTATGCACCTACTCTAATACAAGAACTGCAAAACCAGTTAAGTTATTTATGTCCACATATTGCGAAATCTTATACAAATAAAGAATCAATTGCTGAGGTCTTTGGTCTTAACAATTAACATACAATTTTAAGCAGTACTTCTTATAAAGTGTCATTGGAAAGCAGGTTCATAAATCAAAGAAATACTCTGCATCTTTAACTACCCACTTAAATTCAAAGTGTCATAAGAGTTTATTTCTATTGAAAACAAAAAGTACTCAGTTGCATCTCAAATCCCCAGTATAAGATGCTACAGAGGAGTTGTTTGGTTTCATTTGGAAGTCCAAATGAACCAGAAATTCCACATTATAAAGTTTACAGAAAATTGGGAAGCCCCATCACTTCATTTTTCAATTCCTCACCAGCCTACAGGCTACAGGCCACAGTTAGAAAACACAAGTAACCAAAGGCAGCTACTTGAAAATGCAAGCGAGAAGCCATGATCTGGAATTACATAACAAATGAACCAATGTATGTAGCTCATAGTACTTAGACGGTACATCAAGGATATCCGTACATACTGTTCAGATCCCCTAACAAGGTTAGAAGTCACACAATCTACTTCACAAAAATTTACATTTTCCTTCTTTTTTGGGGGGGCGGGGGGAGGGAAGGAGGGAGGGAGGGAGGGAGTGAGGGAGGGAGGGAGGGGAGGGGAGAGAGATTAATCCTTCCATACTTACATTAAAGGATTTAGCCAAGAACTTTATATCTCTAGTACAAGACCACATTGATTTATCTTTAAAAGTGGTCAAAGCAATAACAAAGAGAGCATAAATCACTTCAACATTATGAAGATCCAAAAACATTAACCTTATCTCAATTACCATTTCTGGCTAACAGATCTTTAACATTATAATTAGTACTTTTACAAAAAAAAAAGGTCATAAGACCACAGACCCACCGCTTCAATGATCTGCAGCAACTGACCCTCCCAAACATAGATCCACATGTGTGAAATCCCTTAAAAGCGTTGATTTAAGTAAGAACACAACTCAAAATTAAACCAAAAAAAGTACCAGAATTGTGCTTCTTCAGCAACTGAATTTTGAACCTAACTCAACCAACCAGAAACCTCACCTGCTACACAGTTCGAGCGAAGTTCAGATCCAACACAAGCTAGTTACGGAACCGAAATGCACCCATTCTAGCATTTCCCCCAAAACAAAGATTCCAGATTTCTAAGTTGCAAATAACGTGAATGAAGAAAGCACCACAAGGATAGACATTTGTAAAAGGGGGGGAAAAAACAATACTTAATTAGCAGGAAAGGAAGACGAAGCAACTGACACATTCATCAAATGTCCCGGATTCCATGGGAAGAAATATATATATTAATTAAATCACAGTCACATGCAAACTAACTTTTTTACTTTTAGTTACCCAACTGACATTTCAGATTAAAAATCCAAAATTCTCCAAATCATCGAAAATATACAACAGTCATTAATAAAATCAGAAGCATTCAAGAACTTGACTAAATCGTCACAGGATTCAAACCTAAAAAAAATCTGAAGCCCATCAAAAAACGTCACGAGAGGGATTCAAATTTAACATTTCATTTCATAAGGTTTCAACTTTCAACATTCAAAGAATTTTTCGAATGCTTATAAAACCCTAGACGAGAAATAGAGAAAAATGTAATTTAAGTACCTGTAGATTGTTCATCAGAATTTGGCAGCGATCACGGTTGGATAGATTTAGGGAGCGTAGGTAGGGTTAAAGACTCCGAATTTTCGGCGGTGAGGTGAAGGATAGAAAGCGCCTTCGATCTCTCCTTACGCTTGCGTAAAGGTTGCGTGGTTGCTGGCTTTGGATTAAAATGAACAAAATATTGAAAAAAATTATTTTTTTTTAAAAAAAAAAAAGGGAAAAGCGAAGACGAATGAAGGAGAGAGAGAGAGAGAGAGAGAGAGAGAGGGGGGGGAATCGTGACGACGTGTGGTTGATGGATCGAGTAATATTAACGCCACTGTGACGACGAATGGGGAAGAGAGAGAGAAGTGTTGCCATTTAGTTGCTTGATGAGGCGGAACTTACGTGAGACTGGTTCTGGAAGTTGTTAGATTGGAATAATTGGATAACTATGATACATTGTTTATTCTAATTCAATGGCGTGTATTTGTTGCCTTTAAGGTTTTATTATTTTATAATAAAAAATTATCTGTTTTATGATGCCATGTAGAGATCTTGATGTTGTTGTTTATGCCATATAAATTGGTTTCTATCTCACATGCACATGGGGTTTCATTATGTATAATTCCAAAAAGAAGAAATGTGATTTGGATGAGGTGGACTTTATGTCAGAATTCTGGAAGTTGTTAGATTGGAATAGTTGGATACTATGTCCCACTGGGGGGGGGGGGGTTCTGTTTATTCTAATCCAATGGCCACAATGTGTTGTTTTATTCATCTCTTGAAATGGAACATTGTATGGCTGCGTTTGGTACTATTTTTGGAATCAACTAAAATACAAGACATTTCTATCCTGGAATCAAAATGCAGAATGAACAAAAAAGCATATTCTAAAAAGATCATGTTCTCAATGTGTACCAAACACTATTATTGTCATTCCTAAATTGCATTTCATTGCGGCTTGAATCCACCAACATTTATTTAAGGGATTTTTACCTTCACAAAAGAAAAGGACAAATGAAGTCTGGTTTATAGCGATGGGGCCATTTCGATGCTAAGTTAGGAATCTGGTATACCAAGCAGTAAATGTGGAAGAACAGTACAAAAAACAATAGTGGATGTAAATAATAAATGAAGTTCAGGTCCTTACTCATACGCCTTTGCAGTACAATTCTGAAAATTACGAAGGTCGGATTTGCCCCTGATTTAATCAGATAATATCGTGAGTGACTTTTTAATCAAATGACAATTTTACCCCCAATGGCTAGGGGTTTAGGAATTATCACGTTTGCACTCCCATAGGCCGATAATTTGTATTCCCAACACATACCAAACACAGCCTTGATTTATTCATTTATAACCTGGTTGTGGTTAGGCATCTGAAAGCTCTCTAATTGGAATGACTGTATTTTAATTGGACGTTTGAGACATGGTGACATGGTGGGTGAAAGGTAAAATGGTGGGTGCTCACCCATGGTGCTTTTCCCCCTTAGATTAGTGGAAATATTTATTTGTATTCGTATAATATTCGAAAGTTTGAGGAATATTCTTTTCAGGCAACTTTGGAATTCATTAGATTTCATTTGGATAACTAGTACTTGTTTGACCAGCTTCGGAGGCTCTAAAATAATTGAGATCATTGAATAAATTAGACTTCATTAGATATACATGGAGGGTATGAAAAAGTAAATGAAAATATAAAGGGTAAATTACACAGACACCTCCTCTACTGTAGTGAAACTACACAGAATTATCCTGCTTTTATAAAAGTTACATAGAATACCCCTCTAACAATGCTATCATACACTTTCACCCACACCGTTACTTTTTACTTAACGACAAAGAGTCAATTTTTTTAAGATAAAAATACCCTTAAAAATGCAAAGAAGGTTCATTCGGCAGAGGGTCACTTCTATCTGTTTCTTAATGGAGAAGAAAGAATCCTTCTACAAAAGTTGGTAGAGAAGAGCGACAGAATACCCCTCTAATTCCCTTATGCATTCACTTTTTCACTAATTAGAGTTGATTTTGAAATGAATCCTTGTTTGATTTTTGCAGAATCGAGAGCGATGACGAAGCACATCGCATTTGAGCACCATGGGAAGAGAACAGAGCTCCTATACCACGACCTAAAGAAGATGGCTCCCGTATCGGTGTGGATGGAGGTTGAAGCTCACCAATACAATCCAGTTGCTACGAAGTTAGTTTTTGAACAAGCGGTGAAGCCTTTTATATGAAAATGAAACCTGATTCAGCGGTTGTGGAGGTGAACCAGAAGAAGCTAGGTCAGATTTTGGATGTGTACGAGGCAAGGCTATCTAAACAATTTTGATATATGTGTGTCTTGAAAATGTGAAACCAACTTCTCTTCTAAAACCCCATCAATCTTGAACTCCTTCTGCCAAATCAAAGTCTTCCGGAGCATCTCAAGTGCTTCAGAAACCTTAAAATCTTTGGCTATTAGGAACTAAATGAGGACGGCATCGGTGCCATGGTGGCCTTCACTGGGTAACAGAGGAACTCCCCAGAGGGAGATACCTAGGGAATTCCCTTCAAGGGTACTTTTCGATCCTGAACCATTTTGAGAACGAGAGAATAGAAGATTACCCAAGATAGCATCTTCCAATTTGGATCTAAATTCCAGCATTACTTTCTTCTTATAGAGCTTCATCTCTATGCCCTCATCCTCTTCTTCTTCCTCCCCTGCCTGTTGTTCTTCTTCGTCCTCTTCTTCTTCTTCTTCTTCTTCTTCTTCAATGGAATAGGGTTTGTGAATTTCACAACCCCCAATTCTCATAGTCATCAGAACTCGAACCAGAATTCTCCAACCAGAATTTTGGCAGCCCAGAAACCGAACTGACCGAAAAACTAAACTGCGGAGGTGGTCGAGAGTCTAGGGAGATGGAAATAGTCTCTGTTGTTCGCAATCCTCCTTCCAGAATGATCTCTGTGAAGCGAATTTATGATTTTGTGCCTGAATTCCCAGCTGAACTTTCGGAGCTATTTTGTTTCTTCAATTTTTTTTCTGCAATCTTCTTCTTCTCCTATTCGATTCCCTTCCTCTTGCAATATCATATCTTGATCCTTTGTAATTACTGCTTCAGGAGTTAGAGCTATGATCTTCTCTACCATCACAACAATCAAAAAATCAATTATGTCTTCCTCAAATTCATGAGGGTTCTTCCCTGAAACTGGTTCCAATCGAATTGGGAATGGAACCAAAACCCTCATTGGAATCGGAGCAGTCTTTTTTAAGGGTATTTTCGTCTTAAAAAAAATTGAACATCTACCGTTAAGTTGAAAGTAACGGTGTGGGTGAGATTGTATGATAGCATTGTTAGAGGGGTATTCTATGTAACTTTTGTAAAAACAGGATAATTCTGTGTAGTTTTATTACAATAGAGGGGGTGTCTATGTAATTTATCCAAATATAAATGATTGAATTTGAAGATGAAATTGGATATGTGGTAAGATAGACCATTTACCATATATACAACGATCAGATTTTACGTGTCAGTCTTTCACATGGCAAAACAAAGTGTATCTTATAAAAATTTAGGTACCGTGTCTGCTATATCATTTACCAAATTAAAGAGGTTTTTTTTTTTTTTTTTTTTTTTTTTTTTGATAAGTAGATATTTCATTGATGAAAAAAAAAAAAAAAGAGAACATAACGAATTGGCGCTCTTGAAAGACTCACACAATACTACACCAACAAGACAACAACAACAGGGCCTATAACAACATTACTAAGATCCAACGAAGAAAAGAAAATAAAAAGAAGGGTTTTTTTTGTTATTCTTTTGACGGTTGATTTACGAACTCTTGTATCTAATTTCTTTTGTTCTTTGGTGGAAGAATAAAGTTTGCCCCATAGTGGGGTTTTTGTGTAACAAAAAAAAAAACAAAAAAAGGAAATTGAGTTAAAAAAAATTCCAACTGGCATATTACCATTTGAGAAAATTAGGAGGTTCCAATCATTGAGAATAATAGTTCGTCTGTCTTACTTGTATCCTTCTTGGAATCCTATCATCCTCCATATTCAATGGATCCCATATTCTAGAAATAAGTCCCACACTACATCGCTCTGATAGGATCTCATGGTACATGCATGTGATCTGAACTCTCAATCATTCATATAAGCATATGAGTCTACACTGCACGCACCGAAAGGGCTACCCACATGCCAAATCACAGTCTGGCTTTTCAATCGAGGGATAGAAAAAAATGGAATTGCATCTGAACCAGGAACTTATTCTCAATAAAATGGTAAATATATAAGTCAGCAAATATTGATAAATGCCATATCAGTCCCCTCTCTTATGCAGGAATGATCTTCCCTCACATTGAATCAAAGTGAAATAGCTAACCCCTAGCAAGTGGGATCTCATATAATTTCATGGATTTAGGGTTCCAATGGATCGGTTCAGTCCGGTTTTCGTCTGTATTTATTCCATTTTTATTATGTCTTCATTGAAGATAATGATTTCTGTATACCTATTTGTGCATTGTGGAGATCTCCCCTACCTCCGTCCAAGTGGCATTGTGAAGAACCCTATCCTTAATGAAAATAAGGAAAACAGTACTGGTTAAGGAAGTGTACAGCTAAACAGTACAATGACATGGGCCCATTAGGGCAATGAAGTAATAGTCAAACAGCAAAAATAGAAAACATGAAGTAAATGAATCCAACTAGACTTAGATAACAGAAAAAATTAAAGTAGTGAGCATAGTTATTTAATTCTTTGACTTATTCGTGAATTATTCTTTCGAATTGAATGATACGAATAATTCTTCCAAACTCCAATTATATTCAATGATTTGGAAAAGTTTTCTCATTTTTTGTCTATAAATAACTATCGTAAATAATTCGTCTGACCCGAATTATACCGAATAATTCAGATACTTAAAAAAACTATTAATACTATCATAGTGGAGGACTTAATGCCTTAACTACCATTCTCAAACAAAATTTTTCTGGAATAAAACTTATACCTTAATTATTCGTATCTTTTCCAATCTAAGACTAATTATAAGTCTAAAAATCACGCCATAATACAAAACAAATCATTAATTTCATTTTCTTTTCCTATGTGAGATTAAATGAGTATGAAAATCAAATCATAATAAAAAATAAATCATTAATTTCATCGGTAATGTGGAATTAAATATAAGTATAAAAATCATACTATAACACAAAGTCATTACTTTCGCGTGCTTTTTCAATTGGGATTAAATATGAATTTAAAAATAAATATTATAACCTTTATAAACACATACACATTTATTATGTATTATATTGTTATTTATAAATTAAATATTATTCTAATGCCACTTGAATATTATGTAGGTGTAATAATTGATTGATATTGTGAAATAGGAGCTTTAAATATTAAAAATTAACATCCGAATTGTTTTTTAGACAAAAGAATATTCTCGAGCCAATCCAAATTCGAATTTTATTTTAAGTCCTTTTTTTTACCGCATCTTTAACGAATTCTTAAATTATCGAAACTACTCATTCCTAACTATTCTCTTTCCGAATAATTTCCGAATCCGAATTAAATAACAAACACGTGTATAAAAAAGGGCATTATAGTGCATGAGGCTCTCGTCATTATAGGGTCTGGAGAGGGATAGAAATACGTAACCTTATCCCCACAATACGGAGAAACTATTTTCGTATTTTGAACCCAATGATAATATTCAGTAGGAAGAAATATCAAGTAAAAGCTGAAACACTCATGGTTTTGTTGTCACTCAAATCTCTCAGTGCTACTAGATCTGGGCAAGTGTATCAAAAGGGTATTGTCATCATCCTCCTTCATGGGTCCTTGTGTAGATTGTGAGCTCCACTCCAAGGAGGCTTCATTGGAGATTCCTAGCATTCTGATGCGTTACAAGATTCATTTTCCTATCTACCTGCCCCAAGTGATCCTTTCTTGATGCATTAAATAAGATGTCATATTCTCAGTATGAGGAGGCCTCCATTGCCAGGGATATAACTTTCTGACCCATTCCAAGAAACGTTTGATATCCCCTCCCCCTAGGTAACCCTGTTTTGAAGATATTTTGTGATGCAATGGGTACATAGCCACTTACTATAACAAGTAATGCCTTCCATTATTAGTGGATCAATCAATCTCGGGATGACATGATTTCTTTCTTAGTTTTTATGAGCTGCTCTAACGTAAATCAGATAACTTTTACGGAAGCATGTTTCACACAATTGGCAAGCATGAAACCGAAGCGGTGGAAAAAAAAAAGCATTGAAAAGTAACAAGATGAATGACAACAATTATGTGGGTCAATATCAATAAGGTTATAACCTACAACCACGGGGCAATCTCACGAAGATCTCTTTATAATATCAAAGAAAATTACAAACCATACCTTTCACCCTTAACAAGACTTATACTTGGGTCCCACTCTCACTCATAAAAATCTCACCAGTACAATTCTCACAACCCCAGAGATAATGTACGCCCAAACTTCTTACAACAAGACCCAAATTGAATACAAGAAAGCTTACCCAGAGAAGACCCAAAGCGCTTAGAGCGTCTCTCACAAGCTTTCTCTCTCTTGAGTTTTCTTAAGCTTGTAGTGCATCTCCTCCTTCATATAGACGATAGGAGGAGGTGAAGGAAATCACAAGAAATCCCTGATTGACCAAAGCTTGCGTAAAATCCATGAGCCATCCTTCAATTGTTTCATTCACTTTGTTTAGTTAATGCATGCAAACCATGTAGTTGACATGTTTTCTCCCTCCCACCCCCCCTCCCCCACCCAAAATGGAGGAGAGAGGACAAGGTTATAGGAGTTATAAAAGATAAATAGTAGGTGATGTCACCTTTTACCCCAAAAAAAGGGTGATGTCACCTACTTTTTCACATTCTTCCACTTGAAAATTAATTTCGAAATAGTCTTCACAGCTTTGATTTGCTCAACTGTCACGAATCATTTAGTAATTGCAAGCCCAAGAGAAATTTGTACTTGCCGATTGTGTGAGACATTTTTCTGCCACAATTGGTATCAAAGAAAAAGGCTCAAAAGCTTTTGCAGCATGTGATCGGCATCGACGTGCTTGTTTCGATGTTGCACTATGGCATGATCACTTTTACAAAGTTTGAGGTGCCAAAATTGAATGGAACCAATTATCTATTGTGTAAGCTGAAAATCCAAGCCATGTTGATGAAAAATATGTGTTTTTGCTCTCAAAGGCAAAAACGCGATAGAAAGGAAAGATGGTGATTTTGCAAAAAGATCAAACGGCAATGACAATCTACTACTTGCACTAGATGATTTTGTTCTCTTTCAACGTCTCTGATTAAAACACCAAAAAAGGTTTATGGAACAAGTTGAAGAACCTCTATTGGGGAAAATAATAACAAATAAAATATTTTTTTCGTCGACAATTGTACAATTCGAAGATAAAAGAAGATTCCTTTTCTAAGAACACTATTGTTACAGAAAAATGTCTCACATAATCGGCAAGTACGAAAGTGAAGCGTTGGAAAAAAAGAAAAAAAAAAGCGCAAAAAAAGTAACAAGATCAAAGACAAAATAATTTGTGTAGTTCAATTCCCATATGGTAGCATACGTCCACGGGGCACTCTCATGTTGGTATATTGTGGCGGAAAAACATCCCACAAAATTGGCAAGTACAAAACCGAAGCGAGAACAAGAACACAGAGAAATGAAAGGGTATAGAGAGCTTTGGGTCTTTTCTGGGTTGTGTTCTTGTATTGGGTTTTGGGATCTTTTGTAAGGAGTCAGGGTGTATATTATCTTTGGGGTTATAAGAATTGTACTGGGAGAGAATTCTTTGTTGAGAATGGAACCCATTAATGACTATTGTTAAGCATGAGGGGTGTGGCTGTAATTTTCCTGGGTATAGTAGTTCCTTGAGATTACCCCATGTACATAGACTACTATACCGGTACTGAACCATGTAAATTTTTGTATCTTTGTAGCTTGCAATTTTTCTGCACTTCTCCTTTTTGGATGTTTTGTACTTATCAATTGTATGGGACGTTTTTCCACCACAATAAACTCCATTGTTCGAAGCAATTATTTGTATGGCAAACCAAATTATTTTCTTTTAGTTATGGATAGAAGGTTCCTCACTGAACATGTTTTTTAATCCAAGACCAAAGAAGAGGTAGAAAAAGATAATGAGATGTTGAGAACATGTCTCAACCCTTCCTACACGGGAGAACTTGGTTGGACAGACCACTCTACCAGAGTACTAGGGATTTTGGTGCAAATTTAATTTTGTTGGTGTTGCACTTGCAGTTAGAGATCACTTCATAGTTGCATGTTGTTAATAGGATAAGGTTGAATAGCTGTTCATTGGGGCCTATAAAACTTGAAGTCCTCAAAGGGTTTTGCAATGGGGTTTCACCATTTGGTGTTGGATATATTATGATATATATTATGATACATTTATGCGTCCATCAATTCTAATTCAAAAGTGTTGGTTTTATTGATTTACATTGTTATTTTATGTGCGATGGTTTCCCTAGGTATGATATCAAATTGTTTTACAATTGAGGACAGAGTTGGGCATTATGTTTTTATGGTTGCCACACTTAACATTCTCGCAATGTGATTGCAAAATGTGAGTTTGAGCATTCATATGGTATGTGTTGAATTTGATCATTTGAGATTCTTGTATAGATTACCACCAATCATTTAAAAAACAAGAATCTCTAATTCTTGTTTTGCTTTATACCAGAGAGGTCTTTATCGTTGCAGTTGCATATTGCGTGTCTACGGTGTACCAAAGGTTGATGTCTACACAGACCACACTGACTATATATCGGTGTGTCCGGCATACATTGTTCTGCTATCAATAGAAGAGATGCTAAACAGAGTATGCACTTCCCGAATAAAAGGACATCTTGAGAGTGTTGTCTGACAATGATTGGATGAAATTCCGATATTGGTGGCATTTTGTAAAACGGGTGCCATTGGTTGACATCCAATATGCAAGAGAGAGGACTCGAACAAGAGACCGAGCCTCAGGCCCTACGACAAGCTCACAAGCATGGGCACAAACCATTTGAGTAAGTCAAGTCTCAGCCCAGTTCCATCTGTGTTTAGTTGCATAGAAATGTGTAAATTTCAAGACGGAAAAATAGGAAATAATGGATTTTCTAATGAAATCTGCTTATGGGAAAACCTTGCGGGTGTTTTCACCAGGAAACTCTAATTGTTGACTACTCTCCTTGGTGCAATTCAATGAACCATTTTGGGTATGCACTTTGGCTCAGTAGGATTCAATAACTTGGTTGATCTGGTCTGATCAGCAGAGTAAACTCTAAGGTCATTAAACATTCTCCTCACCAAAACTACATTATTAGAATGACAAGCCACCTTTACTGAGATACTTTACAACCTTCATCTTCCAAACTGAAAGAACTAAAATATCTATCCATTAGTTTAAATTTTAAATTGTCATCGAAACGACTCAACTCAACTAAAAAAAACAAACAAACTTTGATTTGGCATATGACTATTTCGCATATTCACATCATTGAAAGGTATGAAAAAGGATAAAATGGAAGAAATGAGATTACAACATTCAACATGCAAGCATTTATTGATTTTACATCTATTCAATGTATGTATTTATATTACTGTAGTCACAGTAGCCAAAAACAGTGGCTAATAATTAGGGCAAAGCTACCAAGTCCTAACTTATTGTTACATTGTTTTTTGGAGATAAGCTTTTGTTGCAAATTTAAGGAATGCTTTCATCCTAAGATGGTTCATAAGCTCCTGCAACCAACTATAAAATGCAGAGTCCAATCCCAGTATTGAAAATGGATTAAAAGAGGGAAAACTCCACATGAAGATCTCCACTAATTCCAATTTTAGGATGACTCCGAAGTGTAGTGCCTAGAGTGTCATTGTTTCTAATGATCAACAATCTGTTCCAACCATACCTTGACCACTGAATTAATTACTTTCATCTGTAATATCTTCCTTATATGTGTGTACTTAATTTTATCTAACCTATTCTTGAAATCTCAATCTGTCTATTGGATAAACCCAATGGGTTCCATCTCCCTTTGGTGTCTTCCTTGTCGAAAGCTCTGGAGAGCTTGCCTTTCGAGTTTGTGTGGATGGTAGACTTCTTTCACAATTTTTTTCTCTACTGCCTTTCCTCCTGTAATTTGAGGGAAAAATAAAGCATTCCATATAAGCTAGGACATGCAAAAGAGATTTATTAAATGGTAATGCCCATGCAATGAGGGTTTTAGGAAAAAAAAAAGAAGGAAATATCTTAAAACGTTATCAAGGGGAGGAGGTTGGGACTTGGGATAAGGCATTAGGTCCCAGGAGGGGTGGATCGTGGATATGGCAATCATAATCTTGGCATTTTTTGCCTAAAGTGGCTTGAACAGCATTGTCTCAATGGCAGCCAAGATTTTACCATCATGCCCACGGAACCCCTCGCCCCCACCCCCCCAAAAAAAAAAAAAAACCAAAAAAAAGAAAAGAAAAAAGAGAACCCTATCCATCAAACTCAATGTTTAATTTCTATATCCATCAGAACCTCCAGGGAAAAAATATCTCATACCCCCTGGTTCAAGCATTTTGGTCATAGAAATTCATCAAATGACCATAACACCCATCATAACACCAATAAAATACACCCCAAGGGGTTAGCTCATTGGTAAAGTCCAACACCTCACAATCAAGAGGTCATGAGTTTAAGCCTCCTTGGGGCCTACCTATTGAAAAAATAAAAGAAAAATATACCAATAAAATTGCAAACATTTTTTGTTGTATTTATTGTCAATAACATGGTATTCCAACAACCCAGGGGTGCCGGGGGGGGGGGGGTGTTTTGGAAGACACAAGAACAAGATTTTTAAAGCATATTCCTAACTCATCAGTTGTAATTGTTAAAGTTACTTTTGACCTTTTTATAAATTCCAACAACTAATATGCTTTAAAAAGGGAGTATGACTTATGAGATAGGTTTTTATCTTTTATCAGTTTACTGGATATAAAAGTTGATTCTGGTTTTTTTAGCTATGATTATAAAGTTTAAAGAAAAAAAAAAGGTCTCATGACAATCATACCTAAAATGAAGAAATAGGAGAATTCCGCCAAAAAGAGTAGCTCCACCAGCAATTGATCTTAACAGTATTTTTTTGCCCGATTTGTGCTCACTCACTTTTGGACACTCAACTGTCCTTGACTTCACTTTTTCATGCTTCCCTTCGCTCTGTTTTACACCAACAGATAGACAACATTTATGTCAAAGGTACAGTAATGGATCAAGTAGATATGGTGGAGATTATATACCAGATAGGTGGGGATTACATACCAAATATCATATGAGAATAAAACATGGGAAAAACAAGAACAATATGAAGAACCAAAGCTGAAAGGAAAAAAAGAGCCATTCACCTCATCCATATGTTTTGTGCAATAAGTAACTTCCTTGTCACAATTTATACATGCTCCATGAAATACTTGCAATGTAGTCTCTAAAAGATGTTCACTGTTTTCTTCTTTGCCTGTTTCTTCTGAACATGCAACTGATGAATAGGGCGGCTTGTCCAGTGTTAGCATGGATTGGCTCACAGGAACATCATTAGTATGAACAGCATGTTTATCCATAAGAACCGTAATGGTTGTCTGTGTTTCATGGTGATCAATATTTCTGATTCCTAGACCACCCGAAAGTTTGGAGCAGGCATCCCTAACTTCGTCAAGAGAACCCATACTTTCTATCTTCAACCTGTAGCTATCTAACTCTGCACTTTGAGCATCACCACGTACAGGTTGGATGTGTATGTCCATGTTAACATCAAGATCTTGTTGGTGTATCATCAGATCTGGAGTTGCAATGTCGTCAAATAAAGAGCTTCTGTGGCACCATGTCGCAGTGCTGAGTGAGTTCCTGCCATCTAACACAATCTTTTCATTGTCTGCTCTAATGGATATGCCTGATTGATTAACTTGTGGAAAACAGGATGTTTCTAAACTTAAAGGACTAGTTGGCTCCCTTTCTTCACCTCCAGTCCAAGTGGAGAATCTATTCAAGACAAACTTTTCTTCTGGGTTATTTTTGCTGCACACACCATCTTGAAGCATCTGCTTGAAGGAGTGGTTTAAATTATTTTCTACAAATAAGTATTTATAACAGGTCTCTACTTCCAAGACTTCTAGATTCATTTCATTTCTAGCTACAGTGGATCCTGCACATAAGGCTTCACATGAGACTTCTGTATCTTTACCAAAACAGCTTGTTGACTGAGAAATACATCGGTCCTTCCTTGTATCAGTATCTGCTCCAATTTTGGAGGCAATATATATGTCATCAGTATTAACTACAACTAAGGACTTTGAATTATCAAGCTGCAGTGCATCTCCCAAGGCTTTGGTAGGAGAGTGACAGTTGAAGTTTGGATATAAACCATGTGGTATCATAAGTTCACAAGGAGGTGCAAAACTGTTACCTTCATTTGATACCATAGTCATCAAGCCCTGGTCTTTCTCATTCCATATGGTCTGAATACTACACGGGGAATCTGATTGGCTTGATAAGACCTCATCAAGTTGATTCCAGTTCACATTGCTTGAGACATTTTCAGAGTTCAAGGCAGCATTAAAATTAGATAGCACCTTATTGTCAGCTTGTGCAACTGCTGAATCTCTGTCATACCTGATGCCATAAGCATCTGTCCCAACATGATTTTGATCCCCCATGGTGAAGAATCTTTTCCAATCTGCAGTTGGTTGGAAAGCATAGGTGGAGTTCACACTATTAACACATTTCAAGTTTCCTTGCGATCTATCACTTTCTGGTGTCACTATATCCTCAGGGTTCTGACATTCAACAATATCATGAAATTTTGGTCCACTCACAGATCTCACATCCATCCGATCATTTTCCAGAGTCTGAAACTTTGGGGAATCAATTCTTACATTAGTAAAATCGAGTTTCACTTCAAAACCATCCTCATAATCTACAGTGACCAATTTACTTGAAACAGAGTCCAGACTGGCCATGGAGGACACCTCAGCATCTTCCATCTCATCAGAAAATCTCCTACCAAGTACATACTTTGAAGCCCTGCGATTGGATCTTGAACCATTATCAATCATAAATATCCTGCCCTTCCCTTTCCTATCAGACAAAACATAATCACAACAGTCAGTTCTGTGACCATTTAGCTCTGAAATATCAGATTGCTGAGCAGCATAACACCCTTCTGAAGTCTTTGCATCCATAGAATCCCCTACAACAGAAACAGGAGTTTTGACATTGCAAAAGCTCATTGCACTGTTTTCCAGGGAACACATAGGATGCCCTATCCCGTTTATGTACAATTCCCCTGCATTTAGATCATTCTGTGATTCAATGCATAGATGGTTTAAAATAGCATCATGGTGAATAGTGACCTCTGGGTTAACATTCCTTTGGTGGTTTGTGTTAAGAGAACTCATTGATGCCATTACAGAGACTGGACCACCTTGGCTGTTATATCCATCTACCTCTTGATCCTCAGTGTCTGACAGGAGAACATTTTTTGTTAAAAAACAGTTTTCTGCAACCTCTGAAACTCTTACTAGTGATTTCTCTAAATCTGGAAACAACAGTGTTGCAGTATCTGAAGCATTTGAATCTGGACTATGAAATCCGAGTATCCTGAAATCGCTTTCCACATCATCAGACCCTTCAGAATATGAATCATATGACCTGGCATAGTCTTCATTCTGATTTTGCTAGAGTAAAAGACAAAGAACAATTAGAAATGATAAGCATAAACAAAGGAATTATATGAATAACTGCCTCCAAAATACATCTGCCATGAAGGTTACTTAAAATATCACCCTGTGGGAAACAGTGTCAAACCAACGATTGCAGTGTGTTATAGAGCTTACCTGTCTGTACTTGACCTTTGAGTTGATGCATAGATTGCCCCCACCAGAGCTTGAAGCACTACATTGAGATTGTTCCAGGCTTCTGCGGATGCATCCGACCATATCTGTAGGCATGGCTATGGTATATGTAACAATATCAAAGTCTGGAACCTATGACAAGAATATAACTCCTCACTATTTATCAAAATGGCTGTCATATTCATGGCAGCATGGAATTAGCCAAAAGCCTACATGTAAAATAAAAATCATAAAAATATGAAAGGATCTTAATATTTCTTACGATCAAATGCTTAGATCTTGCTTTCTTTGAGAGCAAGCGAATGCACATACAAACTCTCCGAATATCTCTTTTCTCTACCACATCTGATGGGGAGAAGAGATCAACACCTGTCAATCCCAGCATTTGGCAAACCTACAAACATAAAAAGGAAACAAAAGTAAGAAAACATGAAGACTGCATCTCCTCCAACTTGCCTTTCTCCTTCTGTTGGGTATCATAATTTGAAGTAAACTCTAGTAGAAATTACCTTGTAACCAGAGGGAACTTTTTTTTTATTATTAATCAATCAACAAGGATGGCCTCAGTTGACTTTACTTTCCAGTCCCCTAATAACTTTTCATAGGGGTCTTTGCACTTGAAAACAAACTCTAAAGCTGAGAGCAAGAGCTTCTCAGTTCTGCAGATTAGAAAATCCAAGTGCGAACTTCCATCTGTGATATTGATTTCAACTGAGAATGAATTGTGAAGTTGCAAGAAGTGCAAAAGAACTACACCTCTGATGACACATTGGAATTTTTTATTCAACAACTTTCATGCTTATCTCTCGTTCTATCCTTTCATTAATCTTATTTTGAACTAGTACCTATTCTGCAGATGAAATATCTAGATTGAAATCTAGAAGAAAATTCGATATATATTAATCTGTTCTTTTCCCTTTTTTTTTTTTTTTTTTTTTTTTTATCACTATCATATGTCATTCAGAAAGTGATAACTTTTCTCTATCTGCTGTGTCACTGTAAGATTACTGCATGTTCATGGCTTCATGCACAACAACAATGGAAATATCAAACACTGGGGTGCTAGATTCTGGTATCTTGCACGTTCTAGAGATGCAGGAATTTACGGCAGGGTAGTATATTGGTGGACTTTGGTGCACCTAGGAAGAGAAGAATGCTAATCTTTTGGCATGAGTTTCACAAGAGGAGGTCATTGAGAATATCACAGCCAGACTAGCTTATTGAGCCATGATGGAAGATTTATTTGACGATGTCCCAGTTCTTCATTTATTTAGGTATTGGAGTTTTGTCATTTTTTTAGAAGACCGAGACAGAGAAGGAAAGACCCTTGGACTCCCCAACCAGGAGGTATGTGAAAGCTGAATTTTGATTGGTGTTTTGAAACCCGGGTCCTAGGGGAGTAGGAGTTTTTGGGGTCAAGCTCTAGGGATATTGTTGGGGTGTATTCAAATCTAATTGGAGAGAAAAACTAAGCATGTTGAAATTCTCTCACTTCACTTGGGATTGGTGTTTGCCATTAGGGAGGGATTCACAGAGTTGAGGGGAACTCAACCACAGCTATAGCCTGGCTTAGCTCTTCACAGGACACATCAGGAGATTTGCCAACATCAATAGAAAAATAAAGCTTTAGGCTTCTCAAGTGAACTACTGGCTCCATTGGAAGTCTAGATCTGTCAATGACTTGGCCTATATGTTTGCAAAACAGGGGAGTGGATATGCCAGGATGGTGTTTGGGATATAAGCTTCCCTTGTATTAACTGGGTATTTCAGTTAAGGGCTGTATTCTTCTGTGTTTTCTTTTGAATTTTGGTTTTGTGCCCTTTCTGCTGTTTAGGCCATCATTTGCTTGATCAATAATTTTTTTTATTAATCAAAACAAAACGAAACAAAACAAAAAAAGGAAACCAAAGTTAGGGTTTTCATTTATTAATAGTAAAGCTAAGGGTGAAAATTAAGGTATTAGATTGAGGAAGAATCTCTTTAAAATCTTAAAAACTGTATTGACCAGGAATACATTAAATGAGGGCATATTTTCTTCATAGATTTTGAGAGGGTATATAAAACCATGTATCTTCTTCAACTATTTGAATTGTCTAAAGGATATTATCAGCGTTTCTAAAAACTCCAAATATATCAGAGATTCTAAGATTTAAATTGGGAAAAAGATTCCAGCATTCCCTATGTTTTTTGCCATGTGGGATGGCGATCAGGAAATTATGGCAGTTGAATGTTTAGTAAATGATCCGGATTTGCCACATTTCAAATTTTAGACTGATATTCAATGTATCCTCTCCAATTTAGGCATACTCTTGGTCGTCCCTGTCTCCCTATTTTTTTCAAATACCTTGTTTTGTCATTTGGTAAACTTGAATTGGACTGAAATTTGAGATGTGAGCAAAGGATTTTGGAATCTACATATACACAAATTTTCAGCCCCACTGAACTTCCACATGGTTATTGGAGGACATGCTACTTTGATTCTGCGTGAGATCGTGCCAAGACCCTGTTCCATTAAATTAATCTCATCAAGCTGATCCTTAGGTTATACAGTTATTTAGATGGGATAACTCTAGGTCCTAGTCATCAGAACATAAAACACATGGCAAGTACAGTGGCTGGTTTCTTGTATTCAAATGCCCCACATATCAGTTAGCCATGTTATGGATGTCAATTGTCAACAATGAGATAATGCCTAAGTTTCATGTCAATTCATTGCCTTTGCTAGTTCTAAGGTTGAGCCATAACAAAACACAAGTACATGATGTGACATCTAATAGAGGTACATGACACAGTTTAATATGTTTGTGCCAGAGGTGCTCAATAAATTCAACGTATTTGTTTGAATAAAAAATCTTTTAAGAATGAGTGTGATATAAATTATTCTTCTTAACTATACAAATACTTAAATATAAATTAGATTTTTTAATTATATAAGTACTGAAATTTGATTCTAAGAATATTCAATGAGCATTGAGCACTCCACAGGTTGAAACCAGAATAACTCGGATTCATCTGGATGTGACTGGCTCCTTTACTGAGTTTTACTGTAATGAAAAATCTACAACCTTTTGGATGAAATGATCATAACTTGTGATTGGTTTAGGGTTAATAAAGTCCATCAAGATGTCTGTAAAGCTATGAATAATATGTTGAATAAAAAAAAAAAAATCTTACATAGATTAGTGTTTTAAAACATCATTCATCCATCGTCTAGTCACCAAAATTACTTGGTCAACATAACAAAACAGTTACAAACCAGGGTTGACTCATCACCCAGTCACTAAGTCAATGGGTCTATGCACTAACCAGTTATCAATCTTAATGAAAGATTCCATTTACTGGTCTTGCATTCAATCGGAGACAAGTGGGGTCTCGATTGACATTTTGAACGTGTCACTATCAGAAAAAGAAAAGCATAATGGTTGAGTGAGGCAAGTTTTACCTGCGGAACCAATGTATACTATATTTAAAAACGTATACTATAAAATCATAAATGGAGGTTACCTTCAAAAATGAGTCAACATTGGAATAAGGCATATACCTCCCACTGCACTTTCTAGAAATGCTTGGTTCATATATATATGCTTTTGAATATCTTAGCTCTATACACTTTGTCAGAAGCATTTTCCATATTACTCTAGACGCTTGAAACCTAGAAAGGAACACAACAAAATAGTTATTAAACAAACAATGACCAAACAATTACAAGGTATACAACAATTAACTTTGCAAACAGCTAGCTCTGTCTAGCATACTTTTCAAGTTTTCAGCCTACTACAGGCCCTTTTTCACTATCCAGTTATGTACCTTAAACACTCCAAATCCATTGCCTTATTACATATGGCAGTTATACTCGTTTACAAATGGTATGGTAAATGGTGTAGGTACTTCAATGCCATATGCATACCATATAATCTAGTAGCAGATGTTGATGAACAGTTAAAAAAAAAAAAAAAAAAAAAATTCACACGATTAGGGGTACTGCAAAAAACTCATGTTTGTTTATATACGTAGAAGTCTGTAATGGAAAGTACAGCCTAGTATATTGATCTTTTACTTCTACTTATAGCAGAAAGAAAATGCATCCTGTCCTTCATCAAGTTTACCAAATTATTCCATTTCCCCCAGTTTTTCTGGTCTACTTGCTTTTTTTAATCGATAATTAAACTTTATTAAATAGACAAAAGGTAGGAAAGAAGAGAATGCCCAAAGAAGAGGGCAACAAAAAGGCCCTAGCTCCCAAAAGGACAGATCCTATTGGGAGCACAACACAGTCTGAACTCTAGCCCATCAAGAGCACATTCAATCCCCAATCATCAAGAAACCGATAATTCCTAGAAGATCTTTTTCCAATATTCCTCCAGTCTCATCTTTTACTTTAAAAGTACACTAATCTGCCCTTTATTTTTGGCCTTGTATTTTCTTTAAAACCAAGATCTGAGGCTGTCTGCTTCCCCACAGATGGCTGTCCTAGATGAGAATGTCTCAATTCAAAACCCCATACACAATGAAAAGTTTACCTACAACTGATTGCACATTATGGATATTGGAGGAATAAAAGCTGGAGTATATCTGCTTTGATTACAAAGAACCATTGTGGTTATGAGTTAATTCAGCCTGCTTTTGGTATTCTGCGAGCATGGCCTCATAAGATGCTAGATTTCTTTTAGAATTGGCTGTTTAGCCCCCAATTGGAGCTGAGAAAAATGAAATAAAATTTTCCACCACAAGAGTGTTGGGCATAGAAGAAACAAGAAATTTAGCTTATTTAGAAGTTATTAATAGGTTGTGTGGAATGGAAAGATTACCGGTTCTATGAGTTGGACTTTCAAGGAGGTAGGAAGTACGGTATATTGTGTAGATCAACTTGAATTCACATAGTAGAATTTCATGCAAGTGTTGAATGAAGCAAATGCAGCAAGTTTATGAGTCCTTGTTCGATAAAGAAATCCAAAGTAATGGGAGGAGGTGAGTTAACAATAACTCTTGATATAGACGTCCGAGCCATGTGGAGGCCGCCTTGTGATTCAATGGGGAAAATCCATACAAATTACAACAATAAAATTACCAAAGACCTTTTCCTTGGAATCGAAGTAGAATATATGTACTCTCATTTTCAAAATGAGGCCAATTCTTTGTAGATATTAGGGATTTTCTTGATTCTATAATCATGTGTCCACAAAGACGAGACCAAATAAGAATCTATATTCATCCATAAATTAACATATAAGCAGGGAACAGAGAAAAATTCAGGGACATACAACAATTTCCCGTCAGCAAGTAAATCAGCAATGGGTGTCTCCTCATCCAGTCTTGTGTGCAGGACTTCTCCAAGCCATATTCTGGCTTGAGTCTGTACAGTGAACAAAATGATCTTAGTCCTATGGTATGAGTAAATGACTAGTCAGTCAAATATTAGGTAATAATTCAAATACAAAGTCCAATTATCTAATTTTATCTGGTGGCAAAAATTACTAATTTCATTTGACTTTTGATGAACAATGTTTCCCTTCTGTTATGGCTTTAAACAGAGAGGAATGGTGAAACAAGATTGCTGTAGCAGACCCAATTTAGTTGGCTAAGGTTTTGCTGAAATTTTATTTAATGTTAAACGAATATATTTGGGGAAGGCCAGATTAATTGGCCAAGGCTAAAACTCATGCTGGATAATAAATTATAGTGAACACAACCTGAAGGTGCCAGAGCAGCTCTTCTGCAATTGGAATGCAGTCTTCTCTATCATCTGCATCCCCCCTCCCGCCAAAGTCATGGCACAGGTAAGATAAGCTAAGAAATGTTGGAAATTTGATCTTACATATTTAGCATTCAGTCTTTTCCGTAACAACTAACGTTGAAATGATGTTTTGCATTTTTCTCATCTAGCTCCTTCTGGGCATACGAATATAACATAGTTTCATGTTTTAGCACGTGTTTCAAGTTAGAACTACTAGTTCGAGAGTTCTAGGACTAAAACTGGAGTATTTAAGTTGTAGCCTGGTCTTTTGCATGTTTATGCAAATATTTGTCATAGCTAAGGTTTATTGTATATTTTCCTTCTGAAATTTCACAGAAATTGTAAAATAAGGCGTAAGAAGACCAGGGTGTTTTCTCTCTTATGGTCACTATTGTAAGATGTTATCTTTGTGTGGGCTTAATTAATTACTGGACTGGTTAACTAGTGGGAGTTCGCATTACTTATGACCAGTTTGGTTAGGTTCGTCAAGGGTCAGAGATAAACCAACTTGGTTGACTGTGGGGGTGAAGCAAGGTTTTGATATAGTATTATAAATGCTGGGTCTTGAGTCCCTACAGCCTAAGTTATTCATTCCTTTCATTTTTCCCATGTACTGAGAGAACAAAGGAGATATCTGAGGGGCTGTAGAAAACTCGGATCAAAGTTTCGATTGATGGTGGCAGGATTCAATCTTCTATATGTAGGTATGTCTTTATTAATTCATTCTTTACAATTTCCATTGTGTCCTAGGAACCTTGTATGGTGTATTAGGATTTGTAAGGAAATCCTGGATTTAGATTTATTCTTACAGTTGGTATCAGAGCCACCTATACAGAGTCACAGACCTAGAATCAATGGTAATTGAACGTGAGACTTGTCTTGACTGATTGAATCTTGGATTGGAGGTTTTCTCCCTAATTTGGAATGAAATCGCTTGGGAATCATTCTTCATCAAAATTTACTTACTGGAAAAAGTTGCCGAATTATAAACCAAAACGTAGATTTCAGTAAGACACTCACGCCAATATGTGGACCGCCGCCATCGGAGTCTGGACGCACCACCACACGTCAGCCAAAGCGGTGAGTGAGATCCACTCACTGACAGTATTTAAAAAAAAAAAAAGGATGAAGCGGTGACTCGGAAACCTTATCGAGTCAACTTGAACAAGATGCAAAACCTCGGTCCAAGTCAACATAGAACATTGGTCGGGTACACGTGCGGGTCAGCATGTGCGACCGGCACCCAGTGACCGACCCATTAACCAACCCAAGTGGCTAAACCGTAGGCCAACCCGACGACCCGATATTTTGAACCGGTAACCGGACCCAAAGAGCTGATATTTTGACCTCCGGTTTGTTGCATCGTATCCGTCTCGACTTGTTCTTTAACCTGGTATCCTTTTGGACCCATTTTGCTTTCTGAGAAAAATGTTTTTGACAAAATAATATCCTAAGGGAACCCGGTTCACAATTTTTCTACGTACTGTTTTGACATTCTTGTACCAGATACATAAATGAGCTAAAGTGCATGATGTTCTTGAATGTTTTTATTTGTATACTCATTTCCATATGACATTCATATTGGAAAAACCCACAAAGAGCTGCAGATTAGGGTTTGTTGATATCATAGTATGATTCGGTGGAACAAACAAAGTGGCACAGCTGATCACATCATGATGTCTTCAAATTCAAAGTTTATGAATTTATAAATGCTTTGAAGAAAAGCAATGTTCACCCAAATGTGGCATTCATAGTTTATTCAAATTAGGGTTTGTAGGTATCATGTTAAGATTAATTAGAACCCACCAAAGTGGCACACCTAATTGCATCATGATGTCTCCAAATTCATAGTTTATACGTTAATGAATATAGCAAAGAAAGACAATGTTCACCCAAAGGTGGCATTGTCAAAGTTTAGATATTTGTGAATGCAACAAAGAAAAGAAGTGTTCACTTAAAGGTGGCATTGTCAAAGCTTATATACTCATACACATTGATTGAAGAATCTTGACTTAAGGGGTTTCATTCACCTAAAGGTGATAAGATTTCCAAGAGTCATTATTCCTTGTGGCCATTGCACAGACACTGAGATGACCAATGCATACTTGTCCCAAAGAATGGATGTGTAGTTTTGGTTGGCTCTTGAAAAGGTTACTTCCTCGTAGTCATTGTACAGGTATTGAGAGGACCAATGCATGGTTATCCCAAAGGATGAATTTGTACTTTCGGTGACTCTTGAGAAGGTCACCCCTTCACAATCATTCCACAGATATTGAGAGGACCAGTGCATACTTGTCTCAAAGGATGAGTATGTAGTTTCGGTTAACTCTTGAAAAGTTATTTTGCTTGCATATATTCAAAAGTATTTAGCTCAATTTATTTTAGTGTGTATGAATCATGTATTGTTTACTGTTTACATTGAATTATGTTTAAACTCATACCATGACTAATATCACACAGGTTGTCAGTTCCAGGAAGTTTGTTAGCTTTTATTCCCACTCTTTCTAGAACAAATTATAAGAGGTGGCTAGAAGAGTTAGAAACCAGTATAGGATTGCTTGATCTAGATGTGGCCATTAGGGAAGACAAACATGCCACACTCACTATTGAGAGCACACTAGCTGAGACATCAATGATGGAAAAATGGAAAATACATAACATATTGTACCTGCTGATTATGTGGCGCTTTATCCGTGAAGCTACGCGTAGCAGTTATCAGATGAATGATATTGCAAAGGATTATCTGTAAGAAATCTAGGAAAAAATTGATATCTCTAAAAAGGGACGGAGAGGTGGTTCAATGACCAAGCTCACCAATACCAGTTTTGATGGCAATGGTAGTGTGAAGGAACACATTTTGGAGCTATCAGCTATTGCTGAGAAGCTCAAGGATATGGGACCACTATAGATAATGAGTTTTTGGCCCACTTAGTACTGACTTCTTTACCAGAATAGTATAGTTAGATCCAGGTGGCCTACAATACCCAATGGAGAAGTGGAACTTAAAATGAGCTCATCTCCATTTGCACACAAGAACATTAATGAATCTGAAACTTCTGGGAAGAAAGGTGCCGAGGAATGATGACTTGAGTGCAAGTCACAGTCAAAGCCATAGGAGTAGCTAGGACTCTTTTACTCTCAGTTGTTTACCTTGTTTTATAATACACAGATTTGTACTCTTTGAGAAGATATCTAATTTAATTTGAGTTTTTTAATGAAAGTGGTTTGTTTGATTTTATGATTCAGTTTTCATTGGCAACAGGTGTGTATTGGATGGACTTCTAAAGTTAGTTTGTGTAACCAAATTAATTATAATCGTTAGAACTAAACACCTTGTGAGGGGGGCTCCTTCTCAACTCCGAGTTTTTTCAGTTTCTTGGGGAGATTTCGAGTGAAAGAAAATATTTATCGATGTACAACCCTTCACGTTTGGCATATAAGTTTAGGACTTGTAGCTATACCTGAAGAGGTTTTTTAGTTCCAAAAGGCCATTAGTAGTAGCAACGCATCTAACTAATAGGGAGCCATTGGGGTGAGTAGTTGTCTATGGGCAACAACAAGTGTGTGAATTAATAGATTTACCAAGGGCTTGAGCAACCATAGGCTTAAACCAGTTATACAATACATAGTGTGACTACTAATATAGAGTAAAGCAAAACTAAACAAGGACTATTCTTAATGCGTTGAGATGACAGTTTAGTTCTATTATTTTCAGAGAACAACAAGAAATCCAGTTAATGCACGCATATGAGATCAAATATCTTCTGGTAAGGGAAAAAGTCAATTAAAGTCACATGATTGTGGAACACATTTGACAGATAACATGATGGCAGATCCTTGACGAAGGCTTTGTCACTAAAGTTTAATGGGAAACTTTTGTTTTATGTTATGACATTGTTTATCCATGTTTTCTTGTGTTGCCTATGGTTTTTATGAGCACAATTATTGATGACCATGGTTATGTTTACTTTAACATTTGCAATATTGTTAATTTGTTTATATATATATTTAATCGACATGTCGAAGTAACAAGACGGTACTCAGCCAAGGATACAAGGCAGTATTTAGCCAAAGTTCACAGCGGTAAGCCAAAGTTAGGTGTCAACCCATGTCAATGGCGATTTGCCATAGTATTGGTTAATATCAAAGCTTATTGCCTATGAGGTTATCAAGGCTACTGGGTCGGAGGTAACTCGATCAAAGATTTAGACTCATATGAAAATGATATATTCGTGTTTATATCTTAAGGTGAATCATGCTGTTAGGTAGACTTTTGTTTATAATGATAAAAAATTGTACGTTGTATATTGAGGTGTATTTTTTTGCTGTTGTTTGACATTGGTATGCTTAATGGCTGGATCAAAGTTTACGAAGATTTGATGTATAACGGGATTTCATGGGTATATTGATCAATGGTGGATTTGTAATTAATCTAGTTCAAGTGGGAAACTGTTATTGGGAATAGTCCCACATTGCTAATGAGATTGAAATCTTGGGGTCTTATATATAGAGAGTCCCTCTACTTACTAGATCGAACTTTTGAATTGGAAACTTGATATGGTATCAGAGCTCCAGGTTCCCTTTCATAGTAACCCTAAAACAACAAAAGAGGCAAAATGTCACCAAATGAGGGACACCAGCTGCACAAAAGAGGGTATGGTCAGAGGGATGGTCTTAACTAGTTACCTGAAAAGTGTCACATATACGCCAGATGCACAAAAGAGAGACTATGGTCAAATGGACGGTCTTAACCAGTCACCTCAAAAGTGAAACCAGTCACCTCAAAAGTACCACATATACTACCACATATACACTATCTAACGGTGGGACTACATGCGAGGGGGAGCATTGAGAACAGTCTCACGTTGCTAATGAAATTGGAATCTTGGGATCTTATATATGGAGAGTTCCTCCACTTACTAGTTCGAACTTTTGAGTTGAAAACTTGATAACTGTAAGATGTTATCTTTGTGTGGGCTTAATTAAATACTAGACTAGTTGACTAGTGGGAATTCATATTATTTGTATGACCGGTTTGATTTGATTCGTCATGGTTCAGAGATAAACCAACCTGGTTCACTGTGAAAATGAACCAAGGTTTTGAGATAGTATTATAAATACAAGGTCTTGAGTCCCTGTATTCTAAATTATTCATTCCTCTGATTATTCCAATGTACTGAGAGAACAAAAGAGATCTCTAAGGGGTTGTAAAAGACTCGGATCAAAGTTTCGACTGCTGGCAGTAGGATTCAATCTTCGATACACAAATATGCCTTTATTTATTCATTCATTACAATTTCCAGTATGTTCTAGGAATCCTATGTGGCATATATGGAAACCCTGAACTTAGATTTATTCTTACGACTATAGCATCAAAGTATTAGCTACAAAAACTTCTTTTTCTTCAATTTTAACTTTGCGCTTCCTGGATTATCAATCCAACTTCAGGAAGCACAAAGTTAAAATTGAAGAAAAAGAAATCTTACTAACCAATTAAAATTAGAGACAACTAAATAGCTATTAACAAAGTAATATTTTTATTTACTTCCTCTTATATTCCAAATAAGGATATTTTTAGTGCTTTTAATAAGAGACGCCATTTACAAACTTCAACATGTAGACAATATGGTTGACATCTTCACAACGACAGCTGTGAGGTAAAGATTGAATATGAAGGTCATCTGTTCATATCAGGTGAACTATAATGCTAGGAGCTAGTTCTGATAATACAGATTAAAGATTCCATATTCATGGAAACTCTTAGATGTCTGAGACCATGATATTGTACTCTAGTCTGCATCAAGAACAGCTCCAGTTAAGCAATTAGGACCCAAATTAAGTTCCAATCCTTATCACAACCCAAGCCTGTAGAGCCACTGAGAGTGGCTCCAAGAAAATCAGTACTTGCCAGTTCTTGCTTCTTTCATTCCAAAACTAGAAATATTAATACCAAACAAACAGCAAAAACTCCCCCCCCCCCCCAAATAAAAAAATAAAAAAAGAGACCATTAAAGAACCAGTTCATAGCCAACCAATCCAAAAACAGTAACCTCCATGGTCAAACATCAAATCCATTTAATATCATAACCAAAGAAACAAAAACTCAAGAGACCCAGATACCAAACCTGCAAGAACACATCATCTAGTTCCCGAAAACTTGACCCAGCAGAACAAGGAGAATAATCACTCAAGACCCTTAGAACATCAGCAGAATGAGGTCCTCCGACTGCCCGGTCCATCTCCATCATCGATGAGCCCTTTCCGGGCCTCTCAATTTCCCGCCAAAATAAACACGAAGAAAAAAAAAATAAAAAAATACCCAAATAAGAAAAGATTGGGTAATCTTTACTTCTCTAACTTTTTTCAATCTGTAAGTAAGAGGATCTCTGAGATTCTCAGAACCCTTTTGTGAGGAAAGTTTTAATCACTTTTTGTTAATACTTGAGGCGACGGGGACCTACCTACCTTTAGCTACCCATGCTTCTCTCACTCTCTCCCTCTGTTTTCAAAATTGTCTTTAAGTTCACGTGGAAGATTCTACTACAATATTATAAAATATTGTATATGGAAAAGAAAAGAAAAAATCCTTACCACATACCGTTGGATTGGAACGAATGATGGGACCCAGCGGATCAGATATTCTATAAATATTATCTTGGGATTCATGTGAGGATTGGAAACCTCTGTAGTGAGGCCATTCCTGTGGTGAGATGTAGTGAGAATCTTATCTATTTGGATATGTATGTATCATAATGCATTTTAAATGGATTGGAATATATTGCAATCCACTTTGAATGGATAGAATCTTCAATATCTAATGCCTTATTATAGAAAATATTTTTCCTTCATGGCAGTATATAGGTGATTTAAATTTTTATTTTATAGGTCAGGATCAAAATTCAGTGGATAAATAGAAGATATAAGGGATTGGTGGGTCCATCAAAAAAGAGAGTGGAGGCGGGATTATCTCCCTAATTTGTGGCATTATTACAGTACTCAAGTTATGCTTTTATTAAAATAGTTTTGGTCAACTCTATGTTGATTGTACTACAAAGTATTGACTAGTAGGTTTTTTATTAAATTATATGCTTAATCTTTTTTGGTAAAAATTTATAAGCCATTGGAAAATTAAAAAGAAAACAAAAATATTGAGTGAGTAATCTTCCCTTTCAAACCAATTAAGGAATGGAGCTTTTCGACAGTCACCACATAATCCTCCTAAATCAGGTGTGCCCTTCCTCAAATCACCTGAAAGTATTGACGAAGAGGGAACAATTGGGTCAATAGGTACTATAATATGGTTTCCTTTGTATCACCTGTACTTTAAAGTATAGTTTTCGTAATCGATATCAGATAGATCAGATTGATTGATCCGTTTTGGTTTGGACATGGTCAATTTCGATTCTTGATGGATTTTGAAGATTTGCTTGATATTATCAAGGATCGTGGAGTCTCATATTTGTTATTATTTTTTTAATATTTCATTCTATATGTTAATCATTCAACAAATAGGATTGTCACGTGATGATCATCCAATGGTTATTAGAAATATAAAAAATAATTTCCAACAACAAATCGAATTAATACCAATCGATACCATGAAGTAGATCGGTTTTGAAAACCATGTCTAAAATCTGGATTTAGTTCTGATTGTCAAAAGTCCCCCAGAATTGACTAGAACCTTGCCATGTTTAGATGTCAAGAAAAAAAAAAATTTTGATTTGAAGAGGAAACATAAACACATAAATGATAATTGTTTCTTTATTATTTTTATCTTTTATGTGATTTTTTATTTTAAACGTCAGTCTAAAAAATTTTAATTTTTCAATCAAGAATTTGACTAAAAATCTGACGTCTCTTTCTTAGACAAAAACTGGGGACTTTACCACTAGGCCAAGTGTGACATCATGATTCGAAGACAATATTTTGATGCCACGAGCTGCTTCTTCCTAGCAAGAATTGAGATTCTTAATTCGTGGCTCACACTCAGCCATTTATTAATAATTTGTCTATGGCTGGGAGCAGAAACTTGTTTGCCCTACAAGCAAAATACAGAGGGTAAGGGTTGGCATCCATTACGAGCATAGTTTTTTCTTGAAAAAATTGCGGGTATATTTTTTGTAGTTTGCCAGTAACCATGTATACCTCAAACGTTTCAAATAATTAAAATAATTATAAAAATAATTAATCTTTTTATAATGTCTATTTTTTAATAATAGATCTAACTACAAATGGTATTAGTGTACCTCCTTATATAAGTATTATTAGGTTGTACCAAACGGTCATTATTTATTACCTCAAAAAAATACTAAGATTACATTATATAATACAAACCAAAGAGAGCCTTAGTCATTTTCCATTAACTGATTATGCAAAGATAAGGTTTAACCATTAATACCCAAAATGCCAAGATTTTATAGTGAACGAACTATTTTACCCTCATTACTAACTAACTACTATTGTCATTTTGTTCGCGATCTGCAAATTGAAGAAGAAACCTATCATTTCTTTTGGTTGTCTTCTACGGCAGTATGCCGTTTGTTGGTGGTCACCTACTGCCAGCAATAGGTGATGGCCTATCGGTGGGAGGTTTGTTTAGAGCTACAAGTCGGGGATGATTTGCTTTTGCAAGTTTCTCAGTAGGGTGGTTTTGTCTGAGGAGAAGAACTTAGCAAGGTCAGATCGTGAAAAGCCCAGAGATTGAAAAAACTCGAGCATGGGTTTAAGGGTTTTGATAGGATCAGATAAAAGCAATAGTGGGTACATTGTTATCAGATTAGCAATGTAGGTGCTATTAAGCCCATGTGTCTATAAGATCTCAATGATAGAGTCTGGTCTCTCTGTGGTCTCGATGCAGATCTTCTGTGCTATTGAAGTAGTGGTTTTGAACAGCAACCCACATGAGCTCGTGAATTTTGTTCATTTATGGAGCCCAAGGTTCTTGAGGTTGACTCTATGGATGATATTGTACGAAGAAAAAGAGTATGACTATTCCAAGAATCTTTAGCTTTTGTTATAAACAGTGTTTTGTAGAAAACACACACACCATTGATCCACAAGGATAGTCTTGTGAGAACCTTAGAAGCTTACTAGCATCCAGAAGTAGAACAGATTGCAGTGGTTTTTGTGAGACTTTTTCCGTTAATAGGATTTTATCCCAAACCCTAATCCTTTCATACAGAGATCTAGAACACAATGGGGATACAAAGTAAACTATAATTGTAAAGACATACTTGTGCGTAGGAAATTGATTTCTGTTGTTAACCTTGAATCTTTGATCACAAATTTTCACAGTCCGTAGAAGTTCTACTTGCTTCTCAAAGCTCATGGGTACAACGAGAGGAAAAACAACTAGGGTTGTAGGGACTCATGACTTTGTATATATAATACTATCACAAACCCTAATCAGTCCCACATTGAATTAGGGTTTGCCTATCTCTTTATGTTGTAATGAACCAGACCGAACCGGTTAGCCTAGTGACATAGACTCCACTACTCAATGGGTCCGGTCATTAATTGTTAAAAATAGTGCTATAATAGAGCAACATCTACATATTGTATGGACTAGAATAATATGAAACAGAATAATTATGTAGTAACTAATAGTCACACATATATCAACAATATATATATATATATATATATATATATATATATATATATATATATATATATATATATATATATATATATATATATATAGTTAAATCTGAAACATACATAAAATGAACATAACCATGCGTATCTTATAAGTAGTAACTCGAAGTTTTAAAGGAGGGTTGAGTCGTGTTGATACACTCTCCTTAAGATAGTATTTGCCCTCTATTGGTGCAGTAGGTCTCCTGCAAATCTGTCTCCAAGATAAAATAACCCCTATGTAGGATACCCACCCAGCGTGTACACACTGACGGGTATATGCAAACCCGACGGCTAAGATCAACTTCTTTGGAAGAACAACGAATTTTGACTCTTCGATTAAATAGAATATGAAGAGAGAGAGTTGGAGAGGCAGAGAGAGAGAGAGAGAGAGAGAGAGAGAGAGAGAGAGAAATCGTATTGATTTCGAATGAAAATGAAGCATGGAATCGGGCTCTATTTATAGGGCCCAAGTACCTCTTGGATGTGTCCACTGGATGGGGTGTGACCTTCCAGATGGACCATCCAGATTGATCCAGATCTCAGATCCTGAGATCAATGGTCCAGATGGCACCCTTTTATGTATAGAGATATATCTCTACACATAAACCCTTTCCAAAAGGGTATCCAGGTAGGGGTGTGTCCGAATCTGACAAAAACCCATACCCATAGCCCATGCCCACGCCACGTCACGGTCACGGTCACGGTCGCAGTCTCAGTCACTGTCCGATTAGGCTCGCGCGCGCGTGTGTGAGACAACAAAGCGTTGCTTTCATTTTGGGGCTCAAAAGATAGACAACACTCCCTACAAATAAAGACCTCTCCTCCACAATCCTTAAGCAATGTGGGACTAAAAAGTCCTACAATGGAAAGACCAACTCAAAATCAAAAAAAATGAAATTCCCACCCAAAACGAAAACCAAATTTTTGGAGCTAAAACAAAAAGGCAAATTTTTGAATTTGAATCTTTTTAAACTTTTATTTGGAAAAACCTTTTTTTGACTTTTGACTTTTTTCCAACATTAATCAAGCCCACAAATATTTTTCAACATTCTCGCACTTGGGCTAAATTAATTACAAAACCACCATTGAATATTGTGGCCATAGAATACATTTACACACAAATCGTCATCTACTTTGATCCAGCTATCAAACCTGCCAATGTCTAACAACTGTAGAAGATACACCTCAATGTACAACATACAACTTTGTCTCAGTTACATACAATGGCCTATTTAATATGAGTCATAATCTTTGATCGAATTATCTTCGATCGAATTACCTCAAAAACCTTATACTTGATATTATCCACCTTATGGGTAAACCGCCTCCATCTTGGACTAATACCATCCTTTGACTTATTGTCATTGTTTATTTGGTTGAATACTGTCATTTACCTCAGATTGAATACTACCTCTTATCTTGGTTGAATAATGCTTTATATATTTAGCTGAATACTGCCTTGTTCGTCTTTAACTAAGTACTGTCTGGTTTGTCTTTGACTAAATACAATCAAATTTTTCTTTAACTAAATACAGTCAGGTTGTCTTTGACTAAATATAGTCTGGTTTGTCTTTGGCTAAATATTGTCTGGTTTGTATTTGGTTAAATACTGCTTTGTTAGACTTTGGCTAAATATTGCCTTGTTTAGCTTAATTTGACATGTCAAATAATTAATCAAGAATCAAACCAGCAAACAAATAAATGCTAAATACAACCATGGTCACCAACAATCATGCTCATTAAACCACATGCAAAAAACAAGTATAGATAAACAACATCAGCTATAACAAAAAATCTCCCATTGACTAAGCATAATAAAAAACTCCCATTGTCCCAAGCCTTCATCAAAGGATCTACCATTCTAACCCATCCAAAAACACTCACTGCAAAGGCTATGAACTCATCCATCATAAATCTTCTCGTTCGTTAATCCTTTGCTACTTGTGTGGCTTATTTAATTATTCACACTCTACCATATGGGTCACATTATGTCTTGAATAACTAGTATGAACCTATAGTTACTCAAGCCCTTAGAAAATCTATCAGTTCTCACACTTTGTTATCCATAGACAACAACTCACCTTTTACCACTAACAGCCACTTTGGACTAATAAGGCCCCCTTAGGTACAACTACAGATCCTAAACATCTATGCCAAGGTTATGGGGTAGGTAATCAACACAAGGCGTCTAGAATCAAATGAAACTTTGCAATATAACTCACATTAGCATGGAAATTACCTCAGGGGCATAAAAGCACGAAAACAAAACATACTTGAAAGTAAAAGAAACTTAACTACTCATATTCCTTTAATCCTTTGATTGTGACTTGCACTCAAGTCACCAATCCTGACACCCATTTACTCGATCACAGAACCTTTTCTTTTTTTTCCTAACTAAGCCTATCTGACTTAACGATCCTTGGTCAATACACCTTTGAACCACATTACTAGCTCTATTTCTCTCCCTTGGGTAATGTAAGTTGTGTAGATCCACCTAGGTCTGAATAAACTTTTCTGTTTATTATGGATGCCTAATGTATCTTCTATTTTGGTTCCCAAGTCCTTGAGCTTTACAGGAATAATTGATAGCTCCAGAATATTTCCCTACACTACCATCACCATCAGAATTAGTACCAGTGAACTAGGCCAGTATATTATCTCTCCACCTCTTTTTAGAAAAATCATATTTTTCTCTTAGATTTCTCTCAGACAATCCTATGTAATATTCATCATCTGAATACTGCAACATAGTCAGAATAATAGAATACCTCACAACTAGAGTACACTATCGTAAAAGATACATCTAGGTCAAGCAATCCTAGACTAGTTTCTACCTTTTCATATCATCTCTTATAATTTGTCCCTGAATATAAAAATTAACAAACGCCTTGGGACTGCCATCTTGAGATATATATGTTACCACATAAGTTTAAACACAATATCATGTAAAAGATAAATAATAGAAACTCATACATACAATTTTCCTGCACTAGCAATGTCAAAACACACATGCAAGCAAATTTTTTTTTCCCAAAGTTAACTAACTATACATCATCCTTTGGGACAAACATGAAGTGGTCTTCCTCAGTGTTTGTGCAATGACTACGAAGAAATAATGATACTTGAAAATTCCATCACCTTTGGGTTAATGAGATCCCTAAAGCCAAAATCATTTTACTTATATGCAACTTATCAGCACCACCTTTGGGTAGACACTTACGGTCTAGCTGCTCTTACAAGTGTATGGATTCTTAATGTATGTAGCATTCCCTCCCCAGAGAAGGAAAACAAATCACTAGTCAAACTAAAATACAATTAAAAGCATGAATAAACTTGTATAATTTTTTTTTATCATATATCATCTCAGCTTATAATACCTGCTATTTCATCATCAACTCTGATCCATATTCATTTCTATAATACCTATAGCGGAAGTCTTAAACTTTACATACTAGTAAGCTAGTGGCAATATTATATCTTACTTAAATAAACTTAATTACTCAAATTACATCAAAGGTGTGGCTTAATACAAAAGTTGTTGCCCACATAGCCAAAACATCAACTACTTAGAGTTACATCTTAAACATTACTGACCAAAATATTTTTAATAGCCAAGAGAGTTGAAGTTCCTCCTGGACTTTTATGTGTTGTTTATCTTTTTTTTTCTTTTTTTTTTTTTTTTCTCCTTTTTTTTTTTTCTCATATAAACTCTAAAATATAAATTTTTATTTAAACCTATTATATAAAAATTATTTTTGAAACGCGCCCCCGCGCGGCCCTTTTTTTTTTGTTTCGCCCTTTTCTTTTTTTTTTTAACACCCCCAAAAAAAAAAATTTCATTAAAAATGTTTTGGGGTGGGCCTTCCCAAAAAAAAAAAAAAAACTCCGGCCCCCGCCCCTTCTTTCTCCCCGGGTCGTAGCCAGGTTAAGTCAGGCCCTCCCTGTCCGGCCCCCCCGCCCCCCCTCAATTCTTCCGGCCAATTTTATATTTAAAATATATTACCTATTTTATTATTTTATCCATAAAATTAGCATCTTCCTTTATATGTATGTAATTCAATAATTGTAACAATTAACATACTTTTCAACTATAGACATAAAACTTTTGAAATCAACTTTAATAGTGAATGTAGCACAAAGCTCAATGAATAGCTAACAATGGGCGGTCCTTGGTTTCGGGGGGGGAGGGGGGAAAAAGAAAAAACAAACAAAAAAAAAAAAAAACCCATAGGGGGGGGGCGGGGGGGGGGAGGAATGAATACCGGGGCCTCCCGGCGCGGGGCGGGGGCGGGGCCAATTTTAAACCCTTAAATATATGTAATAAACATCATAACAAACATGTAATAAAACAATGAAACTGTTTTTGTTCTGTAATCTGTATATATATATATATATATATATATGTTATTTACTTGTTAGTATTTCACATTCTCGTTTCTTGTCTTGTTAACATAACATGATCATGTTTCCATTCATGTATACTTCCTTGTTTTACTATAGATCTATGAACTGATTGCGTATTTATATGCTTGTAGTTTACTTTTGTTCACTGTTCTTACTTGACTTGACTACAAGCTACTGACTTAGGCTCAATGGATGTATTCACTTCTTACCTCACTGTACACTTAGCTATTTCCTAATATGACTGGACTTGAGTATTGTTTTTCATGTAGTTTACTATTTCCTTTCATGACTTGTCTACCTATTAACATATCTGGACTCAATGTATGCTTTCATTTCTTGTCAATTGTATATCATGCTCTGACTCATTGGATGCTTCTATTTTTCGTCATTGGCTTGACTCAACGGTTGCTTCCGTTTATTGTCACTTGTTTGACTCAATGGTTGCTTCCGTTTATTGTCACCTGTTTGACTCAATGGCTGCTTTTGTTTATTGTCACTTGTTTGGCTCACTAGATGCTTTCATATCTTGCCACTTGTTTGATAAACTTGATGCTTCTGTATCTTGTCACTTATTTGATTCACTGGATGCTTCCGTATCTTGCCACTTGTTTGACTCATCGGATGCTTCCGTATCTTGTAACTTGTTTGGTTCATCGAATGCTTCCGTATCTTACCACTTGTTTAACTCACCAGATGTTTTTATTTTTTGTCACTTTACCATAATATATTTACATTCCTAGACTAGTTTCCCAGGACTTACCTTCTACTTAACGTATACTTAAGGCTTGCTGTCCATGTTTGTTCTTTCATGTTCATTAAGGTACTACATTTACTATTTCACATTTTTTTTGACATTGTTGTGTCCAATGTTTCTCATGTACTAGTTCAACACTTCCTATGCGTTGCTGTCCATAACAGTTAGAACATGTTAAAAGGGAACTTAGTATTCTGATTTTTCCCTTTCTATATCGTTTTCATACTTTTCACATATTTCCACTTGTTGGTTAATGTCCGCAAGTGGTTGCTGTACTTTACTTGTTCTCTAGGATAGCCTTGTTAATGAACTTATTTTCATTCCATTTTTGTTTATCTATTACATTCTTTGTTGATGGAAAGTTACCTCATGTTTATAATAACTTGGTTAAGGTGTTCTCGTCATAAACTTAACATATAACAAGCAAACATTTACTAATATGTTTTGTTGTCCACAAGTTTCTAACAATGGCCTTAACAAGTTCTATACGCATTATAACTTCATCAAGCTTTTCTCAACACTATGTTGCATGGATAATTATCGTAAGAGCTATTGAAAAGCACATTCTCCATTCTTGGCAATGCATACACATTAGTTTAGATCACCACACCTACCATATCTATAATCATTTGATGCTCAAAGTGTTATAAAAAACACATTCATATAGTACCTATAAACATATGTCATCATGGCATTTGTTTTCCATACAAAGAAACACCTATATTAAACTCAATAGACACACCATTACATCTTTCATATATATACAGTAATAATCTACTACAAGAGGCTAACTACTCACCTTGTTATTCCAAAAATCCATTTTCAAAGCCCCTTTGTTAAGCAAAACTGAAAACAGCAAATGTAAATACATCTATAGAATCATAATTTTCATTCATGGTTCACGTGAGAAAACCCCAAAACTATCATTAAAACCATGGGTAAGTTCTATTTCCTTACCTGAAGCCTTTTCCTAAAAGTGAACCTCTTTTCGGGCTGAAATTCACTTGTTTTTCCCACTTCTATCTATTCTGTCCAAGCAACAATACCTAATCATTTAGGGTTTGGATGAGTTGTAAAATTCTCATTTAATCTTTTACAGTTGCAATATTATTAGCCCCTTAATCTTCTTGATTTGGTTTCATGCCCATTTAAGTCCCTAAAGTAGGAACCCCCAACAGTTAAACACCATAACATGATGTAAACAGCATTTCTAAAAAATAGATTTTTATTTTTTATTAAATTCATTTGGGTATCCAAAACTCAATGCAAAATTCCCAAATTTTGACCACATATGCTCTACAAGTCAATAAAGATACTTGAGAAAAAACCACATCAAAATCAACCAAAAATAGGCCAAAATGGGTTAGTCCATTAAAACCAATGATGAACAGATTTTTTTCCCCATACATTTGTATTAACTTTAACATAAATTTTAGGCAGGATAGAGTTTCAAATTTGAGTACCCATTCTATCATAAGACGTGTTCCTATCAAAGACCTTTTTAAAGTATCAAGAATCTCTCAATTCAGAGTTGTATGGAGAACGTTATGCCCCTCGGGCTGAACAGGAGACATACTGTCAGTCCATGATGAGATTAACCAACTTAGGATTGACTCAACTAGGGGATCATCCTCAACCTCCAGACATTCATTTTTAATACCTGCAACTCTTTAATAAACTTATGTTCAACCTTCCTAACATGTCCATAGTAGTCCCTGGGGATTCTTCCTCGGGAAAAACCCATTGAAAATCACCTAAAAGAGTGTTAGCTGCTGATCAGGCATTTTGTCAAACACCTTGCAGGCAGCAAAACTACCCACCCCTCTCTATGGTTTCGGTGTGGCCATGATTCCCAGCCCTTTGGGCTGTGTTTTAACATCTCAAAAACATCTGCAAGGCTTGTAGAACAAGACTAAAGTACCTCTAATAATTTCCCAAGCAAATATTAAATCTCACTATTACCATTAATCCAACCATGGCACAATCTTAACAATATTCATAAATAAAATTTCTGCAACATGTTTTTTTTTTCTTTTCTTGAACTTCCCAGTGAACAACAGTACATAAATTGTTCAATAATCATATTTTTCCTCAATGCAACATGATCTAGAAAGTTTATAATAGCTATTCTTCAAATTAACTCCATGCATTAGCCATCTAAGCCAAATGCATGCAAGAAGAACATGATGAATAGGTTTACTGTTCATCATCTTCTTCCCCAAGGAATCACTATCAAATCTAATCTCACTTATCCAAATATTATAATCAGCATATAATCCCAATCATTCCCTCATCCAAGGTGCTGAAACTTACCTCAAAAGCTGATTCAATGCTTGTCTAACTTTTCCTCAAGCTACAATCACCCATTCTTCTACAATAGAAACCCAATTTCTGCAACTCACTTGCTCCTTCTTCTCCTTACCTTAATTTTGTTGGAAGCCCCTTTCTCTACAGCACCATAACCTTCATGATATCCCTTGCTAACACCCAACCATTCCCTTAGGGCCTGTTCATAAAACTTCTGTTTCTGGATTCTATGGATTCTGGCTCCCAGGGAGCTATTTTGGAGTAGAAGCGCGTTTGATAAGTCCGGTTGGATTCCAACTCCCCTAGAGTGAACCGGATTCAGAATGACTCTAGAATCCAAATTTTTGGAGTCATAAATACTTGCTCCAAGCTGTTGGATCAACTTTTTGGGAGAAAGAAAAGAGTTGATTCTCACATGACTCTCACTTGACCACCACCACCACCACCACCACCACCGTCTCCACTACCCACCACGGCCATCACAACCACCACCACCGCCACCACCCGCCACCACCACCGTCGCCGCCACCACCCACCACCCACTTCCACCATCGCCACCACCACCACCACCACTACTGCCACCACCACCACCATCGCCACCACCACCACCACTACCGCCACCACCACCATCACTGCCACCATCCCCACCACCCACCACCACTGCCGCCGCCACCTCTACCACCACCACGACCACCGCCACCACCACCACCACCACAACCACCGCCACTACCACCCACCACCCACCACCACCACCATCACCGCCCACCATCGCCACCACCCACCACCACCACCCACTACTACCATAACTGTTTTTCTAGACTTCGATGGGGGATAAGTGTATTATCAAACATGTTTCTAATTCAAAGATGTTCTGGAATCCATTTCAGAATTGCGTTATCAAACAAGTTTCTACTCCAAAATAATCTTGGAGTAGCCTGGAGTAGAATCCAAATTTGAACCAGAATCCAAAATCCAGAAACAGAAGTTTTATCAAACGGGCCCTAAGAGAGCACCTCCCAACTCACTCACGCTTCCAGCATAAACAAAAGGCTGGAAATGTAAGTCTTGGTGTTTATATAATTTCACATTTTAACTTAATTTCTCTCCAATTGTTAGTTTTCATAAAACCCAATTTTACCCCTACTTGTATCTCATTGTATGAATAAACTGTCCACTGATTCGGGTACCCACCAAAAGTACATGGATTGTTGTACCCTTTAAAATTCCATTTGATGATCATGCACACTCTTACTCTCATACCATTTTTGGTACCCTAAAAATTCTAAAATACTAAAATTCCCTCCTAAACCATCATTTTGACATTAGTCCATATCAATAACTAGAATCTCAATCTTATACATTATACATTATACATTCACATTATCATACCTATCTTGCATATTTATACATATATATTTATATATACATAGATATAATCATGGTATGAGCAAAACATAGTCTCTTATTACAATGACATAAAGTTAAAAATTTAATTTTCTATAAAGAATTTAATAATTCTTATTTAAGCAAAATAATTTATTTAATACCTGTCACACCCCAATTCCACACTGTACAGAATGGTGTGATGAACCGCTAAATAACCAACGGTTCAATCAGGATCTCTAATAGACCATCCCCGCGTTATCCAAACTTTACACACACCCACAATCATAATCAGAGTAATACACAATAGCGGAAATCTCATAAATAAATGAACTGAGAACTAAGATGATACCATTAATTAAATAGTAAATTATTCTGTATTTAACTGAGACATAAATATTTAAGTACCAAATACATGTCTTATAAGTCCAATAAAGAAACCTATAAAAATATCTAATCGAATACACACGAGTTGCACTCGCAAGAGGAGTCGTGTGTATCGTCTTCAGCTCCAGCGTCCATGGCTGCTACATTCCCGTATGTAGACGCGTTCATATAATCTTCGACTGTATAACCTGCATCATCAACTAAAATATTCGACGTCGAGGGGTGAGCACACAACACGGCTCAGTGAGTAGCCAAAACAATGCAACAATACATATGCATGCAAAAAGTCAATTTATATCTTTGGTCTGGTTTATAGTTTGCAATGTGCAATAGAAAGGTTGGGTGGTCAAAGGTTAACGTTTATTGACACCGCCTCTATACACAGGGTGTGGAAGCCTGCCCGAAGGTTAACGTTTATCGTCGTCCCCATCCACCCTACCAAAACATTATACAACAAAGGTTAACGTTTATTGCTATATAATGTTATACCAACATGTAAACCCCTGTTAGCGAGGGCTTGCAACCCCGGGCTCATGCTAACCAATCTTAATGCCAAACAGTGTATCCAAGGCCTCACCCCACAATCCCTCGGAACATCCATAGAGATAGAGCTAAGGCCCCCGGTAGGTCGAGAGCTATAAGGACCGAGACCACCTCCCCGATACTCTACGACATAATAGTTCCGCTAAGGTAATGGCGATGACGATGTCAATGCACAAGACTTGAGTTAGAGATAGAGCTAAAGTGCTGAGACCCGCCAAAGGTTAACGTTTATTGACGTTCTCATCACACCTCCCCCGATACTCGCCGCATCAAGCACATCAACCACACACATACAAGCACATGCCTATTCCTATCATCATCATCATCATCATGTTATAAACAATAAAGTAAATATGCATGAACAAGTAATAAAAATATTGGATGGCATGCTGTATGCACATTACAACATATTCGCATAGAATCAAACATGGCATAGGACTCAAGAAATAGAAAACAGTTTATTATTAACCAATTTAGTTTGGGGTTAAGGTTTCTCACCTTAGCTTGCTAAAAGATACTTTTTCAAGCTTTAAAATCACCTTTATAACGTTATTATATTGCTAGCAAACCTAACAAAGTCGATAGAATTTAATTAGAATTAATTCGGAATTTAAAACCATTCTCACACCGAGGGTCGATGCTAGGGTCGATGGGTCTATTGACCCTCCCTCCATTCTCGAACTTCCCGAATGCCGAGGGTCGATGGTCGAGAACACCTAGGGGTCGGATGGTCTATCGACTCTGGTGCGACCCTTGGTGCACTCTGGTTCAATTTCCACTTTTAAATCCATTCTTCGTGTTTTGGTCCTATGGCTTACTTCCTACATTCATTCAACAGTCATTCCATGGTCTAGAACCATGTATAATCCATCTAAACAGTTTTCGTGCATCCTTCTATAGTTTTCCATGAAAACCTAACCATGGATGGATGGTTTGGGTTTCTCCGAAATCCTACATTCAACCATATCTAACCTAAGGTCTGTAGAAACTCATGGAATTAGTATCCATACCTGAGAAGATTACTTTTCACTGGAATTTCTTCTCCTTTTGCTAAGTCTTCCTCCTTGTCTCCTTTCTTCCTCTTTTCCTTCTTCTCTCTTTCTCTCAATTCAATTAGGGTTGTGAAAGGAGTGAAAGTGGCTTAGGGACGTCCTTTAAATAGAGTAGGAATGTCCTATAATAGTCCCATTGAGATTTGGAAAGAATCCCAATCGAAAATTAGGAATTTTCCTAATTTTAGTTTCGGCAATAACCGAGGGGTCGATGGGAGGTCGATGATCCCGTCGACCCTAGGGTCTTAAGCTGTCCGACCCTCCCTTCAAATCCGAGGGTCCGACTTTCGTTTTGGGAGGTCCGACCCTACTTGGCTGGGTATGCAACCCTTCCCTTATTTTAAGTGTTTTTGGGTCGATTTAATACCTGAGATCTCGATCTCCATCACGCCCTTGGTCCACTTGACTCGACCATGATGGGTAAACCTGGTTCAAGGTGGTAAAACCGGGTTAGTTTGACACGGGTCTTACAACTCCCCCCAACTTATAAAAATTTCGTCCCTCGAAATTGTACGCACCTTTCTGAATCAAACAAGTGAGGGTATTGCTTTCGCATAGCATTCTCTTCTTCCCATGTAATTTCTTCCATGTCTCTACTTTTTCATGTGACCTTAAAATAGTAGATATCTCGCGTAGACGTTGGACCTTCGACCGGTGATTTCGTTGGTGTTACTTGAATGTCAAATCATCAATCAATTCGGCAAATCTTGTCAAAACATGCGTTGGGTCTTTAACATACTTCTTCAATAGAGAAATGTGAAATACGTCGGCACACTTGACATTGATGGTGGTAATGCCAACGATAAGCTACTTTTCCACGCTTAGCCAGAATTTCATATGGCCCGACATATCTTGGACTTAATTTTCCTTTCTGTCCGAATCTCTTCAATCCTCTCATAGGCGATACTTTCAAGAATACTTTATCACCTACGGCGAACTCCAGATCTCTTCGTCGAGTATCTGCATATTGCTTCTGACGGTTCTGAGTTGTTTTCACTTTCTCCTTGATGATGTCGACCACTCGACAAGTCTCTTCAACAAATTCCGGTCCAACAATACTATATTCTCCAACTTCATTCCAAAACAAGGGAGTTCGACACTTCCTGGCATACAGTGCTTCATAGGTGACATCTGTATAGTAGCCCCGATAGCGTTATTGTAAGCGTAACTCGATCAATGGTAACTTTTCGTCCCATGATCCTTTGAAATCAATCACACATGCTCGTAGCATATCTTCTAGAATCTGGATTGTGCGCTCGACGTCCGTCCGTCTGTGGGTGGAATGCAGTGCTGAACTTCAATGTTGTACCCATAGCCTTTTGCAGTCTTTCCAAAAATTTAGAAGTAAATCGTGGATCTTTATCCGACACAATGCTTTCTGGTACACCGTGTAAACGAACAATGTTATCCACATACAACTTTGCTAACCTTTCCAGTGTATACTGGGGTCGTATCGGTATGAAACAAGCTGTCTTTGTTAGACGGTCTACAATCACCCAAACGGCGTCAACTACTCGAGGAGTCAATGGTAGTCCTGTGACGAAGTCCATAGTGATGCAGTCCCATTTCCATGCTGGTTCCGGTAATGGTCGTAACGATCCCGCGGGTCTTTGTCGTTACTGCCTTTACCTTCGACAATTTAAGCATTGAGATACGAACTTAGCTACATCCGCTTTCATTCCCCTCCACCAATACGTTCTTTAGATCATGATACATTTTTGTACTTCGGGATGTATCGAGTAGATGGTGGTATGGGCTTCCTTCATGAGTCGGTGTCTAATGTCCATATTTTCCGCTTCAGGTACACATATTCTTCCTTTGTATTTCACTACCTTCCGTCATCCAAGGTGAACTCGGGGTTAGTCCTACCTTTCTCAATATCTTCGCATCGTTCTCGGATAAGGATCCGCTTTGATAGGTCTTCACTTCATCCACTATATCCGGTATAATCTTCAATGCCGCGAACATATTCGAAAACCGATGAATAAACCCTTGGTTGGCTGATCCATCCGTTGTATCTATCACATATTGTTCGTTGCCGTGATTGAACACCATTCCGTTGGTATACATTCTTTGCGGTTGTGCTAGCTTCTCCTTGAGATTTTATCATTGCTTTCCGCTCAATGCATCCGCTACTATGTTCGCTTTCCCGGATGATACTGGATATCACAATCATAGTCTTTCAATAGTTCCAGCCATCTTCTTTTGTCTCATATTCAACTCCTTCCGATTAAATAGATAAGTAAGACTTTTATGGTCCGACTTTAATCCGAATTTTCTCTCCGTATAGGTAGTGTCTCCATATCTTGGACAGCATGTACTCTGCTGCTAACTCCAAATCATGGGTGGGGTAATTTTTCTCATGTACCTTCAACCGTCTCGAGGCATACGCAACTACTTGCTCTCCTTGCATAAGCACAATCCTAGTCCCAATCCCGATGCATCAGTGTATAAGGTAAATGTTTGTCCTGGAACGGGAATAGTCAAAATCGGAGCGGATATCAATCTGGTCTTTAGTGTTTGAAAACTCTTTTCACACTTACCCGTCCATACAAATTTTTCTCCTTTCTTGGTTAAACTGGTGAGAGGTACGAAAATCCAAGAATAGTCTTCTACGAATCTTCGATAATATCCAGCTAGACCCAGAAAACTTCTAATTTCTGAAACACTCTTTGGTGCTTCCCACTTTACGATAGCCTCGATCTTACTGGGGTCTACTTTGATTCCTTCTACGGATACTACATGGCCTAGAAAGGCGACTTCACTTAGCCAAAACTCACACTTGAAAATTTGGCGTATAACTTCTCTTTCCTTAAACGTGTAGGACTGCTTTAGGTTCTTAACATGAGTTTCCTTGTCTTTGGAGTACACCAATATGTCATCAATAAATACTATAACCGACGTGTCCAACATATCGTGGAAAACCCGGTTCATAAGTTCCATGAATGTTGCCGGTGCATTAGTTAATCCGAAGGACATCACTAAGAACTCATAATGTCCGTATCTTGTCCCGGAAAGCTGTCTTGGAATGTCACCTTCTTTTAATCTTCGATTGATGATAGCTGATCGAAGATCGATCTTTGAGAATACCTTCGCTCCTTGTAACCGATCGAACAAGTCATCGATCCCCGGGTAGTGGATATCGATTCTTGATTGTCAGCTTATTCAACTCTCGATAGTCGATACATAATCGAACACGCCATCCTTCTTCTTTACGAACAACACCGGTGCTCCCCCATGGAGATATCTTGGGCCTAATATAACCCTTATCCAGCGTTCTTGTAATTGCACTTTTAATTCCTTCGGGTTCGGTAGGAGCCATTCTATAAGGTGCTTTTGATACCGGTGCGGCTCTAGGTATTAGGTCTATTACAAACTCGTGGCACGGTCGGGTGGTAATCCGGGTAGTTCCTCGGAAATACATCGGGAAAATATCGCACGACATCAATATCTTCCATTCGTGGCACGTCCTTGGTTAGGTCGACCACGATACTAGATATCCGACCGCTCCCTTTTCAAGGCACTTTTAGCCTTCAATGCGAGAGTATGAGCTTGCGTCTTCCGGGAAGTTTGGTTCCCGAGAAACCGAATTCGCTCTTTCTTTGTCTTTGAACGTTAGCTTCTTCTCGGCGCATAACGATTTGCGAGTGCCGAGCTAACCGGTCCATTCCTAAGATGACATCGAAGTCCGCCATCTCAAGTTGTATTAAGGTTGCATCTAAGGTTTTCTCGATGAGAACTGGACATGGTCCATAACCTTTCTCTAATTCCACTTCTAATCACATCGATGACCGTACAAGTAACTTGTAGTCTAATGTTTTGATGGGTAAATTGGTCTTCTTTCCAAACGACACGGATATAAATGAATGCGTAGCTCCCCGAATCAAAGAGTACTCGGTGGTACGCCATTGATAGGTACAATACCGTGATCCGTTTTACTTAGTCTACATGCTCAATTAATGAAATTATAATCTTAAAAGTTTAGGTCATACACGTGACCACATCGGGCGATGCGGTGCATCCTCCGATGTAACGGCATATACCCATCCTTGATGTAACGCTTCTTGGGTTTTGGGCACTCTCTTGCCATATGCCCTGGTTGGTTGCGGTTATAACACTTCGGGGCTTCAGAATTTGGCTTTGGGCCGTGGTTGAGCCGCGGAAGTAGTCTTTGGTGCAGTAGGCAAAATTCCGAGGACGAAAAGGTTTATCGTCCAATTGTTGCCTCCGTTGTAGGAGTTTCCCGGCTGGTCTCTTGATGCCTCCGTTCGGGAGAAATAACTCTCCTTCGGCTCAATTCGATCACTCGAGCAATCTGGACAGCTTCGTTGTAGATTTTCTTCTCTAAGCCCGAATATTTTCTCTTATGCTACCTCTTTAGTCCCGCGACAAACCTACGGGTTTTTGTATCTTCTTCTTGCATGCTAGCGGGTGCGAAGAAAATAGTTCTTTGTAACGCTGTTGATATGAGTCTACGGACATGCCCCCTGGTACGGACTCAAGAACTCTTTCTCCATTGAATCTCTGAAGCTCCTTGGGAAATACTTCCGAAGAATGCTTCTTTATATATAGCCCATGTCGGTAGGGCGTGCTTGGTCAGTAATACGTCTTTGTAGATTTCCACCAATGGTGTGCGTCGCCTTTGAGCATGAAGGTGGCGCATAGTACTTTCTCTTCCTCAGTAATAGTCATCATAAGGAAGTTCCTTTCCATTTAGCAATCTCAAAATAGATTCTCCATTACTTCATCTGAGGTTCATTGGCTATAGCATTTAGTCTGAATCCAATCATCTTTCTTCCAATAATTCCATTATCACTACACATCTTTATCAACCATGATCAGGGAGTGTATAATTTAGAATGTTTGTCCGATAATTCATTTCCTTCTTTCAATTATCATAATGACAACCACTTGCTTTATCTAGCGAATCTAGGTTTTAAGGATCGGGAGTAAATCGCCGTAATCCAACCGGCATCAAAAGATCATTAGGTTGCTCGGTGGTCTAAATACATGGAAATAGAGGTTCTACAGCTCTTAACCTCATGGTTACCGGTTCTATCGAGTATATAATTCCATTGATCAAGGCACTATAAGAATAAATCTGGAGAAGATTTCATACATCAGTATATCAAGTATAAATCTGGAGAAAATTTTCGTACATCAATAAATCAGGTATAAATCAGTAGATGTACGCTCAACATGATTAAGCATTTAACTGTTCATTCAGTTCGTATCCTGTTCATGTTGTCGATCATGAGAATGGTGCAGATTGGTATAATCGGGACTAATACTAAAGAAACAATATCTGTAACTCCAATTGACAGGTTAAATCAAGAAGGTATCCTGTCAAGACACGAGAGTTTAAAATCTGGTATGTGCATCCTCTATAATCATAAGAGTAAATCAATAATGCACCGCATCCTATATAAACATATCTACTTACATGGCCATTATCCTCTTATCTCTGTTTGGATTTAGCCCGAGATCTTTTCCTTTATCTCTACAGGGGTTTTGGCATTACTAGCCATTTTCCTTCTTCCTTTGTCTTACATCGAGTTTCACATCTTGTGAGTACCAACTCGGTATTCCAACTTTCTGCTTTACAGAAGCTCCCTTCTTGCTACTGTACTATATCCTTGTATACTTGGATAACTACCCAACTTATAGATAATACCCTAAATTATTTGTTTATTAGGATAATTCTTAGTCTTCTCTTTCTGTGTGAGTGTATATATATGGTTCCACCTTTTATATGTACATTATCGTCTTGTTTAATTTCTGTCTCAACCAACACAAGTGCTTACAGTGTGTTTATATTAAGGCTTTTACTTTTATCCTATCTCAGTTCACAATGGTCTTGAATGCGTGTCAGTTCGGCAGGCAAAGCCTGAGATGCTCTGATACCAAGTTGTCACACCCCAATTCCACACTTATGCAGAAATGGTGTGATGAACCGCTAAATAACCAACGGTTCAACCAGGATCTCTAATAGACCATCCCCGCGTTATCCAAACTTTACACACACCCACAATCATAATCAGAGTAATACACAATAACGAAAATCTCATAAATAAATGAACTGAGAACTAAGATGATACCATTAATTAAATAGTAAATTATTCTGTATTTAACTGAGACATAAATACTTAAGTACCAAATACATGTCTTATAAGTCCAATAAAGAAACCTATAAAAATATCTAATCGAATACACACGAGTTGCACTCGCAAGAGGAGTCGTGTGTATCGTCTTTAGCTCCAGCGTCCATGGCTGCTACATTCCCGTATGTAGACGCGTTCATATAATCTTCGACTGTATAACCTGCATCATCAACTAAAATATTCGATGTCCAGGGGTGAGCACACAACACGACTCAGTGAGTAGCCAAAACAATGCAACAATACATATGCATGCAAAAAGTCAATTTATATCTTTGGTCTGGTTTATAGTTTGCAATGTGCAATAGAAAGGTTGGGTGGTCAAAGATTAACGTTTATTAACACCGCCTCTATACACAGGGTGTGGAAGCCCGCCCGAAGGTTAACGTTTATCGTCGTCCCCATCCACCCTACCATAACATTATACAACAAAGGTTAACGTTTATTGCTATATAATGCTATACCAACACGTAAGCCTCAGTTAGCAAGGGCTTGCAAACCGGGCTCGCTGCAACCAATCCCTAATGCCAAACAAGTATCCAAGGCCTCACCCCAAGCATCCCCTCGGAACATCCATAGAGATAGAGCTAAAGCCCCCGGTAGAGTCGAGACTACAAGGACCGAGACCACCTCCCCGATACTCTACGACATAATAGTTCGCTAAGGTAATGACGATACGACGATGTCAATGCATAAGACTTGAGTTAGAGATAGAGCTAAAGTCTGAGACCTACCAAAGGTTAACGTTTATTGACGTTCTCATCACACCTCCCCTGATACTCGCTCGCATCAAGCACATCAACCACACACATACAAGCACATGTCTATTCCTATCATCATCATCATCATCATCATGTTATAAACAATAAAGTAAATATGCATGAACAAGTAATAGAAATATTGGATGGCATGCTGTATGCACATTACAACATATTCGCATAGAATCAAACATGGCATAGGACTCAAGAAATAGAAAACAGTTTATTATTAACCAATTTAGTTTGGGGTTAAGGTTTCTCACCTTAGCTTGCTAAAAGATACTTTTCCAAGCTTTAAAATCACCGTTATAACATTATTATATTGCTAGCAAACCTAACAAACTCGATAGAATTTAATTAGAATTAATTCGGAATTTAAAACCATTCCATCGTGAGGGTCGATGCTAGGGTCGATGGGTCTATCGACCCTCCCTCCATTCCCGAACTTCCCGAATCGAGGGTCGATGGTCGAGAACACCTAGGGTCGGATGGTCTATCGACTCTCGGTGCGACCCTTGGTGCACTCTGGTTCAATTTCCACTTTTAAATCCATTCTTCGTGTTTGGGTCCTATGGCTTACTTCCTACATTCATTCAACAGTCATTCCATGGTCTAGAACCATGTATAATCCATCTAAACAGTTTTCGTGCATCCTCCTATGGTTTTTCATGAAAACCTAACCATGGATGGATGGTTTGGGTTTCTCCGAAATCCTACACTCAACCATATCTAACCTAAGGTCTGTAGAAACTCATGGAATTAGTATCCATACCTGAGAAGATTACTTTTCTCTGGAATTTCTTCTCCTTTTTGCTAAGTTTTCCTCCTTGTCTCCTTTCTTCCTCTTTTCCTTCTTCTCTCTTTCTCTCAATTCAATTAGGGTTGTGAAAGGAGTGAAAGTGGCTTAGGGATGTCCTTTAAATAGAGTAGGAATGTCCTATAATAGTCCCATTGATATTTGGAAAGAATCCCATTCGAAAATTAGGAATTTTCCTAATTTTAGTTTCGGCAGTAACCGAGGGTCGATGGGAGGGTCGATGATCCCGTCGACCCTAGGGTCTTAAGCTGTCCGACCCTCCCTTCAAATCTGAGGGTCTGACTTTCTGTTTTGGGAGGTCCGACCCTACTTGGCTGGGTATGCGACCCTTCCCTTATTTTAAGTGTTTTTGGGTCGATTTAATACCTGAGATCTCGATCTCCATCACGCCCTTGGTCCACTTGACTCGACCATGATGGGTAAACCTGGTTCAAGGTGGTAAGACCGGGTTAGTTTGACACGGGTCTTACAATACCAACCTTGCAAGTAGCTTAATACAAATAGGCATTCTTTAATGCCTAACTTCACTCCTCAATCCTCTTTACCTGCCACATCACAGACAAGGTAAGACATAAATTACCTCACAACACTTGGGGTGTTACAATGTATTTATAAATGCATTCTCCTTGAGTATAAGAGCATCCTGAAGTGACAAGATTTACCACTTTGGTGGATTCTATCCAATCCCAATATGATACTCACAAACCCTTAAAACAACTATGTTTGGCAATGACACCTTTGGGTGAACACTTTCTTACTTTAAAGCACTTATAAATACATAATCTTGAATTTAAAGACATCATAATGAAATGAGGTATGCTACTTTGGTTGGTTCCACCCAATTCCATCATGATATCACCAAACTCTCTGCAGTGGAAGTGGGATTTTAAGCATCATGAAAGTTACAATTATATTCCAAATATAAAGCTAAACATTCATAGCAAGCATGCATAATATCTCATCAAAACGTATTAACAAAATATCTTATAAAAAGACTGCAAATTGGGTCCCATAGGATATTTTTAGTCCAAAAACACTTTCTCCTTAGTCCCAAAATTATTCATATTATATACCAAAATGAAGATCTCGACGAGACGAGTTCAATGCAAAAAACCGCAACTCACTCGGAACTCGAACGTGTCTTCACGCGCCCCCAAAAGGTGATACGTGTAAACACTGTCTAGGGCTGGACTGGCCAGTTCAGCTTGGCCCAGTCCTATTTGCATAGTCTGGATTGGGTTAGTTTGGTTCTACCCAAACCAAATAAAACCAAAATATCTTGGTGCAGATAGAACCGTCTTTGGTTTGGACCACGTGTAAACCACCGATTGATTTTATGGTTCAACCATCGGTCCAACCCGGCTCAAACATTCAGGTTTCCAGGTAAAAAAGGGCCCTCAGGTTGGGTTTTTGGGTCAGGTAAATGGGTTAGCAGGTCGGGTATCAAGGTAGTGATGGTATGGCAACAGATCAGGAGTCGGGTCGAGTCAATGGTGTTCTAGGTAAGGGTTTTAAATGGTTTATAATCTATTAAATGGCCTTGTGCGGTCTGGTACGCTGTGTAAGAGGGTAAAATCAAAATCGAACTGATTAGCTATACGGTCTCAAAATTGAAACCAGAACTGATTAGTAATTGGTTTCGATTTACCGGTTTTCTAAACGATTTTGATTGCGGTTTGATTGTGGCTTAGATACGGTTTAAAGCCACATTTGTTAATTGGTTTTTCATAATAAAGAAAAATATATACATCGTCTAGAAATCCTACACTCCCCATATTGATGGAGATATTGTTAACCACAAAGTGCATCTAAATAATTTTTCCAATAAAACAATAACTACAAATGTAATCGGTTTTGGTGTGAAACTTCAATCGTGAAATAGAAACTTTTATGATTTCTCCTTGGTGTGTGATTGTTGGTAATGGCTGTGTTATTGTGTTTGATGGTTTAGGCTAATTAGGTTTTGGAAGGTTAGGGAAATAATAGGTAGATTGTATAGGTAAATAAGGTAATGGGATCAATGTTATTCTATTTAGCAGTTTAGGTTAATTATGTTTCAAAAGATTAGGGAAATAATAGGTAAGTTGTATAGGTAAATAAGGTAATGGGATTAGGGTTTACCGGTTTAGTTTAGGAAAATAAATAGTCCAATTCATTCGGTTTTACTCTGTGTCTAACTGGTGTGAACTGCCGATGTACACAGTCTCAAACCAAACCGAACCTGAATAAGTAAATGGTGTCATTTTCTAAACCCCGAACCATTTGTTAAATGGCTTCCCGGTTCCGGTGTAAACGGGCCGGTGCGGTTTCAATAAACAGTTTTGGTGCCTATGTTGTACCCTTAGTTTTGAGTCAATTGAGCGGGTTGGTTGGGTTGCACTTGCTGGCCTGCACGTATGACCTGGCGGTTCTGCCAATGACTTGAGATAACCCATTAAGGTTTTCGGGTTGACCTGACGATGACTGGGTCAACGGCTATCTTTTTTTTTTCTTTTCCTGCAAGTAAGATCTACTAGCTATTACTGTCAGTGTGTGGAGGTGCGTCCGGAGGCCGATGGCGGTGATTTTTATATTGTTGTCACTGTCTCTCCATGCTCTTTCCAACGGTATATAGTTGGCCCTTTTCGCAGGTCGAAAAATTTTCATTAATAAGAAACCTCCGACAAATTTGATCCAAAATTTGAGAAATTCTTCTCTTTTAATTCAATTAATCACTACTGGTATTTATAATCAATTCCCATTGATCCTAGGTTTGTATGGTAGGTTATGACCAACTGTTAGAATTTTTTCGTTCATAAGATTTCATCCCAAACCCGAATGCATCCATATAGAGATCTAGAACTCAATGAGGATATAAAGTACACTATAATTATAAAGACATACCTGTGCATAGGAGATTGATTTCTGATGTTAACCTTGAAGCTTTGATCATAGTCTTCCATAAACCATAGAAATTCCATTTGCTTCTCAATGTTCGTGGGTACAAAGAGAGGAAAAGCAATTAGGGTTGCAGATATTCATGACCTAGTATATATAATACTGTCTCAAACCCTAATCAATCCCACATTGAATTAGAGTTTGCCCATTTCTTTATCTTGTGACGAACCAGACCGAACTGGTCAGCCTAGTGACATAGAACGGATTGTAGTGGTTTTTGCCTTTCTGGAATTAATTTCTCCCTTTGAGTATGATTTAGTTTCTCTAATCTTTGTTTACCTGAATGAAACCCCTAAAAATTCTACCCCAAAAAAAAAAAAAAAAATAAAACCCCAAAATAGTACAATGAGAGGTTACACTCAGAAAGAAACATTTCAAAGCGTAGTTTCTTAAAAAGGAGAAACCAGGGCAGAACTAGGGGCCAAATCGGAATGATGGAACCATCCTTTTTGGTCCCGTCCCCACTCAAGACCACCTTTTTCCCTCCAATTTGTATGTATTATCTGTAGGGTGTAGGGGTATATTTATCCATTTAATTTAAAGTTTAACACCATTTAAAAAGGGGGACAGTTGTAATTGTTTGAAAAGTTTGGGTTGTACCTCGGTTATGGGAAAACTACTGAAGAGGTACTCGTAATTTTTCTTCTTTTTCTTTTCTTTCGACGAAGGTGGGCACAATACCATAGTGATTCAGAGAGGGACTTGATGCCCAATGGGAGGCCAGGGGAGGTGGGTGAGAGGGGGTGAAGAAAGTAGTTGTTGATGTCAAATGACGCCCATCCCTTCAAGAGTTGCACAAGAAGGAAATGAGATCGTGTGGGTGGATTGGAGAACCCTAGGACGACCACCCCAACCCTTAAGTCAATAAGAGATCAAACAGTATGGAACTTGGGAAAAAGAACCAGAGTTCCTATTTTAGTGGGGTCTTTTGTCACGTTGAGAGAGAGAGAGAGAGAGAGAGAGAGAGAGAGAGAGAGGGCCTTGGCTGTGTAAATGTTCAGCCATTTACCTTCAAATTGATGGGTATTTATAAGAGTTACAGGAGTAGTCTTAGTTTGATGTATGTATTTTGGAGTGTTTGATGTAGCATTTTTGAATATTATGTGGCTAATCTTGTGTGATTAATTGCTTCTTCCTTTAACATGTTGTGGCTTGGGTGGGACATGGTATTTTTAAACTATAGTGTGTCACCTTCTTGTGCGCTTGATCATGTGGGTCAGCACGTGAAGGACGTGCTTCAATCTTGATAGTGGGATTTCGTGTTACACCCCATTCCAGTCTGATCGGACATGTGACGTGGATCACCTATTAGCGATCTTAGCTCACCCAAGATCACACGATAGCAATGTAAACCCCAAACACCATATCAACCATAACACATGCATTACCACATCAAATAAATAAACAAGAATAATTGAAAACTTTGGTATATAAAGCATAGAGTGTGATGTAGAACTAGTGTTACAATATAAATAAACCATTGGTTATGTTTTACATCAAGTGGTATCTGTAGACACTTCAATTTTGTCGAGAAAATTAAATTGAATTTTAAGTTCAAGGTAAATAAAATATATTTAGATAGAAAGAACAAATTGTTTAATTAATTTTCTTACTTTAAAGCCTAAAATAAATAAAATAATAAAAAATAAAAAATAAAATAAAAATAAAAAGAAAGAATAGAAGTCATAAGAGATAATTCAGACATATAGTATGCAAAAGTAAAGTGGCAAATTTATAATTAAGTCATAAAATAAAGGTCTTTTAAAAAATGAATTTTGAAAGTATACCACGTGTGATCCCAAATATGTGTTCCCTCCAAAAGTGCCATGTGAGGATCTAGGATGAGGTTTTGGTGGAAATTAGCAAGCAAGTTTCCTCTAAGAAATGGACACGTGGAATTTGTATTGGGATTGGATATGAAAAAAAAAAAAAAAAACCAAGAAATTTCATCGTTATTCTCCATCATTCAAGAAAGAGAGAGAGTTTGAGATGGAGAGAGAGAGTGAGGAAGAAAGAAAGTCGAGAGCAGATAGGGGGTTAAGGTTTGATCTTGTGATTTTGGCGGTGACAATCCATTCCTTCTCCGACACGATTTAGTTCAATTTCCCATGCATCGGCGAATCTTTTCTTGACATCTCATGGCAATCTAGTTCTTAATCTTTCGACACTGAAGATCTGGTTTCCCGATAGTGATCTGATGTTTTCTTGCTCAGGCGACAGGGTTCCAAGTGATGGTAAGCTTCATAGATTTAGTTTAAATTCATAGACTCCATCGATCCATTTCATTCAGTTTAGTCCATGAATTATAGTGATTCGATTTCTATTTTTCTCCTTTGATACAGTAACCTAGCTTTAGTTCAGGAAGTTCTTTGATTCAATTTTGTTCTGCAAGTCCCTGATTCAATGGACTCTTGAGCTTCTTGAATTTTTGTTTGCGTTTCTTTGATTTGATTGAGTTTTAATCCTTTTGAAATTTGGTCTGTGATTCTCTAATTTGATAAGCTTCTTGAATTTCTTGAATTTTTTTTTTCTTTTCTTCTCTTTGGTTCACTCTAGGTTTCATGTTTCTAGCAGATTGTTTAAAGCTCTGTAATTCAATAACTTAGGTCTAAAATTTGTAGTTTCATTGATTTATTCTCTTCATGATTCTTTGATTAGATAATTAGTTCTTAGATTTCTAGTTCCAGAATTTTTGTTACATCGTTTCTTCTGAAGTGATATAGATCAATGCTTGGACTTGGGGGCGTCGGCCCACGGGAAAACATTTGCAGATGCGACCATGAATCGAACCAGATTGAAACATTCAGCTGTCGACGAACAAACTTTGCCGGAATGTCGACCTCTTGTTTAATAATCTGAATCTTGAATTTCTGATCCCGTGATTCCAACGATTTTTTTTTTCTGTTTTGGATTTGCGTTTCTTTGTTTGATGAATTTAATCCTTGAATTTTTTTAGAAGTTCCAATGACTTTACAACTTTCTGTTTATTCATTAAGTAATCGAATTCTGGGGTTTGTTTATAGTTACGATGATCCAAATTTTGTTCAATAACCCAGTTTGCTTATGAATTATTCACTTCGTTTTTTACTTCAAATTTTTTTTTTCATAATGTTTGAAAATAAAATGCCAGTATTGGAAAATTTTGATTTTCTGTCACCAACTCAAGCGAGGAATAGACGGATCAGAGCGCTAACATCCCTTGCTCTCTATCGATTGCTCACTACAGTCTCATCCGAACAAAAAAAGGCATTTGGTGATCTCAGATGTGTCCATATCAACGGAACGGGTGACTCATTATTTCGATGAATCATTTCTTCGGAGAAGGAAGAGTACATAGACTGACTGTGGTTGTCATCCATAGATATTAGGGGTCGTTTTGTTGGTAAAACCAACGCCCATATCATATTGACTTTCTCTCGTCCAATAAGAGTATTCAACTCCAGGGATGAATCGAAAAGAAATCTTTATTGGTTCTACCTCCTATTTTTTATGAAGAGAATGAAAAATTAGGGAAAGCGCCCCGTCTGCTGGCTCATGTTCGGACGTCCTCCTTTTCAATAACCCTTTGTGTGTGGTGAGACACGCTGCTTTCCCATCAGAGGTTCGGAGCTTTTCAATAGACAGGATCAGTACCAACGTAGAAACCCCCTAACCTAGGTTGGGCACTCTTGCGCCCCGCTAGCGCCCAACCTAGCGAAGCCAGCGAAGAAATTGACTAATATATACAAAGGGCGCGCAATGATATTTTTAGCGGTTCCTCTTGCATCAATAAATTTGGATTTGTTATAAGTTGTAGCAATTAATTTTTTCTGCTCGTTCTAAGAGGTCAATAAACTTAGTTCGTTTTTGAGTTACAGTAATTTTTCTGTTTGTTCTAAGTGAGCTCGGCTTTGATTATTTTTTTGTTTTTATTTAAGTTGATAATTTTGTTTATGAAATCCAGTGATTAATTTTGTTATGACTCCTTTGATTCGTTGAATTGGACTTTGATCCATGAAATCCAGTAATTCAATTGTTTTGTGAAATTTTAATCTGACAATCTGATTCTTAAATTTCTAACTCTATTTCAGAAATCTAGTTTTCAAATTCTAGTTCCAATGATTTATTTTCATGTTTCATAATATTAATTGGATTAATTTCCATTATTAATCACACTGAGTTCAAATTTATCAAGTGACACCATTTTAATGTATTGTTGATAAAAAATAATAATACATATTGTTGAATCGGTTTTCGTAAATTTTTTAAAGGTTTGCATCTAAATTGGATTTTCCACCGTAGTTCAGTTTACATAGCATCATTAAATCGATCTTATTAATTTGGATTGTAATTGGATTTTAATATAATTAATTTTGTTTTACTCAAGGACTGATTTCCAGCCATGTTTGGTTTGTCTTCTTCGATTCGACTTTATTTTATGTGAACTTTTCATCTCATATGCCATAGGTTGAATTTGTTCATAAATTATCTGATGGGATGTCAATGTCCTTTACTTTCTTATTATATAAATTGTTATAGTCGAGACATGAACATCCTTAATATTTCATTCGGCATTAAAAGCACACAGGATCACTTCTTCTCCCTTGACGTCCACCTCTACTCACAGGCAGGTAACACCCCAAACTCTATGTATTTACTTTATGTGGTATATGGGATTGACCATAGTGCACCTATGATTATTCGACGCAGGTGGGTAATACGACATGCATGCGGCACTTGTCATCCCTAGTGTAGTGACATGTGGGATAGACTAGGACGTTCCCTACCCCTTCAATGTATCCCATAAATGCGAAAGGAAAATGTATTAATAGTTTTGATTCCCAATCCCTATTTCTGTATCCCATAGGCATTCATATAAATTTGTATTATTTTTTCCACGTAATGCGGACTCACGCGTTTGTGATGCGCAAATATATGTGGACGTATGTAAAATAAAGCGAGGCTTAAATGCCTATCTTCCAATAACGAGAGCACACTCTCATATGTTGACAAGTAAAGCTCATTTTCATATTTCTTTATGCGTAGTTCATTCCGAACTACGTATGGGCTTGATTCTCTGACCTCACCTAGAGATACGTAGGCTGCTTGGGTATCCATTACCCAAGCTCAGTCCAATTGCAATGATGATTGCAATAACACCCAATTTACGTCATAATGTACCTTGCACTTTGCATACTTGTCTCCAATTGCAATGAGGGTTGCAATAACATCCAATTTGTGTCATAATGTGCATTGCACTTTGCATACTTGTCTCCAATTGCAATGAGGGTGCAATAACACCCAATTTACATCATAATGTGCCATGTACTCTACACACTTGTTTTTAATTGTATTTTTCAAACTTTATTATTTCAATCATCAAGCATATTTTTGAATTCAATTTCAAATTCAATTCAATTTCAAATTCAAATTTAATTTCAATTTCAAATTCAATTTCAATCTCAAATTCAATTTCAAATTCAATTTCACATTGAATTTCATTTTCAAATTCAATTTCAATCCTCCATCTTCGCATGGAACCTTGGGCAAGCATTCCATCATCTCATGAAAGTTCCTTTCAACCTTGGGATGTATTTTATCATTGCATGGAAGTCCCTTTTAACCCTTATTTGTACATAGACGGTCTATTAACTTGATTAGTGTCTATAAAAGTCTAGTCGATTACTTTCCATAGATGGCCTATTAGTTTGACTAGTAATTATAGGAATCTATTCAATACCCTAACCAAGATGACCTATTAGCTTGGCTAGTGGTTATAGGAATCTACCATTTTACCAACCCAAACGGTTGAACTACGTTGGGCTTGATTCTTAGGCATATCCTGAGATACGTAGGTAGCTTGAATGTTTATCATTAAAGTTTAGTCCTAAATTAATTTACTTTAATTTACTTTTCATTCTTCATATGTCATTTTCAGAATTAATTTCAAATCATTGCATTCAAATTTTGATCTACGCTTTAATGGTTGAAAGTGATTTTATCTATCAATGTGTATAGAGAGTTGCGCACTTGTTACTCTAGATTGGCTAATTGGTCCGTCATCCAATCATTTTTATTTTTAATCTATATCACACGTTAATTTTTCTTTCTTGTTATATTCATAATTGTATGGCTTGCTCCTAGATTGAAATATATCTAGAACTTAGGTCTGGTACCTGTTAAAATTTGTTTAGCCATTGCCTGTAATTTGATTAAGATAGAAAATGATAGTATATGAAGACTAATCTTCAGATTAGACAATTTGGGTGTCTAACACCTTCCCAAATTATAATATGACACTTATCCATTGTTTCTCTAGTTTTGACCATAAGTCTTAATCCATTACGTGATTCATTAGTATTTCTTATTTGAGAAATTATATATAGGTTTTAGACCTTATCTAGGTGGCAACTCCATTTCCATTTTTTACCATTTTGTCCTTACGGTGACGACTCCGCTGGAGATAATATGTCAAGCTTTAGATTTACTATCCTTTCCTAAGATCAGGCAATGTGCTATATTTTCTTGTGTGTTAGGTGCCATGTAATTATTGTTGATATGGACTGTTGTGTGCTATATATTGCAATCTCTTGGGTGTGTGCTAAACATTGGGTGGCTAGCGGTAACGGGTTCCCAATTTATATTGGATGATCTGTCAAGCGAAATCACAACTTTGACCTCGTACCTTTGGGTATATTAAAAGGATGTAGAGTCAATGATTCAGTGTTTATATACCGTTAAACATTATCATCCTCGTCAAAGTAACCCTTGTCGAACCTATCATATATACTACTAACATTTGTTGTGATCCGGTTCATTATCGAACAATTTAAGTAAGGTTACATTAACCTCGATATTCATGTCGATGTATTCAGAATTGCTCTGCTCTCAGTTTGATTATATTGATTTTCTTAAATTTACTCATGTGCTTACAACTCATTAATAGGCTTATCATATTCAATGTCAAAAATGAGGGTGACACGATTCTTTCTTATATCAACACGAATGTTTTGATTAAAGCACTTGCTTACTTGTTCATTTCGAACAAAAAAATTGTTTGATATCCTTCATGGGGGTTGGCATGCTAATGGATCTATGCCAAACTTTTCGAATTTGACAAGTCCATGTAGTTTGTGATCATATAGTCCATTTTGGAATCATATTTTTAGATTCCATCTACAAGGCTATTCAATTCAATGAGTTTGACTGTGATAAGTTAATTTGACTTCGCTTATAAAAGAGCTAACCATGATATGGTCGAGTCATTGTATGTGCATGTGTACTCCTTCCAAGCTATATCTCACAAACCAATTATTCCATCCTGATTATTCCTTTCCTTTTGTTTTCCGGTCCCAATTCAGTGATCATCCATTTCTTTAGCCATTTGGACTCGAGATCCCATCACTAGGAGACTTTCTAGAGTGTCTACCTCAGGATCCTTGTCTCCAGTAGCAAGCAATCTATCAGACATCATGGAGGGTCAGGATCATCCAGAACAAACCTCATCAATGAAGATAGAGAGACAATAATACAATTAGAGAGAACCATTAATGCCCTTGTAGACCTAGTAAAGAAAAATCAATTCCACATAGAGCAGAGCATGCAAGGTCATGGGAAAACTAGAAAGAAGAAAGGTAAAGAGAAGTCTGATACTCCAAAAGCCCAAACCTCTACCTCTAGAAAACCCTCTCTACAAGATCTTGGGTCTGATAGTGAAGAGGATGAGGAAGAAATCTTATACAAAACACCTAAATCTACCAAGAAACCTCAGCCCAAGATTGATAGGAGAATGGATAACGTAGAACAGTTGCTCAGAGGTCTGAAAGGAGTAGAAAGTCAAATAATCGACTTAGAAGGCTTATGTTTCTTCTCAAATACCAAATTGCCACCGAAATTCAAGTGAACTACGGAGAAATTTGATGGAACGGGTGATCCAATGACCCATCTAAGATCTTTCACTGGCCTACTTAGACAAGGTAGAGGGTTTTCTGATGAATAACTAGGACAAGCTTTCCAATTTTTGCTTACTGGTGGTGCTTATAGGTAGTTGATGAACCTGAGGCCCTCTCAAATCCATTCATGGGGAGATATTATCAGAGCATTCAGTGAATAATACTCCTATAATATAGAGATTGAGACCAATAGGAGACAATTGAAAACCATGACTCAACTGCCCAATGAAGAATTTACCTCTTACCTGACCTGATTCAGATTAGTGGCTACATAAATGTGGGATAGACCTTTAACAAGAGATTAAGTAGCACTGATAATGAAGGGTTTGAATAAAGTGTACAAAGGTTATCTGTTTACCCAAGGGATTTTGTCTTTCGAAGTATTAATGGCTGTTGGACAATAAGTAGAGCATAGCATCAATCATGGAGATGAATTACCAATTAATATAAATGCAATCCCAATTAGAAGTCTTACCCATCAAAGTTAACAGCAACTGCAATACCTTTGGCTGTGAAAAATGTAGCATCTACCAATGCAGGACCATTGGTCATTGAAAGTAGTAATCCTGGTTATTCTACTTCATCCCATGAAAACAAAAAGTAGTTTACTGAGTTGGGTTTACCTTAAGCTGTTATTTTGGATTAGCTTGTAAGTGCTAGAAAGCTTAAGATCCTTGACCCCAGATGTGAGGACAAATATCCACCCACACTGATGGACGATAAATCATTTGGGAGTCACCACCTAGATTAAGGTCTAGGATCTAAAAACATAGCTTCATCCTGAGATAAGACTTCTATTGACTCGTGACCCAATATATTGACTTTGATCTATCAGAGAACGTGTAAGCGTTCAAGGTACAGTTTGGGAAGGTGTTAGACACCCAAAGCTGTCCGATCAGAACATCGACCCCCTCTATGATTCTACTTTCCTTAGACTCTATAGTTATGACTGTTCATGGTCAATGGATGATGACTAGGGCTCATGGGGGATCCTATGTCAAGTTGCTAAATTCTTCTTAACCTAAGTTCAGCCAAACATGTTCTCAAAGTAAATAAATAAATAAAATAATATACAATAAACCGAACCGAAGATGGTTCGGTGATGGACTAAATCTGAGATGTCCAGAACATCTCAAATTGCCTATGTATTTCAATCCTGAAAATCAAGTCCAAAACGTAGTTTGAAACAGAATGTGATTAAAGTTTATGGATGTAGATTATGATTAAGCTTCCTTAGATTCAATTGTTCAACTTGAAGTTTATGCTTGATGATGATTGAGATTGAATCTAGAAATAGCTTAATGTGGATTGAAGTGAATATGAATATGAATATGGATATGGATATGGAGGACCTAAGGTTACTATGATGTGGTATAGTACTTGGAGAGTCCTCTAAATTGCCTACGTATTTCAGAGATCCTGGAAATCAGGTACAACGTAGTTCGTTGTTGGGTGGATTAGGGTAGTCTTAGGGACTAAGAATACACTCTCAGGGAGTAGGATAGGTAAGCACTCTCAGGGAGTAAACTATGTGTACTCTCAGGGAGTAAGATAGGTCTCTCAGGGAGTAAGGTGTGTCTCTCAGGGAGGAAGGTATGTCTCTCAGGGAGTAAAGTATGTGTCTCAGGTAGGAAGGTATGTCTCTTAGGGAGTAAGGTGTGTATACTCTCAGGTAGTAGGGTATGCGTACTCTCAAGGAGTAAAGTGTGTCTCTCAGGGAGTAAGGTGTGTATACTCTCAGGGAGTAGGGGTATGTAAGTGTATATAGACTTAGATGTGGAACCGTATCTGGGAATCTTCCCAGACTACCTATGTATTTTAGGGTTTGCCCTAAGAATCAGGATCCGCATAGTTCGGAACGAAGTAGTGTGTTCATTGGGTGACCCTTTTGGGTCGGAATATGGGTGGTCACGTAAGACCGAGTGATGAACCTAAAAGATCTATGGTTGGATTCACTTCACACCTATCTAGATTTCAGCACCTTAGGGGAATGAGCTGAAGGGTAGGGATCGTCCTAAAGCTACCCTTGTAACCTAAACCCTAATTTTGGAATTGTTGGGTTAGGCTTCATGGTTCTCGATTAAGACTTTTATCTTTTCTGTTTTTATCCTTCCTTGAATGTGGGTGCCTACATGCACGTCCCCACACCTAGGTATGTCTTCTATCAGTGTACATGCATGATAGTTCGACTAGGGTGTAGCAGAAAGTAAGTTCTTTGCCGACAACATATATCATTCAAGCATGGCATTAGCAATCCTATCAAACATGGCAATGTACCCAAAGCTAGCAGTGTAAGCAATTCAGACATGGTAGTGTGCCCAATATGACAATGTAAGCATTTGAACATGGTAGATGCATGGATATAACAATGTAGACAATATCAGATCCCCAATTTAATGGTTATATCTCTTCAAAACATTGATAATCATGATCAACACTTAGATTTCATCAAAATAGCCAAGATCAACAGCTCAGATCTCACATCAAGTTATAATAATGATCAATGACTCATATCTCATCAAAATAGCTAAGACCAATGGCTTAGTTCTCACAAAATGATAATCTAATGATCCAAATCACTCAAAATCATAATCCAACCATTCAGATTCATTTGATTCACTCCTGATGACAATTCAATGGTTCAAATCACTTAAGATCATATTCCAACCATTTAGATTGATTAAAATCACTTCCAAAGATAATCTAACGGTTCAGATCACTCATCATGATAATCCAATAGCTCAGATTGATTAAAGTCACTTCCAAAGACAATCTAAGGGTTCAGATCATTTATCATGATAATCTAACTATTCAGATTCCTTTAAGACACTTATCAAGACAATCCGGTGGTTCAGATGTATCATATCGTCCATAATGACAATTCAATGGATCAAACTCATCTAAATCACTCATGATAATCCAATGGTTTAAATTTCATATCACATTACCATTATGATCAACGATTCATATCTCATTAAAGCAGCTAAGATCAACGGCTCAGAACTGCTCATCAAAATTATTCAAGATCGAGGGTCATTTTGCTCATCAAAATTATTCAAGATCGAGGCTCAGATTTTCTCATCAAAATTATCCAAGATCGAGGGTCAGATTTGCTCATCAAAATTATTCAAGATCGAGGGTCATATTTGCTCATCAAAATTATTCCAGATCGAGGGTCAGATTTTGTCATCAAAATTATTCAAGACCGAAGATCAGATTCATTAAATCAATCATCCATATGATTAGATTCAAAATCTACGATTTAGATTCATTTAATTAATCTAATTTAATGGGAATCATTCCATTGATCCAAAAGTGATAAGAAACAGAAATCTCATGACATGATAACATGGATCACAAAGCAAGATAATGGTACCAACTAAACTTCTGAACAAAGAAAACAATTATGGCAACAAAACTTTATGAAGGAACTCAAAAAATATATGCAACGAATGTATAAAGTTTATACCACAAAATCATAACTCCATTGAACCACTCAAATAATTCACAAGAATAGATTCAAAAATCATGATAACAATTTAAAAATTACCCGAGAAATGAACATGAAATCCATAGCAAAATTCCTATAACCAAGAATCTTTTGGACCCATAAGACATGAGGACAGTTTGAGGGAAAAAAACCTGTCTAAGCCATGTTCCTGCTGGTGAACATTGCCATGGAGGAGCATGGAAAAATGACCAGCTAATCCAACATTCCAAGCTCTAGCTGCAGCAACCAAGGTCTGGATAGCCTGCATCCCATGGGGGAGGTGCTATGGTTGTGCATCAATGCATGGATGTTGATGGTCAGCAGCAGCCACCCAACTCCCTTGGTGAGCCGCAAATCCTCCCTCTTCTCTTTTCTTGTTTCTCCCTTCCTTTTTCTTCTTTCTTTCCCTATTTTTCCTTTTTCCATCCCCAATCTCTCTCTCTCTGTTTTTTTTTCTCTAGTCTCCTAAATGGTCTAGCAGCAAGCCTCCCTCCTCCACGTCTTTCTCTTCTTCTCCCTTTTATCTCTCTTTGTTTTCCTTTCTCTGTCCCCAATCTCTCTCTCCTTTTTTTTCTCTAGTCTCCTCAATGGTCCAGCAGCAAGCCTCCCTCCTTTTTTTTTTTTCTCTTCTTCTCCCTTTTATCTCTCCCTCCTCTCTCTCTATGGGTTTTCGGTCAGGGTAAAGTATTGATCTCCCTCATTGGCACTCTTGCATGTGTGCTATATAGACGTTGGGGGAAGGGCGTGAGTCGTGTGTTATCGAATGGAGGGGAAATTGGTAGCCGATGTGGTGGAGTTGGTGGTGCAGGATATGGGTCAGTGGGGTTGGGCTCAAGAAGCATGGGCGGTGGAGTGGCTCAAAGAAGGGACTGCTAGTCATGGGGATGAGGACGTGGCAACATAGTTTTTTTTTTTTTTTTTTTTTTTTTCTGGGTTTGGTGGTTTGTGTAGGTCATGACAGGTGGCTCAAGGTGGCATGGAAGATAGATAGGTAGGTGGTGGTCTTGGGCTCAAAAATGGAGGTAACAGTGCTTCTGGGTTAGGCTCAAGATGGATGGCAGAGTGGAGTACACGGCTGGGTTGGTGTATGGAGGTTGGTTTTGGGTGGTGTAGCATGGGATCAAGTGGAGGTGCATCATGGGTGATGGAGTGGATTGATGATGAATGGTGTGGCTAGGTGGTCCTCTCTTCTCTCTTCTCTTTTATCGGTTTCCCTCTTTCTTTCTCTCTTATCGGGTTCTCTCTCTCTCTCTCTCTCTCTCCTCTCTCCTCTTGACCGAATATATATAAATGTATACATATATATATATATATATATATATATATATATATATATATATATATATATATATATATATATATATATATATATATATATATATATAATATAATATATATTTATAATATAATATATAGAAATATATAATATAATATATAGAAATATTATATGATATATAAATATATAGTATATATCATATAAACTTATATGTATAAGAAAAATACAAAAAAACATGCACATGGGTTGAACCGACTTGGTCCAGATTGGTCTGGGCTGGGTCAGGCCGGACTGGTCGAGTATGATCGGGTTGGACTGAATTGGGTTTGAGCTGACTTGGTTGAATCGAGTTGGGTTGATTTGGGTTTTGACCGGCTCCTCTCCGTCTTTTATGGGCCACTTCAGTACGCATCTACATTGTCACACCCCAATTTTGGCTGAACCAGAAGTGTGAGTGAACCGTCACTGAACCAACGGTTCACACCAGGATCTCAATAAGATCGTGTCTACTCATACAAACCATTGATAAATAAATAAAATATCAAGTTATTCTCTACACCAAAATGTAATTAATATCCTTACATCACTTTATAAATCCAACAGAAAATAAATAAAATAATCTAAATAAACACCCTTGAGATACACGCAGAAAGGGCACTCGCATGAAGCGTCATGCTTGTCCTCTCCTGCTTGCATGTCCAAAGCAGCCACGCCTCCATACACTGGAGCGTCTACGTAATCCTCCACCGTATAACCTGCATCAACATCTAAAAACATGTATATATATAAGGGTGAGCTCACAACTTAACTCAGTAAGACAATCAGACAATGCAACAAACATATGCGTGAGTAACATTCACATTATGTGTCACACCCCAATTTCGCACCTTTCAGAACGGTGTGATGAACCGCTAATAAACCAACGGTTCAACCAGGATCTCTAATAGGCTGTGTCCTTTAAAATTAAATCATACACATCCACAACCATAATCAGAATAAATACACAATAACGGAAGTCTTATTATTAAATGAACTAAAAATCTAACTGTGATAACCATAAATAAAATATCCAATTATGTTGTATCAACCGAGACATAAGTAAATAAAATATCAAATTACATTTCCTTAATAGTTCAAATAAAAATCTAATAAAAAACGCATGAGTTGCACTCGCATGAGGAGTCATGCGTCTCCACTATATCTTCAGCCTCCATTGCAGCCACGTGGCCTTACACAGAAGTATTCATATAATCTTCCACAGTGGTACCTGCATCATCAACTAAAAATATTCGAATTTGAAAAGGGTGAGCACACATCACGGCTCAGTGAGCAAAACAAAACAATGCAACAAACATATGCATGCATTTAATTCATATCTGTGGCATGGTATATAAGTTTGCAATGTGCTATAGAAAGGTTCGGTGGCCGCCTCACCTCTATACACGAGTGTGTGAAGCCACCCAAAGATAACGTTTATTATCGTCCCACATGTACCCACCATGGAATATAGATAGAGCTAAAGTGCTTAGGACCACACCGCATCACACTTCTCCTGATACTCTACCCATACCAACACGTAAGCTCCCTGCTGGCGAGGGCTTGCAAACTGGGCTCGCAACTAACCAATTCTAATGTTAAACAGTGTATCCAAGGCCTCACCCCAACATCCCTCAATACGTTCATAGAGATAGAGCTAAGGCCCCCCGGAAGAGTCGAAGACTACACGGTCCGAGACCACCTCCCATGATACCTTACGACGTAATAGTTCTGCTAAGGTAATGGCGATACGACGATGTCAGTGGACAAGACTTGAGTAGAGATAGAGATAGAGTCTGGTGACCAGGACACACCACAATATCACGTCCTCCCCCCGATGCTCCACTCGCATCAAGCACACTAACCACACACATACATTCACATGCCTATTCCTAACATCATCATCATCATCATGTTATAAATAAAATTAAATATGTATGAACATTAATAGCAGGAATATTGGATGACATGTTGAATGCACATTACAATCATACAATCAGAGAATCATACATAGGATTGGACTCAATAAACGAAAATAGTTTATTATTAGCCAATTAGTTTAGGTCTTGTTCCCTTACCTTTGCTTGAGTGTAGATCCTCTTTCAAGCTTTAAGAATCACTTTTATATCAATAGGAAAACCTAACAAGTCGATAGATTTTAATTAGAATTCATTCCGACAGTTTTAAGCTTACTGTAAAGCTAGGGTCGCAGGTAGGGTAGCAGTTTTCTACGACCCCAGGGCATTGGGTCGATGCTAGGGTCAGATGTTCCATCGACCCTAGGTGTGACCGTAGCTTCCCTGGGCTTCCCGAAAGCTAGGGGTCAAACCTGTGGTCTGGTAGGGTCGATTCCCAATCGGCCCTACGTGCGACCGCACGTGGTTTGTGTCGACCTTTTCATTCTACAGTCTAATCTTTCAAGTTTGGGTCCGATGGCTTACTTCCACAGTCCATTCTATGCTTGTTCTATGGCTTAAAACTCCTGGTTACTTCCTTACTTTGTCTACCATGATTCCCTCCATGGATTTCATTGAAATCTTCCCATGGATGGATGATTTGGGTTTCTCTAGATCATATCTTCTTCATGAACTATTCTAAGGTCTTAAACAATTCATGGAAATCATATCCATACCTTAGGTTTGCTGAGATTCAGAGGTTTCTCTGAATTTCTTCCTTTAGTTTTCTTCTCCAACTTTCCTTCTCTTCTCCTTCTCTTCTCTTTCAATTAGGGTTTCAAAAGGAGTGAAAGAGGCTAAGGGACGTCCTATTTATAGAGGAAAACCTCCCAAAATAAGTCCATTGAGATTATGAAAGAATCCCTTTGAAATTTGAAAAGTTTCCTATTTATGGTTTTTGTCGGTGATCCTAGGGTCGATGAGGGGGTCGGAGATCCAGTCCGACCCTAGGGTCTAAATTGTCTGACCCTAGGTCTAAATTTCAGGGGTCTGACTTCCTAATGAGGTGGGGTCGACCCTGCCTGTTTGGGTATGCGACCCTACCCCCTATTTTTTTATTTTTGGGTCAATTTAATACTTGGTCTTGCTATTTTCTTCACGCACTTGGTCCATTTGGCTCGACCATGATAGGTAGACCTGGTACAAGGTGGTAAGACCGGTTAGTTCGATACGGGTCTTACATTATGGTCTGGTTTTAAGTTTACAATGTGCTATAGAAAGGATTGGCGGCCACCGCACCTCTATACACAAGTGTGTGAAGCCGCCCAATGGATCAAACACCACTGTCGTCCCATATGCACCCTATCATGGAATAGAGATAAAACTAAGGCATCCGGATCAAACACCGCCAACACCTCCCCTGATACTCTACCCATATCAACACGTAAGCCCCTATTGGTGAGAGCTTGCAAACTGGGCTCGCAACTAACCAATCCTATATGTCATCACAGTAGGCCCTGTCCCAGCATAGCTCCCTACGGCATAGAGATAGAGCTAGAGTCTAGTGGCCAGGCCGGAGACCACAGTGCCACTTCCTCCCCCTGATACCCTACCCGCACCAAGCATGCTAAGACAGAACGATACGAAAGGTGCTAGTGTGAGGAATGATCCCAGACCTCCAGTCCTTCCCATTCCACACACCAACGAAAACAAGCACATGCCTAACAGTCACATCCTAGCATATCGAGTATGCATGAACAATAATAATAACTGAAAGTAAAGGATGACATGCGAGTATGCACAAACATCATACCATAGAATCATGGATATTAACAACGTTTTACTGTTTATTAGATTATTAAGGTTTAGGTCCGATTCCCTTACTTGACGCTTGGTTGATAACTTGCTCAGCGTCACAAGGTCCAAACGTGATATCACAAGGTCCTACACAACGTTAGGTTTAATTATATTAGTTTTTCCTTAGGTTTACGTTGGTCAAAAAATCAACTGGGTCAAAAATACTCCTCACAGAGCATATCGGTCGCAGTATCGGTCGTGGCACTGTGGGGAAACCTGCGACCGGTATGGTCGACCGGTCCCCACAGACCCGTCCCCGAGAGGTACCGCAGAAAGGGCACTCGCATGAAGCGTCATGAATTCTTCGGTGACGAACACTGGTGCTTGAATCACTCGGGTTCATGGAGTGCGGGTCTTACATACATGGAATTCTTCGATGACCTTTCTCCTGAATTTTTCATGTTCGCTTTGCAGAGTATCCAAAATAAAGAACACTGGTGCTTGAATCACTTCATTCGGACGTCGGATAATAAAATTATAAAGGATCGAAGTTTAGGCGGACATATCGGCTTACTGCTCTGCATGGGATCCTTTAGAGGCCTTTGTCCCATATTTTCCATGTTCACTTTGAAGAGGATGGACAATGGAGCACGCTGGTGCTTGGATCGCCAGATTCGGATGTCGAATGATCAAGATATGAGGACGTGAAGTTTAAATAATTAAACTTACGATAGTTTGCATACAAGCCCCTGGACAATTTATTATTATTTTCAGAAAAACCCCTTGTACTTATTTCCAAACTGAAATTGCCATATCTTCTTCCTTTGATATCAGGATTGAGCGTTTCTGGTCTCATTGCAAAGGTATTTCCAAGACCTACACATCCATGCAGATTACAGCCCATGACCTTGCTGTGGGGCCCGTTGAAATAGGCCTCGAAGTCGTCGCTTAACGTCCAAACCTTGAATTGACCCGCAATCTTTCCGAATGTGTTCACCAAGACTCCTACACACTGGGGGGGGCACTTTGGCTCAGCTCAGAACACCGTAGAGAGTACACATGGACTAATTGACTGTTGGTTTGAGAGAGTTTCACTCGCCTCCCCTTTCTCGCTATCTACACGCCAATATGGCTGTCCTAGTTAGGGAAAGCGAAAATGGGGTGCTTACACCAAACCTCTCCTAAATCTTTTACCAACAAGTTTTCGACCAAATAGTTTCTACAAGTACCATAACAAGAATGGACATGATACCGAGTATTGCTTCAAACTGAAGCATGTCATTCAGAATATGTTGGAAAATGGAACATTCAAGATCGAAAACAAGCCAACTTCACTAACCAATAACCCTTTCCCACATTAATTTACCAATTATAGAAGTCTTTAAAGAAAGTTTTGATCTTACTTGTCTTATCACTTCTGAATCTTATCCTATCATCATTCCTTCTCATGTTGTTCTTTTTGAGATTTCACCTGAGTTCAAAAAATCTAATAGTCAAGTTAATATGCTTCACGAATCCAGACACCATTTGAAGGTGTATTTTCCAAAAGATCCAGAGTATTCAAATGCTGAAATTTATGTCAATGAGCCTTTGATGATTTACATGACGGATCATGAAACAAAGGTGGCTCAAGTGACCAAAAGTTTTGAAAATCTGGAAATATACTTCCCAGAAGATAAAGTGGCACACCCCAATTCTGGACTAACCAGAATTGTGTGATGAACCATCTATGAACTAACGGTTCAACCAGGATCTCGTATAGCCCATGCCCATTTGATCAAACAAATACAACCACAACCATAATCAGAGTTAATAAACAATAGCAAAAGTCTTTAATATTAATGAACTGAGTATCTAATAGTGATAACATAATTAATTATCCAATTATCTTCAAATGACTCAAGACATAAAAATAAACTAAAATAATCAATTACATGTTCTGATAACCAATAACTAAATCTAATCGAAAACACATGAGTTGCACTCGCACGACGAATCATGCGACTCCACCACATAGCTTCCACATCCATCGCATCAACATGACTGAACATTGGTGCATTCATATAATCCTCCACGGTAGGACTTGCGTCATCAACTAAAAATATTGGACGTCGAAAGGGTGAGCACATATCATGGCTCAGTAAACAAACAAAACAATTCAACAAACATATGCATGCATACAATTCATATCTTTGGTCTGATTTATAAGTTTGCAATGTGCTATAGAAAGGATTGGTGGCCGCCGCACCTCTATACACGAGTGTGTGAAGCTGCCCAATGGATCAAACACCATTGTCGTCCCACATGCACCCATCATGGAATAGAGATAGAACTAGAGTACCCGGATCAAACACCGCATAACACTTCCCTTGATGCCCTACCCATACCAACACATAAGCCCCTATTGGCGAGGGCTTGCAAACTGGGCTCGCAACTAACCATATACTTCTGGTTCTGCTCAGGTGCAAACCATCTTGTACTTCCTGAGTTTACCACTTAGGGTGTCCATTCTTAAGGCTAATGCCTTGTTCTTATTGAGGGGGACACCACCTAGGGTCACCACCTAGGGATAGCCTATGGTTTAGGGAATCAATTGGGTGGGGTTTCAAGTCCAAAGGGAGTGGAATCATGGAACCCTAGGTAGGTTGCCATGGTTCCACCATCATTGCTTTTGGAACTAGCTCTTAGTCAAGGAAGCAAGCACCATGAGTGGGGATAATTGTCACACCCCAATTCTGCACACTTCAGAATGGTGTGATGAACCGCTAGCAAACCAACGGTTTAACCAGGATCTCGTACAGACGGTATCTGGATGATCTAAACCTCATATATCCACATTCATAATCAGAGTAAATACATAATAGCGGAAGTCTTATAGTAATATGAACTGAGAATCTACTGTGATATTATTATTAAAATAGCAAATTATTCTGTATCAACTAAGACATAAATAAGTATCAAATACATGTCCTTAATAAATCCAAATAAAGAAAACTAAAAATTTAATCGAATACACATGAGTTGCACTCGCAAGAGGAGTCATGTGTATCCACTTCATCTTCAACTTCCATCGCCGCCACGTGCCCGTACACTGGAGCATTGACATAATCTTTGATGGTAGTACCTGCATCATCAACTAAAAATATTCGACGTCGAGGGGTGAGCACACATCATGGCTCAGTGAGCAAACAAAACAATGCAACAATACATATACATGCAGTCAATTCATATCTTTGGTCTGGTTTAAAGTTTGCAATGTACAATAGAAAGGTTGGGTGGTCAAAGGTTAACGTTTATTGACCCCGCCTCTATACACAGGGTGTGGAAGTCCGTCCAAAGGTTAACGTTTATTGTCGTCCCCATCCACCCTACCATAACATTGTACAACAAAGGTTAACGTTTATTGCTGTACAGTGCCATACCAACACGTAAGCCCCTGCTGGCGAGGGCTTGCAAACTGGGCTCGCAACTAACCAATCCTAATGCCAAACAGTGTATCCAAGGCCTCACCCCAGCATCCCTCAGAACGTCCATAGAGATAGAGCTAAGGCCCCCCGGTAGAGTCAGAGACTACAAGGACCGAGACCACCTCCCCTGATACTCTACGACGTAATAGTTCTGCTAAAGTAATGGTGATACGACGATGCTAATGCACAAGACTTGAGTTATAGATAGAGCTAAAGTGCTGAGACCTGCCAAAGGTTAACGTTTATTGACATTCCCATCACACCTTTCCTGATACTCGCTCGCATCAAGTATACCAACCATACACATACATTCACATGCATATTCTTATCATCATCATCATCATCATGTTATAAACAATAAAGTAAATATGCATGAACAAATAATAGAAATATTGGATGACATGTTGTATGCACATTACAAATATATTCGCATAGGATCAAGCATAGCATTGGACTCAAGAAAAGAGAAAACAGTTTATTATTAACCAATTAGTTTAGAGTTCTGTTTCCTCACCTTAGCTTGCTAATAGATCCTCTTGCATGCTTTAAGATCACCTTTATATTGTTATTATATTGCTAGAAGACCTAACAAAGTCGATAGAATTTAATTAGAATTAATTCTGAATTTAAAAACCATTCTGTTAACTGGGGGTCGGAGGTAGGGTCGGAGTAATGATCGACCCTGGGTGCGACCACCCCTATTCTGGACTTTCCGAACACTGGGGTCGATGCTCAGGGTCTGGCAGGGTCGATTGGCCATCGACCCCCCATGCGACCCCCTGTGGGTTTTGGTCGATTTTCTTCCTTAAATCCATTCTTCGTGTTTGGGGTCCTATGACTTGTTCCTATAATCCATTCTACACATGTTCTATGGTCTAGAACCATGATTCTACCACCTATATGGCTTTCATGATTTTCCCCCATGGTTTTCCATGAAAACCTAACCATAGGTTGATGGTTTGGGTTTTTCGAGATCATACTCTCTGCATTATCTATCCTAAGGTCTTTAGCAATTCATGGAATTAGTATCCATACTTGAGAAGAATACTCCTTCTCTGCAACTCTTCTCCTTTTGCTTTCTTCTCTTCTTTCCTTCTCTTTTCCTTCTCTTCCTTCTCTTCTCTTTCTCTCAATTCAATTAGGGTTGTAAAAGGAGTAAAAGAGGCTTAGGGACGCCCCATTTATAGAGTAAAAACTCCTAAAATAAGTCCCATTGAGATTTGGAAGGAATCCCAATGAAATTAGGAAACTTTCCTAATTTTCAGATTTACCGAGTACCGGGGGTCGATAGGGGGGTCGGAGATCCCGTCGACCCCTGGTTCCTGAAGTGTCCGACCCCCCATGTAAAACTGGGGGTCTGACTTCTGTCTTGGGGGGTCCGACCCTCCCTTGTTGGGTATGCGACCCTCCCTTTAATTTAAGTGTTTTTGGGTCGGTTTAATACTTGGGATCGTGATCTCCTTCACGCACTTGGTCCATTTGGCTCATCCATGATGGGTAGACCTGGTTCAAGGTGGTAAGACCAGGTTAGTTTGATACGGGTCTTACAACTCCCCCCTACTTATAAAAATTTTATCCCCGAAATTGTTCATACCTTCTGAATCGAATAAGTGAGGGTATTGCTTTCGCATAGCATTCTCTTCCTCCCATGTAATTTCTTCCATGTCTCTACTTCTCCAAGTGACCTTGACATAATAGATATCTCGGTTGCATAGTCGTTGAACCTTTCGGCTGGTGATTTCAGTTGGTGTTACTTCAAAAGTTAAATCTTCAGTTAAATCAGGTAGATCTACTGTCAGAACGTGCGTTAGATCTTTGACATACTTCTTCAATAAGGAAATATGAAATACGTCATGCACACTTGACATAGATGGTGGTAGTGCTAACTGGTAAGCCACTTTCCCACGCTTAGCTAGAATCTCATATGGCCCGACATATCTTGGACTAAGTTTTCCTTTCTGTCCGAACCATTTCAGACCTCGCATAGGTGATACCTTCAAGAATACTTTATCACCCACAACGAACTCAAGATCTCTGCGTCGAGTATCTGCATATTTCTTCTGACGATTCTGGGCTGTTCTCACTCTTTCCTTGATAATGTCGACCACTCGATAAGTCTCTTCAACAAATTCTGATCCAATGAGACTACGTTCCCCAACTTCATTCCAAAATAAGGAGTTCGACACTTTCTGCCATACAGTGCTTCATAGGGTGACATCTGTATAGTAGCCTGATAGCTATTGTTATAGGCGAACTCGATCAGTGGTAGCTTTTCATCCCATGATCCTTTAAAGTCAATCACACATGCTCGTAGCATATCTTCTAGAATCTGAATTGTACGCTCTGATTGTCCATCTGTCTGTGGATGGAATGCAGTATTAAATTTCAATATTGTACCCATAGCCTTTTGCAATCCTTCCCAAAACTTAGAAGTAAATCATGGATTTCTATCGGACACAATGCTCTCTGGTACACTGTGTAATCGAACAATATTATCCACATATAGCTTTGCTAACCTTTCTAGTGTATACTGAGGTCGTAGCGGTATAAAGCGAGCTGTTTTGGTCAGACGGTCTACAATCTCCCAAACTGCGTCAACTACTCGAGGAGTCAATGGTAACCCTGTGACAAAGTCCATGGTGATGTAGTCCCATTTCCATGCTGGTTTTGGTAACGGCTGTAACAGTCCTGCGGGTCTTTGTCGTTCAGCCTTTACTTTCTGACAATTTAGGCATTGAGACACAAACTTAGCTACATCTACTTTCATTCCTCTCCACCAATATAGTTTCTTTAGGTCATGATACATTTTTGTACTTCCAGGATGTATCGAATAGATGGTGGTATGGGCTTCTTTCATCAGTCGGTGTCTAATGTCCACACTTTCTGTTTCAGGTACACATATTCTTCCTTTGTTCTTCAGTACCTTCTCTTCGTCCAAGGTGAATTCAGGGTTAGTCCTACCTTTTTCGACGTCTTCTTGTACCGTTCTTAGGTAAGGGTCTGCTTTGATAACTGTCTTCACTTCATCAATTATATCCGGTATAATCTTCAATGCAGAGAACATATTTGAAAACCGATGAATAAACCCTTGGTTGGCTGATCCATCCGGTGTATCTATCACATACTGCTCATTGCCGTGATTGAATACCATTTCGGTAGTACACATTGCTGCGGTTGTGCTAATCTCTCCCTGGGATTTTATCACTGCCTTTCTGCTCAACGCATCCGCTACCACATTAGCTTTCCCCAGATGATACTGGATATCACAATCATAGTCTTTCAGTAGTTCCAGCCATCTTCTTTGTCTCATATTCAACTCCTTTTGATTAAATAAATAAGTAAAACTTTTATGGTCCGATTTAATCTGGAACTTCTCTCCGTATAGGTAATGTCTCCATATCTTGACAGCATGTAGTACTGCCGCCAACTCCAAATCATGAGTGGGATAATTCTTCTCATGTGTCTTTAACTGTCTTGAGGCATAAGCAACTACTTATTCTCCTTGCATAAGCACACATCCTAATCCCAATCCTGACGCATCAGTGTACAAGGTAAATGGCTGTCCGAGAACAGGAATAGTCAAAATCGGAGCGGATATCAATCTTGTCTTCAAGGTTTGAAAGCTCTTCTCGCAATTATTCATCCACAAAAACTTTTCACCCTTCTTAGTCAGACTGGTGAGAGGTACGACAATCCGGGAATAGTCTTCCACAAATCTCCGATAATAACCAGCGAGACCCAGAAAACTTCTAATTTCTGCAATGCTCTTTGGTGCTTCCCACTTTACAATAGCTTCGATTTTGCTAGGGTCCACTTTGATTCCTTCAGCGGATACTACATGGCCTAGGAAGGTGACTTCACTTAGCCAAAACTCACACTTGGTAAATTTGGCATATAGCTTCTCTTTCCTTAAACGCTGTAGAGTGGCATTTAGATTCTTAATATGAGTTTCCTTGTCCTTGGAATATACCAATATATCATCAATAAATACAATAACCGATGTACCCAACATATCGTGGAAAATCCGGTTCATAAGTTCCATGAAAGTTGCTGGTGCATTTGTTAATCCAAAAGACATGACCAAGAATTCATAATGTCCATATCTGGTCCTGAAAGCTGTCTTAGGAATATCACCCTCCTTAATCTTCAACTGATGGTAGCCTGACCGAAGATCGATCTTAGAAAATACTTTTGCTCCTTGCAACTGATCGAACAAGTCATCGATCTGAGGTAGTGGATATCGATTCTTGATTATCAGTTTATTCAACTCCCGATAGTCGATACATAATCGAACGCTACCGTCCTTCTTCTTTACGAACAATACTGGCACTCCCCATGATGATATACTGGGTCGAATATAACCCTTGTCCAGTAGTTCTTGTAGTTGTACTTTCAATTCCTTCAATTCAGTAGGAGCCATTCGGTAGGGTGCTTTTGATACTGGTGCGGCTCCAGGTATAAGATCTATCACAAACTTTGTGGCTCGGTCGGGTGGTAATCCTGGTAGTTCCTCAGGAAATACGTCGGGGTAATCTCGCACGACATCAATATCTTCCATCCGTGGTGCTTCTTTGGTAAGGTCGACCACTGATACTAGATATCCGACTCCTCCCTTCTCAAGGCACTTCTTTGCCTTTAGTGCTGATAGTATGAGATTGCATTTACGGGGAAGTTTGGTTCCCGCAAAACTGAATTCTGCTCCTTCTTTGTCTCTAAATGTTAGCTTCTTTTTGGCACATAAAAGGTTTGCCGAATGCCGAGCTAACCAGTCCATTCCCAAGATGACGTCAAAGTCTGCCATCCCAAGTTGGATCAAGGTTGCATCTAAATTTTTTTCGCCAATGAGAACTGGACATGGCCCATAACCTTTCTCTAACTCCACTTCTAACCCCATCGGTGACCGTACAAGTATTTTGTAGTCCAATGTTTTGATGGATAAATTCAGCTTCTTTCCAAATGACACAGATATAAAAGGATTGAGTAGCTCCTGAATCAAAGAGTACTCTGGCGGGTATGCCATTTATAGGTACGATACCTGTGATTTATTTTATTTAGTTTACATGCTCATACAATGTAATACAACTTAAAAGGTTTCAGTCATACCTGTGACCACATCGGGTGATGCGGCAGCATCCTCGGATGTAACAGCATAAACTCGTCCTTGATGTAGCTGTTTCTTTGGCTAGGACACTCCCTTGCCATATGCCCCGCTTGATTGCAGTTATAACATTTCGGACCTTCAAAATTTGGCTTCGGCTACTGTTGAATTACTGGGGTAGTCTTGGGTGCAGTTACAAAGCCTTGAGCACGGAAGGGTTTAAATGGCTTTATTCCCTCTGTTATAAGCATTTTCGGCTGGCCTTTTCATGCCTCTGTTCTGTGTAAAATAGCTTTCCTTCTGGCTCGATTCAATAACTCGAGCAATTTGCACAGCTTCATTATATTCCTTCTTCTCTAAGCCTAGAACTTTCTCTCTGATGCTCCCTCTAAGTCCCGTGACAAACCTACGGGTCTTAGTGTCTTCTTCTTGCATGCTGAGTGGTGCAAAGAAAAACAGCTCCTCATAACGCTGTTGATATGCATCCACAGACATCTGGCCCTGATATAAACTCAGGAACTCCTTCTCCATAGAATCTTTGAAGCTTCGGGGAAAATACTTCTCAAAGAAAGCTTATTTATAAATAGTCCAAGTCAATTAGGCGTGCTTGGTTAATAGATAGGTCCTGGTCGATTTCCACCAATGATGTGCATCGCCTTTTAGCATGAAGGTGGCACATAATACCTTTTCTTCTTCTGTAATAGTCATCATAAGAAAATTTCTCTCCATCTCGTCGATCCAATGTGCTGGCCATAAAGGATCAGACGGTTTATCGTTAAATTCCTTGGGCTTCATCTTCAAGAATCTCTCAACCAGTCGAGAGTGACCCATCTGATTTTGGGGGTATGCCCCAAACATAGATTGTGGATACTGATAATTAACCTGAGCTGCTTCCGGACCTAGTCCTGGAATCTGTGTAGCTGGTGGTTGAGATGTTTGAGGTGCTGGGTGGTTACCCACCGGTGCTGCACTGGTTTGTCCAGTCGGCATTGGTGTAGCATGTGCTGCCTGGAATATAATCCCCATTGCTGCTTGCATTTGAGCCTGTGTGTATTACATTTGTTGCAGCTGTTGCGCTAAGTTCATAACCACGGTTGCTAACTCCGGTGGTGGAGGTGGCAAGTTTGTAGGATTTTCCTAAATCGGATTTACTGGTGGTGTAACCTGTGGATTTCCCTGTGCATATATATTTTCCTGACTAGTTTCCTCCACAGGTGGTGGTGGTGGAACTACGTTTCGGCTTTGCCTGGTTACTCTACGTCCAGCCATTTTCCTCTGATATTGGTGATGCCTGAAAAATCATTAACAAACGTGAGGCAATCATTTATACTTCATGTAGGCATGCTAACCGATGTTATTTTTAAAATTTTCAGATCATTCTGTGAAAAATACTGTATTTTCTATGCAGGGTCGATGGTGGGGGTCGATGGTATGTTCGACCCTCAGTATCCGACCCTGGGAATGTACCTATTCTTCTCGAGAGCCGGGGGTCGATGCGGGGGTCGATGGATGTCCGACCCCCAGGTGCGACCCCTGGTTTCCTGTCCGATTCCGAGAGGCGGGGGTCGATCACGGGGGTCGATGGATGTCTGACCCCCAGGTGCGACCCCTGGTTTTCTGTCAGGTTCCCGAGAGCTGGGGGTCGATATGGGGGTCGATGTGGGGGTCGATTATCCTGGTCGAATTCTTCGACCCCCGGGCCAAAAATCAGATTTTTAAGGTTCGATTCTGGGTTCATTTCCCATTATTCCTTCCCCGTTTCGACTCGTCTCCCACCTCTGAGTTGCTACAGTGTCACTCTGCTATATTGGTCATTTTGGTTCCGTGTTTCGACGTCCACTTCATTCCTAAAGGTATGTCTTCTCATTTTTACCTGTTTTTTTAGGTTTTCATTTCTAGGTTTTTACCCATTTATATTGTATTTTTCAAATTAAACTTTTTTCAACAGTAAAAATTTGATTTTTATTGGGGGCTTTTGTTATTGGTGGCTCGAGGAACGAAAACCCTAAAATTTTTTTGAGTTTCATCGGTTGGTTATCAAGAAACTTGGATTTTTGCTCTTTTTACCCTAATTTGTCAAAAATTTTGATTTCTCGCAATTTCTTCGAATTGGATCCCATTAGTTAGAATTTCCTACTGTGTGAGTGTTGTAGGATCTATTAGAACCCACATAAGTCGTCCTGCCCCCGTGTGTGGGTGACAAGTGAGGCTTTTGGCCAACTTACGTCGTTATAATGTCCCAATTTTTTGGTTTTTACTCTCTACTAACCCATTATTGATTTCTCTTTCTTATTTGCAGATACTATGGCTCGTACCAAAGTGCCCAGAGTTCGTGATCCTCTTCGTTTCCGTTCCAACGAAGCTGAGGCACAGTATGCCCACTATGCTCGCAAGAAAGTAGAGGGAGGTTGTAAGGTGAACTTGGCTGAGTTAGCCCTGTTCAATGTGGAGAGAGCATTTGGTGATATGGGATGGCTCCCTGTCATTACTTATGACGCGTGCACCTGCCCCGACTTGGTACGCCAGTTTTATTGTAACCTCCAGGTGGTGGGGGATTACAATGATGTGGAGAGGGGTCACGAGTTGCGCATCATGAGTTACGTCAAAGGGGTGAACATCTCGTTTGACTATCGGCAGCTAGCCGACCTACTGGGCATCTCCTATGATGGCCCCTTGGTTTTCTGTACTCCTGGAGAGCCCCAGTTTTTCTCTCTACAGATGAGGGCCGAGATCGATAACCAGCTCCTTCGTCCTGATCGGCGGCGGATGAGGGCATGTTATATGCGTCCAGTTCCACGGGTATATTGCAAGATCATTCAGCATAACCTGATCCCGCAGAGTGGTCATTACAAGAGGGTTTCCTAGTTGACCCAGTATCTTCTATACAGTATTTGCACTAGGAAGCCCGTCTGCCTTCCTTACATTATCATGCGTACCAATCACACTGCTACGTTGCCCAATCACACTGGTAACCTTCCTTACAGACGTATGATCACTATTCTGCTTACCCGCCTGGGGGTTGATTTATTGGATGAGAAGATTCAGGAGAAGTCTTTCTCATCGCCTCTAGATTGGGAGGCTATTTGCAAGATGGGCATACAGGATGCTCAGGTCAGTGATGAGGAAAGGAACGCGATGGTGCGCCCTCGCACTCACGTAGAGATACGGCGACCGAGGCAGCTGCCGTCGCCGCTTTCATACGGAGCCTGCTGGTGATGATGACCGTATGTACATGGATGTAGACTCTATACCACCTCCTTCACCTACGCATGCGGCTGGAGCTAGTACTTCATATGCGGCTGGTCCTTCACATGCGACTGGTCCTTCTCCCACCACCTCGATATGATGGAGATATTGCATGAGATCGAGAGGCTCGGTGCAGATCTGATCCGAGGATGGGGAGTTACTAGACGCTCAGTGGGTGAGAGTGGATGAGCTACTAGATGCCCAGCGTACATCGGACATGAGGATGGGAGAGCTCATAGAGGCTCGGCGCGGACCGATCAGCGGGTAGCTGATCTTACGGCTAGTCTTCAGACGTCCCAGACTCAGATAGCCTGGTTGACTAGAGTCTACGCTGAGGATTATGACAGAGATCGTGAGGCACCGCCCCCTCCTTCACCTCCAGCTTCATGATTGTACTTATTTTCTTTCTTTATACTACAGAGTAACTGTTCGGGTTGTGGACTATACTCTGTTTTTGCTATTTGTACATGTTTGTTTATCTCTCATTGTATTTAAAATTATTCTTCCTTTAATAGATGCATTATTTTCTTTTCAAATTTGGTCTCAAACATCACTTGTGCTTATAGTGTGTTAATATTACAGTTTTTTTTTTACTTTTATCCTATCTCAGTTCACAATTCGTCGTGAATGTATGCCAGTTTAGTGGACACGGCCTGAGATGCTTTGATACCAAGTTGTCACACCCCAATTCCGCACACTTCAAAATTATGTGATGAACCGCTAGCAAACCAACGGTTCAACCAAGATCTCGTACAGACGGTATCCGGCTGATCTAAACCTCATATATCTACATTCATAATCAGAGTAAATACACAATAGCGGAAGTTTTATAGTAAAATGAACTGAGAATCTACTGTGATATTAATATTAAAATAGCAAATTATTCTGTATCAACTAAGACATAAATAAGTATCAAATACATGTCCTTAATAAATCCAAATAAAGAAAACTAAAAATCTAATCGAATTCACATGAGTTGCACTCGCAGGAGGAGTCATGTGTATCCACTTCATCTTCAACTTCCATCGTCGCCACGTGCCCGTACACTGGAGCATTGACATAATCTTCGACGATAGTACCTGCATCATCAACTAAAAATATTCGACGTCGAGGGGTGAGCACACATCATGGCTCAGTGAGCAAACAAAACAATGCAACAATACATATGCATGCAGTCAATTCATATCTTTGGTCTGGTTTAAAGTTTGCAATGCGCAATAGAAAGGTTGGGTGGTCAAAGGTTAACGTTTATTGACCCCGCCTCTATAGACAGGGTGTGGAAGTCCGTCCAAAGGTTAACGTTTATTGTCGTCCCCATCCACCCTACCATAACATTGTACAACAGGTTAACGTTTATTGCTGTACAGTGCCATACCAACACGTAAGCCCCTGCTGGTGAGGGCTTGCAAACTGGGCTCACAACTAACCAATCCTAATGCCAAACAGTGTATCTAAGGCCTCACCCCAGCATCCCTCAGAACGTCCATAGAGATAGAGCTAAGGCCCCCCAGTAAAGTCAAAGACTACAAGGACCGAGACCACCTCCCCTGATATTCTACGACGTAATAGTTCTGCTAAAGTAATGGTGATACGACGATGCTAATGCCCAAGACTTGAGTTAGAGATAGAGCTAAAGTGCTGAGACCCGCCAAAGGTTAACGTTTATTGACGTTCCCATCACACCTTCCCTGATACTCGCTCGCATCAAGTACACCAACCACACACATACATTCACATGCCTATTCCTATCATCATCATCATCATCATCATGTTATAAATAATAAAATAAATATGCATGAACAAATAATAGAAATATTGGATGACATGTTGTATGCACATTACAAATATATTCGCATAGGATCAAGCATAGCATTGGACTCAAGAAAAGAGAAAACAGTTTATTATTAACCAATTAGTTTAGAGTTTTGTTTCCTCACCTTAGCTTGCTAATAGATCCTCTTGCAAGCTTTAAGATCACCTTTATATTGTTATTATATTGCTAGAAGACCTAACAAAGTCGATAGAATTTAATTAGAATTAATCCTGAATTTAAAAACCATTCTGTTAACTGGGGGTCAGAGGTAGGGTCGGAGTAATGATCGACCCTGGGTGCGACCACCCCTATTCTGGACTTCCCGAACACTGGGGGTCGATGCTCAGGGTCTGGTAGGGTCGATTGGCCATCGACCCCCCATGCGACCCCTTGTGGGTTTTTGTCACACCCCAATTCTGTACTATTCAGAATGGTGTGATGAACCGCTAATAAACCAACGGTTCAACCAGGATCTCAAATAGGCTATCCCCACGTTATCTAAACTTACACACATCCGTAATCATAATCAGAGTAAATACACAATAGGGGAAGTCTTATAATAAGAAGAACTGAGAATCTATGTGATATTAAAATTTAAATAACAATTTATTCTGTTTCAACTGAGACATAAATATTTAAATACCAAATACATGTCTTAATAAATCCAAATAAAGAAACCTATAAAATATCTAATCAAATATACACGAGTTGCACTCGCAAGAGGAGTCGTGTGTATCCACTTCAGCTCCAGCTTCCATTGCTGCCACGTTCCCGTACGCAGACGCATTCATATAATCTTCAATGGTATAACCTGCATCATCAACTAAAAATATTCGACGTCGAGGGGTGAGCACACATCACGGCTCAGTGAGTAGCCAAAACAATGCAACAATACATATGCATGCAATCAATTTATATCTTTGGTCCGGTTTAAAGTTTGCAGTATGCAATAGAAAGGTTTAGGTAGTCAAAGGTCACGTTTATTGACCCCGCCTCTATACACAAGTGTGTGACGTCACCCGAAGATCACGTTTATCGTCGACTCACATGCACCAACCATGAACATTATATAACAAAGGTTAATGTTTATTGTTATATATTGCCATACCAACACGTAAGCCCCTGTTGGCGAGGGCTGCAAACTGGGCTCGCAACTAACCAATCCTAATGCCAAAAGTGTATCCAAGGCCTCACCCCAGCATCCCTCAGAATGTCCATAGAGATAGAGCTAAGGCCCCCCGGTAGAGTCAGAGACTACAAGGACCGAGACCACCTCCCCTGATACTCTACGACATAATAGTTCTGCTAAAGTAATGGTGATACGACGATGCCAATGCACAAGACTTGAGTTAGAGATAGAGCTAAAGTGTTGAGACCCGCCAAAGGTTAACGTTTATTGACGTTCTCATCACACCCCCCCTGATACTCGCTCGCATCAAGTACATCAACCACACACATACAAGCACATGCCTATTCCTATCATCATCATCATCATAATCATGTTATAAAAAATAAAGTAAATATGCATGAACAAGTAATAGAAATATTAGATGGCATGTTGTATGCACATTACAAACATATTCGCATAGAATCAAGCATGGCATAGGACTCAAGAAAATAGAAAACAGTTTTGTTATTAACCAATTAGTTTGGAGTTCTGGTTCCTCACCTTAGCTTGCTAAAAGATACTTTTTCAAGCTTTAGAATCACCTTTACAATGTTATTATATTGCTAGAAGACCTAACAAAGTCGATAGAATTTAATTAGAATTAATTCCAGATTTAAAAACCACTCTGTTAACTGAGGGTCGGAGGTAGGGTCGGAGTCCTGATCGACCCTGGGTGCGACCCTCCCTTAACTCTGAACTTTCCGAACACTGAGGGTCGATGGTCAGGATCACCTAGGGTCGGATGGTCATCGAACCTTGGTGCGACCCTCGGTGCACTTTGGTCCAACTCCCTCTTTTAGTCCATTCTTCGTGCTTGGGATCCTATGGCTTGCTCCTACATTCCATTCTACATTCATTCAATGGTCTGAAACCATGTATAACCCACCTAGATAGCTTTCATGCATTCTCCTATGGTTTTTCATGAAAACCTAACCATGGGTTGATGGTTTGGGTTTCTCCGAGATCACATTCTCATCAATATCTAACCTAAGGTCTGTAGAAACTCATCGAATTAGTATCCATACCTGAGAAGAATAATCCTTCTCTGCAACTCTTCTCTTTTGGCTTAATTCTCTTCCTTGTTTCTCTTCTTCTTCTTTTCCTTCTCTTCTCTTTCTCTCAATTCAATTAGGGTTGTAAAAGGAGTGAAAGTGGCTTAGGGACGTCCTTTAAATAGAGTAGGAACATCCTAAAATAAGTCCCTTTGAGATTAGGAAAGAATCCCAATAAAAAATTAAGAAATTTCCTAATTCTATTTCCTACGATAACCGAGGGTCGATGATCCCGTCGACCCTAGGGTTCTAAGATGTCCGATCCTCCCTTCAAAACTGAGGGTCTGACTTTCTGTTTTGGGAGGTCCGACCCTGCTTAGCTGGGTATGCGACCCTTCCCTATTTTAAGTGTTTTTGGGTCGATTTGATACCTGGGATCTCGATCTCCTTCACGCCCTTGGTCCATTTGACTCGACCATGACGGGTAAACCTGGTTTAAGGTGGTAAGACCGGGTTAGATTGACACGGGTCTTACAGTTTTGGTCAATTTTCTTCCTTAAATTCATTCTTCGTGTTTGGGGTCCTATGGCTTGTTCCTATAATCAATTCTACACATGTTCTATGGTCTAGAACCATGATTCTACCACCTATATGGCTTTCATGATTTTCCCCCATGGTTTTCCATGAAAACCTAACCATAGGTTGATGGTTTGGATTTCTCCGAGATCATACTCTCTGCATTATCTATCCTAAGGTCTTTAGCAATTCATGGAATTAGTATCCATACCTGAGAAGAATACTCCTTCTCTGCAACTCTTCTCCTTTTGTTTTCTTTTCTTCTTTCCTTCTCTTTTCCTTCTCTTCCTTCTCTTATCTTTCTCTCAATTCAATTAGGGTTGTAAAAGGAGTAAAAGAGGCTTAGGGACGTCCCATTTATAGAGTAGAAACTCCTAAAATAAGTTCCATTGAGATTTAGAAGGAATCCCATCAAAATTAGGAAACTTTCCTAATTTTCAGATTTATCGAGTACCGGGGGTCGATAGGGGGGGTCGGAGATCCCGTCGACCCCTGGTTCCTGAAGTGTCCGACCCCCCATGTAAAACTGGGGGTCTAACTTCTGTCTTGGGGGGTCCGACCCTCCCTTGCTGGGTATGCGACCCTCCATTTAATTTAAGTGTTTTTGGGTCGGTTTAATACCTGGGATCATGATCTCCTTCACACACTTGGTCCATTTGGCTCATCCATGATGGGTAGACCTGGTTCAAGGTGGTAAGACCGGGTTAGTTTGATACGGGTCTTACAATAATCCTCCCCCAACTTTATTCATGACTCAACATGAGCTAAGCTTGCATTCCTAGTCATGAATGCCTGTTCCATGGTGGTTGGGAAATATTAATGGAGGAAAATGAAAATGAGCGAGTATACTTGCTTGTTTGAATGGTTGATGCCCTCTTTAATGCACAACCACCCCCCAATGGTGGTTGGAAGTCGAAGAAGAAAGAGAGATGAAGGGGGAGGGTATTCTAGGGTTTCCAAACTAGGTTTCCATACACAAGGTAGCTGGGAGTGAGTTATGAGCTCACTTCGAGCATTTATAGTAGAATAAATGCTCCCATGAGCATTGCATTTCTAAAGAACCTGAGAAATCCAGAAGAAGTGATACCGGAGGTATATCCTCCTGGGCTTATTTACTATAATTTTGATCAACAAAGAGTTCCCATTCTCATGGTCAAGCTTAGGGGTCTTAACTACATTTGTCTACGCTAGTTTTACCCGACCATTCTATAAGGACATGCGAGGGAATTTGACATCCTCGAGAATGTTTATTTGGAGTTGCCACTTAGATTAAGGTCTAGGACCTCAAAATATAGTCTCATCATAAGATATGACTTCTATTGACTCATGACCCTTATATCGGTTTTTTAGTCAATCAGAGATTGGGTAAGCATCAAGTTACGGTTATGGGAAGGGGTTAGGCACCCAAACTACTCGATCAAGATCGGCCTCCTATGCCTTTCCTATGCTAGACTCTATCTATTAAACCGAACCCAACCATGTAGTTTGATATCACTGAACCAAATCTGGAATCTTCCAGATTGCCTACGTATCTTGGACTTCTTTCAAAAAATTAGGTTTACCATCGTAGTTCAAGTGTGATTAAAGTTTATGCTTGTGATTTATACTTGTGCATAATTAAGTTCATTCTTCAAGTTGAAGTTTATTCTTGAAAAGGTGAGGAACTTGTCAGGATCTGGATAGTCCATGCGGACTGATAGATAGTCCCAATAGATTTAAGAATGGATAACCCATGTAGGTTGAAATAGATATCCAGTGGGTGGATAGTCCATATAGATCATGGATCTGAATCTAGTGATTCCTCTAAATTACCTACATATCCTAGGGTTTGCCCTAGGAATCAAGATCCGTGTAGTTCGATCGTCGGATAAGAATCTAGGTCAAGATTGGTTGACACACATGGGTTTGAAATGGATAGTCCATTGTGGATTGAGGTAATCCTAGTGAATCTATGAATATGTATATCCTATTGGATCTATGGATGGTCCATGTGGACCGAGTTTTAGGATCGTATTTGATAATCATCAAAAATTGCCTACGTATCCTAGGGTTTGACCTAGGAATCAGACCCCACGTAGTTCGGATGGGTAGCCCATGTGGACTGAAAAAGGGAGGTTTTGACAGTTATACCCTTGAGAGTAAAAGTGGTATTTTCTAAACGATGGGGATCCTTCCTAAAACCTGTGAGTCAAATCTATAAGTGTACCAAATCTAGGTCATTGTACTCGATGAGATGAGATATGAGGGATTGTCCTAAACTACCCCTTTTAACCTAAGACCCTAATTTTGGAAGGTTTAGCTAGACATCTCTTTCTTCATTAAGATTTTTAGATTATTTCCTTTTTTTTGCCCTTATCGTGATTGTGGATGCCTACATGTACGTCCCCACACCTATTCTTGTCTGCTAGGTGTACATATATGGTAGTTAAACTAAGGTGTTGCAGAAATTAAGTTCTTGCCAAACAGACATTATTCAAGTATGGTAGATAGCAATCAGACTAAATATGGCAGTGAATCCATAGATAACAATGTAAACAATCCAAACATGGCAGTGGATCCAAACACAGTAGTGAGTATGTGAGTATGGTAATTCCAAATATAGCAAGTGAGCATGTGTTAACCAAGCAAAGTATGTGTATACTTGTATTGAAATCAAATCTTAAATCAAAGGTACAAATTTCATCTAAAAACAATTAAGATCAAAGGTTCAGATCTCATATAAAACTAATCAAGATCAAAGGTTCAGATCTCATATCAAACCAACCAAGATCAATGGCTCAGATCACATATCAAGATAATCATGATCAATGGTTTAGATCACCCATTAAAATAATCATGATCAACGGTTCAGATCACATATAAAAAAATAATCATGATCAATGGTTTAGATTACATATAAAAAATAATCATGATCAATGATTCATATCACATATCATGATAATCATGATCATCATGATCAATGGTTCAGATCATATATAAAAAATAATCATGATCAACCTTTCAGATCACATATAAAAATAATCATGATTAATGGTTCAGATTTCATATAAAAAATAGTCATGATCAACGGTTTAGATCACATATTAGAAATAGCAATGATCAACAGCTCAAATCACATCATATTAGATCTCAACGGTTCAGATTTGACATATCACATTAATCATACAATTAAACAGTTTATATGCAGATCTAATGATTCTGATTTAGCATCTTACATCAATCATGCTATCAAACAATTTACATGCAGATCTAATGGTTCAGATTTGACATCTCATGTCAATGGTTATGAGGGTGAGATCAAAGGCTATGATGGGTAGATCAATGGATGGGCAGATCAAAGGCTATAATGGTTATGATGATGGTTTGATCTAATAGTGGGGATGATAGTCTGATCTAATGGTGGTGATGATGGTTTGATCTAATGGTGATGATGGTCTGATCTGATGGTTAGAATTGTGTGGGGGCTGATCGGATGGCTGTGATTTTATGGGGGTTGATCGGATGGCTAGGATTGTATGGGGGTTGATCGATGATGATGGTCCAGATCATGGGTTAATGGATGATGATGGTCCAGATGATGGGGATTTATAAGGATTGTGTGATGAAGGTGCTAATCGATTGGCTCGGATTGTATGGGGGTTAATCGAACAACTATGATTGTATGGGGGCTGATCGGATGTCTATGACATGGGTTGTAATATCAGATGGTTTGGTAGTTTGTGATCAGATTAATGGCATGATGGTGTGTGATCAGTGGTGTGATGGTGTGATAGAATGGTTAAGAGATAAGGGTGCTGGATCGGATGGTTAAGAGATGGGGTACGAAATCAGGTGGTTAAGAGATGGGGTACTGGATCAGGTGGTTAAGAGATTGATTAGAGGGTAGGCAAGGGTTTTGATTCAGGGCTTAGAGTTAGGTTTTGTTTCAGGTCTGTAAGAGGTAGGGTTCAGGAGGAAGGTCAAGGTAAGTTTGCGAGTTTGGATAACGGTAGAGGGAGTGGGTTTCAATGGCTGCAGTAGGTTGTTTGCATGAAAGGAGGAGGGGGAAGGAGGTAGAGTGTCGGCCATGAGGTCTGTGAAGGGAAGCCAATGGGTGCGGCAGGTGGGTTTGTGAAAAGGATAGGTAGAAGATGGGAAGGTTGCATGCAGGTGGGTTATAAGGTGGGGTATGCAGATGGGGTCGGTGGTAGCAATCAATAGACAACAAGTTTAAAAGAGGTTAATGGATGGTCGGTAGTAGTCGGTGAGTGACAAGGGTAGGGTGTTGCAAGTCCTCGGTGAGCAGGTGGGAGTCGGTTGGCAGGGAGGAAGGTGAGGGAGTTCTCGGTGGTGGCAGTTAATCGATAATGGAGGTGAGCAGGTAAGAGTCTTACCTTCTTCTCTCTTTCTAGTTCTTCTCCTGATTCTTCCCTCTTCTCTTGCTTCTTCCTCTTCTTAGCTATCCTCTGTTGGTCACTCTCAGTTCTCCACCCCTCCCGATCTCAGTCTTTCTTCTTAGCTCTCTCTCTCTCTCAGTTGCTCTCGGCCTCCAGACCGAGCTCCCTTCCTCCTCTTCCCTTTCAGCTCCCTTTCCCCCTCCTCTCTATCTTGGTTCCTATATTAGGTGGGCAGCATGGTTAGGGTGGCTCATGGTATGGTGAAGTTGGGGCTCATGGTATGGGGTTGCGGCTGGTCGACAGACAAGGGTAGATGGAGGTATGGCTGGGTTGCGTTACAGGTATAGTGATGGGTGGTGTCATGTGCAAGTTGGTTAGGGAGTTGCAGCTATAGGTATGGGGTTTTCATTGAGTATGGGTGGTCAGTGAGTGTGGTGTCTTGGGTATGGGTGCTCGAAGAGTTGGTTGTGTGAGGTGTCGATGGAGGGGGGGGGGGGGGTATGGTGATGTGCTGTTGTCATGAGGTGGCTATGAGTTGAGTTATGAGTTGGTTTTCGGGTTCCCTCTTCTCTCTTCTCTCCCTCTTTCTCTCTACACACACACACACATAAATATATATATATATATATATATATATACACACACACACACATCACACACACACACACACATACACACATAAATACATGTACATGGGAACCGATTTGATTTGGACCGCTTTGAGTTGGGTCAGGCTAGACTGGTCAGGGGAACCAATTTGGTCTAGACCGCTTTGAGTTGGGTCAGCTATACTGGTCGAGGTTGACTTGGTTGGGCTGACTTGGGTTGAGCCGAATCGGACTGAGTTGACTTTCATTCTCTCTTTCTATCATTTTATGTGGCATTTCGGCTTTCATCTGCATTTGTGAGGACAATGGATTTTCATATGTATCCTTCACAAAATCAAAATTAGGCTCTTGCCTTGGTTACTTTGTCCATCCACGCCAATGGATGGAGTAAAATATGGAGTCGCCACCTAGATAAGGTCTAGGACCTATAAATGGTTTCTCACTTGGAGAGACACTATGACTCATGCTCAATGGATTGGCTTCTAGTCTTACCAGGGAAGGGTAAGTGTCAAGTTACGAGTTGGGAAGGTGTTAGGCACCCGACTCGCCCGGTCAATGGACCGGTCTCCTTCTGTCCTATCCTTTCCTACATTCTTGAAACTTATGTATGTTCAGGTCATTCAATTTAACCTAACTAGGCAAATGGGGAACCCTAGACCAAGTTTCTAAGTTGTTCTAACTCAGGGTGCCGCCACATAGACTTGAAAAAAATAAAATACAAGTCAACAGACAATAAATGGATCAATGAACAAATGAATGGATTAAAAAAAAGAATGAATAACACAGAAAATACAACAGATAATGGATGACCGAGATCGAGATCAAGCCGCCTACGTATCCCTGTGCGGCGGGAATCAGGCCAAACGTAGTTCGTGCGTGGTTGTGTTTGTGGTTGTGTGTGAGGTGCTCCCTTGACAAAGGAAGCATGTGTGACCGTGCGTGAAGGGTGAACTACTCAGAGTTCTCCACTTCCCGCTGCCTATGTATCTCTTTAGAGAATCTGGTCAAACATAGTTTCCAACAGTTAACGGGCTGTTGGACCCCACATGGCATTACTGGAGAGGTGCTTGGACCTCAGAGGTACTTGGACCTCAACTCCCCGCACTCGGCAAGGCAACACTCAAGAGGTACTCAGACCTCGACTCCTTGCACTCGGCAAGGCAAACTCAAGAGGTACTCGGACCTCAGAGGTACTCGGACCTCAGAGGTACTCGGACCTCGACTTCCTTGCACTCGACAAGGCAAACTCAAGAGGTACTCGAACCTTGACTCCCCGCACTCGGCGAGGCATCACTCAAGAGGTACTCAGACCTCGACTCCTCGCACTCAGCAAGGCATCACTCAAGAGGTACTCGGACCTCGACTTCCTTGCACTCGACAAGGCATCACTCGATATTTGAAAATGGTTGGTCCGCACATCGATTCCCAAACATGGGAAATGATTGGCCTAAGGCCAAAGACAAAACTAGGTCAAAGTTAGGTTAGAGATCAAACATGATCCCAACCGTCGCTTGAGAACATGCAAACATGACTCCTTTATTGATATTTTTCTTTGAGAGGGGGGAAAACAATTATGTGATGAACCCTAATGGTTGAGCGGGCCCATGTCCTAGGCAGGGCCCACACCAGTCAACATGGGATTTGGGAATCCCAACAAAGATAGACTCATTGGATTCATCCTAAAAAAACTCACAACGTTGGGGAAGGGGATCCCTAAACTATGACACCCACGAAGTGGGCGGATGCATCACTTGAGGGTAGGGCATATGCATCAACTAAGCATAAGTATCAATTCAAACCAAGCATATAAAATTGGGATCAAACCCATGCATGAGGCAACATGTATAAGCACGCATGTAAATCACATGAGACAACAATAGATGACAAAAAAATCATGTAGGACTGTGCGATGGTGCCTAAGGAATGAAGAAACCATGTGTAGCAGCTGTTTAAAGAAAAAAACCAACATGGGATGGGAACTGATCTACTTGGAAAATGATGAAACTCAGCATATGGAGACCAAACAAGACTGACAAGTCAAAGTAAAATAACAGGTTTCAGCAAGACCAAGCAAAATTATAAAAAGAAAAGCAAAAATGATTAAAAGAGAACAAATGGTTAGCCATAAACTGTACTAAGCTGAACACAAATCAGCAAGCCATATAAGTTGCAGGTAACATGAGAGAAAGAAATTTAGGCATGAGAAGGTGCCGAGCTCAACATGATTAAACCAAATCTACAAGATGCCTGATCAAAACCCAATTTAATTAAATTAAAAATCTTGGGACTGAAACAAGCATTTACCCATATATAGCTAATGATAAAGGCACATGGGCAGCAATCAAAGAATGATTTATATGCCCTGTAGATTATGGATAAAGAGACAAATAACTAGAAATTGAAAAGAATCAGCATGGAGATGGAATCACACAATGATGAATCAGCATAGTAGCTAAAAAAAAAAAATGGATGCGGAAACTGACGAACAACATAACATGGATTGATTCAACAAAATAAAGAGGGGTAGCAAATCACAGAAAAGTAACAAATTAAACCTCTATTGTGAACAAAATTCCCATTCAATCATTTAAAATTGAATCCCAGTAGAAAACCCAATAAAATCTGAACCTATCACTGAGAAACATGTAAAATAGTAAACTAACCCCCTGTATGACACTGCCTGTGGACAGAATATGAGAATAAAAGAGAAAAATCCAAGTTAAAAATGAATTGAATTTTGGCAAGCAAACAAACACTATAAAATGCCCCTGTGAAGCTAAAAAGAACAGTAATCAAACCTAACCGAACACCCTGCCTGTGGAAAACAATTTTCAGTAGGAAAGAAGAAATAACACAAAAATCTAATCCTTCAATACCGAGACCAACTGAGAACAGAGGGACAAGACCATCGCTTAATCCTAAGAAAAACATGGCCGAAACCAACATCCATTCAGAATAATAAACATTCTAGTTGAAGAAATCAGCAGCATGTTCGGGAAGAAATAGAACTTAGCATACCATGAACAGCAACATATCCCGGTAAGGAGAAGGTATATTCAGAAAAAAAATGAAAATATAAATGTCAAACGAATTGGACTCACATGAGTAGCCTAATAGAAATTACAATCGAACTATACCGAAGCTGGCTTGGTAGCTCAAGAATCGTCGGCCAGGTCGGAGAAGAAAAAAACCACAAGTGTGCGATTTCTTCTTCTGCTTAACTGGCTCTTTGTTCGACTTCTTCTCTCTTTTCTTCGGCCTCGCAGCTGGTAAAACAACAGGCTCAGAAGCATCAACCCCTGGTTCCTTTAATCTCTCTCTCACACTCCATTTTCTCTCACTGCTCAGTCCTCTCTTTCTCTCAGATTCATTTTTCTCTCCCAGCCACGACCGACCCTCTCTTATTTTTTCCCTAATTCTTCTTCAGGCTTTCCTCCCTTTTCTCTGGTTTATTTCTCCTTTCTGTCTCTCACCGCCGATCTCTCTTCACCTCTGCAACAGCAACCGAAATCACCTTCTCTTCTTCTTGCGGTTCTCTATTTGTGGCTGCTTTTTGTGTTCAGCTGCTGCCGCCATTTCTTCCTCCTTATTTCTCTCACTCTCTTTCCACCCGATGCTGCCTTCTTCTTCTTTCCTTGGTGTTTCGTCCCTTTCTCTCTCTGCGTTGTCTCATGGCTTCACTCCTCCTAGCCGTATCTCTCCCTTGCACCGAATCAGAACCCCTTTAGCGTAGGGTTTTCCTCTCTCTATCATCTTCTCCGTGATTTCTCTCTTTCACTCATCTCCTTACAACAGCACCATCGCTTTCTTCCTCCTTTGCTTGAAGCCGTTGGACTCATCTCTGCGTCTTTCCTTGCGGCTTCCCTTTCTCTTAACTTCTCAAGACAACCCACCAAAAGCCCTCTTTAGAGTAGGGTTTAGAGTTTGTATTCGTGTCCTGCCCTATTGACCCAAGTGCCCTCCATGTTATCCCAAATCCTAAATCTAACCCATGACCATCCTAAGCCCAAACCCACTCTTTAATGAAGCCCATTAAAATAGTAAGCCCATAAAAATACAAAACCCCAACATAATCCTAATAGATTCCAAATTCCTAGTTAGACTATCCTAAACCCAAACTCACTCAATTTTTTTTTGTAATTTTATAATTTTTTCTTCTTTTTAATGATTTCTATTTTTTTATATTTTTCCTAATAACCTAAAAATACAAGAAATTTTAACATGACCAAAAATGACAAAAATGCCCCTGATGAGAAATAGGCCAAAATGGGGGTCTTACAGCATTATGTTAATTTTCAGCGGCCTCTGCCCCAGAACTTTTCATCCTCACTTTGAAGGGGATTGAAAATGGAGCATACTGGCTCTTGAATCGCTTGATTCAGAAGTTGGATGATCAAGATAAGGCCGAATGAAGTTCGATCAATCTAATTTATGATAATCCGTCCAATAAATCCTTAATTTAAGATAATTTGTAAAAAAGCCCCTCGAATAATTAGGCCATTTTCAAAAAAAATCCCCTTGTACGTATCACTGGATTGAAATTGCGATATCTCCTTATTTTGACATCAGAATTGAGCAATTTTGGTATATTTTCCAAGGTAATTCCACAACTTACACATCCAAGCAGGTTACAGCCCATGACATTGCTGTGGAACCTATCAAAAAAGGCCCCGAAGTTGCCACTTTAAAACCAAACTTTGAATCAGGACCCATAACCTTGCCGTATACCTAGGCTCCTGGATACTGGGGGTCACTTCGGTTCGGCTTAGAACACTATATAGAGCACGTAGGGACTGATCGATTGCTGGAATTATAGAATGGTAACACATACCTACCTTGTACTTTCCATACTTTCACTCGCTTCCCATTCTTTGTTGTTTGCACATCGAGCATACCTTGCTTGGCTATGGGGAAAATGGGGTGCTCACACATTCATATGTGAGGTATAAGTAATGCATGCTCACATATAGGTAGTTAGGATGAGCATGTTTCTAGTTCTGATTCGAGTGCTATCACTATCATAAGCATTGCAATGACAATAATCTAATCAGTGGATTATTGGGCTACGGGTCTTACATTTGGCACATGGGCCTGTAAGCACCCCAATTTTGCTACCCTCAACATAAGTGAACCCATATGGCAGGTTTCTGGCTTTTAACCCAAAGGTTTGTGATTCTCTAATGAACCCCATAGCAGGGTCATAGGCTATTACCTACATGGATGTATAGGTCATGAAATTATTTTTGAAATGAGACCTGAATCATCAAATTCTGACATCAAACAAGGAAGATATCGCTGTTTGAAAATGCAAGGGCATTTATGTAATTATCGTATGATGCATGCATTATCATTTAAACTTCAAATCATCATATCTTGGTCATCTGATATCGAAATCAGATGATTTAAAAGCCAATATTCCTTATTTTCAGTCCTCTTCAAAGTGGACGTGAAAAATCCCGGGTAGAGGTCACCGGTGGGCCCCATGCAAGCTTTCATGCAAAATTATCGATAGAACTTCAAAGCTTCATATCTTTGCCGTTCTACGTCGGATTCAGATGATTCCAAGGCCATTATTCTTCATTTGTGGTGTTTTACAAAGTGGATGTGGAGAATCTTGGGTAGAAGTCTCCGAAGGGTCCCACGCAAAATTACACATGAAAATGGTTATTTAATCTTTGAAAATTCATATTTTGGTCACCCCATATCCAAATCAGGTAATTTTAGTTTCATTATGTTCCATTTTTAGTACTCTATAAAGTGGACGTAAAGGATTTCCGGTAGAAGTCTCCGAAGGATCCCATGCAGAATGGTTAGCCAAATTATCGATAATTGGCCTGCTTAAACTTCAGAAATTCATAAGTTTGCCATTTTATTTTCAAATGAGGTGATTCAAGTTTCAATATTCTTCATTTTTAGTGTTCTACAAAGTGAACGTATAAAATTTAGAATAGTGGCTATCAAAAAATTTCATATGGAATGGTGGCAGAAATGGACTATGAAATGTCAACTTTGGTCCAAACCAGCTCAATCCAACTTAGTCTAACTCAGTCTGGCCCAGCTCAGACCAATCCGGATCAAGTCATGTCGGCCCATATGCATGCATTTCTTATTATATATATATATATATATATATATATATATATATATATATATATATATATATATATATTATAGGAAAGAGAGGCCATGAGGAGAGACTTAGAGAAGAAGAGAGAGGGAGAAGAAAAAAGGAAAGAAGGTTTCTAGAAGAAGTCGTGGGAAAGAGAACGAGAGAAGGAAAAAAGGAAAGAGAGAGGGAGAAGGAAAAAGGAAAGAAGAAATGTTTTCTCTAGAAAAAGTGAAAAGAGAGAGAAGAAGAAAGAAAAGGAAGGAAGAGAGAAGAAGAAAGAAAAGGAAGGAAGAAGAAAAGGAAGAAAAAAAGAGAAGAAAAAAAAAGAAAAAAAACATTTTCTAAAAGAGAAAACGTGAAAAAAGAGAGGGAGAAGAAGAAAAGGAAGGAAGAGAGAAGAAGAAAGAAAAGGAAAAAAGAAGAAAAGGAAAGAGAGAGGAAGAAAAAAAGGAAAAAAAATGTTTTCTAGAAAGAAAAACGTGGGAAAGAGGAGGAAGAAAAGAAAGGAAAGAAGAAAAAAGGAAAGAAATGATTTTCTAAAAGAAAAAGAAGAAAAGGAAGGAAGAAAAAAGAAGGAAAAAAGAGGAGAAGGAAGAAAGAGAGAAGAAGAGAGAGAGAGAGAGACGTTTTCTAGAAGAGAAAACGTGAGAGAAAGAGAGGGAGAAGAGAAAAAAGGAAGGAAGAGAAGAAAGGAAAGAAGAAAAAAGGAAAAAAGGATTTTCTAGAAGAAAAAGAAGAAAAGGAAGGAAGAGAGAAGAAGAAAAGAAGAGGAGAAGGAAGAAAGAGAGAAGAAGAGAGATATAGAGAAGTTTTCTAGAAGAGAAAACGTGAGAGAAAGAGAGGGAGAAGAGAAAGAAGGAAGAGAAGAAAGGAAAGAAGAAAAAAGAAAAAAAAAGGATTTTCTAGAAGAAAAAGAAGAAAAGGAAAGAAGGACCTTCTAGAAGAGGAGAGAAAAGCATAAATAGGCCAAGAGAAAGAGAGGGACTTCCTTTTTTCCAGACCACAAGAGAGCCGTGAGTGAAAAGAGAGAAGACGTGAGGAGTGAGAGAGAAAAGAGAGAAGAAGAAGAGAAAAGCAAAAAGAGAAGAAGAAAAGAGAGAAAGAGAAGAGAGAGAGGAGCAGAGAAAAGGAGAATGAGGATTCACCTTCAAAGAGCTTGATACAATCTCCAAACATCCTACATTGACGGTTTCACTCCATTCAAACACAAGGTTAGTACCCTAAACGAATTTAGGGGTCTTTAGAATGCTCGAATGTCAATTGTGCTTGAAAAAGGCTAATTTTCATTAAATCTTGATCAGGAATGGTCTATTGCATGCATATTAATGTTAGGATGCCTATGTCTAGCATTTTTTATGAATGATGATTTGTCTAAACTATTCAATGATGAAGCTTTGAATGCTATATGATGATGTTTGATGTTTTTAACAAGTTTCACAAAGTGGTTTTCTAATATAAAATTTCTAGATTTAGGATTCAAACTTAGGACGTGCATCTCATGTGGTTTTTCATAGATTTTGAAGCCCAAATGTTTATGAGAGTCTCTATGATATGTTAGAAGACTACCCTAGAAATTTCGTTCCATTTGGAATTGAGAAAGTCTATCAAAAAATTCTTCTTTGACATTGCTGTCCTACTCGGATATAATGCAATCCTCTATCAGAAAGCCTCTAGAAAAGGGTTTTATGGCCATAATCAGAGAAGCAACTTCATATGAATTTTTTAGATATGAAAGTCTTCTAAAAAATGGCATTGGTTTCATATTTTTTCTATTTTTTTATTGAATTAATATTGATTTTTAAGTGCATAGTGCTCTGATTTTGAATATGTTAGGATGTACTGATTTGCATGATTGCAAAAGATCATTTTTCACAAAGAAAATATTCTGTTTTCCCTTGTTTTTCTTGATGAAATTTTAGATCAGACAATTATCTACATAGACATATGTCTGGATTTAATTTTTATTAAGTATAAGATTTTATACAAAATTTATGGTACAACTGGTCAAAAATCTGGAACAGACTTGACCAGTGCACATATCCTGTCTTATGGCATATCTTTGACCTGTTATTGCTCCCTGTTGGTGTTCAACTCCTTCAGATGACATATAGAATCTCGAGTCAACTTTTTGTGAAAAAAAAAATAGAGCTTGATTTGAATTATAGAAGACCTACTTATGGTCATTCTTGTGTAATGTGACAGAATCTGAATGTAGTTCATAGTTTTGTCCAATATCTGAAACTTTATGTCACAATTTTGACAGTTTTGAATCATTAATCATTCCAAATGTCTTCATAAAAATTACAATATTTTCAAAGAACTTATTGAACATATATTTTTGATAATTTTGGATTTTTCAGAAAGGTTTCATTGATGTCTCATTCATTGTAACATGCAATTGATTGTTTGAGTAAATTATGCTATATTTGGATAAATGACTATATTTGGAGTATTCATATCCTTTGTTTGGATTGTGCACATACCATGTTTGCCATATTCCATGTGTTGCTATATTTAGTAGAATAAATAAATTTTTACCATATTTAGCAAAATCTTGATAATTACCATTTTTAAGTCTTATTATGCTTAGAAAATAACATATAAGATCTTACCTTGTTGGTAAATTCATGCCATATTTGCATTCTGTGATTGGTATTTACCATATTGATATATAGATGCATACATTAATTTCATACCATATTAGGTCTTGCCATGCTCAGAAAATAACATATAAGATCTTACCTTTTTTGGATAATTCATGCCATATTTGCATTCTATGTTTGGTACTTGCCATATTGATATATAGATGCATACATTGATTTCTTGCCATATTAGGTCTTGCCATGCTTAGATTAGCATATTAGATCTTGCCATATAGGTTCTTGTCTTATTTGCAATGCATGCCATATTAGGGAGATTTTCATAATCTTACTATATGTTGTGATAGTTACCATAAATATCATACATGCCATGCTTAAATTGAATATTCCATTTATGGCAATAACTTAATTTATGCTGTACCCTAGTCGAACTGCCATATCTGTACACCTAGCAAACATATTAGGCATGGGGAAGTGCATTTAAGCATCCACATTCTTGGGAAGGGCATAATGATAAATAATAAAAATCTTAATAAAGAAAGAGAATGCTTTGCCAAACCTTCCAAAATTAGAACTTAGGATGAAAAGGGTAATTCAGGATGATTTTCACCTCTCAGTAAATCGTAAACCTAGAATAGGTTCTCAATCCTAAACCTAGAACATGTTTTAAACCCTAAACCTAGAACAGGTCCTCACATTCTAACCTAGAATAGGTTATTCAGCCCAAACTATATGCGGATTCTGATTCCTAGTGCAAACCCTAGGATACGTAGGCCATTTGAGAGAATCCCAAATTTGGATCCACACCTTAGTCCACTTGGACTATCCATAGATCCACTAAGATATTTATCTACATTCCAACCCAAATAGGGTTATCCATATTCCAACCCAGAATAGGTTATTCATATTTTGACCTAGAAAGGGTTATCCATAGATCCACTAAGACTATCTATCAGTCCACATGGACTATCCAGATCCTAACCCATAGGTTTCTCATCCTTTCAAGTATAAGCTTCAACTTGAACAATGAACTTAATCATGCAAAAGCATATATCACAGCCATAAACTTTAATCACACCTGAACTACGATGGTGAACCTGATTTTTCAGAATAATTCCGTAATACGTAGGCAATCTGATGGATACAGATTCGGTTCAATGATATCAAACCACTTTGTTTGGTTTGGTTTAACAGAAAGAGTCTAGCATAGGAAAGGCATAGGAGACTGATTTTGATCGGGCGGTTTGGGTGCCTAACCTCTTCCCATAATCGTAACCTGATGCTTACCCAATCTCTGATGGACCAGAAATCCAATCTAAAGGTCATGAGTCAATCAAAGTCTTACCTTGGGGTGAGATTTCACATATTTAAGGTCCTAGACCTTAATCTAGGTGGCGACTTCCAAGATTTCAATCTTTGTCCTCACAGTGGCAACTCCACTGGAGATATAAACATCAGACTCTTAAATGAAAACTTTTCTTGTGTGAATTGGATGCTAGCTCTTAGGATACTATATTTATGCTTGTATAATATTATTTTGGGGGGAATGGGTTTAGTCACACATTCGTATGAGTAGCCGAACCAGGTCCCATGCATATGAGGCAGCCCGCAAAGCGAAACACAACCTTGGCCTGTACTTTGTGAGACCACGATCGGTGAGCAGCCTCTAACGAGCATTTCTTGGGTCCGCTTGGGAATGCATTATGCTACTCCACGTTGCTTGATTCTTGCAACATAGTATATAAAGAGATTGGGGGCCCATTATTCATCATGCATTCGGTGATAGGTTACCCCGTCCTTGTCAAAGTGCCTTTTCTGTCCTAACGCAGATTGTAGCCCAATGCTTGTTATTTTTGGTTCATCCCTAAACCGACCCAGTAAAATTTGCTTAACCATGACATCCATACTCGAGACGTTGAATTTCTGTCCGTTTTTGTCTTCGATTGGTCAACATGTTAGAATCTACACGATGAGCATCTTGAACTCTCACCCGTTGGGAGTATGAGGTATGTATACACCTGTTCTACATCATAGTAGACATTCATTATACACCCTCCATAAGTAAGCTCTATGTGTCGAATCTCTCATTGTTAACACGTCAATTTTGAAAAACGAGCATAAAATCCCTGTCAAGAATAGATACCATGGTCAAGAAGAAATTTACTAGTTTGTTCATCCATGAACCACTTTTGCTAACCATCCCTAATAAGGACAACAGATTAATATATCCATTTCAATTTCATCGAATTCGGTAATCCAATTGGCCAGACCTTGGTACCATTGATTATCCATTTTGGAATCATGAGGTCCCAAGACTGAACACATGGCTTAATCAAATTCAATTAAATTGACTTGGATAATATTTACCCGATCATCCTTATGAAGGAGCTAACTCTTGTTTGGTTGAGTCATCCTTGATTGTGTATGTGACTTCTTTTCACTCCCGTCATCCTAGAGTCCTAATATTTATCACTTTTGGATTCTTTTCCGGAACAAGCCAAGGAGTCAGCCTAAACCACAACCATTTCTACCTCTTGGATAAGGGATCCCGTTACTGGGAGGTTTTCTAGGGTGTACACACCAAAGCCAGTTAGTCCCACCTCAACCACATCAACTGAATCAATGGCTGAAGGATCAAACCAAGCCCCGAGCACTATGGATGCTAGGATGGAAAAGATGGAGGATACCATGGGGATGATAGCTTCCGCAGTAAGAGATATACAATTGCAATTGCAGGCTCAAGGGTCAACCTCTGAAAGGTAAATATGGCACCGCCGTAAGGACCGGGTACCCCTAATCTAGCTGTGTCAAAATTTTTCATAAACCCGGCATTCGAAGATATGGAAGGTGTTATACCCCAGAAACAGTCCATCGTTTAGGCTACCCCTGTGACCAAGAAATTAAAGGAAGAAGATGGCCCATACAGCGATAGACTGAGTCAAGTGGAAAAAATACTGTGGGGCATGAAATGAGTAGAAAGTCAAATCTTTGATGCCGAAGGATTATGCTTCTTTCCAGAAACTAAGCTGCTCCCAAGTTTAAATGGACCACCGAGAAATTTCATGGGACAGGAGACCCCAGGACCCACTTAAGATCATTCACGGGCTTATTGAAGCAAGACGAAGGGTTTACTGATGAACAGTTAGGATAAGCATTCCAATTCTTACTCATGGGCGGGGCTCATCAATGGTTGATGAATCTGAACCCATCACAGATACATTCGTGGTCAGATATTACCAAAGCATTTATCAGTTTCTATTCCTACAACACAGAGATAGAGACCCACTGTAGGCAATTGGAAACCATGGTCCAAGTACAAGGAGAGACATTCACGGCCTATTTCACTTGGTTCAGAAGTGTAGTAGCAAAGCTTTGGGATCGACCTTCTGAAAGAGATCAAGTGCAGATAATGATGAGAGGTTTAAGTGGGTCATATAAAACATACATTTTCAGCCAGGCCATCCTATCATTCGAAGGGCTCGTGGTTGCAGGACAACAAGTAGAGGACGCCATAACTCGGGGAGATATATTACCGGGAAAGTCTAAAAGGTCAGAAGGGGCTTCGAATAGAAGGGCATACCCATTAAGAAATCCAGAGAATCAATCTGTAAAGCAAATAGCTAATACCAATTCTGAGCCATTGATCTTGGGAAGTTCAAGTTACACCCCACCATAGCAAGCAAGACCAAGGAGGCAGTTCACCGATTTAGGGATGACCCGATCCAAGGCTCTGGACAAGTTGATACAAGCTAAGAAGTTGACAGTGCTTGACCCTCGTCCACCTCCAAGTCCTCTTCCACCGAATTTTCGTATGGACTTGTTCTGTAAGTACCCAATCAACATGGGCATGACACAGACAACTGCTACACATTAAGGCATGCCATACATGATCTATTGGATTCTGGTAAATTTAAGGTCCAGCCCCGACAAGTGTCAGTGGCAAATAATCCCCTCCCTCACCACAACATCAATTTCATAGAATGGGGAGATGAGCCCTCAGACCTTATGCCCGTCATAGAAGGAGTAAGCAATATAGTTGTCACATTTGGTGACGAAGTAAACATGTTGGGTAATCATCAACAAGAAGATGAGGAATATGATTTTTATTTCCCGAAAGATTCATCACACCTAATAGCACAAGCACAGCAGGAAGAAGAAGAAGAATCATTCATCATCTACCTTTCAGATGAGGAGACAAATAAATCAAGTTGACAACCATTTCCTTGAGATGGAGTTCATATTCCCAGAGGTTGAGCAAGAAGTAGCAGAAACCAGAACAGGGAAGAACTACAAACCATCTCACCTGATGGTAAATGACCCGGCCCAAGCTGTGAGAGAGAAAGGTCAAGGACCTGCCAACCAACCAGAACCTCCAAACCCGGTATTGAAACAATTACAAAAGACCCAAACCAACGTGTCCATTTGGGAGCTTCTGATCTCTTCCAAGGTCCACAGGGATGCAGTATTGAAATCCCTAGCAAGCATTCAGGTCTCAGTTTCAATGGGTGGAGAAGAACTAGCAATGCTAGTAGAGGGCAGATATGCCATTAATGCAATTGTCTTTGGAGATGCAGATCTTCCTCAAGGAAGTAAGGATCATATACAGGCTTTACATATTACCATCGGATGCCGGGGCAAGAGCATTTTCCAAGTCCTGGTTGATAATGGATCAGCCTTGAATGTATTCCCTTTTCGTACCTTTAAGCATCTAGGCTTCAGTGAGTCAGAGTTGAAACCTTCAGATATGGCCATCAAGGCGTATGACAACACTAGAAGGGCTATATTGGGTGTCTTCACAGTACCAATTCAAGTAGGACCGACTGAATTTGAAACAGAGTTCCAACTCATAGATATTTCTGCCTCATTCAGCATGCTTCTGGGAAGGCCTTGGATCCATCAGGTCAATGTAGTGGCATCTACCACCAGAAGATTAAATTCATCCATAAGGGTACCACTGTGACAATACACGTGGACTTTGCAGTCGTGAACACATTGGCCATTGGACAGAATAGTGAAGAGTCACAAGGGGATACAAGGCATGATTTCTCTCTCAGAGGGTTCCAGGTTGACAACATCTTAGCCACAACTGAGCCAGATCCTACAGGTACGCATCTGCCCTTTTCATTTCGTCAATTACTTAACATGCTCTACTTTCCAGGTATGGGCCTTGGTTCCCACCAACATGGTGATGTCACTTTCTTATCTCTATTGGTCAATGAGTATGATTTGGACTGGGGTATACCCCCACTGAAGGGGATCTGAAAGTAATCAAGCAAAAGTAGAGGAGAGTTGACGAAAGATTTTAAAAGCTCGAGAGGATAAAATACAAGCACATTAGTTAGTATGGTAGCAGTACAATAAGAGCATCAGACAGAGCTAGTGGGAACTGACGACCCCAAAGGACGGATGAAGCAGTCTATCAAGCAATATCTAAGGGGTTGTACAATGTGCAGGATAACCAATTTTCGAAGACCCTAAATGGGTATTTTGTCAAAGAAGGAGAGGACAACATCTATTGCGGATTTTCAGAACCTTGGTTTAGTACCCACCTTTAAAAGCAAGCACCTGGGTTCAAAATACTCCATCATTGTACTTTTGATTGGGAAGAGCTCGAGCAAGTCAAGATCCAAGAGCAGAGCAAGGAGCAGAAATCCGAGACAGAAGTGATCAACATCAGCAAACTGTTCGACGATAATCAAGTGATGACGCTCACCGGTGAAGACCAAGATAAGAGTCCCGATGTACAACAATTCATGTCACACCCCAATTCTGGCTGAACCAGAAGTGTGAGTGAACCGTCACTGAACCAACGACTTACACCAAGATCTCAATAAGACCGTGTCCACTCATACAAATCATTGCACATAACCACAATCAGAATATAATAAAATACAACGAAAGTCTTAAATAAAATGAACTGAGTGATCTATTGATAAATTTAAATAAGATATCCAATTAATTAAATACCGAAACTTAATTAAATATCTTTACATCAATTGTATCTTCAACCAAAAATAATTAAAATAAATTAAATCAACTCCTAGAGGTACACGCAGAAAGGGCACTCGCATGAAGCGTCATGCTCGTCCTCTCCTGCTTGCACGTCCAAAGCAGCAACACCTCCATACACTGGAGCGTTCATGTAATCCTCCACCGAATAACCTGCATCAACATCTAAAAATAGTGTATACATAAGGGTGAGCTCACAACTTAGCTCAATAAGACAATCAGATAATGCAACAAACATATGCATGAGTAACATTCACATCATGGTCTGGTTTAAGTTTACAATGTGCTATGAAAAGGATTGGTGGCCATCGTACCTCTATACACGAGTGTGTGAAGCCGCCCAATGGATCAAACACCACTGTCATCCCACATGCACCCACCATGGAATAGAGATAGAGCTAAGGCATCCAGATCAAACACCGCCAACGCCTCCCCTGATACTCTACCCATACCAACACGTAAGCCCCTATTGGCGAGGGCTTGCAAACTGGGCTCGCAACTAACCAATCCTATATGTCATCACAGTAGGTCCTGTCCCAGCACAACTCCCTACGGCATAGATATAGAGCTAGAGTCTAGTGGCCAGGCCGGAGACCACAGTGCCACTTCCTCCCTTGATACCCTACCCACACCAAGCATGCTAAGACAGAACAATACGAAAGGTGCTAGTGTGAGGAATAATCCCAGACCTCCAGTCCTTTCCATTCCATACACCAACAAAAACAATCACATGCCTAACAGTCACAACCTAGCATAACAAGTATGCATGAACAATAATAATAACTGAAAGTAAATGATGACATGTGAGAATGCACAAACATTAATCCACAGAACCATAATTATTAACAACGGTTTACTGTTATTAAGTTATTAGGGTTTAGGTCCGATTCCCTTACCTGACGCTTGATTAATATCTTGCTCCACGTCACAAGGTCCAAACTTGCTATCACAAGGTCCTACACGATATTAGTGTTTAGTTAGAATAGTTCTCTTAGGGTTTACGTTGGTCGGAAAACCAACGGGATTACAAACACTCCTCACAGAGCATACCGGTCACAGTACCGATCACGGCACTGTGGGGAAACCTGTGACCGGTATGGTCGATCGGTCCCCACAGACCAGTCCCTGGGTGGTACCGGTCGCAGCATCGATCGCATAGAGTGCGACCGGTATGGTCGACTGGTATGTCTCCGAAAGACCATACGCTTGGTTCTCGCCTTCCGTCGGTCACCCCCTATTGATCCTAGAGTTTCTCCTACACATTCTAGGTCTGAATACTGAGTTAGAGTTGTTTCCAACTCCATTCAAGTCCTAGCCTCGATGATCTTCGACTTAGAACTTGAATCTAGGGTTTACGACTAATTTAGGGTTTGACGGCAAAAACAGGGTTTAGATCAATTCCTGCTTCGCATGGTATTGATCCAATCATAGCTAACCATCCTAGAATACTTAATGTAGAGGAAGGTTTAAGCATTTATCGTTGACTTGCGGTAATGTGTTCTTCGTCGAACGGTAATGGCGGCTCTTCCCTCTTCTTCCTAGCTCCTTCTCCTTCTTTAACCTCTTTCTCCTTTCTAGGGTTTGTGAGGATCAATGGAAGAGGTTTTAGGAGGTTTAATGGTCCTTATATAGGCTAGGGTTAGGTTTAGGAAGCCTCCTAACATTAGGAAAGTCCTTCGATTTAAAATTTAGAAAGTGGGACCTGCAGAGATCCGTTTCTGGATTCATGCTGCATAGGCCATACCGGTCGACCATCGACCGGTACCATAAACCGGTATGAAGTTTTTTATACTTGAATTGGTCTGATTGGTCCGATTTCATACCTGGTTGTCATCCGCTCGTCCCGTCTGGTCCAGTGATGATTGGAAGACCTGTTACGACATGAAACAAGGTTTAGATCGGGTTCATGGAGTGCGGGTCTTACAACTCCCCCACCCTTAAAAGAAATTTCGTCCCCGAAATTTGCATGTAGGTTTCACAACTCACCCTACCCATCAACGGAATAATCCCCAATTAGAGTTGTTATGATAATTTTGTTTTACCCAAAGGGGTTGCCATGTAATCCACATATAATGACTCTGTCTGAGCCTAGGGTCCTTAGGTCTTTAGATAAGACTGAGTCCTTTTCAAGTTTTGAGTTCATTCCACTTGGAACCATTTCCTCTGTACTCTGCTTTTGAATATGAATAAAGATGATATTTTGAATTACACTGGATCTACTTCTTCCTTTCCTTCTCCTTCTAACTCTAACTTTGAAAATGATAAAAATGAAGAACCATCTCCTAAAATATTACAATCCATCCAAGCCTCGGAGGAGAAGAAGGCTCAACCTATTGGCGAAGACTTCAAAATAATTAACCCCGGTTTAGCAGAGCAACCTCGAGAAATAAAGATCGGTACTACCTTGACGGAAGAAGAAAGCAAACAAATGATGAAATTGCTGATGGAGTTCCAAGAAGTGTTTGCCTGGTCCTATGAAGATATGCCTGGCATAGACCCTAAAGTTGTACAGCATAAGATACCTTTGGTCTCAGATCCAAGGCCATATAAGCAGAAGTTGAGGCGGTTAAGGCCTGAATGGACCCTCAAGGTTAAAGAAGATGTCATGAAGCAGTTTGACGTCAGATTCTTAGAGGTCACGAAGTACCCAGAGTGGTTAGCAAATGTGGTCATCGTACCTAAAAAGGAAGGAAGACTGAGGGTGTGCATTGATTATAGAAACCTGAATAAGGCCAGCCCCAAAGATGACTTTCCATTACCAAAGATAGACATCTTAGTGGATAACACTTTAAATCATGCTCTTTTATCTTTCATGGATGGATTCTCAGGGTACAATCAGATAAAGATGACACCTGAAGACAAAAAGAAAATCGCCTTCATAACAGACTGGGGCACCTATTGTTACACTGTGATGCCATTTGGGCTGAAGAATGCTGGGACAACTAATCAAAGAATGGCTACTACAATCTTGCACGACCTGATCCATAAGGAGGTAGAGGTGTATGTAGATGATATGATCATAAAATTGTTCACCAGAGAAGGTTACATCCTGGCACTAAGAAAATTCTTTGAGAGGATCAAGCGATACAAATTAAGGCTTAACCCCCAAAAATGTGCATTCGGGGTAATAGCGGGCAAAATGCTAGGTTTTATGGTCAGCCAAAGAGGAATCAAAATTGATCCGGCCAAGATAAAAGCCATCTCTGAAATGCCATCTCCTCAAATAGAAAAGGAAGTAAGAGGTTTCTTGGGAAGACTTTCAGTACATCAACTGGTTCATTGCACATCTCACCGCAACATGCGAACCAATTTTCAAGTTACTCCGAAAAGACCAGCCAAAGGATTGGAACCCTCAATGTCAGATGGCTTTCGACAAATTCAAGACCTATCTGTTGAACCCACCAGTCTTAGCCCCCCCAGTACTGGGAAGACCACTACTCCTCTACTTGTCAGTACTAGAGGGTTCTATGGGATCAATGATAGCCCAACATGATACAGATGGAAAAATAGAAAAGGTAGTATACTACTTGAGTAAAAAATTTACAAGATATGAAGGCAATTATACACAGCTGGAGAAGACATGCGCAGCCCTGGTCTGGATAACAAAGAGACTGAGGCATTATATGTTATCCTACAAAGTCATACTCATTTCTAGAATGGACCCCCTGAAGTATCTATTTGAGAAACCAGCTTTGAAAGGAAGGTTGGCTAGATGGCCATTGTTGTTGTCCGAATTCGACATCACATACACTACTCAGAAGTCCATCAAGGGAAGCGTAATTGCAGAACATCAATCAGCTCTACCGGTTGAAGATAACCTTAGACATTTGGAAGATGTATTCCCAGATGAAGAAGTCCACACAACTCAAGAGGAGGGGAAGAATGACACATGGATAATGTTCTTCGATGGAGCCGCAAATCATATGGGATATGGGGCCAGCGTCTTATTCATAGATCTAGAAGGGGCATTTGTGCCATTTTCATTCAGATTAGACTTTGACTGCACAAACAGCATTGCAGAGTACGAAGCATGTATCATGGGACTGAAAGCAGCTTTGGCCATAGGGGTCTGCAGATTAAAGGTCTATGGTGATTCATCAATTGTTATCTACCAGGTCTGAGGGGATTGGAAAACCAAAGATGAGAAGCTGGTACCTTATCAACAATGTGCAATAACCTTGGCTCGAAAGTTCATGCAAATTGAATTTGACTACTCCCCAAGGGATACCAATAAGTATGTTGATGCATTGGCCACCTTGGCTTCAATGATTGGAAATGATCCTTTGGGACGTATTATACCCCTAATCATAGAGAAAAGAGTACGACCAGTCCACTTGGAAGAAGTGAATGGATTGATAGTCGATGGCCGACCATGGTTTTCTTCCATCATAGATTTCATCAAGGAAGGAAAGTATCGAGTGGAAGCCACAACAGGTGAGAAGAAGTATCTTAGGCGATATGACTTTCAGTTCATACTATGAGAATATATCCTATACAAAAGATCCCATGAAGGAGTGCAGTTAGTCTGTGTCGACGAGGAACAGGCGCAAAACGTCATCGAGCAAGTCCATCAAGGAATATGCGGACCTCACATGAATGCTAGAATGCTTGTAAAGAAGATTCTTAGAATGGGATATTACTGGAACACAATGGAAGCAGACTATGCAGAGTTCATAAGAAAATGTCACAAGTGCCAAATCCATGCTAATTTGATACATGTGCCTCCAGCAGAGTTGTATACTCTTAGCTCTCCATGGCCTTTCTCAACCTGGGGCATAAATGTGATCGAAAAGGTTCACCCTAAAGCTTCAAATGGGCATGAATTCATCTTGGTCGCCATCGATTATTTCACAAAGTGGTAGAGGCACAGTCATATGCTAAGCTCACAGCAAACAAAGTAGCTAAATTTCTACAAGAGTACATCATATGCCAGCATGGAATGCCTCATTCTATAATCTCAGATCAAGGATAACACTTCAGAGGGAGAGTCCAAGAATTTTGTGACAAGTTCCAGATCAAAAGGCATCGGTCCTCTCCTTATCGTCCACAGACAAATGGGGCAGTAGAGGCGGCCAATAAAAATGTCAAGGTTATCCTCCAAAAGATGGCAGAGTCTAATGTTGATTGGGTGGACAAACTACCTTATGCACTCTGGGCATACAGAACATCCATAAGAACATCCACTGGGCAACGCCGTATTCACTAGTATATGGTATGGAAGCAGTCCTCCCAATAGAAATATATGTGCCATCACTGAGAGTCTTGATGGAATGCAAGATTCTAGAAGCTGAATGGTTGCAATCTAGATATGAGGAGCTGAACTTCGTTGATGAAAGAAGAATGAAGGCAGTGGATAATGTGAAAAAATACCAACAAAGAATGGCAGCAACCTTTAACAAAAAGATGCGTGTTCGTCACCTGACAGTCGGGGACCTGGTATTGAAGGAGAAAAGAACACCTGTCCATGACCCTAGGGGCAAGTTTCGCCCTAATTGGAGTGGACCATTCATGGTAAAGGAAATATTACCCAGAAAAGCTGTTTGACTGGTCGACATGGAAAGCATCAACTTACAATACTTGACCAACTTGGATCAAGTGAAGAGATATTATGTATAGCCTCTACGCTCTTCAAAAAAAAATGGAGGGTGTAGAAGGCCTGTCTCTCACCCGCTGACATCAACAACGGGCATTAATCATTTGAAGAACTTACCATCATGGTTGACTGGATTCTCTGATGGGGCACAACACCTTTCACCCAGGAATGGTTCATCCTATCATCATAATCAAAGAAAGAATTTCCTGTTTTTTTTTTGGCTAAACTTTTTCATCCGTCCATCTATCCAACGGATTTCCCAAGAGTTACACATCAAAGCCCATCTTTCATATCATTTGATATAAACTCTCATGAGTATATCAATCTGAGAAATTATATAAAAAAAAATCTGGCTGGAACTCTTATCTGTCGTTCATTACATCCGACGGTGTCCCAAGATTCCAACAAGCCCATCCTTTCTCAAGCCAATAAAATGAGGTCTTCTCGGTAAGATAAACCCATTCTACATAAAAAACCACAAACTCCTCCAGGCGGCAGACCCACCTGGACAGTTTCTTATCAGTCCCATTTGGACCTTCACTTTCGCTCATCATGTCTATAGATTTAAGTACTTAAAACTTAGACAGAGTCAGTCATATGTATACATTTCATGTGTAATCTACTAAGGGCATTTCAACATATCTAAACAACAACAATTTAAGATAATTCCAATGATTCATGATTTAACCTCTATTTGTATGTCGGGATTCCTACAGGTCATACCAGAAAGGCTGATAATCCATTGATCCGTCGGATAGAATTACAGAGATGGATAGGGAACTAAAAAATTAGAGCTGGCGTATTGAGTTCACAGAAGATAGCTCTTTCCAACGGAAGCATCAACTGGAGGCACTTCCTCAATTAACAACCATAAAATTATGCTCAGACCTTTTGAAAGTAGCCGCTCAATGCTGGGATCCAATAGTTCATGTCTTCAGGATGGGAGAAGTCGAGTTATGCCCAATTGTAGAAGAATTTAGAGCTTGCCTCCTACTCACACCTAAGCGGAAGATCTTCAAGCCATCTCCAGAAAAAAGATTACAAGCAAGAGATACAAGATTTTTTCAGCTGGGATAAGAAAGAAATGTGTCGTTTTTTACAAAATCAATGACTACAGATAAAGCGCATGATCAAGTCATATGCTCATACAAGTCCAACAGGGAAAGAAGCACAAGAGTAGAGAAGACATGTTTACCTCTATCGTAGTATAGCCCAACTATTGCTACGAAGTTGCACAAATACAGAATCTCCAGTCATAATAGATCTCATCAAGCATGCGAGACAAGGTTTTGACATCATCCCTATAGTGCTGGCCGAGACATTAAAGGGCCTTGACTTCATGGAAACTCATCAAGATCAGTTTGAGTTGGACAATTTTAGCGGATCACCATATCTTCTTCAAATTTGGTTAACAGAGAGGTTAAGATTAGTTGAGGAATTTGAAGCAACGATCCTTAACCATTTTCAATTGGCAAAAAGAGCAGATCCTATGGCCTATTAGTTGAACACAGATTGGTTCAGCTGCCTCAAAGAAATAACCACAGCAGGCATTAAATGGAAATGCACTTGGTGGAAGCAAGAGCGGGTGGTCACAAATACAGAGAATAGTTTGCATGTACGGTTCATGGGGTTGACTCATACCTCATTCTATTTCCCAACAAGGCTACCACAACAATTCAATATCCCAGCAAGCACCAGCAGAGAAGTGATTGATGTGAACTTCCTAGAAAGTTGACATTAGATCTGGTTGATACCATTTCTCATGAATGAAACAATCGAAATGTTCAAACACTCCCTAGAGTTGCACCAATCAAGAAACCAATAACATTTTAGGTTTTTTTGAAGTCCAGTGTATTTCATGAACTATGTCTCTTAGATTCAACAAAGAAACATTTGATTCACCATGATCATTCATATGCTCTATGAAACTTTCAATGTTCTGACAAGTACAGGTACTCAAACCATAATCTCAATCAAAAGAAAAGACAGCAAGTCCTCCATCCAAACAAATCAAGGCCGAGCCCAAGCTCGTGCAATCAGCCTTATATTCACAGCTTAGCTCCATACAAGAAGAGGTTCCAAACCTACAAATGTACCTTGTATTTACAGCCTAGCTTCGTACAAGAAGAGTTTTATCAGCCTACAAATGGATCAAGCCGGGTTCAAGCCCGCGAGTACCTTGCATCATGAGTCTCACCTCAGCAAGAAGAGGTTCTCAGCCTACAAATGAGCCTTGTATTCACAGCCTAGCTTCGTACAAGAAGAGGTTTATCAGCCTACAAATGGATCAAGTCGGGTTCAAGCCCGCGCATACCTTGCATCATGAGTCCCACCTCAGCAAGAAGAGGTTCCCAGCCTATAAATGAGCCTTGTATTCACAGCCTAGCTTCATACAAGAAGAGGTTTATCAGCCTGATTCAAGCCCGCACATACCTTGCATCATGAGTTCCACCTCAGCAAGAAGAGGTTCCCAGCCTATAAATGAGCCTTGTATTCATAGCCTAGCTTTGTATAAGAAGAGGTTTATCAGCCTACAAATGGATCAAGTCGGGTTCAAGCCCGTGCATACCTTGCATCATGAGTCTCACCTCGGCAAGAAGAGGTTCCCAACCTACAAACGAGCCTTGTATTCACAACCTAGGTTCATACAAGAAGAACAATCATCAATTTTCCAAGAAGAGCAAACCTTCTTGCCAGTCAAACTACGTTCTGGGATTGATTTATAGGACACCCTTAGAATACGTAGGCAATTTAGGGACAAATTACCCTAAGTGCATCCCAATAAGCAATCTCACTCATATAAAAAATGTGGTTCTTTTGTCTTTAGCCTTCAATTGGTAACAATCTCGGCTAAAGAGGGGCATCTGTAAGCACCCCATTTTTGCTACCCTCAGCATAAGTGAACCCATATGACAGGTTTTCGACTTTTAACCCAAAGGTTTGTGATTCTCTAATGAACCCCACAGCGGGGTCATAGGCTATACCTACATGGATGTATAGGTCATGAAATTATTTTCGAAATGAGACTTGAATCATCAAATTCTGACATCAAACAAGGAAGATATCGCTGTTTAAAAATGCAAGGGCATTTATGTAATTATCGTATGATGCATGTATTATCATTTAAACTTCAAATCATCATATCTTGGTCATCTGATATCGAAATCAAATGAATCAAAGGCCAATATTCCTTATTTTCAGTCCTCTTCAAAGTGGACGTGAAAAAATCCCAGGTAGAAGTCATCGGTGGGCCCCATGCAAGCTTTCATGCAAAATTATCGATAAAACTTCAAAGCTTCATATCTTTGCCATTCTACGTCGGATTCAGATGATTCCAAGGCCATTATTCTTCATTTGTGGTGTTTTACAAAGTGGACGTGAAAAATCTCGGGTAGAAGTTTCTGAAGGGTCCCATGCAAAATTACACATGGAAATTGTCATCTAATCTTTGAAAATTCATATTTTGGTCACCCCATATCCAAATCAGGTAATTTCAATTTCATTATGTTCCATTTTTAGTACTCTACAAAGTGGAGGTAAAGGATTTCTGATAGAAGTCTTAAAAGGATCCCATGCAGAATGGTTAGCCAAATTATCGATAATTTGCCTGTTTAAACTTCAGAAATGCATAAGTTGACCATTTTATTTCCAAATGAGGTGATTCAAGTTCTAATATTTCTCATTTTTAGTGTTCTACAAAGTGAACGTAGAAAATTTAAAATAGTGGCTATCACAAAATTTCATGTGGAATGGTGGCAGAAATGGACTATGAAATGTCGACTTTGGTCCAAACCAGTTCAATCCAATTTAATCTAACTTAGTCCGGTCCAGCTCAGACCAAACCGGACCAAGTCATGTCGGCCCATATGCATGCATTTGTTTTATATTTATATATATATACTTATATAATATATATATATATATATATATATATATATATATATATATATATATATATATATATATATATATGTATATATATATATATATATATATATATATATATATATATATATATATTATATATATAGATATATGGCGTGAGGAGAGACTTAGAGAAGAAGAGAGAGGGAGAAGAAAAAAAGGAAAGAAGGTTTCTAGAAGAAGCCGTGGGAAAGAGGAGGGAGAAGGAAAAAAAGAAAGAGAGAGGGAGAAGGAAAAAGGAAAGAAGAAAACGTTTTCTCTAGAAAACATGAAAAGAGAGAGAAGAAGAAAGAAAAGGAAGGAAGAGAGAAGAAGAAAGGAAAGGAAAGAAGAAGAAAAGGAAGAAAAAAAAAGAAGAAAAAAAAAGAAAAAAAACACGTTTTCTAAAAGAAAAAACTTGAAAAGAGAGAGGGAGAAGAAGAAAAGGAAGGAAGAGAGAAGAAGAAAGAAAAGGAAAGAAGAAAAAAAAAGAAAGAGAGAAAAAGAAAAAAAGAAAAAAAAATGTTTTCTAGAAAGAAAAACGTGGGAAAGAGGAGGAAGAGAAGAAAGGAAAGAATAAAAAAGAAAAGAAAGGATTTTCTAGAAGAAAAAGAAGAAAAGGAAGGAAGAGAGAAGAAGAAAAGAAGATGAGAAGGAAGAAAGAGAGAAGAAGAGAGAGAGAGAGAGAGAGAGAGAGAGAGAGAGACGTTTTCTAAAAGAGAAAATGTAAGAGAAAGAGAGGGAGAAGAGAAAAAAAGAAGGAAGAGAAGAAAGGAAATAAGAAAAAAGGAAAAAAAAGATTTTCTAGAAGAAAAAGACGAAAAGGAAGGAAGAGAGATGAAGGAAAGAAGAGGAGAAGGAAGAAAGAGAGAAGAAGAGAGAGAGAGAGAGAGACGTTTTCTAGAAGAGAAAACGTGAGAGAAAGAGAGGGAGAAGAGAAAAAAGGAAGGAAGAGAAGAAAGGAAAGAAGAAAAAAGGAAAAAAGGATTTTCTAGAAGAAAAAAAAAAGAAAAGGAAAGAAGGACTTTCTAGAAGAGAAGAGAAAAGCATAAATAGGCCAAGAGAAAGAGAGAGGACTTCCTTTTTTCCAGACCACAAGAGAGCCGTGAGTGAGGAGAGAGAGGATGTGAGGAGTGAGAGAGAAAAGAGAGAAGAAGAAGAGAAAAGAAAAAAGAGAAGAAGAAAAGAGAGAAAGAGAAGAGAGAGAGGAGCAGAGAAAAAGAGAATAAGGATTCACCTTCAAAGAGCTTGATACAATCTCTAAACATCCTACATCGATGGTTTCGCTCCATTCGAGCACAATGTTAGTACCCTAAACGAATTTAGGGGTCTTTAGAATGTTCGAATGTCAATTGTGCTTGAAAAAGGCTAATTTCTATTAAATCTCGATCAGGAATGCTCTATTGCATGCATATTAAGGTTAGGATGCCTATGTCTAGCATTTTTTATGAATGACGATTTGTCTAAACTATTTAATGATGAAGCTTTGAATGCTATATGATGATGTTTGATGTTTTTTACAAGTTTCACAAAGTGATTTTCTAATTTGAAATTTCTAGATTTAGGATTCAAACTTAGGACGTACATCTCATGTGATTTTTCTTAGATTTTGAAGTCCAAAATTTAATGGGAGTCTCTCTGATATGTTATAAGACTACCCTAAAAATTTTGTTCCATTTGGAATTGGGAAAGTCTATCAAAAAATTCTTCTTTGGCATTGCTGTCCTACTCGGATATAATGCAATCCTTTATCAGAAAGCCTCTAGAAAAGGGTTTTATGGCCATAATCAGAGAAGCAACTTCATATGAATTTTTTAGATATGAAAGTCTTATAAAACATTGCATTGGTTTCATATTTTTTTGATTTTTTATTGAATTGATATTGATTTTTAAGTGCTAGTGCTCTGATTTTGAATCTGTTAGGATGTACTGATTTGCATGATTGAAAATGATCATTTTTCACAAAGAAAATATTCTATTTTTATTTTTTTTTTTGATGAAATTTTAGATCCAACAGTTATCTATATGGACATATGTTTGGATTTAATTTTCATTAAGTATATAATTTTATACGAAATTTATGGTAGAACTGGTCAAAAATCTGAAACAGACTTGACCAGTGCACTTATCCAATCTTATGCCATATCTTTGACCTATTTTTGCTCTCTGTTAGGATTCGACTCCTTCAGATGAAATATATCATCTCGAGTCATCTTTCTGTGAAAAAAAATAGAGCTTGATTTGAATTACATAAGACCTACTTATGGTCATTCTTGTGTAATGTGACAGAATTTGAATGCAGTTCATAGTTTTGTCCAATATCTGAAACTTTGTGTCACAATTTTGACAGTTTTGAGTCATTAATCATTCCAAATGTCTTCATAAAAATTAAAATATTTTCAAAAAATTTATTGAACATATGTTTTTGATAATTTTAGATTTTTCAGAAAGGTTTCATTGATGTCTCATTCATTGTAACATGCAATTGATTGTTTGAGTAAATTATGCTATATTTGGATAAATGACTATATTTGGAGCATTCATATGCTTTGTTTGGATTGTCCACATACCATGTTTGTCATATTCCATGTGTTGCTATATTTGGTAGAATAAATAAATTTTTATCATATTTAGCAAAATCTTGATAATTACCATTTTTAAGTCTTATTATGCTTAGAAAATAGCATATAAGATCTTATCTTTTTGAAAAATTAATGCCATATTTGCATTCTATGATTGGTACTTATCATATTGATTATAGATGCATACATTAATTTGATACCATATTAGGTCTTGCCATGCTTAGAAAATAACATATAAGATCTTATCTTTTTTGGATAATTCATGCCATATTTGCATTCTATGTTTGGTACTTGCCATATTGATATATAGATGCATATATTGATTTCTTGCCATATTAGGTCTTGCCATATAGGTTTTTGCCTTATTTGCAATGCATGCCATATTAGGGAGATTTTCATAATCTTACTATATATTGTGATAGTTACCATAAATATCATACATGCCATGCTTAGATAGAATATTCTATTTATGGAAATAACTTAATTTATACTACACCCTAGTCAAACTGCCATATCTGTACACCTAGCAAACATATTAGGCGTGGGGACGTGTATTCGGGCACCCACATTCTTGGGAAGGGCATAATGAGAAATAATAAAAATCTTAATAAATAAAGAGAATGCTTTGCCAAGCCTTCCAAAATTGGAACCTAGGATGAAAAGGGTAATTCAGGATGATTTTCACCTCTCAGTAAACCCTAAACCTAGAATAGATTCTCAATCCTAAACCTAGAATAAATTCTAAACCCTAAACCTAGAACATGTTCTCACATTCTAACCTAGAACAGGATATTCAACCCGAACTACGTGGATTCTGATATTCAGGGCAAACCCTTGGATAGGTAGGCCATTTGGGAGAATCCCAAATTCGGATCCACACCTTAGTCCACTCGGACTATCCATAGATCCACTAGGATATTTATCCACATTTCAACCTAAATAGGGTTATCCATATTCCAACCCAGAATAGGTTATCCATATTTTGACCTAGAAAGGGTTATCCATAGATCCACTAGGACTATCTATCAGTCCACATGGACTATTCAGATCCTAACCCATAGGGTTTCTCATCCTTTCAAGCATAAGCTTCAACTTGAACAATGAACTTAATCATGCACAAGCATAAATCACAGCCATAAACTTTAATCACACCTGAACTACGATGGTAAACCTGATTTTTGGAATAATTTTGTAATACGTAGGCAATCTGATGGATACAGATTCGGTTCAATGATATCAAACCACTTGATTTGGTTTGGTTTAACAGATAGTGTCTAGCATAGGAAAGACATAGGAGATCGATTTCGATTGGGCGGTTTGGGTGCCTAACCCCTTCCCATAACCGTAACCTGACGCTTACCCAATCTCTGATGGACCAGAAATCCAATCTAAGGGTCATGAGTTAATCGAAGTCTTACCTTGGGGTGAAATTTTAGATTTCTAAGGTCCTAGACCTTAATCTAGGTGGCGACTTCCAAGATTTCAATCTTTGTCCTCACAGGGCCATTACATGCTGTCGTGGCTTGGAGCATAATCATATCTACTGAGCGGTTTTTACACGCATGGTTATTGTTTAGGTTATCTACTAAATGACAAGTTGTAGTTGTGCTTTTTAGTGGTGATCCACCTTTACTCATTATCTGAAGTTGGTATTTGTTGTTGCTAAAACTGGGCTAGCTGACGTGTCCCATCTCTTACAAAAAAGAGAAAGTTATCAGAGGTCGAAGGGTAGTCTGGCGACCACTCTGATGATCAAGTCAGTAACATAGCACAGTATAAAGCTTACAAGAAGTATTTAAGTTCCTTAAAGTGGGGAAACCTGAGTACTCTCTCAGTAGAAGATGGTGAAATCAAAAGTGTGTGTAATTGTGATCGTCGATTGTTTATGTAGGATGAATATCTTTAATTATAGCTGAATACGTTGTTGAGTGTTTGAGTTGGATAAGGAGACGTATTCCCCTGATGAATCCAAACTGATTACATCCTGCAACCGTAGGATGAAGATCCTATGGTCAAGAGAAGTTACCACTACCGACCTTCAGGTAGTTAGATGTATCCACTTCGCAGAGGAGTCCTATCCCAAGTCCATTTTTCAACTTCGTGGTGTATAATGACTATCCTATAGATGCTTGATGCCGACTTAGATACCTAACACATACCAATCTGCACGTGATTCCTCTCACCATATGAGAGTGTTCTAGGGATGACACGTATATGGACACATGTCGTCCTCCCATTGCGATACGTACATAGACACATGTCAACTCCTGATTGATAGACAAAATACGGTATCAACAATTGCCCCTTGCTTCTGTGGACTCAACGAGTTCGAAGGAGCAATCCTAATATCCATGTTTATTTCGTCTAACCTGTTATGTCGAACTATAGGAATTTGAAGTCGTACTTCCTAAGTTGGACCCCTGTTTGAGCTAAAATAACAACATGCCCGAGCTGCTGTGGACCATATGCTTCTTTCGGGGTGAAAGTCAAGTCGGCGCCATACATGTCCCCAATGTAAGATGTAAGTCAGCGGAACACCCGACTTCTAAGTCGTCAATTCTTCCTTTCCGGTTTACGATCTAGAAGGATGGCCCCGAGTTGAAGCCAATATTTAATGGACTCAGACCCATTAATTTCAAGGGATAGGAGAGTCATAACGGCCACCTTTTGGGGAACTCAAAAGATTTTTTCTGAATATCTCGCTAGACATGATCTAATTGTAGCCGGATTTCCTGTAAATTTGATGCATCCACCCTTGGGGGAGCTGCCACGCATTATCGTGGTTGCCAATTTTACGCCACGATGCACTCGGTTGTACAATGTTGACTTAGGCGTGCAAAGTTGTCTTCCTCTTTTAAAACATTTCATTTAATGCGTTAGGGGGCTTTCACCGATTGGAGTGCATAATCAATTGGTTTTCCCTAGCAGAGGTGGCAACTGAAGATGATTTGATAGCTCTTGCAATTGTGGCTTTCAGACTCCAATCGTTTCAAATTCATGGCATTACCATCCAAGGAGCAGTTTAAAGGAGCATTGGAGCAACATTCGAGCATTTCTACTTTTGCGAACTCTGAGCATCCGAAGCACTGAAGTTCAATCACCTTCTTCTTCATCCTCGAGTCTGCAACTTAACCAGTAAGTTACTACCTCTTTCATCCTTTCTTTCATTTTTTTCCTTCATGCCTCATATGTTTGATCATCCTAGGATGACTTATTCCGACCCCGCGACGCCCATTTTTGGTTGGTTGGAGGAAGAGCAAATAGCTTTGGGTTTTGGGAGTGCCCAAGTGCCATTTGGACCATCAATTGTCCCAGCTTTGCTAGTGAAACCAGCCATCCCCAGCGTTATAATAGCGGCATACTAACAGAGAGAGAAAGTCTTTGCCTCGTGCGAGAATGATGACTGACGCCCCTTCTGCTTCCCGGGAGCCCATAGGGTTAGGAATCCCAATCCCCAGTGAGATGGTAGCCATGGAGTACAAATGTAATCTCAAGGAGCAATAACTCTCGCAGCTATCTACTGAGTTCAGGACCCCAAACTGATATTACTGTAGGATCCTTACCGGCGGTAAAACAGCCTGTGCTCCCAGTGTAAATGAAATGTGTTTGTATACCGAGTTCTTCAACTCTGGGTTTAAGTTGTAGGTTCCGCTGGAGGCCGTTAAGATAGCGAGATATTTAGCTCTCGACGAACTCTTGGTTGATGATCATTGCGTTTGTAGTTTCGTCGATTTAACCTGTCGGCCACCGTAGAATTATTTAGATATATGTTCCTTCTCAACCATCAAGACCCCAAAAGTGAAAAGAAAATGGGGTGGTATTTCTTCAATAGGCGGGCCGGTGCCCATGCCGTCTTAGGGAGTAAAAGGTTCAAGATTCCCCCATGGCAGAAAAAGTTCTTTTTCCTGGGCCGAAAGGACATAAAGAGGATGCCGCTGGTCAACATGTGGCACTTCCCAGACGTAATGGTGGTGAATATATGACCCAAGTTGAACTCGTATGATAAGAAGAGTTATGACTTGGCCAAGGCAAGGGTGCCCATTTATGAAAGCTTCCTCATATCTGCCCTCCTCTAGTGCCCTATCGACTTGGGAACTGGGGATGACGTATATGATGACGAAGCCCCCGTTGAGTTTGTCGAGGGTGCTGAATGTAGGTTGGATGATTCAGGTGAGCTTAATGTAGTATGTATGTTATTTCGACTTGTAGCCGATTAACCCGTTAACTAGCATTTTGTTTTTTTTTTTTGATTTTGCAATGGGAAAGAACAATCTTAATCTGGGCAAGATCACGAAGTTATGGTTTAGAAAGAGGCTAGCGAAGACTGCTGCAGTAGATCCCCCAAGGTAGGGAAAGAAGGCTAAGTCCACCTCGTGCTACTCCATCCTCACGAACCTGGACAACGAGCAGTAGTCCTAAGAGGAAAGGGACGAAGCGCAAGACTAGACGAAAGCGAGGGAGAAATCCTTGGTCACCTCGGAGTCTTCCATGAAGGATGCCCCTGCAAAGGAAACTCCTCAGCTTCGGTGAAAGACATTCCTCCCTCTGCTTTGATTTCTCAAAAGGGTGGAGTACATTCCTCTCCCCTTTCCGATCTCCCAAGAAGGCACCAACACGCCTTGGAAATCGCCTTTTGGGACGTCATTAGGTTTAACTCTTATCACTTAGTTGGGAGTCGAAGCAATTCCAACTTTGAAGACAACAGTCAAGTTGACCTTGAGTTCTCCATCCCTAGTAGACCCCACAGCCCTTCCACAGGATACAGGGATCCCTAAGTCTGGCTAAGGTACGTCAGTGGTAGCTCCTTTCTTAGCGGTGATGTCGAAGAAGGCTCCTGAGGGGCAAACTCCAATTTTCCTAGGAGCCATGAGTTCCAATATTCCCTACTAGCCAAAGTGGTCAGTTACTACCTCGACCCAGGGGATGAAGTCACCAGACGTAGCCTACCAGTTGCTTGTGGGGATCTATTTGCGGAAGGATGTCAAGTTCTTTGAAAATCAAACGGATAAGGAGCTCATACAAATAACTGAGACGAGTGTCATTAGTGTAAGTGTTGCTTTTAACCACCTTTTTATCTCACTCTTTCATGTTATTCTTTTTAATAATCTGTTTCTTTATAGTTTGTGAACTCAATGAAGGTTATCAGTTGCAATGTGGACCTCCAAAGGAGTCTACACTGTTATGAGAAGACAAAGGATGAAGCTGTAAAGGTTTGCAGAGCCTACTCAGAGAAGAATGGGTCACTGGCTAAGAGGTTGTGGGGTGTAACATGTAAAACCCACACCCAGAAACCCTGGCCTAACCGGACATTTGTAGTGCTTAGAAGGTTTTCCACCGTAGACCAAGTGGATGTGCAAGTCCCTAATAAAAACTAGGTTGTTTCATTAGTGGACCACTGGGAGAAGGGGGGACAAAATGGGACCAACTTGACCTTTAAACTGGTGGTAGTTTGATACTAGCCGGTCGAGAAACTCGAGCCAGTGGGAAACTCGAGCCAGCATGATTCTCCAGCATCGACCGGTAAGGCATGAATTTGTTTTTCGAATGAACAAGTAGCTTCACTCAGGAGACTCTTTAGAATATTCCTAGGACCTATGGATGAACCTAGGATGGATCCACACTATTTTAACTACTTGGAGTTGGAAAAGGGAAGGAGACTCTATCTAGAATCAAACTACTGCCACTTGGCAACTTCCTAGAAGTACCAATTCAAATTGAGAGTTTGGTTGAATAAAAACCCTGCCTTTTACCCTTCTTTGAGTACGTAATGATCTCAAAGAGTTCACGTGTTTTCAAGAGGAAGGGAGAAGAGGAGGAAGAAGAAGAGGAAGGAAAAGCCCTGTGTAAGACCCGTGTCAATCTAACCCGGTCTTACCACCTTGAACCAGGTTTACCCATCATGGTCGAGTCAAATGGACCAAGGGCGTGAAGGAGATCGAGATCCCAGGTATCAAATCGACCTAAAAACACTTAAAATAGGGGAAGGGTCGCATACCCAGCTAAGCAGGGTCGGACCTCCCAAAATAGAAAGTCAGACCCTCGGTTTTGGAGGGAGGGTCGGACAGCTTAAGACCCTAGGGTCGACGGGATCATCGACCCTCCCATCGATCCTCGGATTCTGCCGAATATAGAAATTTGGAAATTTCTATATTTTTCAATTTAGATTCTTTCCAAATCTTAGAGGGACTTATTTAGGATGTTCCTACTCTATTTAAAGGACGTCCTTAAGCCACTTTCACTCCTTTCACAACCCTAATTGAATTGAGAGAAAGAGAGGAGAAGGAAAAGAGGAAGAAGAGAGGCAAGGAAGAGAACCTAGCAAAAAGGAGAAGAGTTACAGAGAAAAATTAATCTTCTCAGGTATGGATACTAATTCCATGAGTTTCTACAGACCTTAGGATAGTTATTGGAGAGAGAGCGATCTCGGAGAAACCCAAACCATCCATCCATGGTTAGGTTTTCATGGAAAACCCTAGGAGAATGCATGAAAGCCATCTAGGAGGATGATTCATGATTTCAGACCATGGAATGAATGTTTATTGGAATGTGGGAACAAACCATAGGACCCCAAACACGAAGAATGGATTAAAAAGTGGAAATTAGACCAGAGTGCACCGAGGGTTGCACCCAGGGTCGATGACCATCCGACCCTAGGTGTTTCTGACCATTGACCCTCAGCATTCGGGAAGTTCAGAAAGAAGGGAGGGTCGATAGACCCATCAACCCTAGCATCGACCCTCAGTTGACAGAATGGTTTTTAATTCCGAATAAATTCTAATTAAATTCTATCGATTTTGTTAGGTCTTCTAGCAATATAATAACATTGTAAAGGTGAATTTAAAGCTTGGAAAAGTATCTTATAGCAAGCTAAGGTGAGGAACCTTAACCCCAAACTAAATTGGTTAATAATAAACTGTTTTCTATTTCTTGAGTCTTATGCTATGTTGGATTCTATGCGAATATGTTTGTAATGTGCATACAACATGCCATCCAATATTTCTATTACTTTTTCATGCATATTTACTTTATTGTTTATAACATGATGATGATGATGATAGGAATAGGCATGTGCTTGTATGTGTGTGGTTGATGTGCTTGATGCGAGTGAGTATCAGGGGAGGTGTGATGAGAACGTCAATAAACGTTAACCTTTGGTGAGTCTCAGCACTTTAGCTCTATCTCTAACTCAAGTTTTGTGCATTGGCATCGTCGTATCGCCATTACTTTAGCAGAACTATTATGTCGTAGAGTATCAGGGGAGGTGGTCTCGGTCCTTGTAGTCTCTGACTCTATCGGGGGGCCTTAGCTCTATCTCTATGGACATTCTGAGGGATGCTGAGGTAAGGCCTTGGATACACTGTTTGGCATTAGGATTGGTTAGTTGCGAGCCCAGTTTCCAGCCCTCGCCAATAGGGGCTTACGTGTTGGTATGGCACTATATAGCAATAAACGTAACCTTTGTTATATAATGTTCATGATTGGGTGCATGTGAGTTGACGATAAACGTGATCTTCGGGTAACGTCACACACTCGTGTATAGAGGTGGAGTCAATAAACGCGAACTTTGGCTACCTCAACCTTTCTATAGCATACTGCAAACTTTAAACCGGACCAAAGATATAAATTGGCTTTTTGCATGCATATGTATTGTTGCATTATTTTGGCTACTCACTGAGCCGTGTTGTGTGCCCTCGACGTCGAATATTTTAGTTGATGATGCAGGTTATACTGTCGAAGACTACATGAATGCGTCTGCGTACGAGAACGTGGCAGCTATGGAAGTTGAAGCTGAAGTGGATACACACGACTCCTCTTGCGAGTGCAACTCGTGTGTATTTGACTAGATATTTTATAGGTTTCTTTAATTGGATTTTATTCAGACATGTATTTGATATTTAATATTTATATCTCAGTTGAATATGAATAATGTGCTATTAAATTATTAATATCATTTAGTTCTTAGTTCATTTTATTATAAGACTTCCGCTATAGTGTATTTACTCTGATTATGACATGGATGTATGGAGGTTCAGTTAACGCGGGGATAGCCTATTTGAGATCCTGGTTGAACCGTTGGTTTATTAGCGGTTCATCACACCATTCTGGTTAGACCAAAATTGGGGTGTGACACCCTGTAGCACTCATGTGAGAGAAATCACCTACAAAGAGCATCGTCGATTTATAGTGATCAATTTACTGTTGGTAAAACCCTAACTTCTGTAGACTTTAATATAAACCCTAGTGTTATGTGGAAGAATGTAAATAGGATGTGATAAATACTCATCTTTCTTCAATGATGGAATAAATGTAGGTTGCTAGGGATAGAGAATAGCTCTTTCCAACAAATGGCTTAGTTAAAGAATCAATCTAATGCTTGCTAAGATGGTATATAAGCCTAGGAAGCATCCCATCACCGGACTATAATAGCCTAGTAAAGGAATGAAGGGAAATCATAAGAAGAAAACCCCCATTACTAAGCAGAAAAATGGCCTTTGGGAGAAGGCGGTCGATAAACCGAACCGTATGGTAAGGATCGACATAGCGATCGACAAACCCCAGAAGGGTCTCAGAGAGTCAGCCAGACAATGTCACAGTCGATACTCTATACCGACCGTGATATTGACCGACAAATGGCAGAAGGTCCAGGAATTCTACCTGACCATAAGCCGATCGATAGTATACCGACCAATATATCGACTGGTAAAGCTCAGACTCATGGTGAATCAAGTAAAACTTTTAACTAATGATCTTACATCATGTATAGGCATAAGAACACATTGTGAACACAAGTTTTCTAGTGTAGATAACTACTACCAAATGCTATCAGGTGAGGAACAGAACCCTGACCTAATTTTGGTGTGTTTGATATATATATGCTATTGTTTGATGCTGCTTGTTGGTATTTACATTAAGAATAACATATCATCCAATATCTACCACTTTTGCATGCATTGCATCAACAACATGATTGATTGTGATTATGATTGTGATATATGATGCTTGGTAGGCTGTGCTGAAGGGGTCTGGGACCATTGGATCCAACCTGCTAAGCAACTTAATTACCATGTATTGTTCCATATAGTGGAGGACAACATCTTAGGAAAGCAAAACCGATGGTCTGGGAATCTTACTAGGGTATTGGAAGGGTATATACGATGTCATATAGGACTGGTTAGTGACAGAACCCATGCATGTAACCCTGGCTAGTAGGGGGTTGGGTACTAGTAGGATGGAGTGATGAGGGGGAAGGGTTGACAGTGGTCATTGGAGCATCACTGGCTGGACTTGCTGTCCAATCACCATTCTAATTTGAAAGGTCTTGTAGGGGCATCAAGGCTACTAGGTAGGCTGGTGAGTACCCAGCATTCCTGTGCATGGAGGTTATAGTCAGTCTTTGGGAGGTGTGGCTAGGCCTTACCTTAGCATAGTGAACATACATTATGCTGGACCCTTGTTGTGTACATAAATTATTCATATGATTGCTTGCTTATCTGTTTCTCATTGAGCTCAAGTTGGAGAGCTCACCCTTGTAATCGCCACTCTTTTTAGTTGTGACTACAGGTACTACGGAAGCAGAGTAGGATGACGCTCCAGCCGATCCAAAGCACTCGAAGGGGGCAGGAAGAGAAGGTGTCGAACCAAGCATAGGAAAGAGGATGTAAAGACTTGCAAGAGATGGAAGGCAGCTTCAGTAGGGGGCCATGATTAGTTATTCTTTTGATTGATTACTCTTAGTTATGAATATTTGACTTTTACTGGTGTTAGTGCCCAACGTATTAGGGCTCTGAAACTATGAGATGTGAATAGTTAGAGACTTGAATAATACTTAAATGGATTTTTGTTAATACCATACCTTTACAATTAGATGCTCAATGTGTTTACTATGCTTTTGTTACTTAAATTACTCTGTGATAAGGTTAGGAACGTATAATGGTTGGTGATGTTGTTAACTGAGCGTGTATCCTAGGTGGACTACCATTAAAATGATCGGTGGTCCAGTCGCCTGTCGAAATTTACATATCGTAAATTCAGGGTGTGACATAACACCCCATGATGTGTAGAGTAACACTTGTCTCGCTTTGACTATGTTGTGATAGGTGGGGAGGATTGAAAGGTGAAGCAAGATATTAAAGTAAATTTTATTGTTCTATGATATTTGGAAAGGTAGATAAATAATATTAATTTTCATGCATATTAATTATTTGAGTCCTATACTTGTTTAACTAAAGAGTTATGTTAAGACAAATAGAAGTTTCATATATTGTGAGTGTGATGAAATAAATAAATAAACTTATCTTGGTGGTGAATTATATTATCTATATGGATCTTTGGGTGTAAAGCTAAGCACAACCTTTCTTGGTAGAGTAGTACTTTAATTATAGCATTTAAGAACTTAAAACCTTAAGGTCATGAGATCAAATTTCATGAGGCTCAAGAATAGAGATTTACCATTTTATAGGTGTTGTGTGAGTGGGACCCATTTTAAGTGGCCAACTACTATTGGTCGTAGATACTTGGAATTCCTTTTTTCTAATAATATGGCAAGGTGTAAATTGAGTTATGGTGAAGGGCAATCTTGGTCCCTAAATTAAAAGGGTACCAAGATTTGCTAAAAAGTGAGCTTTGCATGTGCTTACAATGGAATCTCAAGAGGATAAATTGGACCAAACACTTCTTGAAGGGTACCCCAAAGTTATGGGCAACTCAACCATGCAATGGAGTGTTAGTAGGGGTATTGAGGGTTTTTTACAAAACGGGAGTCAAGAAGAAATTAAATTAAATGTAATAAATTATAAAAGAGAGGGAAGAAACCATTTTCAACTCATTTTCAACTCTTTAGATGAGCTGAAAACGTGAGAGGAAAGAAGAGTTCTTTTGCTCTTTAGAGTGAGAAATGTGAGTTTTGAGTGTTTCCATAACAATGATAGTTGAATGATTGTTGGAAAACCATGAAATTGAGTTGAATGTGCTGAGTAGCACATTCAAATTGGAGTTCAAGATCTGGGATTTTAGAGGTATCAATTTTACCTTGGGGAGGGGGGAGATCAGTTCAAAACAATTTTACCTTGGGGAGAAAGCTTTGAAGAGGTGGAAAATACCTTCAGTTTAAGGAAGCTCTTGGTGATTGTCTATTTCATTTTGAGGTAAGATTCCAGCACTATTGTGAGGGGAACTGTAAGGTTTCATGATAAATTTTACATTCTGGTATTAGAGGATTCAGACCTAACAATGGTGGCAAGAGGAAGAAGATGATGAACAGTAAACCTGTTCATCATGTTCTTCTTGCTTGTTTATGGTATGGATGGCTAAAGCATGGAAGTAATTTGGGGATAGTTATTATAATTCTTCTTAAACATGTTAGCATGGAGAAAAATTTGATACTTGAGCATTCTAATATACTGATGTTAGCTGGAATCTCAAGGAAAATAACATATTGCAGAAATTTTTGCTTATGAAGAAAGATTGTTATGAATTGTGTCATGGTTGATTAATGATTGAAGTAAGGTTTAAAACTTGCTTGGGGAATGATAGTGAGTGTTTTAAATGGAGTTTAGAAGGTCTCAGAAGGTCAGAAAGCCAAAGAAATTCAAAGAAATTGAAGTTTGCAAATAGAGCTCGAATTTGGGGGTTTCTGGACTGGGCGGTCGACAAAGAATCCATCGACCGCCTCTCTATTTTTGGGGGTCTTTCGATGGGTTTTCCTGGGATTTCTTTCCCAGGGCCTTGTTTAGGTACATTAAGAGAATGATAGAGTATTTTGAGGTGTTTCTTCATGATTTTTGGTTATCAAATGCATTTTAAAAGACTTTCCACTTGATATGTGATAAGTAAACCATTGAGCTATCTTGTTTGAGAGACTGGGGGGGGAAAGACTGTATGGACAACCAGAAGGTGTAAGGTAAGCTTACTGGTAACAGAGTAAAAGGTAGAACTACAGAATGGAGTATTTATTGGAGCTGAGAGAAGAAGATGGTCTTAGTTTTAATTAATATTTTATGCATGCTTTTAGGAAAGAAGGCTCTCTAAAGATTTGTTTCTTGTCATCAATTCAAGTCTTATTATAAAAGGATTTGGAAATTTCAGGTCAGGAACAAACTCAAGTTGGCCTTAGTGCTAGCGATAGTTATTTTCATTTTAAAATTGAAATAAATTAAATGCAGGTCATTGTAGGTGTAAATTCTAGAAAATTGTTGTTTTTGTTGTTAAGCTTTAAGAAGCCCTAAGAATCATTGTTTTGGGGACTCAAGGTGAGTGGTTAAATCTCTTGTAGTAGGCTATTACTGATATATTGCATGTAAGAACAGTAGTGCATGTGTTTGAATTGTTTGGTAGCGAATAGAGTAGTTAATGGCTATTCTTTGATGATATGCAAGTAAGATGAAATATGATGAGATATTATTGTATTAACTAAACAAGTATTACATGGAATTAATACTAACACAAGCAGTATGATGATGTGGTATTGGTAAGTTTTTATATGTCATGATATGAATGGATATTATTAGTGATCAGCTCCTTATCTTGGATTTGTGTTTCACTTTGGTTTTGAAAAAGGATGGTTCAATGTGGATTTTATGATAAGTAGAATCATTGTGGAACTGTTTATTGATTGAATGGACAGCAGACATGTTATTATGTTTTGTTAGGTATGAAACCAATTTAATGACCAGCTTACTAGATGAGTATATATTAAGCTTCACTCCAGTGGTGAAGAATGTGAAAGGGAATGAATAAAAACAGATTGGCACATGTTCAAATAATGGTATACTGTTGAATGGCTTGTATGGACAGAAATGGTATTATATGAAAAGGTTCTGTGTTTCATGTTATATTCAAGTAAAGTAATGTAGTTTGCAATTTTCTCTTTTATTGAGTGAATGGACAAGGTGTGGGTATTAAGCAATAATCCAAGCGTGAATAGACAACAAGGTGAACAAAATTCAACATAAAAATGTAATGTTCTTAGAAAGTAGTTTGAAATTACTAGGAATTAGGACAACAAGATGAAAAGAAACGAAAGCCTCCGTCAAGTCTAAGAATATAAACAAGATGACAAGAAACAAAAGCATCCACTAAGTCGAAGCAAGATGGCTGTTGGACAAGAAATGGGAGTATCCGTTGAGTGCCAGCATGATTAATATGTTGACAAGAAACGGAAGCATCTATTGAGTTTATGTATAAAAGGAAGAGGACAAGAAATGGATTCTGTCTGTTGAGTCCAAACATGTTAACAAGTAGTCAGGACACAAAAGTATATAGGAGACTACAAGTAAGACAGTAAAACAAGTGTGTCAAAGGGACAAACAGTTTGGACAAGAATCTAAATAGGAAAGAATAAAGATTCCTAATAGGAAAAGAAAGATATATGGAGATTATGTTTACCAGTATAAGTTAATAGAACATGAACCAAGAATGAGATAAAATAATTCAGATCAATTGCATGGTATTTCATTGATATTGGTACAGCAATGCAAGAATATGTTTGAAATCATGTCTTTAAAATGTCTTTATTATTATTGTATGTTGCAGGTATTCCCTACCAAATGGATTAATCATTCATTGAGCTTAGTCTCACTCCAGATGTTTTTAATGTTTACAAATGAGCATGATGAAGGCAATGAAGATGATGGTTGTGATGAAGTCCAGGCGGGGAGCTAGACCCCTTGACAATTTGGAATATTATGGACTATTATATTTTGATATTGTATACACTTTTGGTTGCTGTTTTTGAGTTGTATGCAGCTGGTTTTTGATATGTGAGCCCACACTCTTAATGTAATTAAAGTAACTAATCTCTAACTTTTGTTAAGCTCATTTGCCACCAGTTGTGTAACTATTATAATGATATTTTCTGCTGCTTAAGTTCTTTTCTTGTAATGGCTTGTTATGATGGAGGAATGTGGTATGTTGTTAATTTCTTTTTAAAAATATACAAGTTATAACTAAATGTGACGTATCATACTGACCATTGATTCGTTCCCTCACCTAGGGAAGGGCTCTTACAGCCGGAAGTTGAGGATTAGGCTATGACAACAAGAAAGAGGCGAAGTCTAAGATGGCCAGATTGGAGGCCGAGCTCTTGGCCAAGAAGAAGAGAGCTGATGATCTTGTCTTAGAGCAGGCTCGCCTGAACACTGAGTTGGCCACAGAGCAAAAGAAGAGCGATGATGCTATTTCTGAGAAAACTCACTTGGAAACCGATCTGAAGGCCCTGAGGAAGGCCAAGAAGGAGGCCAACAGGTAGTTTTTGAGCTTAACCACCAGGCCCAAGGGGCCAAGGTAAAGGCAAAAAATTCCACTTGGAAGGCACAAGAACTCGAAGCTAGCCTTCCAGGAAAGGTTAGTGTTGTCTACAATACTGTTATACAAGAGCTTCAGTTATATATATATATATATGGACTGAAATAACAGGAAAAGCATGCAGTAAATCAAAGATATGTATGTATCAACAATGTATGTATCTATGTATAAATATCATATAGTTAAAAATTAAGCATACATATGATCACTATGCGTACCTTATTTTCAGTAATCCGAAACAAGGAAAATGGGTTGAGTCGTGTTGGTACACTCTCCTTAAGACAGTATTTGCCCTCTATCGGTGCAGAAGGTTTCCTGCAAATCTGCCTCCAAGATTAAACAACCCCTTTGGAAGGATACCTACCCAGCGTGCACACACTGATAGGTATATGCGGATCCGACGGCTAAGATCAACTCTTAGGAAAGAAAACACCAAAATCTAACTCTTCGATTAAACAGAAAAGAAGAGAGAGAGTTGGAGGGGAGAGAGAGAGAGAGAGAGAGAGAGAGAGAGAGAGAGAGCTCGTACTCAATTGGAATGAAATAATATGCATGGGGTCGGGCTCTATTTATAGGGCCCGAGGCCTCTTTGGATGTGTTCACTGGATGGGGTGTGACCCTCCGGATGGACCGCCGATAACCTAGATCTCGCCAGATCTACGGTCCGGATGGTACCTTAAAGTGTGAGATACATCTCTACATTTGAACCCTTTCCAAAAGGGTATCCGGGTAGGGGTGTGTCCGAATCTGACAAAAACCTGTAGCCCGTAGCCCGTAGCCCGTGGCCCGTGGCCCGCGCCCTGCATCACGGTCGCAAGTAGCGGGTTGCGGTCCGGTCCTGCGCGCGCGCGCGCGTGTGTGTGTGTGTCAACCTAGAGCCGCTTCCATTTAGGGGCTCAAACGATATGCGGCACTCCTTACAAATAAATGTCTCTTCCCCATAAACCATAAGCATGTGAGACTAAAAAGTCCTACATTGGTAATGCCAACTCAAAACCGAAAAACCAAAATTCCCGCCCAAACCGAAAACCAAATTTTGGAGCCAAATGAAAAATTTTGAATTTTGACATCTTTTAAACTTATTTGGAAAAAACATTTTCCTTTGACTTTTTCCAACAGTTAGTTAGGTGCTTGACGAGTTCAAGGTCTCTGACGCTCTGAAGACTTGTGTTGGGGAGGCACCCGAGAAGAAGTCCTTCCGACATGACCTTTGCACAAGTGCCTTTGTCCAAGGGGTATATAGTCTGCACAATTACATGCGCAAGGTAACTAGGTCAGACTTAGATTTTTCGAAGTACCCCTTCGATGTGGATGCCCCCACCGACGATGAAGAAGAACCAGAAAAAGGCTCCCATGATGAGAAGGTGCTAAGGTTCTCAGGAACCTTAGCCTTGGTTCTTATTTAAGTCGGGGCCCTTCAAGTCGCAAGAGCTGAAGGCATGGCGGTGGAGGCAGCTCAGGACAGCGTTGTCTCGGAGACGACCTTGGGAAATCAGGAAGTCGGGGTTCCTAAAAGCACCCAGGTTGAGGCCACCCTGGAGTAAGTTGCTACGGAGACAGCTCGGGAAGGCCAAGAGGGTGAGTAGGTGTTGAGGTTGAGCGATCGTCAGCCTGATTTTTCTATTTTAATTTATTTATTTATTTTTTTGCATCTTGTATATATATCTTTTTGCACCTGACCCTTTGAAAAGGAATATAATGAAAATTTTTCTTCCCAAGCGTGCTTCATTTTTACTTTTCCCATAGTATTCCACGATTAATTGATTCTGCCTTTCTTTATGTTTGCCCTTGGGCTGTTGGGTCAGCCATACCAAATGAGGCTGAGCGTGAGACCATTGCCAACCTTCTTTCTGAAATCTAGGCTCTTTGCGTCCAAATTTAGTGGTCGAGAAGGATCGAGACAAATTCGTCATGGCTACGGGACAGCCCGAAGACTTGTGGGCTAATTAAGTCAAAATATTGTGGTGCCGAGCTGAAAAGGCGGAGTCTGGGAGTCAGTCTTTCCAAGAATATTATATTAGGTACTTCAACAAGGTCCAATGTTTGAAGGAAGAGATTGCTAAGCTCTCCCGTTTGGATTGTGAGGAAAGGCGTCTTTGTCTTAGTACTGAGCTCAATATGGAGATTATGGCAGAGAAGCTCGTTAAAGATGAGGAGACTTTAGCTAATCTGATGGGGTGTCTGAGGGCTAAGGTTTACTATGACGACCCTTACCTTTCTTTGGACGTGATCTATCAAACTGTCTCATAGTAGCGTGCTGAAGCTGAACATGAAACGAGAGACATGGCGGAGAAGTTAGTTGATGTTGTAGAGCGTTTGAGGAAACCTCCGCTTAGGAAGAGTCATCCTTGTAGGCTCTAGTGGGATATCTCTACCCCCTGACTTATTGTTAGTGTAGGAATTGTAGTCTTTACACTGTAAATGAAGTATCCTTGCAATTTTGTAATGAATGACAATGGATGGAACCTTTTGAGTTTTGAGTTCGCGTAATCTTTTGTCTATTGTATGAAATTAGGAGTGTTCCTCACCCTCTAAGTTCATAATGGATGCAAATTGCTTGCATTATAAATCTAAGTAACGTGATTGCAGGTCGTCAACCTATAGATAGTATAAGTCATATAAGTGGGCGACTTGTTTATCATTCGCAGGTCGTTAGCTCAAGATATCTCACAAGTCGTTAGGGAGCCAGCTTATGCGCCATTTGTAGGTCATCGACCTAAATGCTCCATAGGTTGGCCCATTGACAACTTGTGTTGAGTTGTTACCTTAGAATCAGTGGAGACAAAAGATAAGAATGTAAAGACATTTCATTAAAATTTTCCTCATGTCTACTAATTAGTGATAGAATTTTCGTAAATTTTGAGTACCAAGGCCTCTGGATTAACTCTACTTTCATTGTTTCAAGGTGGTAAGTTCCTGGCCTTGTTACATGGACTACTCTATATGGCCCTTCCCAAGTGGGCATCAATTTGCCTTGCTGAGAAGGTTGTGATACAGAGGTGTGACGAAGGACTAAGTCGTCAACCTTAAATTTCTGAGCTCTAACTCTTGAATTGTAGTGTCTGGCTACCCACTGCTGGTAGGCCAGTATTGGAAGTTGTGCATCGTCACGGACCTCTTCGAGGAGGTCCAGGTTCTCCCTCAAGTCTTCAGGTTTCTACATCTCATCATAATTGAATATCCTGATGGTAAGATGAGTTACTTCAACTGGCAGCACTGCTTCTGCCCCAGTACACCAACATAAAGGGCGTTTCTCTGGTTAGGGTCCTGCTTGTGGTTTTGTAGGACTAGAGCACACTAGGGAGCTCATTAGCTCATTTCCCCTTGGAACCTTCAAGTCGTCGAGCTAACCCGTGTTAGATAGTTTTGTTTGTGGCCTTGACTTGTCCATTGGCTTCGGGGTGTGACACTGATGCAAATCGTTGTTCACTTTTGAACCCTTTGCAGAATGCTCTAAATTATTGACTATCGAATTGTGATTCATTATCAGTGATGATGATTGTAAGATCCATACGTTCAAATTTCGAGGACGAAATTTATTTTAAGGGTGGTGGAGTTGTAAGACCCGTGTCGAACTAACCGGTCTTACCACCTTGTACCAGGTCTACCTATCATGGTCGAGCCAAGTGGACCAAGTGCGCAAAGAAACCACAAGACCAAGTATGAAATTTAACTCAAAAACAGTAAAAAATGAGTGTGTGGTCGCATGCCTAAACAGGTGTGATCGACCCCACCTCAAAAGAGTCTAACCCATGACTTTTGGGTCATGGGGTGGCACATTTTAAAATGTAGGGTCACGGATTTTGCGACCCTACCTGCGACCCTACATTCGATCCTATGAAAACAGCAAAAACCGAAAATTAGGAAGCCTTTTTAATTCGAAGGGGGGTCTTTCCTAAACTCATTAGGGCATATTTAGAGGTTTTTTCTCTATAAATAGGGCGTCCCTTAGCCTCTTTCACTCATTTAGAACTCCAATTGAAAGTGAGAGAGAGAGAGAGAGAGAAGAAAAGGAAGAAAAGGAGAATTGAAGAGGAAGGCTAAAGAGGAGGAAAATTCAGAGAAAACTTTGAATCTTCGACAATGATAAGGTATGAACCTACTTCTCATGATTAAATAAGAGCCTAGAATAGTTTATGAAGAAGGTAGGATTAAGAGAAACCCAAATCATCCATCCATGGACAAATTCCAAGAGAATCCATGGAGGAAATCATTATGGACAATGGATAGTGTGTAAAAATTATAGTTTTGAGCCATAGAACAATGATAGGAAGGACTATGAAGATAAGGCAAAGGATTCAAACATGAAGGAATGGACTTAAGAGTGAAAGGTTGACCCTGACACGTGTGGACACACGTAGGGTCACACGTAGGGTCGCATGATATTCGACCCTACAAGACCCACATGTTTGACCACATGCCCTCGGGAAGTTCCAGGGAGGGTGTGGTCACACGTAAGGTCACAGTATGTCTGACCCTACATGCGACCCTACACCCTAGGGTCACAGAAATTACTACCCTAGGTGCGACCCTACCCTGCGACCCTACCCCTAGGGTCACAGAAATTGCTACCCTAGGTGCTACCCTACCTGCGACCCTACAGTTTCTGTTAGTCTAAACTTATGAAAATTAATTCTAATTAAAATCTATCTACTTTTTAGGTATTTCCAGTGATTTAAAAGTGAATTATAAATCTTGTACGAGGATCTACTAGCAATCCAGGTGAGGGAACAAGACTTAAACTAATTGGCTAATAATAAACTATTTTTGTTTATTGAGTCCAAGACTATGAATGATTCTATGTTTGTATGATTGTAATGTGCATATCATATGTCATCCACTATTCCTGTTGTTACTGTTCATGCATATTTAATTTCATTTATTTATAACATGATGATGATGATGATGCTAGGAATAGTCATGTGAATGTATGTGTGTGGTTAGTATACTTGATGCGAGTGTGGCATCAGGGGAAGTGTTATGCGGTGTTTGATCCAGACACTTTAGCTCTATCTCTAATCAAGTCTTGTCCACTGACATCGTCGTATCGCCATTACCTTAGCAGAACTATTACGTCGTAGGGCATCAGGGAAGGTGGTCTTGGACCGTGTAGTCTCTGACTCTATCGGGGGGCCTTAGCTCTATCTCTATGGACATATTGAGGGATGCTGGGGTGAGGCCTTGGATACACTGTTTGACATTAGGATTGGTTAGTTGCGAGCTTAGTTTGCAAGCCCTCACCAATAGGGGCTTACGTGTTGGTATGGGTAGGGCATCAGGGGAAGTGTTATGCAGTGTTTGATCCGGACACTTTAGCTCTATCTCTATTCCATGGTGGGGTAGATGTGGACGACAATGGTGTTTGATCCGTTGGGTGGGCTTACACACCCTGTGTATAGAGGTGAGGCGGCCACCGAACCTTTCTATAGCACATTGCAGACTTATGAACCAGACCAAAGATATGAATTGAATGCATGCATATGTTTTGTTGCATTGTTTTGTTTACTCACTGAGCTCAAGTTGGAGAGCTGACCCTCGCACGTAATTCTTTTTAGTTTCTGATGTTGCAGGTATTATGGTTGAAGATTTTGTCAACACGCCAACATATGAACAGGTGACGACTATGATGAGCAAGCTGTGGAGGACTATTGTGATTAGTTAAGTGAGCGTTCAACTATGAATACGCTTAGTGTTTAACTTTCGTATTTGGATATTTGTAATATGTATTAAATTATGTTTTGGTTACTTGGAGATAAATGGAATATTAATTATTTATCATGACTAGACCTCAGTTCATTATCTGTAAGACTTTCGCTATTTACTTTATTATCTCTGATTAATGTGGAATGTGTTTTGGTTTAACAAAAATGGGGATAGCCTATACGAGATCCTGGTTGAACCGTTGGTTTATTGACGGTTCATCACACCATTCTGGTTAGTGCGAAATTGGGATGTGACAATGATCTTGGGTACACCATACCTGTAAATGAGGTTCAGTTGGGTGAAGGTCTCTATCCTCTGTGAGTCTATCTTCAGGACGGCCTCGGCCTTTGCCCATTTATAAAAGTAGTCAATGGAAATATCAGGTATTTCTTGTCAGATTTGGCCCCCGAAAAAGGACCAACAATGTCCATTTCCCACATTACGAATTGTAGGGGGCTATTGAGTGGTTGTAGCTTGTTTACGGGTAGATGATTGACTATAGCATGCTTATTGTACCTTTCATATTTTGTTACATATTTGGTATAGTCAGCCAACATTGTTGGCTAGTAATACCCTTGTCTTAGAAGTCACTGACAGAGAGCTCTCCCTCCTAGATGGCTTCCATAGATTCTTGCATCAACTTTCCACATAGCCTCATGAGCTTCTATTGGGGTGAGGCATAGTAGGAAAGACGGGTGAGTGAATTGTGATATAGCTTCCCATCCATTACCGTGTACTATTTGAATTTTGCTTAAACTCGGCGTTTCTCTAGCTGACCTTTTGGAAGTTCACCAGTTTCAATATAGGTTCTTATCAAATCTATATAGGTTCTTATCAAATCTATCCAAGTCATCTTAGTATTGACTTGTTGCACATTGACCTCTCCGCCTATACTCGATTTGTTGAGGACATCAGTATATACCGACGAGTCAAGGCCGGAGTGGTCTTCCACCATATGTCTGGATAGGGTAAGCTCTCCAACTTGAGCTCAATAAAAAATAGACAGGCAAGCAAGCAAAAAGCATGATTAGTTTATTACACACATCAATGCAAGAGTCTGGTATCATGAATGCTAGTGCTAAGGCAAGGCCTAACCAGACTTTCCCAAAGATGACTATAACCTCCATGCGCGAAATTGTTATACTTACCAGCCAATTCCAATAGCCTTGGTAAAATTACGTGACATCCCAATCAGAATGGTGATCGGGTAGTAAGTCCAGCTAGTGATGCTCCAATGAACACTGCCGACCCTTTCCCCTCATCACTTCATCCTACCAGTACCTGACCCCTTATTGGCTAGGATTACATATAGGGGTAGTGCCACTAACTAATCCCACATGTCATCCGATGTACCCCTCTCACAAGTCCCAACAAGAATCCTCGACCATTTGTTTTGCCCCCCCAAGATGCTGTCATCCCGCTAGGGGTGAGTGACATACTCGTCAAGATTTGCCTAGCAGGTCGGATCTAGCGGTCTTCGACCATTTCACCACTACCCATAGGTCTCAATCACATACATTCACACAACAATCATATAATATAAATGTAAATGCATGCACAAAGCAGTTATTGGATGACATGTTATCACAGCAAGCATGTGGTACAACAATCATATATTATAAACACTCCAAAAATCAATAAGGGGTTCTCTTTCTCATCTGGGTTCATGCAAGTTCCACTATCTACACCATGTGAGTCGATGATATCCACGCACGTGACCCCTAGATAGGTAAATTAAAGTTAATATCTTAATTGTGTTCTCAACAGACTAAATAATAGTTTTTTGGGTTGTCCAATCGTAAATCTAGACACAAGGGTCGAGTCTGGTATTGCGTCTGACTAAACCTTAATTTTTTTGCTAGTTGCCAGTCATTGCATTGGTTTTTATAGTCATCTAACCGTACTGTGTCTAACTACTTACCGAGACCTTTATAGGATTGGTCAGTCGTTACGCCGGCTCTTATAGTCCATCGTCCGGGGTATCAACTGAGTTCTCCCTGAAGGATCAGTCAAGGTTGGTAGCCTATCTGGAGGCACAGGTTTCACCTCTGGGGTTCTCTTCGGGACACACTTCGGGACTCTTCTATCAATGTCCATCGGTCGTCTTCAAGATCGAACTTTTGCTGTAAGATTAGTCCATACATTGCTAACCTAGTGTGGTTCGATAGTGGGGTACCTCTTAGGCCTAGGCATTAATGTAATAAGGATGAATTTAAGGTTTAACCTAAATCACCCATCGAGAATATGTCTTTTCAAAGTCGAGAAGCGATGCAATTGTTCTACTACTAATGGAGAGCGATCAACAATCACATTAATATAACATTAGATTGAGTATTAAAACTTTCATCAAAATCTACAGGAGGTTTAGAGTTTTACCGATGATTGCTTAACGAATGCGGAACGGCTGTAAGACCCGTATCAAACTAACCCGGTCTTACCACCTTGAATCAGGTTTACCCAACATGATCGAGCCAAATGGACCAAGGACATGAAGGAGATCGTGATCCCAGGTATCAAATCGATCCAAAAACACTTAAATTAAGGGGAGGGTCGCATACCCAGCAAGGGAGGGTCGGACCCCCCAAGACAGAAAGTCAGACCCCCTGTTTTACAGAGGGGGTCGGACACTTTAGGATTTAGGGGTCGATGGGATCATTGACCCCCTCATCGACCCTCAGTTGTCGTCGAAAATAGAATTAGGAAATTTCCATAATTTTGGTTGGGGCTCTTTCCTAATCTCAAAGGGACTTATTTTAGGATGTTTCTACTCTATTTTAAGGACGTCCCTAGGCCTCTTTCACTCATTTTAGAACCCTAATTGAATTGAGAGAAAGAGAAGAGAAGGAAGAGAGGAAGAAGAGAAGGAAATGAGAGAAGAAGAAAAAGGAGAAGAGTTGCAAAGAAGGAGTGTTCTTCTCAGGTAAGAATACTAATCCTATGAATTTTGTGAGACTTAGAATAGTTGAAGGAAGATGTAGGAGAAACCCAATCCATCCATCCATGGTTAGGTTTCAATGGAAACCATGGAGGATATCAATTAGACTATATATTGGGTGAAGAGAAGTTCTAATCCATAGAAAGTATGTGGAATGGACTATGGAAGAAGCCATAGGGGTTAAACAAGGAAGAATGGATCAAAGCATGAGAATATCGACCAAAACCAGAGGTGGTCGCACATAGGGTCGATAGACCCATCGACCCTGTTATCGACCACATTCGGAGGGTCGCAGATATCTACTACCCTACCCGACCCATCCCGCAACCCATCCTGCGACCCTATAGATAACAGCAAGTTAGAAAATTAGAATTAAATCTAATTAAACTCTATCAACTTTGTTAGATCTTCTAGCAATATAATATCAATATAAAGGTGATTCTTAAAGCTTGAAATATGATCTACTAGAAAGCTAAGGTGTGGAAACAAGACCTACATTAACTGGTTAATAATAATTTTTTTTTTTGAGTCCGGTGCCATGCTTGATTCTATGCGAATATGCTTGTAATGTGCATTCAACATGTCATCCAATATTCCTGCTATTATTGTTCATGCATATTTAAGTTTGTTTACTTATAACATGATGATGATGATTGGTGCTAGGAATAGGCATGTGAATGTTTGTGTGTGGTTAGTGTGCTTGATGCGAGTAGGGCATCAGGGGAAGTGTTAGGCGGTGTTTGATCCGGGCACTTTAACTCTGTCTCTAACTCAAGTCTTGTGCATTAGCATCGTCGTATCGCCATTACCTTAGCAGAATTATTGCGACGTAGGGCATCAAGGAGGGTCTCGGTCTTTGAGTCCTATACTCTATCGGGGGGCCTTAGCTCTATCTCTACAAGTGCTCTGAGCGATGCTAGGGTGAGGCCTTGGATACACTGTTTGACATTAAGATTGGTTAGTAGCGAGCCCCGTTTGCAGTCCTGGCCATCAGGGGTTTATTTGTTGGTATGGAGTGTGCATCGATAAATGTGACCTTCATTGTATAATGTTCATTGTGGGTGCTGTGGGCGACGGTGAGAGGTTCATCGGGCGTATCCACACTCTCGTGCATAGAGGTGCGGCGGCCTCCTATCCTTTCTATAGCACAGTGCAAACGTAAAACCAGACCAAAGATATGAATTGAATCGCATGCATATGTATTGTTGCATTGTTTTGTTTGCTCATTGAGCCATGATGTGTGCTCACCCTCTCGACGTCGAATATTTTTAATCGATGATGCAGGTACCACTGTTGCAGATTATATTGATACTCCAGCGTATGGACATGTGGTGGCGATTGAAGCTGAAGATGTAGAGGATACGCATGACTCCTCTTGCGAGTGCAACTCATGCGTGTTCGTTTAGGGTTTTTCTTTTATTTAATTATTTGGATTTATTAAAGGGATGTAATGATATTTATTTATGTCTTAGTTGATGCAGAATAATTTGGTATTTAAATATTAATATCACATTTAGATTCTTCAGTTCATTTTATTATAAGACTTCCGCTATTGTATATTTACTCTGATTATGAATGTGGATGTATGGGGTTTAGATAACATGGATATAGCCTACTCGAGATCCTGGTTGAACCATTGGTTTGTTAACGGTTCATCACACCATTCTGAATAATGTGGAATTGGGGTGTGACAACTTGATATCAGATCTCTCGTAGGCCTTACCCATTAAACCTGAATACTACCACTGGAATCCATGAACTGAGTTAGGATAAATTAAAAGCTTTAATGCAAACACACCATAAGCACTTGTGTTGGTTGAGACAGAACTTAACAAGACAATAATGTACATATAAAATGTGGAACCATATATATACAATCAAACAGAAAGAGAAGACCAAAATTCATCCTGATAAATAAATAATATAGGGTATTATCTATAAGTCGGGCAGTTATCTAGGAATACAAAGGATATAGTACAGTAAGAAGAAGGAAGCATCTGTAAAGCAGAAAAATTGAATGCCGAGTTGGTACTCATAAGATGTGAAACCCGACATATGACAAAGGAAGGAGAAAATGGCTAGTAATGCCTAATTCCCTGCAAAGGTAAAGGGAAAGGTCTCGGGCTAAATCCAAACAGAGATAAGAGAATAATTGCCACACATTAAGAATAAGAGCAACTATAAAGAAGCTTAAGCTATACTCCTGGGTGACGTGGAGACTCAGAGTGAAAGCCATTACAAGCTGATCTATTGCCCACTAAGAAAGAAGAGGATGTTGCAACTTGACCCCATCACTATCTGGGTCGAGAATGGGTAATGAAAACTCATCTGAGTATATGCTAAATAATGATAACTAGATTGGAGCAAATCAAAAGAGGTGAACAACTAGGCCACTCCAGTCAATCACCTGGACTACCAAGTACCTTAGCCATGGTTGTAATAAACTTGGTCTGACAAAATACAAGAGCAACAACAAAGAAAAATAGATAATGGATTAGTAGAGAAGAAAAACACAAAAATTTTGACATTATAACGACGTAAATACCGTTGGCAATGTTAGCTAATGGGATTCAATTTGAAGAAATTTTGAGAAATTCAAAAATTTCGACAAATTGGGCAAAAAGAGAAAATCTCGAGTTTCTCGATAACCAACCGATGAAACTCAAATATTTTGAGGGCATTTGTCCATTGACTTACCAACAACAAAAGCCCCCAATAAAAAAATATCGAATTTTTACGATTGGAAAAAGTTTAATTTGAAGAAAACGTATTATGTAAATGAAAACCTAGAAAAGAAAACCTAAAAAAAATAGGTAAATGGAGAAGAAATACCTATAGGGAGGATGTACGTGTCGAGAAACGTAACCCAAATGGCCAATGTAGTGGAATCGGCACTGTAGCAACCCAGAGGAAAGAAGCCGAGTTGAAACGGAGGGGAAAGAATGAGAAATGGACTCAAATCGGACCTTAAAAATCTAATTTTTAGCCCGAGAGTCGCATGATTCGACCCAAAGAGTCGAACCTCATATCGAACCACAGCTTTCGGTGATCTGACAGAAAACCAAGGGTCGAACACAGGGTCGAACATACATCGACCCCTATATCGACCCACTGCTCTCGGTAACCTGACAGGGAACCAGGGGTCGCATCGAGGGTCGCACACCCATCGACCCTCACATCGACCCTCGACTCTCGGGAAAAATGGATGATTTCCCAGGGTCGGATACTGAGGGTCGAATACCCATCGACCCCCACCATTGACCCTGCATAGAAAAGACAGTATTTTTCACTGAATAATCTGAAAAATTTGAAATTACCATTGGTTAGTGTATCCAAATATGAGAATGAAGTATATAATGATTGACTCACGTGTTCTATGACTTTTCAGACACTACACCACCATAATAGGAAATGACTGGGCGAAGAGGGAACAGACGAGGACGTAACCAAATCCCACCACCACCACCACCGGTAGATGAAACCAGTCATGAAATTCCTGAAGTACCAGAGAATCCAAACGTGGCACCGCCAGGAGCTAATGGTCAGGCAAATCCTACAAACTTGCCAGCCCCACCTATAGATTTAGTTACAGTTGTAATGAACTTGGCACAACAACTGCAACAAATACAACATGTGTAAACTAATATGCAAGCTGCCATAGGCGTGGTTTTTCCAACTGCACATACGACACAGATGCCAGCAGGACAGGCAAGCACAATACCAGGGGGAAGTAATGCAGTACCCCATGCACCTCAAACACCAGTCATGCAAGCTCCAGTGCAGAACCCTGCAGAACCTTGAGATAGCTCAAGGTGGTTATGTACCAACCACCTATGTATGGGGCCTACGCTCCGTATCAGCTGGACCGCTCCAGGCTGATCGGGCATTTTCTTAAGATGAAGCCCAAAGAATTCGATGGTAAGCCAGCAGATCCTTTGTGGCCGGCACACTGGATTGACGAAATGGAAAGAAATTTTATGATGATGACAGTAAATGAGGAGGAGAAAGTGTTGTGTGCCACATTTATGCTCAAGAGAGATCCACACCATTGGTGGAAGACTACCAGGACATATCTATTAACCAAACACACCCATTTGACCTGGGATATATATAAAGAGGCATTCTTTGAGAAATACTTCCCTAGAAGTTTCAGAGAATCTATGGAGAGAGAGTTCCTGAGTTTATATCAGGGGCAGATGACTGTTGACGCATATCAACAGCGTTATGATGAACTGTTTTTCTTTGCACCAGTTAGTATGCAAGAGGAGGATACGAAAACCCGAAGGTTCATTATGGGACTTAGGGGAAGCATACGTGAACATGTTTCGGGACTAGAGAAGAAAATCTAAAATGAAGCTGTACAAATTGCTCGAGTGATAGAGTCGAGCCAGAAAGAGAGCTATTTTACTCAAAATAGGGGAATAAAAAGGCCAAATGAAAATTTTTACAACGGAGGCAACACCAAGGTATTCCAACCCTTCCGTACCCAGGGCTTCAATGCTGCAACCAAAATCATTTCAGCAACCCCATGGCAACCAAAGCAAAATGGTGAGGGGATCAGATGTTTTAACTGCAACCAAGTAGGGCATGTCTCAAGAGAGTGTACTAAGCCTAGAAAACAACTATAGCAAGGAAGAGTTTACGCTATTTCAGCCAAGGATGCTGCCACATCGTCTGATGTGGTCACAGGTATGACCTGAACCTGTCATTTTATGTTACATTGCATGAGCATGTAAACTAAATTAAAATAAATCACAGGTATCGTACCTAGTAATGGCATTCCTGCCAGAGTGCTCTTTGATTATGGAGTTACTCATCCTTTTATATCTGTGTCATCTGGAAAGAAAGTAAATATACCCCTTAAATCTTTAGATTACAAACCACTTATACGATCGCCGATGGGAATTATGAAGTCCAAGGAAGGACCCAGTATAAATGCTACCTTATGTTTTGCAGTAATAGATTCAGATTTGGAAGGAGAGTAACATATAATAGAAACTCGTGATGATCCAATTAAGCGAGAATTTATGGAGGAACTTATGAAGCAATGGTTCGTCGGTTGTGCTTGTGGCATTAAAGATCATCTCTGAATTGATGGATGAAGTAGAAGTAGTAATTTTGTTAGGTCTGTATATAGGAACGGTGTAAGCAGACTTAGAAAAGGAAAACCAAACCCTGACTTTTGTTTTGGGAATGGAATTGCAGTATCGTGAACTATGTCAATGATTTGCCACTGACTCCCAAATCGATTGACATGGTTGGGTGATTGTTGATTGCCTTATAAAGATAGCTCAGTCCATTGCTATATGACCTCGGTATGCTTTGGAGCGGCTAACTAAGCTATATGTGGATAGTATTGCCAGATTGAATGGTATGCATGAGAGTCTTGTAATGGTCAGAAGCTCATGCTTTATTTCGAAGTTTTGGAAGGATCTACAGAAAACAATGGGGACAAAGTTGAAGTTTAGTACCGCATTTTTCCTTAAACTAATGGATAGTTGGAGCAGACTATACAGATCCTAAGAGATATGCCCCAAGTTGTGAAATTGATTTCAAGGAACGTGAGTTGAGAAGTTATCGTAAATTGAAGTTGCTACTAAGCTACCATGTAAATGTCACCTATAAAGCATGGTACGGTAGAAATGTCAAACCCCTCTGTTTTGGAATGAAGTCGGTGAATGAAGAATTTTAAGACCTAAGTCTATGGAAGAAAACTATCGAGTGGCAGACAAGATCAAAGAAAAAGGGCCAGGATAGCTCAAGATGTCAAGAGAGACACCATGACCTTGAGTTCGCCATAAGTGACAAAGTGTTTTGAAGAAATCACTTATGTGTAGTTTGAAATGATTAGACAAGAAGAGAAAGTTGTATTTTATACATGTGTTAGATCTTATAAACTTTGGAGAGACGTAGAAAAGTTGCATATCAATTAGCGTTATCGCTATCCATGCCTAGTGTGCATGATGTATTTCGTGTGTCTTTATTGAAGAAGTACATTGGAGATCCATATCAAAGGAATTGACTACAAAATCACTGGATTAGATAGAATGTTTAACTATTGAAGTGGTACCAGTCTAGTTCACTAGTGGGAAGGTACAATGTTTCCAAAGTCGGGATAATTATTATATGAAGGTGACCTGGCAAAGACAAGATGTGGAGAAGAGTGCATAGGAGGAAGAAGATGCAATGTGAAAATAGAATTCCCATTTATTGACTCCGAAGTAAATTCAAAATTTGAAGAAAAAATTTATTTTAAGGATGGGGGAGTTGTAAGATCCGTACTTTTAAATTTCGAGGACGAAATTTCTTTTAAGGGTGGTGGAGTCGTAAGACTCGTATCAAACTAACCTGGTCTTACCACCTTGAATCAGGTTTACCCATCATGGTCGAGCCAAATGGACCAAGGGCGTGAAGGAGATCGTGATCCCAGGTATCAAATCGACCCAAAAACACTTAAATTAAGAGGAGGGTCGCATACCCAGCAAGGGAGGGTCGGACCCCCCAAGACAGAAAGTCAGACCCCCTGTTTTACAGAGGGGGTCAGACACTTTAGGATTTAGGGGTCGACGTGATAATCGACCCCCTCATCGACCCTCAGTTTCCGTCGAAAACAGAATTAGGAAATTTCCATAATTTCGGTTGGCGCTCTTTCCTAATCTCAAAGGGACTTATTTTAGGATGTTTCTACTCTATTTTAAGGACGTCCCTTGGCCTCTTTCACTCCTTTTAGAACCCTAATTGAATTGAGAGAAAGAGAAGAAAAGGAAGAGAGGAAGAAGAGAAGCAAAAGAGAGAAGAAGAAAAAGGAGAAGAGTTGCAGAGATGGAGTGTTCTTCTCAGGTAATAATACTAATCCTATGAATTTCGTGAGACTTAGAATAGTTGAAGGAAGATGTAGGAGAAACCCAATCCATCCATCCATGGTTAGGTTTCAATGGAAACCATGGAGGATATCAATTAGACTATATATTGGGTGAAGAGAAGTTCTAATCCATAGAAAGTATGTGGAATGGACTATGAAAGAAGCCATAGGAGTTAAACAAGGAAGAATGAATCAAAACATGAGAATATCGACCAAAACCAGAGGTGGTCGCACATAGGGTCGATAGACCCATCAACCCTGTTACAGGGGGCCGCAGTATATTGCTACCCTACCTGCGACCCATCCTGCGACCCTATAGATAACAGCAAGTTAGAAAATTGGAATTAAATCTAATTAAATTCTATCGACTTTGTTAGGTCTTCTAGCAATATAATATCAATATAAAGGTGATTCTTAAAGCTTGAAAGAGGATCTACTAGCAAGCTAAGGTAAAGAAACAAGACCTACATTAACTGGTTAATAATAAATTATTTTTATTTTTTTGAGTCCGGTGCCATGCTTGATTCTATGTGAATATGTTTGTAATGTGCATTCAACATGTCATCCAATATTTCTGCTATTATTATTCATGCATATTTAATTTTATTTACTTATAACATGATGATGATGATTGATGCTAGGAATAGGCATTTGAATGTTTGTGTGTGGTTAGTGTGCTTAATGCGAGTAGGGCATCAGGGGAAGTGTTAGGCGGTGTTTGATCCGGACACTTTAGCTCTATCTCTAACTCAAGTCTTGTGCATTAGCATCGTCGTATCGCCATTACCTTAGCAGAACTATTGCGACGTAGGGCATCAAGGAGGGTCTCGGTCATTGAGTCTTATACTCTACTGGGGGGCCTTAGCTCTTTCTCTACGGGTGCTCTGAGGGATGCTGGGGTGAGGCCTTGGATATATTGTTTGACATTAGGATTAGTTAGTGACGAGCCCCGTTTGCAGCCCTAGCCATCAAGGGTTTATTTGTTGGTATGAAGTTATGCATCGATAAACGTGACCTTCGTTGTACAATGTTCATTATGGGTGCTGTGGGCAATGGTGAGAGGTTCATCGGGCATATCTACACTCTCGTGCATAGAGGTGCGGCGGCCTCCTATCCTTTCTATAGCACAGTGCAAACGTAAAACCAGACCAAAGATATGAATTGAATCGCATGCATATGTATTGTTACATTGTTTTGTTTGCTCATTGTGCCATGATGTGTGCTCACCCTCTCGACGTCGAATATTTTTAGTTGATGATGCAGGTACCACTGTTGTAGATTATATTGATGCTCCAGCGTATGGACATGTGGCGGTGATTGAAGCTGAAGATGTAGAGGATACGCATGACTCCTCTTGCGAGTGCAACTCATGCGTGTTTGTTTAGGGGTTTTCTTTTATTTAATTATTTGGATATATTAAAGGGATGTAATGAAATTTGTTTATTTCTTAGTTGATGCAGAATAATTTGGTATTTAAATATTAATATCACATTTAGATTCTTCAGTTCATTTTATTATAAGACTTCCGTTATTGTATATTTACTCTGATTATGAATGTGGATGTAATGGGTTTAGATAACACGGATATAGCCTACTCAAGATCCTGGTTGAACCATTGGTTTGTTAGCGGTTCATCACACCATTCTGAATAGTGTGGAATTGGGGTGTGACAACGGCAGTGCATGACATCTATAATTCTCCAAGCACGAGTGCTGCCAAGCTTCTCCTTCTCTCTTCAACTTTCTCCTTGTTTTTCTGAGAATGCATCAGAATTCTCTGAGGCGGATACATACTCAGAGGAATGTGAAAAGATAGGTTTTTAATCCATTGAAGTGTCTATCTTGGAATAAAACTCCTACTTTAAATAAAGGACTCATAAAAAGTTGCCAAGTGACAGGAGTTTGAGTTGAGAAGGGACTTCTTCCATCCTGAACTCTAAAAAAGATTAAGATGGGTATGGGCCCTTTTGGATTTGTCCATGTGTCCAAGGAACATCCTAATGACTTTCAAAACTGATTCAAATCATTAAATCCCATGGATATGCCAATTTTGGCCTGTCCGGTTGATGGTCCCAGTCTCTATCCCATCGGGTTTACCAACCGACGGTTGTGACCAACCCCTTTTTAAGTTGCACACTAACACAGGGTAGGAAAATATGAGAGTTTAAAGGGTACCTGCTGTGCTGGAAATCGATTTGGCATTGAATAGGGTCCATCGATGGTAGAAAACCCTAGCATGAAAGAAAAACAGAGTTAGGCTGGGTTTTCTGGGTACGGGTTTTACAACTTCCCCCCCTCTAAAAGAATTTTGTCCCCAAAATTTCTACTTACCCGTCATCTCAAACAAGTGAGGATACTTTTTCTTCATAGATTCTTCCTCCTCCCAAGACAGGTCTTCCACGTGCTGATTTTTTCACATGACCTTGACGTAGTGAACATCTCGATTTCTTAGATGCTGAACCTTCTTGTCCAAGATCATTTGAGGTTCATGTTTCAATCTCAAGTCTTCATTTAGCTGAAGAGGATCAACTTCTAGTCGTGATATGGGTCTTGCACATATTTCTTCAACATAAATACGTGAAATACATCATGTACACTTGATAATGATAGTGGTAGTGCTAATTGGTAGGCTACAGTTCCACACTTCCTTAGGATCTCATATGGTCCCACATATTTAGGGCCCAACTTCCCCTTCTTATCGAAGCATTTTAGTCCTCTGAAAGGTGAAATCTTCAGGAACACCTTGTCTTCTACAACAAACTCAATCTCTTTTCTTTTGACATCATGGTAACTTTTCTGTCGGGTTTGGACTGCTTTGATCCTTTCCCTTATTATATCAACTTCTTGGCAATTCTAATGGATAAAATCTGGTCTAACTATTGTTCTTTAACTGACTTATTCCCAATACAGCGGAGTTCTGCATCTTCGTCCATAAAGAGTTTTATAAGGAGCCATACCAATACTGGCTTGGTAGCTATTGTTATAGGCAAACTTCATTAAAGATACTTTCTTCTCCCATGCACCCTTGAAATCTATCGCACAAGCGTAAAGCATATCTTCTAGGATCTAAATCGTCCTCTCAGATTGACCGTCCGTTTGCGGATGAAAGGTTGTACTAAATAGCAATTCGGTGCCCATTGCATATTGCAGACTTTTCCAAAATCTGGATGTGAATTGGGGATCTCTTTCTGATACAATGCTTTGAGGTACACCATGTAGATGAACTACTTGATTTACGTACAGTCTAGCCAGCCTATCCAATGTATTTGAGGTTGAATTGCTATAAATCTTGCTATCTTTGTGAGTCTTTCGACAATTACCCAAACAACATCCATATTTCTAGGCGTCTAGGGTAAGCTCGTAACCTGGCATGTTAAACATTTATACATGAAATCTTCTACTTCTGTCTTCATTTCTCTCTACCAAACTAACTTCTTCAGGTCGTGATACATCTTTGTACTGCCTAGATGGTCTGAATAGGGGGCATTATGGGCATCCTTCAAATCCTTTCCTTGATATCTGTAGCCATCATAGGAATACAAAGCCTGCCTCAGAATCTGAGTGAACTATTTTGAGTAAGAGCGAAGTCAGGGTCTGATTTTCCTCTTTGTAGGTCTTTCCTTAGAGTTCAAAGGTCAAGATCTATTGGTAATTCCTTTACTACTTTTGTAATTAAGTCAGCTTTTATCCACAAGTTTGCAAAAAGGCTTGCAAGTTCGCAAATAACTTGATTCCCCAAGGATTCTTCTAACATGTCAAATATATCTTGAGCTTTTCCTTGTGTCGTTAGAACTGAACCCAGTTTAACTTTTTCTCCAGGCTTTATAGACTCTTTCTGCTTAAGGCATCCGCTACTACATTGGCCTTTCTAGGGTGGTATAAGGTTTCACAATCATAATCTTTAAGCAATTTCACTCATCTTCACTGTCTCATATTTAAGTCCTTTTGGGTAAATAAATAGGTAAGGCTTTTTTTATTAGACTTAATCTAAAACTTTTCTCCATATAAATAATGTATCCATGCATTGAGTGAAAACACTGCTGCTAGTTCCCAATTATGTGTCGAGTAATTCTCTTCATGTTTCTTCAGTTGTCTTAAGGCATAGGCTACAACTTGATCTCCTTACATGAGTACGCATCCTAAGCCTAACTTGGAGGCATCAGTATACAAGTAAAAGGTTCTTTTGGTTTTGAAATCATTAAAATAGGAACTGAGACCAATCTTTCCTTCGAGGTTTGAAAACTTCTTTCGCACTGGTTTGACCAAATGAATCTTTCCCCTTTCTTGGTTAATTTAGTTAGTGGTACAACAATCCTAGAGTAATCTTCCATAAATCTACAGTAGTACCCTGCTAACCCCAAGAAACTTTGGATCTCTATGACCATTCTAGGTGCTTCCCAATTAATAATAGCTTCAATTTTACTAGGGTCTACCTTAATCCCTTCTTTTGCTACTATGTAACCAAGAATGCCACTTCATTCAGCCAAAAATCACTCTTTTTGAATTTGGCATAGAATGTCTTTTCTCGTAGCCTTTGCAATGCTTAACGCAAGTGTGTTATGCTTTTTTGCATTCTTGGAATAGATCAGTATGTCGTCGATGAACACAATAATCAAAGTATCCAATATATCATGAAATTTCTAGTTCATAAGCTCCATGAATGAGGCATGAGCATTAGTTAACTTGAAGGACATGACCAAAAATTCGTAGTGTCCATAGCTAGTCCGAAAGGTCATCTTAGGTATGTTACTTTCCTTTATCCTTAATTGGTGATTTCTTGATCAAAGATCGATCTTGAAAAAAATTCACTAATGAAAAGAAATGTGACTTTGACAACCTCGTAGACTGACTATTCAATTCTTTGTAATTGATGTAGAGACATACACTGCCATCATTTTTATTTACGAATAGTATTGTGCGCCCCAACGAGGAATATTAGACCTTATGAAACCTTTATCTAACAGTTCTTGCAGTTGTACTTTTAATTCCTTGAGCTCGATGGGCGCCATTCTATATGGAGCTTTCGACACTGGTATTGCTCCAGGTAGCAAATCTATCATGAACTTGGTTGCGTTCCGATGGTAGTCCCAGTAGATCATCTAGAAATACATCTGAAAATTCCTTTACCATCTCCAAATTTTCCAGACGGGGTCGCTCGACTGTAACATTTAAGACTGACACCAAAATCCTAGATTACCATTCTAGAGACATTTGATTGCTTTGAGAGTTGAAAGGAATAGTTTCCTTTTCTTTGTCCTCCTTTTTCCCTTGAATTTGAATATTTCTTCGTTTTCATCTTCAGATTTCAGCCCATTCCTATTTGTTATGTCTAAGTCTGACATGTCTAGATGGATTAGATTTACTTTCAGACTTCTACCTCTAACTAGAATTGGACATGGTCCATGGTATTCATTAAGTACTACCTCGACATCGAGAGGCGATCACACGATCAATAATGTCTCTAGGGTCTTGGTATTATCCCCAATCTTTTCCCCAAAAGATGGAAATACAAAGGAATGAGTGGTTCCCAAATCAAAAAGTACCATAGCTGGTAACCCCGTTACACTAACAATACCTAATAATAATACCATGTTTTAAATGCATGCTTACACATTGTAATTAATCACAGAAGTGTACCTGTCACCACATCTGGTCATGCTTCAGCTTCCTCTGTAGATATAGCATTGACCTTCCCAAGCTGAGTTGCTCTAGGTGGGGATGGACAGGTCCTAGCGTAGTGTTCCATTTGTCCATAGTTATATCATTTCACGTTCATTGGTGCTGGGACTACTGTGCGATTATCTGTAGGTGCGGCTTTGACAGTTGCTGGTTTAGCTATGGTCTGATTAGTTCTGAAAGTCTTGTTTACCGCTCTACCACCAGCGAAGTTAGTTGTCCTCTTGTTGCCCCCTTCTGGGCTAAGTAACTATCTTTCAAACTAGCTTCTATAATCTTGGCTGTTTGGACAGCCTCCGAGTAAATTTTATTTTCAAGAGCATCCACCATAGCTCGTATGTACCCCTCAAACCTTTCATAAACCTTTAAATTTTGGCAGACTCTTCCTTTATGCTCACTGGAGCGAAGAAAAGTTCCTCAAACCTGTGCTGGTACTCGTCCACCGTCTACTATCCCTGTGAAACATTAAGGTCTTCTACCTCCATTTTATCCTTGAAACTTATGAGAAAATACTTGTTAATGAAGGCCTCTTTGAAGATTTCCTAGGTGATCTAAGGGTGCTTTGCAGTCAAAAGTGGCATGGTGGACTCCACCAAGTGTTGGGTTCTCCCTCCAGCATATAGGTTCCACAGAGGATCTTTTCATCTTTAGTGCATATCATCATTTAGAGTGTCTTCTCTATGGACTTGATGTGTATAGTAGGTTGCAATGGATTGGTCTCAACTCTTGTAAACTTCAGAGGTTTCATTTTCAAGAATACATATAGAACCAGGGTGTATATCAAGGTGGTTACCCATACCAACCACCAATGTATGGAGTATTTGCTCTAGGACATAATGATTTGACAAGACTAGTGGAACGATTTATGAAGATGAAGCCTCAAACATTCTCAGGCAAGGGATCGAGCCCCTTATGGCCAGCACAGTGTATAAACGAACTAAAGAAGACCTTTCTAATGATGATCATAATAGAAGAATAAAAGGTCCTGTGTGGTACCTACATGCTGAGGGAGGGTGCAAACCGGAGATCCACCCGCACCTATTTGATGATCAAGTAAGCTCAGGTGACTTGGGCCATATTCAAGGAGGTGTGCTTCAAGAATTACTTTCGTAGAAGCTTCAGAGATCAGATGGAGAGGGGATTTCTGAGTTTGCACCAGGGACAGATGACTGTGGATACATGCCAGCAAAGGTATGCAAAACTATTCTTTTTTGCCCCTACTACCATGCAAGAAGAAGATACAAAGACTCAACGGTTCACCATGGGAGTTAGGGGTAGTATCCGTAAGCACGTGTTGGGTCTAGGAAAGAAGATATACAATGAAACAGTGCAGATTGCTCAAGTTCTGGGGTCCAGCCAGAAGAAGAGCTTCTTTGCTCTGCACCATGGACTAAAAAGGCCTAACAATGATACATTAACTGGAGGATACTCAAAGTCCTTTCGACCATTTTGGTCACAGAACATGGCAGGACTAGCCAAGACTACTCCAACTAATGCACAACAATGGATAGGCTAGGAATATTAAGTGCTATAACTACAACCAGATGGGGCATTATGCAAAGACATGCCCTCAACCTAAGAAGCAGCTGCAATAAGGAAAGGTGTATGCTAACCTCTGAAAACGCAGTCGCATAACTTGATGTGGTTATAGGTATGACCTAACTTTTATTTACAGTACTCTTGTGTGAGCATGTAGTCTAAACATAGGTAAAACTGTAGGTACTATAATTATAGCTGGTGTGTCTGCTAGAGTTTTCTTTGACTTTGGGACCCCCCATTATTTTGTGTCCATCTTGTCTGGAAAGAGATTGGACGTATCTGTCAAACCTTTAGACCAAAAACTATTAGTACGATCTCCTTTGGGACTAGAGGTAGTGTTAGATGAATGTTGTGGACCATGTCCAATTCATATTGATGGATAAGATTTGGATAACAAACCTAGTTTGACTCGAGATGGTAGACATTGACGATATCTAGGGGATGGACTGGTTGGCCCAATACTCAACAAAGTCGTTATGTGCTGAGAAGAAGTTATCATTCAAGGGCAAAGACGGTGCAAAATTTGGTTTTATTGGGAGCAAATTATTTATAAAGCAGAAGCTTATACTTTTGGCACTCAAGGCGAAGAAGTGCCTCGAGAAGGGTGGAGTCAGTTATCTCGTATCCGTAATGGATGTTACTGCTGAAGCACCATGAATGGAAGACATTGATGTAGTATGAGAGTTTCTTGATGTGTTTCCAGAAGACCTACCTGGGTTGCCACCTGATCGAGCGACTGAGTTCATGATAGATCTCCTACCAGGGTTGGCACCAGTGTCTAAGGCACTCAATCGAATAGCTCTTATAGAACTGAAGCAATTGAAGACCCAACTACAGAAAATATTAGACAAGGGTTTTATACAGCCAAGTATTTTACCATAGGGAGCACCAGTGTTGTTCATGAAGAAGAAAGATGATAGTGTTCGACTGTGTATAGACTATCGAGAATTGAACAAGCTCACTATCAAGAGCCAATATCTTTTATCTCAGATTGATGACTTGTTCGATCAGTTGCAAGGTGCAAAGATGTTTTCTAAGATTGACTGTCACACCCCAATTCTGGACTAACCAAAATGGTGTGATGAACCGGCAATAAATCAACGGTTCAACCAGGATCTTGAATAGGCTATACCCACCATGTTAAACCAAAACACATTCCACATTAATCAGAGATAATAAAGTAAATAGAGAAACTCTTACAGGTAATGAACTGAGGTCTAGTCATGATAAATAATTAATATTCCATTTATCACCAAGTAACCAAAATATAATTTAATACATATTACAAATATCCAAATATAAAAATTAAACACTAGGCGTATCCATAGTTGAAACGCTTGCTTAACGATTCACAATAGTCCTCCACAGCTTGCTCATCATAGCCGCCACCTGTTCATATGTTGGCGTGTCGACATAATTTTCAACCGAATATCTACAATATCAGAAACTAAAAGAATTACGCGTGCAAGGGTTAGCTCTCCAACTTGAGCTCAGTGAGTAAACAAAACAATGCAACAAACATATGCATGCACTCAATTCATATCTTTGGTCTGGTTCATAAGTTTACAATGTGTAATAGAAAGGTTTGGTGGCCGCCGCACCTCTATACACGGGTGTGTAAGCCCACCCAATGGATCAAACACCATTGTCGTCCACATCCATCCCACCATGGAATAGGGATAGAGCTAAAGTGCTTTGGATCGCACCGCATTACACTTCCCCTGATGCCCTACCCATACCAACACGTAAGCCCCTATGGGCGAGGGCTTGCAAACTGGGCTCGCAACTAACCGATCCTAATGTTAAACAATGTATCCAAGGCCTTACCCCAGCATCCCTCAATATGTCCATAGAGATAGAGCTAAGGCCCCCCAACAGAGTCAGAGACTACATGGTCTGAGACCACCTCCCCTGATGCCCTATGACGTAATAATTCTGCTAAGGTAATGGCGATAAAACGATGTCAGTGGACAAGACTTGAGTAGAGATAGAGCTAAAGTGCTTAGGACCGCATCGCATCACACTTCCCCTGATGCCCCACTCGCATCAAGTATACTAAGCACACACAAACATTCACATGCCTATTCCTAGCATCATCATCATCATCATGATGTTATAAATAAACGGAATTAAATATGCATGAACATTAATAGCAGGAATATAGGATGACATGTGAAATGCACAATACACGCATACAAGCATAGAAACATTCATAGCATTGGACTCAATAAATAAAAATAGTTTATTATTAGCCAATTAGTTTAGGTCTTGTTCGCTCACCTTTGATTGATAGTAGATCCTCGTTTAAGCTTTATGAATCACTTTTAAATCACTTGAAAAACCTAACAAGTTGATAGATTTTAATTCGAATTAATTCCCATGTGTTTAGACTAACAGAAACTGAGGGGTCGCAGGTGGGGTACCACCTGGGGTCTCAGTTTCTGCGACCACATGGTGTAGGGTCGCAGGGTAGGGTAGCACCTGGGGTCTCAGTTTCTATGACCCTAGGGTGTAGGGTCGCAGGTAGGGTTGGACATACTGTGACCCTGTGTGCGACCACACCCTCCCTGGAAACTTTTGGAGGGCATGTGGTCGGACGTGTGGGTCTCGTGGGGTCGAACATCATGCGACCCTACGTGTGACCACACATGTCATGGTCAACCTTTCACTCTTAAGTCCATTCCTTCATGTTTGAATCCTTTGGCTTATCTTCATGGTCCTTCCTATGATTGTTCTATGACTCAAAACTACAATTTTATACACTATCCATTGTCCACAATGATTTCCTCCATGGATTCTCTTGGAATTTGTCCATGGATGGATGATTTGGGTTTCTCCTAATCCTATCTTCTTTATGAACTATTCTAGGCTCTTAAATAAATCATGGGAATTAGGTTCATACCTTAGGTTTACTGAAGATTCAGAGTTTTCTCTGAACTTCCTCCTCCTTAGTCTTCTTCTTCAATTCTCTTTCTCTTCTCCTTCTCTTCCTTCTCTTCTCTTTCTCTCTCTTTCAATTAGAGTTCTAAAGGAATGAAAGAGGCTAAGGGACATCCTATTTATAGAGAAAAACCCTCCATAATAAGCTCCAATGAGTTTAGGAAAGAACCCCCTTCGGATTAGGAAGGTTTCCTAAATTCGGTTTCTGGCTGTTTTCGTGGGGTCGCAGGTAAGGTCACAGAATCCGTGACCCTACGTTTTTAAAATGTGTGACCCTACGACCAAAATTCATGTGGTTGGACTCTTTTGAGGTGGGGTTGGTCACACCTGTTTAGGCATGCGACCACACACTCATATTTGACTATTTTTGAGTTATATTTCATACTTGGTCTTGTGGTTCACGCACTTGGTCTACTTGGCTCGACCATGATAAGTAGACCTGATACAAGGTGATAAGACCGGTTAGTTCGATACAGGTCTTACAACTCCACCACCCTTAAGAGAAATTTTGTCCTCAAAATTTGAACGTACGGATCTTACAACTCCCCCATCCTTAAAATAAATTTTGTCCTCAAAATTTGAATTTACTTCGGAGTCAATAGGTGGGAATTCTGTTTCTGCATTGCAGCTTCTTCCTCCCATGCAATCTTCTCCACGTCTTGTCTTCCCCAAGTTACCTTCATATAATAATTATCCCAACTTTGGAGATATTGTACCTTTCAACTATTGAACTAGGTTGATACCACTTCAATAGTCAAATCTTCTATCTAATCCAGTGGATCAGTGGTCAATACCTTTGATATGGATCTCCAACGTACTTCTTCAATAGAGATACGTAAAATACGTCATGCACACTAGACATGGAAAACGGTAATGCTAGTTGATATGCAACTTTTCTACGTCTCTCCAAAATTTTATGAGGTCCCAAAACATATATAGGATACAACTCTCCCTTCTTGTTGAATTGTTTTAAAACCATGCATAAGTGATATCTTCAAAAACACTTTGTCACTTATGGCGAACTCAAGGTCTTGGTGTCTCTTCTAACAATCCTGAGCTGTCTTAGACCTTTTTCTTTGATCTTGTCTACCACTCGACAGGTTTCTTCAATAGACTCAGGTCTTAAAATTTTTCATTCTCTGACTTCGTTTCAAACTACCGTACCATGCTTTATAGGTAACATTTACATGGTAGTTTGATAGCAAATTCAATCTGTGGTAACTTTTCAACTCAAGCTCCTTGAAATCAATTTCACAAGCTCGGGGCATATCTCTTAGGATATGTATAGTCCACTCCGACTGTCCATCGATTTAAGGTAAAATGCGGTACTAAACTTCAACTTTGTCCCCATTGTTTTCTGTAGATTCTTCCAAAATTTTGAGATAAAGCATGAGCCTCTGACCGACACTGTGCTCTCAGGCATACCATTTAATCTGGCAACATTATACCCATATATCTTAGTTAGCCGCTCCAAAGCATACCAAGGTCGTATAGCAATGGAATGAGCTATCTTCATAAGGCGATCAACATTCACCCAACTGCGTCAGCCGATCTGGGAGTCAGTGGTAAATCGGTGACATAGTTCATTGTAATACAGTTTCATTTCCAGACTGGCTCTGATGGTTGTTGTAGTAAGCCATGTTGATCTTTGTCTTTCAGCCTTTACTTACTGATAATTCAAACACTGGAACACATACGAAGCCACATTTGTTATCATTCCTCTTTACCAGTATAATCTCTTCAGGTCATGATACATATTGGTACTCCAGGATATCCTGAATATTGAGTACAATGGGCTCTTATCATTATCCTCTTCATGATATTCGAGTCTTTATCTTGTATCTTATGATCAGCGTTTTTCACTTCAGGTATGCATAGTCATCCTCTGTATCTCAGGAACTTTTTCGCATCCGAAGTAAGTCAAGGTTAGGTTTTTCTTTCTCTAAATCTCCTTGCACTGTTCTTATATATAGATCAAACAAAATTACTACTTTTACTTCATCCATCAATTCAGAGATGACCTTTAATGCCAAAAGCACAACCAATGAACTATTGCTCCATAAGTTCAACCATAAGTTCTCGCTCAATTGGATCATCACGAGTTTCTATTATATGTTACTTCCAAATCCAAATCTATTGCTGCGAAACATAAGGCAGCATTTATACTGGGTCCTTCCTCGGACTTCATAATTCCCTTTTTGCTTAATGCCTTAGCTACTACATTAGCCTTGCACCGGTGACATTGAATATCATGGTCTTAATCCTTCAGGAGTTCCAACCATCTCCTTAGCTTCCTGTTCAACTCTTTCAGGGTGAAGAGATAAGTAAGACTCTTGTAATCTGATTTAATCTGAAATTCTTCTCTATATAGGTAATGTCTCCAAGTATTGATTGCATAATTCATCACCGGTAATTCCAAGTCATGAGTAGGGTAATTTTTTTATTGCTCCTTCAGTTTTCTTGAAGCATATGCAATCACTTATTTACCTTGCATGAACCCGCATCCTAGATCCAATCCGAAAGGGTAAAAGTTCCCTTGGTACCAGAATGGTCAAGATGGGAGTTGATATCAACCTTACTTTTAGAGTTTGGAAACATTTTTCACACTTGTCAGTCCAGTTAAACTCCTCTCCCTTCCTGGTTAGCTTTGTAAGAGGTTTTACGATCTTAGAGTGGTCGTCTACAAATCGTCTGTAATAACCAGCTAAACCCAAGAGACTTCTGATTAAATAAAGTGATCTAAGAAGATCACTTTGTTTAATCAAGTCTCATATTTCTTGGACTTGGCATAAAGTTTTTTTCCCTTCTCAGCTGTTGTGAAGCTGTTCTAAGACCCGTTGTATGAGTTGCTTCATTCTTGGAATAAACTAAAATATCATCTATGAAAACTATGACCGACGTGTCCAACATGTCATGAAACACCCAGTTCATCAGCTCCATAAAAGATGTAAGGCATTGGTTAATCCATACGTCATAATCGAGAACTCATAATGTCTAATCCTGGTTCTAAAACTATCTTTGGAATATCGCTGTCCAAATTCTTCAGCTGATGATATCCTGACCGAAGATCAATCTTAGAAAATACCTTTGCTCCTTGCAACTGTTTAAACAAGTCATTGATCTAAGGTAGTAGATATCGATTCTTGATAATGAGCTTGTGTAGTTTCCGGTAGTCTATACATAATCTGATACTGTAAGACCCGTGTCAATCTAACCCGGTCTTACCACCTTGAACCAGGTTCACCCATCATGGTCGAGTCAAATGGACCAAGGGCGTGAAGGAGATCGAGATCCCAGGTATCAAATCGACCCAAAAACACTTAAATTAGGGGAAGGGTCGCATACCCAGCTAAGCAGGGTCGGACCTCCCAAAATAGAAAGTCAGACCCTCGGTTTTAAAGGGAGGGTCGGACAGCTTAAGACCCTAGGGTCGATGGGATCATCGACCCTCCCATCGACCCTCGGTTTCTGCCGAATATAGAAATTAGGAAATTTCTATATTTTTCGATTGGGATTCTTTCCAAATCTCAATGGGACTTATTTAGGATGTTCCTAGTCTATTTAAAGGACGTCCCTAAGCCACTTTCACTCCTTTCACAACCCTAATTGAATTGAGAGAAAGAGAGGAGAAGGAAAAGAGGAAGAAAAGAGGCAAGGAAGAGAACCTAGCAAAAAGGAGAAGAGTTGCAGAGAAAGATTAATCTTCTCAGGTATGGATAATAATTCCATGAGTTTCTACAGACTTTAGGATAGTTATTGGAGAGAGAGCGATCTCGGAGAAACCCAAACCATCCATCCATGGTTAGGTTTTCATGGAAAACCCTAGGAGAATGCATGAAAGCCATCTAGGAGGATGATTCATGGTTTCAGACCATGGAATGAATGTTTAATGGAATGTGGGAACAAACCATAGGACCCCAAACACGAATAATGGATTAAAAAGTGAGAATTGGACCAGAGTGCACTGAGGGTCGCACCCAGGGTCGATAGGCCATCCGACCCTAGGTGTTTATGACCATCGACCCTCAGCATTCGAGAAGTCCAGAAAGAAGGGAGGGTCGATAGACCCATCGACCCTAGCATCCACCCTAGCATCGACCCTCAGTTGACAGAATGGTTTTTAAATTCCAAATTAATTCTAATTAAATTCTATCGACTTTGTTAGGTCTTCTAGCAATATAATAACAGTATAAAGGTGATTTTAAAGCTTGGAAAAGTATCTTTTAGCAAGCTAAGGTGAGGAACCTTAACTCCAAACTAAATTGGTTAATAATAAACTGTTTTTCTATTTCTTGAGTCCAATGCTATGCTTGATTCTATGCGAATATGTTTGTAATGTGCATACAGCATGCCATCCAATATTTCTATTACTTGTTCATGCATATTTATTTTATTGTTTATAACATGATGATGATGATGATGATAGGAATATGCATGTGCTTGTATGTGTGTGGTTGATGTGCTTGATGCGAGCGAGTATCAGGGGAGGTGTGATGAGGACGTCAATAAACGTTAACCTTTGGCGGGTCTCAGCACTTTAGCTCTATCTCTAACTCAAGTCTTGTGCATTGGCATCGTCGTATCGCCATTACCTTAGCAGAACTATTATGTCGTAGAGTATCAGGGGAGGTGGTCTAGGTCCTTGTAGTCTCTGACTCTACCGGGGGGCCTTAGCTCTATCTCTATGGACATTTTGAGGGATGCTGGGGTGAGGCCTTGGATACACTGTTTGGCATTAGGATTGGTTAGTTGCAAGTCTAGTTTGCAGCCCTCGCCAATAGGGGCTTACGTGTTTGTATGACACTATATAGCAATAAACGTAACCTTTGTTATATAATGTTCATGATTGGGTGCATGTGAGTTGACGATAAACATGATCTTTGGGTAACGTCACACACTCGTGTATAGAGGCGGAGTCAATAAACTTGACCTTTGACTACCTCAACCTTTCTATAGCATACTGCAAACTTTTAACCGGACCAAAGATATAAATTGACTTTTTGCATGCATGTGTATTGTTGCATTGTTTTGGCTACTCACTGAGCTGTGTTGTGTGCTCACCCCTCGACGTCGAATATTTTTAGTTGATGATGCAGGTTACACAGTTGAAGATTATATGAACGCGTCTGCGTACGGGAATATAGCAAGAATGGACGCCGGAGCCGAAGATGATACACACGACTCCTCTTGCGAGTGCAACTCGTGTGTATTTGATTAGATATTTTTATAAGTTTCTTTATTTGGATTTATTAAAGACTTGTATTGATATTTACTTATGTTTCGGTTGATACAGAATAAATTGTTACTTAAATTTTAATATCACATAGATTCTCAGTTCATGTTATTATAAGACTTCCGCTATTGTGTATTTACTTTGATTATGATTACGGATGTATGTAAGTTTGGATAACGCGGGGATAGCCTATTTGAGATCCTGGTTGAACCGTTGGTTATTTAGCGGTTCATCACATCATTCTGAATAGACCAGAATTGGGGTGTGACAACTTGGTATCAGAGCATCTCAGGCCTTGCCCGCCAAACTGACACACATTCAAGACCATTGTGAACTGAGATAGGATAAATTAAAAGCTTTAATACAAACACACTATAAGCACAAGTGATGATTGAAACCAAATTAAAAAGAGAATAATGCATCTATTAAAGGGAAAACAAGTTACATACAATGAGTGAGAGAAACAAAAACGTATATACATCGCTAAAGCAGAGTACAGTCCACAACCCGGACAGTTACTCTATAGTACAAGGAAAAATAAAAGTACACCCAGGAAGCTGGAGGCGAAGGAGGAGGCGGTGCCTCACGGTCTCCGTCGTAGTCCTCGGCATAGACTCTAGTCAACCGGGCTATCCGGGTCCGGGTCGTCCCAGAGACTAGTCGTGAGACCGACTATCCTCCGATCGGTCGCACGCCGCACCTCTAGGAGCTCTCCCATCCGCGCGTCGATGCATCCGAAAGCAGCCAACAGCTCATCCATCCTCAAATCGGAACTGCACCGAGCATCCCTGAGCTCACGCAATATCTCCATCATATCAGAAGGTGGATGCGAAGGACCAGCCTCATGAGAAGGACCGGCCTCAGGTGCAGGAGCCGCCGCAGAAGATGTACCAACTCCAGCCGCATGTGTGGGTGATGGCGGTGGTATCGAGTCGACGTCCATATACATACGATCGTCATCGTCGACCGGATCCCCACGAGCTCTAGCAACAGCAGCAGCAGCCTCGGCATCAGCCATCTCGATACGAGTGTGAGGGCGCACCATCGCGTTCCTCTCCTCATCGCTAACCTCAGGCATCTCGCGGACCCCATCTTGCGGATAGCCTCCCAATCTAGAGGCGACGAGAAGGTCTTCTCCCGGATTTTCTCATCTACCGGATCCACCCCGCACGGGTCGGTAACACCTGTAATCATGCGTCCATAGGGTAGATTACCCCTATGACCGGACAATGTGGCACTAATCATCGTCCGCATGATGATGTAAGGAAGGCGAACCGGGCGACGAGTGCGAATCTGCGTAGATCAAGAACTGGGTCAGCTGAGAAACCCTCTCATAGTGCCCACTCTGCGGGATCAGATTATGCTGGATAATCTTGCGGAAGACCCGTGGAGCTGGACGCAAGTAGCAAGCTCTCATCCCGCCATCTATCGAGACGGAGCAACCGGGTTGTCGATCTCCGCCCTCATCTCCATCTCAACAAACGTGGCTCTCCCGGCGCATAGTACACCATAGGGCCATCATAGGGAATGCCCAACAGATCGGCCCGCTGCAGATAATCAAAGGAAATGTGCACCCCTTGACGTAACTGGTGATGCGCAACTCCTGACCGTGCTCAATGTCATTGTAATTCCCCACCACCTGGAGATTACAATAGAACTGGCGCATCAAATCTGGACACGTGCACGCGTCGTATGTGATGACAGGGAGCCACCCCATATCACCAAAAGCTCCCTCTACATTGAACAAGGCTAGCTCAGCCAAGTTCACCATGCGACCCCCTTCAACCTTCTTACGGGCATAGTCAGCATACTGTGCCTCTGCTTCATTCGAACGGAAGCGAAGTGGATCACGCACCTTGGGTATTTTGGTACGAGCCATAGTATCTGCAAAATAAGAAAGAGGAAGGAAACAAGGAGTTAATAGGATAAAAATCCGAAATTTGATTTAATAACGACATAAGTTGACCATAAAGCCCCATTTCTCGCCATACAAGTGGGCATAAGAACTTACGTAGGTTAAAACATATCCTACAACCCACATGCAGTAGGAAATTTTAACTGACGATGTCCAATTTGAAGAAATTCAAGAAAAATAAAAAATGTCGACAAATTAGGGCAAAAAGAGAAAATTTCATGTTTCTCGATGACCAACCGATGAAACTCAAAATTTTTTGAGGGTTTTCGTTCCTCGAGACACCAATAATAAAAACCCCCAACAAAAATTGAATTTTTACGGTTGGAAAAAGCCTAATTTGAAAAATAGGAGTTAAACGGGCAAAAACCTAGAAAAGAAAACCTAAAAACAGGTAAAAACGGGAAGACATACCTGTAGGGATGACGTGGACGTCGAAACCCAGAGTTAAACCGACCAAAAATAGTGGAGTAGCACTGTAGCAACTCAGGCTGTGTTTGGTATCATTTTTGTTTTTGATTTTTCTCTATTTATCAAAAAGCATTTTTAAAAATAATTTTTGATCATAAATAAAATGTTGTTTGATAACTACAATAAAAAATAGGTTGTAGAATGAGAAACAGATTTGGTATCCCTATCTCTAAAAATAATTTTTAGGAAGAAATCTGTCATGTTATATAATTCAATGGGAGCATAGAATACTGGAAATTTCATAGATTCCAAATGGAACAACTTGAAGCTGATAAATGAACCAACGAAGTAGCATTGGAAATGGAATTGGGAATTGATCCAATAACAGTGGAAGAGAAATTCAGAATTTTAGTAGATGGGGACAAGGTTCTACAAATATTGAACATCAATAGTAAGATTATGATTTTGATCCAAAAATATTGTTCGGCCATTGGGAGAGAAAGAGGAAGACAATGGTTAGGAGAGAGAGAGAGAGGATAAGATAGATGTTATAAAAAATATTATGTTTCCTATTTTACCCTTGTTAAAACACATGTGTTCATTAAACACATGCGCAAAAACAGCTAAAAAGGATTTTCGGCCAAAAATCAAAAAGAGGTCAAGACCTCTTTTTGATTTTGGGCCTATTTTTATTTTTGTTTTTTATAAATAACATCAAGAAATGATACCAAACCCTTTTAATAACTAAAAACTGAAATAAAAATAGAAATAAAAATCAATCCAAACACAGCCTCAGAGAGTAGAGACGAGTCGAAACGGAGGAGGAATAGTGAGAAATGACCTAGAATCGGATCTTAAAAATCTGATTTTTGGTCCGAGGGTTGGACAATTCTACTGACACCATCGACCCTCGGATTAACCCTCCAATCGACCCTCGGCTCTCGGGAATCTGACAGAAAATCGAGGGTTGGACTGAGGGTCGGATACCCATCGACCCTCGCATCGACCCTCAGCTCTTGGGAAGAACAGGTCTTTCCCAGGGTCGGATACCAAGGGTCGGACATACCATCGACCCTCACCATCGACCCTACATAGAAAAGACATTATTTTTTTACAGAATGAATTGAGGATTTTGAATTTTATATCGGTTAGCATGCCTACATGAAGTATAAATGATTTCACACTGATTTTGATGATTTTTGGCACCTCCCATCTCAGAAGGAAATATGTCTGGACGTAGAGTGACCCGATAGACCCGAAACACAGTCCCACCACCACCACCCGTGGAGGAGACTAGTCAAGTGAATAACCAAGTACCGAAAAATCCAGAACCAGTAAACCCTACAAACTTGCCACCTCCCCCACCAGAGCTAGCAACAGTGGTGGTGAATCTGGCACAAGACCGCAGCGAGATGCAACACGCGCAGCTCGGATGCAAGGTTGCCATGGGAATAATGTTTCAAGCCACTCGGGCTGCACCCATGCATACGGGGCAAGCCGGTGCAGCACCGGTGGGTAACCACCCAGCTCCTCGGACACCTCAAAGAACCGGTTGCACGATTCCAAAGCGGGTCTCGGAAGCAAAGACAGCTAATTATCAGTATCCACCCCATATGTTTGGGGTATATCAAAACCAGATGGATCACTCCCGACTGGTCGAGAGGTTTTTGAAGATGAAGCCCAGGGAATTTAATGGCAAATCGTCTGATCCATTATGGCCAGCACACTGGATAGACGAGATGGAAAGAAATTTTCTTATGATGACTATTACTGAAGAGGAGAAAGTATTGTGTGCCACCTTCATGCTCAAAGGCGACGCACATCATTGGTGGAAATCGACCAGGGCCTATCTATTGACTAAGCACGCCCTATTGACTTGGGCTATATATAAAGAAGCTTTCTTTGAGAAATATTTTCCACGAAGCTTCAGAGATTCGATGGAGAAGGAGTTCCTGAGTCTTTGTCAGGGACAGATGTCGGTGGATGCGTACCAACAGCGTTATGAAGAGCTGTTTTTCTTCGCACCACTGAGTATGCAAGAAGAAGAAACTAAAACCCGTAGGTTTGTCGCGGGACTAAGAGGAAGCATAAGAGAAAATGTTCTAGGCTTAGAGAAGAAGATTTACAATGAAGCTGTCCAGATTGCTCGAGTAATTGAATCGAGCCAGAAGGAGAGCTATTTCTCCCAGAACCGAGGAATCAAGAGACCAGCCGGAAACTCCTGCAACGGAGGAAATGCCAGGACGTATAAGCCTTTCTGTCCTTAGAACTTTACTACTGCACCCAAGACCACTTCAGCAGTGCAACCTCAGTCAAAGTCAAATTCTAAAGTTCTGAAGTGTTTTAACTGCAACCAACCCGGACATATGGCAAGGGAGTGCCCAAAGCCCAAGAAGCAGTTACATCAGGGACGGGTATATGCTGTTACATCCAAGGATGCGGCCGCATCACCCGATGTGGTCACAGGTATGACCAAAACTTTTAAAGTTATAATTACATTGAATGAGCATGTAGACTAAGTAAAGATAAATCACAGGTATTGTACCTATAAATGGCGTACCCGCCAGAGTACTCTTCGATTTCGGAGCTACTCATTCATTTATATCTGTGTCATTTGGAAAGAAGATAAACTTACCCATCAAAACATTAGACTACAAATTACTTGTACGGTCACCGATGGGATTAGAAGTGGAATTAGAGAAAGGTTATGGACCATGTCCAGTTCTCATTGGAGAGCAGACCTTGGATGCAACCTTGATACAACTTGAGATGGCAGACTTTGATGTCATCTTGGGAATGGACAGGTTAGCTCGGCATTCTACAAATCTGTTATGCGCCGAAAAGAAGCTAACATTCAAAGACAAAGAAGGAAGCATCTGTAAAACAAAAAAAAAATTTAATGCCGAGTTAGTACTCACAAGATGTGGAACTCGATGTAAGACAGAGGAAGAAGGAAAATGGCTAGTAATGCCAAAAACCCCTGTAGAGATAAAGGAAAAGTTCTCGGGCTAAATCCAAACAGAGATAAGAGGATAATGGCCATGTAAGTAGATATTTTTATATAGGATGTGGTGCATTATTGACTTACTCTTATGATTATAGAGGATACACATACTTGATTTTAATTCTCGTACCTTGACAGGATACCATCTTGATTTAACCTGTCAATTGAAGTCATAAATATTGTTTCTTTAGTAATAGTCCTGATTATACCAATCTTAGCAACTCTCATGATCGACCACATGAACAGAGATGTGAACTGAACGAATAGTTAAATGTTTAATCATGTTGAACGTACATCTTTTCGATTTACACCTGATTTGTTGATGTATGAAATCTTTCTCCAGATTTACTCCTGTAGTGCTTTGACCAATGGCATTATATATTCGATAGAACCTGTAACCATGAGGTTAAGAATTGTAAAACCTCTATTGCATGTATTTGGATCACCGTGCAACTTAACGACCTTTTGATGCCGGTTGGATTACTACAGATTTACTCCTGATTCTTTAAACCTAGGTTCACTACATAAAGCAAGTGTTTGCCATTATGCTAAATCGATGGAAGAAAGTGTCGAACTCCCTTGTTTTGGAATGATGTTGGAGAACGTAGTATTGTTGGACCGGAATTTGTTGAAGAGACTTGTCGAGTGGTCGACATCATCAAGGAAAGGGTAAGAACAGCTCATAACCGTCAGAAGCAATATGCAGATACTCGACGAAGGGATCTAGAGTTCGCCGTAGGTGATAAAGTATTTCTGAAGGTATCGCCTATGCGAGGATTGAAGAGGTTCGGACAGAAAGGAAAACAAAGTCCAAGATATGTCGGACCATATGAAATTCTAGCTAAGCGTGGAAAAGTGGCTTATCAGTTAGCACTACCACCATCTATGTCAAGTGTGCATGACGTATTTCACATTTCCCTATTGAAGAAGTATGTGAAAGACCCAACGCATGTCTTGACAGTAGATTTGCCGGAATTGACTGATGTTTTGACATTCGAAGTAACACCAATAGAAATCACTAGTCGAAAGGTTCAACGTCTACGCAACTGAGATATCTATTATGTTAACGTCACTTGGAAAAGTAGAGACATGGAAGAAATTACATGGGAAAAAGAAAATGCTATGAGAAAGCAATACCCTCACTTATTTGATTCAGGAGGTACGTACAATTTCGAGGACGAAATTTTTATAAGTTGGGGGGAGTTGTAAGATCCGTGTCAATCTAACCCGGTCTTACCACCTTGAACCAGGTTCACCCATCATGGTCGAGTCAAATGGACCAAGGGCGTGAAGGAGATCGAGATCCCAGGTATCAAATCAACCCAAAAACACTTAAATTAGGGGAAGGGTCGCATACCCAGCTAAGCAGGGTCGGACCTCCCAAAACAGAAAGTCAGACCCTCGGTTTTGAAGGGAGGGTCGGACAGCTTAAGACCTTAGGGTCGACGGGATCATCGACCCTCCCATCGACCCTCGGTTTCTGCCGAATATAGAAATTAGGAAATTTCTATATTTTTCGATTGGGATTCTTTCCAAATCTCAATGGGAATTATTTAGGATGTTCTTAGTCTATTTAAAGGACGTCCCTAAGCCACTTTCACTCCTTTCACAACCCTAATTGAATTGAGAGAAAGAGAGGAGAAGGAAAAGAGGAAGAAGAGAGGCAAGGAAGAGAACCTAGCAAAAAGGAGAAGAGTTGTAGAGAAAGATTAATCTTCTCAGGTATGGATACTAATTCCATGAGTTTCTACAGACCTTAGGATAGTTATTGGAGAGAGAGCGATCTCGGAGAAACCCAAACCATCCATCCATGGTTAGGTTTTTATGGAAAACCCTAGGAGAATGCATGAAAGCCATCTAGGAGGATGATTCATGGTTTCAGACCATGGAATGAATGTTTAATGGAATGTGGGAACAAACCATAGGACCCCAAACACGAAGAATGGATTAAAAAGTGGGAATTAGACCAGAGTGCACCGAGGGTTGCACCCAGGGTCGATAGGCCATCCGACCCTAGGTGTTTATGACCATCGACCCTCAGCATTCGGGAAGTCCAGAAAGAAGGGAGGGTCGATAGACCCATCGACCCTAGCATCGACCCTAGCATCGACCCTCAGTTGACAAGAATGGTTTTTAAAATCTGAATTAATTCTAATTAAATTCTATCGACTTTGTTAGGTCTTCTAGCAATATAATAACAGTATAAAGGTGATTTTAAAGCTTGGAAAAGTATGTTTTAGCAAGCTAAGGTGAGGAACCTTAACTCCAAACTAAATTGGTTAATAATAAATTATTTTTTTATTTCTTGAGTCCAATGCTATGCTTGATTCTATGCGAATATGTTTGTAATGTGCATACAGCATGCCATCTAATATTTCTATTACTTGTTCATGCATATTTATTTTATTGTTTATAACATGATGATGATGATGATGATAGGAATAGGCATGTGCTTGTATGTGTGTGGTTGATGTTCTTGATGCGAGTGAGTATCAGGGGAGGTGTGATGAGGACGTCAATAAACGTTAACCTTTGGCGGGTCTCAGCACTTTAGCTCTATCTCTAACTCATGTCTTGTGCATTGGCATCGTCGTATCGCCATTACCTTAGCAGAACTATTATGTCGTAGAGTATCAGGGGAGGTGGTCTAGGTCCTTGTAGCCTCTGACTCTACCGGGGGGCCTTAGCTCTATCTCTATGGACATTCTGAGGGATGCTGGGGTGAGGCCTTGGATACACTGTTTGGCATTAGGATTGGTTAGTTGCGAGCCCAGTTTGCAGCCCTCGCCAATAGGGGCTTACGTGTTGGTATGGCACTATATAGCAATAAACGTAACCTTTGTTATATAATATTCATGATTGGGTGCATGTGAGTTGACGATAAACGTGATCTTTGGGTAACGTCACACACTCGTGTATAGAGGCGGAGTCAATAAACGCGACCTTTGGCTACCTCAACCTTTCTATAGCATACTGCAAACTTTTAACTGGACCAAAGATATAAATTGACTTTTTGCATGCATGTGTATTGTTGCATTGTTTTGGCTACTCACTGAGCCGTGTTGTGTGCTCACCCCTCGACGTCGAATATTTTTAGTTGATGATGCAGGTTACATAGTTGAAGATTATATGAACGCATCTGCGTATGGGAATATAGCAGCAATGGACGCTGGAGCTGAAGATGATACACACGACTCCTCTTGCGAGTGCAACTCGTGTGTATTTGATTAGATATTTTTATAAGTTTCTTTATTTGGATTTATTAAAGACTTGTATTGATATTTACTTATGTTTCGGTTGATACAGAATAAATTGTTACTTAAATTTTAATATCACATAGATTCTCAGTTCATGTTATTATTAAACTTCCGCTATTGTGTATTTACTCTGATTATGATTACGGATGTGTGTAAATTTGGATAACGCGGGGATAGCCTATTTGAGATCCTGGTTGAACCGTTGGTTATTTAGCGGTTCATCACATCATTCTGAATAGACCAGAATTGGGGTGTGACAGATACTATCGTCCTTCTTCTTTATGAATTGCATTGGCGCTCCCCGTGATGCAATACTTAGCCTATTAGGACCCTTATCTAATAACTCTCGTAGTTGAGTCTCAGTTCCTTCAACTCCATAGGAGCTACTCTATAGGTGCCTTTGATACAAGTATCGTCCTTGGTAACAAGTCGATGACGAACTCGGTCGCATGATCAGATGGTAACCTAGGTAAGTTTCCTGGAAACACATCGGAAATTTATGCATCACATCAATATCTTTCATCTGTGGTGCTTCTTTGGTGACGTATACCACAGATACCATATATCCAACTTCTTTCTCTTCAAAGCATCTCTTCGCTTTTAGCATAGAGAGGATCAGCTTTCACTTCTTAGGTAATATACTTCCAATAATACTAAATTATATTGTCTTTATTCTTGAATGATAACCTCTTCTATGCACATAACAACTTTGTAGAGTCTTGAGACAACCAGTCTATTCCCAACATGACGTCAAAGTCTGTCATCTCAAGTCGAATTAGGTTGCATCTAAATTCTGTCCATCCATATGATTCGGACATTACTCGTCCAATACAACATCTAGTCCAAAAGGGCTTGAACTAGGAAAATTTGGTATAAGGTCTTAAGAGCTTGTGTAGTTCCTTCATCTCTTAGTTTTTCAAAGACTATCGTAAACAATCTCATATATTGAAATACTCATTAGCTTATATTTCTTTTATCTTTGTTGTTCTACCCTGATCTCTCTTTCATATACCTCGAAAAATATCTTGTGATTGTTACTTCATATCCCAAGTCTATCTATAAGCATTAGGGTATATGCTTATAAATTCATTAATTCATCCAAACTCTTTTAGTCTTTTCTTAATCATCTCACTCGACATTGGGCATAACTCAGTATTATTTGTACTAATCTGAATATTATCAATGTCATGATTTTTGACTTTATCCTTGTATCCACTCTTAGATTTTGCCTTTGAAAATCTTCTGCCTTGTCAAAATTCATACCGATATAGCCATCTTTAACTCTACTTGAGTGCTATCTATTTCTTTACTGGCTACTCTTGATAGTTTTCACTTCTTGCTTATGCACTCTTTTACAAACCATGACTCCTACCCATCCAATCAATAATCTCAAAATAGATTCTCCATTACTTCATCTGAGGTCTCTTGGCTATAGAATCTAATCTGAATTTAATCATCTTCCTTCCCATAATTCTTTACTAACAAAACATCTTATCAGAATGTTTATCCAAAAATAATTCATTTCCTTCTTTCAATTTAGCATAATGAAAAATACTTGCTTTATCTAATAAACCTAAGTTTAAGGGATCAGGAGTAAATCTATGGTAATCCAACCGGCATCAAAAGTTCATTAAGTTGCACGGTGGTCCAAATACATGGAAATAGAGGTTTTAAAGTTCTTAACCTCATGGTTATAGGTTCTATCGAGTATATAATGCCATTGGTCGAGGCACTATAGGAGTAAATCTAGAGAAAGTTTTGGTACATCAATAAATCAGGTATAAATCAGAAAGATGTACGCTCAACATGATTAAACATTTAACTGTTCATGTTGTCGATCATGAGAGTGGCTCAGATTGATATAATTAGGACTAATACTAAAGAAACAATATCTATAACTCCAATTGATAGGTTGAATCAATAAGGTATCCTGTCAAGATACGAGAATTTAAAATCAGGTATTTGCATCCTCTATAATCATAAGAGTAAGTCAATAATCCACCGCATCCTATATAAATCTATCTAGTTATATGATCACAATAGATTTGATCCTTTGCTGAAAACGTTTGAGGCTTTATCTTCAGAAAATATTCCTCAACCCTTGTTGGATCATTCTACCATGATGCAGCTATCCCATACATCGGTGGCTGATAAGGGTAACCACCTTGATACACTGCTTGTTGTGCACCAAGCTTCTGCACTGGGGTGTGCATTACTAGGACTTGCTGTATGGTAGGCACTGTGTTATAGCTAACAGGTGCTGGGGGTACAGTGTTGCTACCAATTGATACCGTACTTGGTTTGACCCAGAGGTGTTGATGTAGCATTGGCAACTTGGATTGTGATTCACATAGCAACTTGCATAGTCGGTCTCATCTGTTGTTGCTCTTGTATTTTGTTGGGCCAAGTTTATTACAACAGTAGCCAAGGCACTTGGTAGTCCAGGTAGATTGACTGGAGTAGCTTGATTGTTCACCTCCTTTGATTTGCTCCAATCTGATTATCATTATTTAGCATTACTCAGATGAGTTTTCATTACCCATTCTCGACCTTGATAGTGGTGGGGTCAAGTTGCAACATCTTCTTAATGCTCATTTAGCAATGGATTAGCTTGTAGTGGATCTCACTCTGAGTCTCCACGTCACCCAGGAGTATAGCTTTATCTCTTTTATAGTAACTCTCATTTTTTGTGTATGGCCAATATTCTCTTATCTCTGTTGTATTTGGCCCGAGAACTTTCCCTTTACCTCTACAGGGATTTAGGCGTTACTAGCCTTTTTTTTTCTTTGCCATACATCGAGTTTCACATCTTGTGAGTACCAACTCGGTATTCTAATTTTCTGCTTTATAGATACTCCCTTCTTGCTACCATACTATATCCTTTGTATACTTAAACAACTGTCCGACTTATAAATCATACCATATATTATTTGTTTATCATGATACATTTAGATTTTATTTTTCTGTCTGTGTATACATATGGTTCCACCTTTTATATGTACATTATTGCCTTGTTTAAGTTTTGTCTTAACCAACACAGGTGCTTATGGTGTGTTTGTATTAAAACTTTAAATTTATCCTAACTCAGTTCATAGGCACAATCGTAAATTTATTCAGGTTTGATGGGCAAGGCCTGAGAGCTCTGATACCAAGTTGTCACACCCCAATTCTGGACTAACCAAAATGGTGTGATGAACCATCAATAAACCAACGGTTCAACCAGGATCTTGAATAGGCTATACCCACCATGTTAAACCAAAACACATTCCACATTAATCAGAGATAATAAAGTAAATAGCAGAAGTCTTACCGATAATGAACTGAGGTCAAGTCATGATAAATAATTAATATTCCATTTATCTCCAAGTAACCAAAACATAATTTAATACAATATTACAAATATCCAAATACGAAAATTAAACACTAGGCGTATCCATAGTTGAAACGCTCGCTTAACGATTCACAATAGTCCTCTACAGCTTGCTCATCAGAGCCGCCACCTGTTCATATATTGGCGTGTCGACATAATTTTCAACCGTAATACCTGCAACATCAGAAACTAAAATAATTGCGTGCGAGAGGGTCAACTCTCCAACTTGAGCTCAGTGAGTAAACAAAACAATACAACAAACATATGCATGCATTTAATTCATATCTTTGGTCTGGTTCATAAGTTTGCAATGTGCAATAGAAAGGTTTGGTGGCCACCGCACCTCTATACACGGGTGTGTAAGCCCACCCAATGGATCAAACACCATTGTCGTCTACATCCATCCCACCATGGAATAGGGATAGAGCTAAAGTGCTTAGGATCGCACCGCATCACACTTCCCCTGAAGCCCTACCCGTACCAACACATAAGCCCCTATTAGCGAGGCCTTGCAAATTGGGCTCGCAACTAACCGATCCTAATGTCAAACAGTGTATCCAAGGCCTCACCCCAGCATCCCTCAATACGTCCATAGAGATAAAGCTAAGGCCCCCCCGTAGAGTTAGAGACTACACGGTCCGAGACCACCTCCCCTGATGCCCTATGACGTAATAGTTCTACTAAGGTAATGGTGATACGATGATGTCAGTCGACAAGACTTGAGTACAGATAGAGCTACAGTGCTTAGGACAGCACCACATCACACTTCCCCTGATGCCCCACTCGCATCAAGTACACTAACCACACACAAACATTCACATGCCTATTCCTAGCATCATCATCATCATCATGTTATAAATAAACGGAATTAAATATGCATGAACATTAATAGCAGGAATATTGGATGACATGTGAAAATGATTCGTTATTGGAACAGATAGCAACAACCATTTCATCGGACATGCATATTTTTGATTTTCCAATGGATTTACACGTTTCATTAATGAAAATTTTTGGATGTAGTGAGCAATAGGCTCTGGTTGTTCGCCGTTCAAGAATTCTTGTTTAGGTAGTTCATACCATCCATACATAGTGTTTTGATCTAAGATTTCAATTCTTCCATGTTTCAGCAGTAGCATACTGTTCCATGGAGCTAAGCTAAGGTCCAAAATATGGAAGAAACAAGTGTAATACACAATACACGCATACAAGCATAGAAACATTCATGGCATTGGACTCAATAAACAAAAACAGTTTATTATTAGCCAATTAGTTTAGGTCTTGTTCCCTCACCTTTGATTGATAGTAGATCCTCATTCAAGTTTTATGAATCACTTTTAAATCACTTGAAAAACCTAATAAGTTGATAGATTTTAATTAGAATTAATTACCATGTGTTTAGACTAACAGAAACTGAGGGGTCGCAGGTGGGGTACCACCTGGGGTCTCAGTTTCTGAGACCACAGGGTGTAGGGTCGCAGGGTAGGGTAGCACCTGGGGTCTCAGTTTCTGCGACCCCAGGGTGTAGGGTCACAGGTAGGGTCGGACATACTGTGAACCTACGTGCGACCACTCCCTCCTTGGAAACTTCCCGAGGGCATGTAGTTGGACGTATGGGTCTCGTGCGGTCAGACATCATGCGACCCTACGTGCGACCACATGTGTCATGGTCGACCTTTCACTCTTAAGTCCATTCCTTCATGTTTGAATCCTTTGGCTTACCTTCATGGTCCTTCCTATGATTGTTCTATGATTCAAAACTATAATTTTATACACTATCCATTGTCCACAATGATTTCCTCCATGGATTCTCTTGGAATTTATCCGTGGATGGATGATTTGGGTTTTTCCTAATCCTATCTTCTTCATGAACTATTCTGGGCTCTTAAATAAATCATGGGAATTAGGTTCATACCTTAGGTTTGCTGAAGATTTAGAGTTTTTTCTAAATTTCCTCCTCCTTAGTCTTCTTCTTCAATTCTCTTTCTCTTCTTTCTATTCTCTTTCTCTCTCTTTCAATTAGAGTTCTAAAGGAGTGAAAGAGGCTAAGGGACGTCCTATTTATAGAGAAAAACCCTCCATAATATGCCCCAATGAGTTTAGGAAGGAACCACCTTCGGATTAGGAAGGTTTCCTAAATTCGGTTTCTGGCTATTTTCGTGGGGTCGCAGGTAGGATCGCAGAATCCGTGACCCTTCGTTTTTAAAATGTGAGACCCTACGACCAAAATTCATGGGGTTGGACCCTTTTGAGGTGGGGTCGGTCACACCTATTTAGGCATGCGACCACACACTCATATTTGACTATTTTTGAGTTATATTTCATACCTGGTCTTGTGGTTTCTTCACGCACTTGGTCCACTTGGCTCGACCATGATAGGTAGACCTGATACAAGGTGGTAAGACCGGTTAGTTCGATACTGGTCTTACATTGACCTTCAGTCAGGTTATCATTAACTGAAGATCAAGGATGGTGACATCTCTAAGACAGCATTTAGTACCAGGTACGAATACTATGAGTTCCTGGTTATGTCGTTTGGATTGACCAATGCCCAGCATCATTTATGGAGATTATAATCGGATGTTTCATGACATGTTGGACACTTCGATCATAGTCTTCATTGAAGACATTTTTATTTACTCCAAGGACAACAAGACTTATGTAACACATCTTAGAGCAACCTTACAACAACTGAGAAGGGAGAAGCATTATGCTAAGTTCAAGAAGTGTGAGTTTTGGTTTAACGAAGTGACTTTCTTGGGTTACGTAGTTACATAGTTTCGTTAAAAGGAATAAAAGTGGACTCCAACAAGATTGAAGTAATTGTAGGGTGGAAAACACTTAAGAACATTGTAGAGATAAGAAGTTTCTTGGGATTAGCTGGCTATTATAGACGATTTGTAAAAGACTACTCAAGGACTATATAGTACCTCTTACTAAGCTAACCAATAAAGGGTAGAAGTTTGTTTGGACCGACAAGTATGAAGAGTGTTTCTAGACTCTAAAGTTGAAATTATATCAGCTCCCATCTTAACCATTCTGGCACTAGGACAACCATTTACCCTATACACAGATACCTCTGGATTGGGTTTGGGATGTGTTCTAATGCAAGGAGAATAGGTGATTGTCTATGCCTCAAGGTAATTAAAAGACCACAAGAAGAATTACCCCACGTATGACTTGGAATTACTAGCGGTGATTCATGCAATCAAGACTTGGAGACACTACTTGTACGGTGAAAAATTTTAGATCAAGTCAGACTACAAGAGCCTCACCTATCTCTTTACCTAAAAGAAGTCAAACATGAGACAAAGAAGGTGGTTAGAGCTGCTGAAGGATTATGATTGTGACATTCAATATCATTAGGGCAAGGCCAACGTAGTAACAGATGCATTGAGTAGGAAGGGAATACTAAAGCAAGAGAGAAGACCTAGTACGAATGTCGCTCTATGTTACGAGGTATCCGCTTCTGAAGGGAATAGAGTGCAACACGTACTAGAATCTCTAGATGGCCCGTTGGAGCAAGGTTGATTCATAAGTTTTCACTTATGTTCGACGCACTTAAGATTCTACCAGATCTGACGGACGAGGTGAAAGCAGTAATTCTACAAGACCCGTATCTAAGGACAGTGCTAAAGGATTTGGAAAAGGGTAGACCAAACCCTGACTTTACCTTGGATGCGAAGAAGGTGTACTTAGATACAGAGGACGGTTGCGTGTACCTAAAAGTAAAGATTTAGACCTTGACACAGAATAATGAGAGAAGCCCATTCTACTCCTTATTCAGTGAATCTTGGAAGTACCAAGATGTACCATGATCTGAAGAGATTGTACTGGTGGAGAATAATAAAAGCGGACGTGTCTAGACATGTGTTTCAGGGTTAGAATTGTGAACAAGTGAAGGCCGAAAGATAGAGACATGTAGGTTTACTACAACTATTACCTGAACCAGATTAGTTGATGCAGTTTGGGTGATTGTAGATCACCTTACAAAGACAGCTCATTTCATTGCAATCAGACCTTAATATACTTTAGAGAGACTGGTAAAACCGTACGTGGAGAATATTGTTATACTCCATGGTGTACCTAAAAGCAGAGTGTCAAATCGAGATCCTTGCTTTACTTCCAAGTTTTGGCAAGGACTACAGACGACTATGGGGACTAAGCTGAAGTTTAGCACAAAGTTTCACCCTCAGACGGATGGTCAGTCAAAGAGGACCATTCAGATCTTAGAAGATATGCTCCAATCTTGTGCGATCAATTTCAAAAGAGTTTGGGACGAGAAGCTGCCATTGATTAAGTTTGCTTACAACAACAGTTACCTAGCTATCATACCGATGTCACCCTATAAGGCATTGTATGGTAGGAAATGCCAGACCCTCTATTCTGGAACGAAATTGGTGAACAAAAAATTATGGGGCCATAATTCTTTGAAGAAACTTGTCAAGTAGTAGACAAGATAAAGGTAAGGGTGAAAACTGCTCAGGTTCAACAGAAGGATTATGCAGATAATAGACGTCGAGATCTTAAGTTCTTTGTTGGTGACAAGGTGTTCTTGAAGATATCATCAATGCATGGCTTGAAGTGGTTCAATAAGAAAGGAAAGTTATGTCCTAAATATGTGGGGCCATATGAGATCTTTGCTAGATGTGGAAAAGTGGCATATCAGCTTGCGCTACGACCATTTATGTCTGGTGTTCAAGATGTATTGCATGTTTCCCTACTAAAGAAGTACATCATAGATCCATCCCACATATTGACCGTAGATCCTCTAGACTTGACCAAGGAACTAACATTTGAAGTTGTGCTAGCCGAGATCACAAGTCGAAAGGTACAAAAACTTTGAAACCAGGATATCTTCTATGTCAAAGTAACTGGGAGAAGTCAAGACATGAAATAGGTGACATGGGAAGAAGATGCTGCAATACAGAAACAATACCCTCATCTATTTGACTCAGAGGTATGTTTGAATCTTGAGAATGAAATTTCTTTTAGGTAGGGGGAATTATACTACCCGTACTTTACTAACCCGGTCTAACCTGGGTTAATGTGTCATGACAGGTCTTTCCATCATAACTGGGTCTAACAAATCAACTGGATGATGGAACCACAAAGCAAGGTACATTACTGACAACCCCAAACTTATTCCGACAGACTAATGGACATGCGACTGGACATGGGACAGGTCAAATATAAAATAAGACTCCGAGAATAGGAAAATTTCCTAGTTTGATTAGGAGACTCTCCTAATCGAGAGAACACTCCAATTAGTATGAGATTGGCCTTTATAATCTAATAATATACTCTATCCCTCTACTTTCTCTCAATATTTGATCAGTCATAAACCTTAGCGACTGAAAGGAGAACAAAGAAAGAAGTCTTTGGAGAAAAAGAAGACTCTGGAGAAGGAAAAAGGAGAAGAAGAAAAACTCACCATCAATTTCTAGCAATCATCATCAAGAGACCAACGGTAAGTACCTAACCTCTGTAACTAGGATAGTATGTGCATGAGGTTAGACTCACAACCATCAGAGAGGGTAATCTAATTTTACTGCTATATGAAACGTGTAACGAAGGATCCACATGGGTCTAGGGACAAGGGTTGTATAGATGTAGGGTTACAGTAGAAACCCTAATGTGTTCTTGACCATAGATTGGTTTAGGACAATCCCTAAAATGAGCCGAAGAAGAAGAATCGACTCTAAAGGAAGTCAGACTGAAAGACAGCCTAAAGGATAGCCTGAAGGTTGTCTGGTCTAGTTATCCGGTAGCTCCTAGTGTGGGATTGGACAAGCCACCGGACACTTTCAGGAAGTGTCTTAGGGTTGTCTGGTATGGTGTCTAGTCGGATAATATGCCATATCGGATAGTCGATCGGATAATATCCGGCATGACTAATTGTCAGTCCAGACAGTGAGTCTTATCATTGTAAAATTATCAGAATGAAACCTTAACTTAATCTTGTTGATTGTCTAGTACTCATAAGCAACCAAAGCTAGTTTCCAAGGCCTTGAGAAGGATCAACAATACTCAACAGGTGAGAGAAAACACCCCAAACTAATTAGTTAATGACAAACTACTCTGCTTGTTGTTGCTTTACTTGATTGTGCATATAATATATCATCTAATATTTATTATTTATATTGTTCATGCATATTATATATTGTTCTTGTGATGATGATGATGATAGGCATGTGTTTGTGTATGGTTGGTGTGTTGAGTGGAGAGAGGTCGGTGCCTCAAACCATTCACTGCAGTAATAGTGTTGTATCAACATCTATCTTAGCGTGCTTAGTACGAGATTGAGTATCAGGGGGAGTGCTGGCGGTGTTAGTCATAGCCTTACCAATAAACTCTAGCTTTATCTCTATTTCATATTAAAGGATGCTGGAGTAGGTATAGGATACACATTGTTGACATCTAGGATTGGTTAGTAACGAGCCTAGTTTACAAGCCTCCGCTAGTAGGAGCATACGTACTAGTACGGGATAGGGTATCAAAGGGGTGCTAATGGTTTGGTTGTAGCCTGCCATTGGGCTCTAGCTTTATCTCTATCTTTTAGTGAGTATTATGGGGTAACGACGGTTTTGGTTGGAGCCTGACCATTGGGTGTGCTTACACTTTTGTGTACAGAGGTGTGGTTGTAGTTTATCCTTACCATAACACATTGCAAATTATATAAACCAAACTAAATGATTGAATCCCACATCATGCATATTGCCTACTGCATTGTTTTGTTTCTCATTGAGCTAAGTTGTAAGCTCACCCTACATATATGTTTTCTTTTTAGTTGATGATGTAGGTACTACAGTGGATGACTATATTAATGCACCTTCTTATGGATAGATGGCAGTTATGGATGTACAGTCGGTGGAGAACAAGCATGACTCATCATGTGAGTGTCTCTACTGGGTTTATTTGTAGGGTTTACTTTTCGTATTAGGTTATAAGATTGTAACGACATAATTTATTTATGTTTTAGTTTTGAGATAATTGATTAATTATTATTTATCGTTTAGGCACTCAGTTCATTATTTAATTATTCTGATTATGGTTGAATATATGGTTTGGATTGCTGGCATGGTCTTATGTGATCCTGGATTGAGCCATTTGTTTATTGACCAATCAATCACACTTCTAGTTTGCCTAGAATTAGGGTGTGACAACTAGCCTCGGCTCCCCTTTGTTGTTCCTGACGCAATGTGAGAGTCACATTCCTTATGATGGTAGGGAGGTTGTCAAGGGTAGCCTCAGGTGGCTGGGAACGAATGTTTTCATATTGAGTGGACTCTCTCACAAAAGTGTTGCGTGGTTAAGTCTCGTTTAAGTTAGGCATGTCACCCAATCCATCTCCAGGTTGCATATCCTCATCGTCACTAATGCACTGGGTGGAACGTGTACGTGGGGCCATTTCGATCTATTTAACTCCCTGAAACGGGCATTAGTACGGTTAGTAACATGCTCCATAGCAAGTGATACAAGTGATGAAAATAGAACATGCACAAAAATGGCACCAAACACATTTAAGAAGAATCAGGATCTTATAAATCATATATGTTATTTATCAATTGTCCGGTTGTTATATGCGGAGTTAACTAGTTTTGACCAGTATTGCGTCCAAGGACTTTACTAAGTTTTCTAGAATCTTTCGATCGATACGTCGGTCGTTATAGGCATGTGTCCGGTCATCCATCTGGACTCTTCCAGAATATCAGGATCCTAGTCGGATGCTGAGCCGGCCATTGCATCGGACATTACCTCACTCGGGTTTTGCTACCGGTTGGAGAATTTTCCTCTAACTATAAATCAAAACATGATTCTTTCTCCCATTTCTCCTTGCAACTCTTGCTCTCAGCGGTAGGGAGCTCTATTTTTGCCTCTGGAAACCTTGTCCTCGCCTTCGGGAACTTCTTCCAACAACAAATCCTTCATCAACTTTAGTCAGCATGGATCCAAGGTATGGTTTCTCCTTTCCTTCACTTGGAATTCAGCTCCTAGGGTTTGGAAAATGATGTAATGGTTCTCTTTGATTTCATTCTTGGAGTTTTCGTTGCTCCATTTTCGCAAGCAACTCAAAATCTCTTTGAAACATCAAAACTCAAGGTTTCATTGCTTTATGCTTAGCTTCTCAAGTATACTCTTAGCTCTTATGATGTCCTTAGAACAATGTCTGCTCAAAAACTATGCTATGGTTGTTTACTATTAATGCAGGTCACCGCGTCCAAGGAAACTACCATAGGTAGGCCATAGCGTAGTGATCCACCAGCATTTGATGCAGTGCAGTTTGTTTCCTTAGAGGCTTCGCAAGCATTCTTGAAGTTTATAAAAAAACTGGTCGAATCAAGTCGATGTGTGCTATTCGATGAGTTGGAGTGGTTCAACGTCAGAGCCACCTTCGATGCTATGGGATGGTCTCCCATGTTAGATATCAAAATCACCAGTAGGTCTGACTTGGTACGGCTTTTCTATTGCAACTTACATGTGCTAAGTGGTATGGATGATGATGATGATGCTACAGACACTATAACAATCCTTATTTTTGGTTACAACAACTTTCCATTGCCGAAAATAAATGTCTGTTGGCAAAAAGAAACACCTATGCTAAGATTTCCTTAGCTGTTGGCAGAAATTCCATAGTGTAAAATGACTACGGAAAAATGTATATATTTTACACAATGATAACTGGCTTTCCGTTGTCTATAATATATTTTACACTACTGAAACCAATCTTCCATTGGCAATAATATTCTTATTTTTCACTACGGTATTCTTTGTTTACCGTTAGGAAAATACAATTTTACACTATAGTTTTATTTTCCGTTGGTAAAAATCCTTTTTTTTTTTTAATTACATTTCTCTACTGCCCTCATTATATTACCTAATTGATCTGCTAATGCTCTAGGATGAGGACGAGTCTAGACCTTCACATATCCAGCCGAGTGTTAGGCAAAGATAGCTCTTTCTATACCAGGCAACTAGCCAGCTTGTTGGGTGTATCTCTGGGTGGAGACGTAGCATTCTAGGGACTTAAGGATAGGGACTCCTTAATTGAGGTTATGCGACTGGAGATTGCAAGTCAGATTCTCCTGTGGAGTAAATGTCATAAAATTGTCAATTATCGCTCCTTATCGAGTATACTGTAGAATTGTGCAGCACAACATTTTAACACAGGATGGTTATTACAATGAGCTGTCTTCATTTGGCTAATTCTTGGTCTATTCACTTGTAACCAAGATTCTAGTTTGTCTACTCTACATCCTTATGCGGACCATGATTATGGCTTCAAAGGGCACTAGATCTTCAAATCTTCCTTACGGCAAACTGCTCACTCATATTTTATCGCTTTTGGGGATTGACATACAAGAGCATGCTGCATATGAAAAGACAGTAGCATCTCTTTTTGGTTGGTATGCCATTTCCAAGATGCACCTTGATAATGTAGTGCTTTCTGATGATGAGTTAGGGACTCGTCCTCGTCCTGGAGCATTAATAGACGAAGAATTTGAGAATTAAGCAAAGGATGATGCATGAATACTGTGTTAAGGATGGAGGTAGAGACCAAGCAGGTCCATCACAAACTTCTATTGATATGAACATCCTTCTAGCTGAGCTGCACGATATTTGAGGATCACCAGAGGCAGTTTGTGCACTCTGTAGAGAACAATTTTAGGTGAGTGTGGCACGCCCAATCATTATTCGCTTCTCAACTCAACACAATGCAAATGGCTATGGTAAGAGTGGGTATAATGTCTGAAAATGACATTATGGATGCGACCAGCCCTCTTTTAAGTTGCACACTAACATTGGGTAGGAAAATTTGAGGGTTTAAAGGATACCTGCTGTGCTGGTCATTAGTTTGGCATCGAATCGGGTCCATCGACAGTGGAAAACCCTGGCAAGAAAGAAAACCGAGTTAGGCCGAGTTTTCTGGGTGCGGGTTTTATAATGCCTCAAGCCTTATTAGACACCATGAAACCTAAGAAGAGGAAGAGGGGGGAGCCGGAGGAGGAGGCCGTAGAGGCCGAACTATTTGTACTAGGGTGCAATATGATTGTTGAAGATTCTGCTATGGCGAACTATAAGGTTGCATAAAAATTTCCAGAGGGGGCAATGCTCCTTGTTGACATCCACCAATTTTCAAAGATGTCTACGAAGGAGTTCAAGTCTGCTTATTTTTTAAGTTGGGCTTTGGTATGTCTTTGTTCTTCACTCCTCCTTTTGAAATCCTATCTCTATTTAAATTCTGCTGTTGTTTTCATTGACGTGCAGGAAATGGGAAAATGTGTGAACAAAGGTAGAGAGACTGAGCACAGCCTATAAGGAAGCCAAAACAACGAGAGGATTGAAACTTTGAAAATACAGAGGATCAATCCCAGTCAATCCTCAATATGCGAATGAGGTAGAGAAATTGAAGACTGATCTTGTTGTGGAAAGGAAACACCTCAAAGAAGCTCAGGCTTTGGTATAGCAAGTGAGGGATAAGTTTGTGGCCAAGGAGAAGAAGGCTAAGGAGGTGCAAAAAAATAGTCTACATTGGTGCTTGCTAATGCAAAATGCTACAACTCTTAGGGCTGATGTTTTGCTGGCTACTTCCCAGATAAAGAAATCCTAGACCTACCTAAGGAATCATGTAAGACCTGCACGCCGTGAACCCAGTCTAACCTTACGTTCTCATGTCGTGACCGGTTTTCCCATCATAATCGGCTCAAGTGAACCAATTATATGAATAAACCACAAGATGAGGTAAGTCACAAGTCAAATTTAATTGTTGTGGTTGACTGGTTAAGTTTGTATGGAAAACAAACATTCAAAAACTAAAAACCAGTGAATTTTGGACCTATGGTGGCATGTTTGGGGGCTACGGTCGCACCTATGGTCGACCATAGTGAGACCATGGGACCTATGGTCGCATGTCTTGGTGGTACGATCGACGGTTTATGCGACCGTATGATCGACCGTAGGAACCTAGAACCGACTCCGTATTTAGGAAACTTTCCTAATTTGAGGAGGACTCTTTCCTAATTGAAAGAGGACTCTATATGGAGGTTTTTCCTCTATATAAGGGATGTTTCTTAGCCTCTCTCACTCTTTTAGAACCAAAATTGAAACACTAAACCTAAGAGAGAAAGAGAGAGAGAGGAAGAGAAGGAGAAGGAGATTTGAAGAAGAAGGCTGAGAGGAAGGTTTGCAGAGAAGAGTTCTATCTTTCTACAACAAGCTTAAGGTATGGACTTGAATCTATAGGATAGATTAGATAGGATAGGTTCCTTTCCATCAAGTTGATGTGTTGAATCTAAATGTAACGATTTCGGTTATGAAATTTTTAAGCAAAACTATAGAAAATAGGTTAGGATTAATGGATGAGGGATAAACTAAGAATATTGGCCTTAGAATGATCATTAGGGGGGACCCCATTGATGATCCAAGAGGAGGAACTCATGTGAGATGTAAAAATCAACCAAACTATGTATGGTCGCAGCTATGGTCGACCATAGGATGAGAAAGTATCGACCACAGCCATTTGGGAAGAATTTAGGAAACATACGGTCACAGCTACGGTCGCATGTAATGCAACCATAGGGTATCGACCGTAGGTCCTATGGTGGCATATATTGCTACCATAGCATCGATCCGTAGGAAAACAACAAGCATATTTTAAGACCAAATAAGGTTTTTGACTACTGTAACTTGGTAAACTTGAACCCTAACTTACATACATTAATTATTTAGGATCCTAATAGATTCAAAGTGACTTCTAAAAGCTTGAGAGAGGAAGAAGGAGAGGAACAAACATCGATCAAAGGTGAGGAAACAAGACCTAAACTAATTGATTAATAAAAAATTATTTATTTTTATTTAGTCCAATGCCATGATTGATTCTATACTTGTATGCTTGTAATGTGCATCTCACATGTCATCCAATATTCCTGTTATTATTGTTCATGCATATATATATTATGGGAAAGAAAGGTGGGAAAAGCCGAGAGAGAGAGAGAAAAGAGAAAAAAGTCGTAAGAAAGAGAAAGGGAAAAGAAAAAAAAGGAAAGCCAAGAGAAAGAGAGAAAAAGGAAGGAAAAAGAAGGGAAGCCGTGAGGAGAGAAGGTTTTTCTAAAAGAAAAAACTTGAGAAAGAGAGAGGGAGAAGGAAAAAAGGAAAGAAGAGAGGAAGGAAAGAAAAAGAAAAAGGAAAGAAGAGAAAAATGAAGGAAGAGAGAGGAAGGGAAGCCATGAGGAGAGAAAGGTTTTCTAGAAGAAAAAACGTGAGAAAAGAGAAAGGGAGAAGGAAAAAAAGGAAAGAAAGGAAGAAGGAAAGAAGAAGAAAAGGAAGGAAGAGAGAAGAAGGAAAGAAAAAAAGGGGAAAAGAGAGGCCGTGAGAGGGAAAGTGGGTGTCACACCCCAATTCTGAACCAACCAGAATGGTGTGAGTGAACCGTCATTGAACCAACGGCTCACACCAGGATCTCAATAAGACCGTGTCCACTTAGACAAACCATTGCACAAAACCACAATCAGAATATAATAGAATACAACGAAAGTCTTTAAATAAAATGAACTGAGTATCTATTGATAAATTTAATAAAATATTTAATTATTCAAATAACCAAAACTTAAATAATATCTTTACATCAACTTCATCCCGACTGAAAATAATTAAAATAAAATCAAATCAATCCTAAAGGTACACGCAGAAAGGGCACTCGCATGAAGCGTCATGCTCGTCCTCTCCTGCCTGCACATCCAAAGCAGCCACGCCTCCATACACCGGCGTCTTCATGTAGTCGTCCACCGTGTACCCTGCATCAACATCTAAAAATGGTGTATACACAAGGGTGAGCTCACAACTTAGCTCAATAAGACAATCAGACAGTGTAACATTCATATGCTTGAGTAACAATCATTTTTATGTTGTGGTCTGGTTTAAGTTTGCAATATGCTATAGAAAGGATTGGCGGCCACCGCACCTCTATACACGAGTGTGTGGCATCGCCCAGTAGATCACACCGCTGCCGACCCACATGCACCCATCATGGAATAGAGATAGAGCTAAGGCATCCACACACCTCCCCTGATGCTCCACCCATACCAACACGTAAGCCCCTGTTGGCGAGGGCTTGCAAACTGGGCTCGCAACTAACCAATCCTATATGTCATCACAGTAGGCTCTATCCCAGTATAGCTCCCTACGGCATAGAGATAGAGCTAGAGCGTGGTGGCCAGGCTGGAGACCACAGTGCCACAACCTCCCCCTGATACCCTATCCGCACCAAGCATACTAAGACAGAACAATACGCAAGTAGACTCTATCCCAACATAACTCCCTACGGCATAGAGATAAAGCTAGAGTCTGGTGGCCAGGCCGGAGACCACAGTACCGCGTCCTCCCCCTGATGCCCTACCCGCACCAAGCATGCTAAGATAGAATACTACGAAAAGGTGCTAGTGTGAGGAATGATCCCAGGCCCTTCCCATTCCACACACTAACGAAAACAATCACATCCTAGCATATGGAATATGCATGAACAAATATAATTACTGGAAATAGCAGATGACATGTGAGAATGCACAAACATCATAACAAAGATTCAGGGTTATTATCAACGGTTTACTGTCCATTAATTATTAGGGTTTAGGTCCGATTCCCTTACCTGATGCTCGTTTGATAGCTTGCTCCACGTCGCAAGATCTAAACGTGCTATCACAAAGTCCTATACAATATTAAGGTTCAATTAGAATAGTTTTCTTAGGGTTTACGTTGGTCGGAAAACCAACGAGGTTACAAAATACATCTCACAGAGCTGACCGATTGCATGTACCAGTCGCGGCACTTTGGGGAAAACCAACGACCGGTATGGTCAGCCGGTCCCCACAGACCAGCCCTCGGGAGGTACCGGTCGCGACATACCGGTCTCACAGGGTGCAACCGGTATAGTCGACCGGTATGTCTCTGGAAGACTATACACTTGGTTTCTTGACTGCCGTCGGTCATCCCCTATTTATTCTAGGGTTTCTCCTACACAATCTAGGTCTGAGCATTGAGTTAGAGTTGTTTCCAATTCCATTCAAGTCCTAGTTTTGATGGTATTCATCCTAGAACTCGAATCTAGGTTTATCGATTAAATTAGGGTTTGACGGCAAAGTAGGGTTTATTGGCAAGATAGGGTTTTAGATCAATACATGCTTTGCATAGTATTGATTCAACAATAATCAACCCTATAAGAGTTCATAAAGTAAAGGAAGGTTCAAGCACTTACCGTCGACTTGCGGTAAGATGTTCTTCGTCGAAACAACAATATCGGCTCTTCCTAGCTTCTCTTCCTTCTCCAGTCTCTTTCTCCTTTCTAGGGTTTGTGAGGATTAATGGAAGGGATTCTAGGAGGTTTAGAGGGGTTTAAATAGGCTAGGATTTAGGTTTAGAAAGCCTTCTAGGATTAGGAAAGTCTTAGGGTTCGGAATTGGGAAAGTAGGACCCGTAGAGATCCTGTTCTGGATCTTAATAGTCTGCTGACTATATCGGTCGACCGGTACTAAGCTAAGACCGGTACCATCAATCGGTATGACTAATTTCATACTTATTTTGGTCTGTCTAGTCCGATTTCATACCTGGTTGTCATCCGCTAGTCCCGTCTGGCCCGATGATGATTGGAAGACCTGTTACGACATAAAATCAAGGTTTAGATCAGGTTCATGGAGTGCGGGTCTTACAGTGGGGTTTTTCTAAAAGACAAAAAAAAGAAGGGAAAAGAGAAGCCGTGAGCAAGGGAGAGAGGGGGATTTTTCTAGAAGAGGGTTTTTGTAAGAACCGTGTTCTAAAAAACTGGTCTAACCCATGGTTTTATATGGTGACAGGTATTCCAATCATAATCGGACCGGAAGGTGAAGCCGGGTGACGAACCACTCAATTTTCAGGTATGAGAACCTGTGTAAAGCTGTAAAAATTACATATCGGTCTGACTATACCGGTCTGACTGAGTCAGACCGGTATGTGCAATCGGTATGTGTATACCGGTCTGACTATACCGGTCTGAGTTAGTCAGACCGGTATGTGCGACCGGTATGTGTATTTTTGACTGGAGACGGACTCCAGTGAGTCCCTCACTCCGAACCAAAATTTGGAAAGTTTTCAACCGTGGGAAACCTTCCTAAGAACGGTCTCCCACTATTAATAGAGACTTGGACACTCCTTTGATCCTTCTCAAAACCCTAGCCGTCTGAAGAGATCTGAGAAGGAGCAAGGAAGGAGGAGACCGCACAAGAAAGGGCTTTTCGTCAGAGGAGCACGCCGCCAATTGATGAACACCGTCGGTAAGTGCTCAATCCTCTTAGTCATGATAGGATTGCAGATCGGAGCCGTGAAGCAGTGCAGCGATCCAAAATCCTAGGACTTTAATTTAAAAACCTAGTTTTTCTTTTAGAACTGATCTAGTTTAATACGGCGTTCTAGTCAAAACCAGAAGGCCAATAGAATACTTGGACCTTAGAGTGGGTTAGGAGAAACCCTAGAAACTAAGCCAAAGACCGACGAGGAAGGGAGATCCAAGATCGGGTTCTCGGATTCAAACCGCGGGACATACCGGTTGGACACAAGGTCCTGCGGTATGGGCCTGTGGTATATACCGCAGGCACATACCAGTGAGACTGGTATGTACTGCAACCGGTATATACCGGTGGCACCATACTAGTCTCACTCTACTGAGACCGGTATACTGAGACCGGTATGCCTTCTGAGCCTTGTTTGCTTGACCAAACATGGTTCTGACCAGCTGTGACCTTCATAAATGAATTCTAACTTTAATAAATGAATTCTAACTTATAGGTATGACATGTAGGACTTGTAGACAGCGTGAGTAGATCCTGTGACGCTGTACAAAATTTTTATCACGTGATAGGTAAGGGACAAGACCCCAAACTCTAATTAATTAAATAATAATAAACCTTTGTGATTAAATCTATGTGTAAATTGAATTGCTTGGTGTTTGTGCATATTCACATGCCATGTAGTTGTTTCTTTTGCTATTATCTAATCATGCATTTCATATGCTAGGATGTTGGATGTTAGGCATGTGTATGTTTTTAGTTAGTATGTGGAATGTGAAGGGGAGTGAGCCCTGGATATATCCACAACTAACACTTTTCTCGTATCGCCTTCTACCTTAGCAAACTCGGTGCGAATAGGGTATCAGGGGGAGGACGTGGGGTTGTGGTTCATCCTTCCCACCAGACTCAAGCCCTATCCCTATGTCGTAGGGAGTTGTGTTGGGGTAGGGTAATATCTTCGTTTACCTTAGCAGACTTGGTGCGAATAGGGTATCAGGGGGAGGACGTGGGATTATGGTTCATCCTGCCCACCAGACTCGAGTCCTATCTCTATGTCGTAGGGAGCCGTGCTGGGGTAGGGCCATAGATATTGTATTGACATTTAGGACTGGTTAGAAACGGAACCCACTTACAAGCCCTTGCCAATAGGGGTTTAGGTATTGATATGGTGTAAGGTATCAGGGGGAGGACGCGGTAGTGTGGATTGTTGCCTGACCGCCAGACTCTAGCTCTATCTCTATACCGGAGTGAGTGATGTGGGGCAACAGCAGTAGTGTGGATTGTTGCCTAACTGTTGGGTGTGCTCACACTCTCATGCATGGAGGTCCGGTGGCCGTCAAACCTTACCATAGCATTTTGCAAGTTATACCTGATCCAAATTGTAATGTTATCTCATGCATTTTGTGTGTTCCATTGGTCTTGTACTTACTGAGCTATGTTGTGAGCTTACCCGAATATATTCTATTTCTTTTTCAGATCTTGATGCAAGGTATACTGTGGAAGACTTTATGACTGCCCCAGCTTACAGTATGGTGGCTACCCTGGATACACAGATAGTAGAGGACAAGCATGATGCATCATGCGAGTGCTCATTCTGTGCTTTCCTTCAATGATGGTTTATTTTCTTTTAATACAATGTAATAATTATTATTTAATTTTTTATGAATGATGGAATAATTTGAGTATTTATTTAATTACCACATAGAACTCAGTTCATTTATATTTTATTCCACTGCTATGTATTATTCTTTGATTAAGTTAGACTGCTTGGGAATGATTGGTTGACACGGTCTATTAAGATCCTGGTGTGAACCGTGGTTTAGAGCCGGTTCACTCACACTTCTGGTTCAGCCGGAATTGGGGTGTGACAACTTGGTATCAGAGCTCTTAGGCTCTGTCCAGCTAACCATTCTACATCTAACGGTGTCTAGTGAACTGAGATAGGAAAATTAAAAACTTTAATAAAAACACACCATAAGCTTGTTTGATGCCTGAGACATAAAAGAAGATGCATAATATACTAACAATGAAAGAGAAATTATAAGCACTGATGACTAGGGAGAAAAACCAAATAAACATGTAATAACATGAACAAAAAGGAAAAACATAAAGTGTGCGACAGGGTACAGTCCATAGGTCGGACAGTTACCTTGTTATCAAAATAAACTGTATATAAGGGAAGGAGATAATGTTTGGGCCTGCACCCATAAATGTGTTACCAAAAACCACAGAAAATGTGAACACCGTACCGATGGATGGTAATACAACTGCCGAGGGACAGCCACAACAAGCAACGCAACATACAACTTTCCCTCAGTAGTTTTCAGGAATGCCCATCCCTAACCAGGACAAGGGTGAATATCAGGGTCCGTATCAGGGTGCATACTATGGTGGGAATCAGGGAATAAATCAGAGTGGCTACTCATACCAGCCACAATGGTATGGTTAGACAGTGTATGGACAAGTACCATATGGATAGGTCCCATATGGACAGAGTAGTCTTTCCAGAGCGGTAGATGGGTTTTTAAAGCTCAAGCCACCAACTTTGACAGGGAAGCCAGGGAAAACACTGTGGCCAGTGCAGTGGATAGCTGAAATGGAGAAGAACTTCTGCCTACTGGAGTGTTTTGATGGAGAAAAAGTGTTATATGCGACCCACATGCTGAAGAAGGAAGCCAATGGATGGTGGAACTCAACCAGGGCGTATCTGGAAATAAAGCACTAGATAATCACTTGGCCCATATTTAAGGAAGCCTTCTTTTGCAAATACTTTCCCAGGAGTTTTCACAATCAGATGGAGAGGGAGTTCCTTAACTTGTAGCAATCCCAAATGACCGTAGAAGCATACCAACAAAGGTATGGGGAGTTATTCTTCTTCGCTTCAACCAGTATGCAGGAGGAAGAAACAAAGACTCGCCGTTTCACTATGGGTCTTCGGGGTGTTATAAGAGAGCATGTGTTGGGGCGAGGATTGAAGGTATATAATGAAGTTGTACAAGTGGCTCGATTCATCGAAGCAAGCCAGAGAGATAGCTTCTTTACACAAAATAGGGGTCTGAAGAGGCCTAACCCTGAGGTCCAAGGCGGAAGAAGCAACAGACCATACCGTCCATTCAGGCCACCAACTAGCACAGTGCCTCCAAGACCTGCTCTTGCAGTAACACCACAGGAAGCGGGGCAGAACACTAGTGTAAAGTGTTTTAATTGCCAACAGGTGAGACATTATGCCAGAACCTGCCCACAACCAAAGAGGGAGCAACAACAAGGTAAGGTTTATGCTGTTACTACAGAGGAGGCAGCCGCATCACCAGATGTGGTTACAGGTATGAGTTTATACTTACTCCTTAACTACTTCATTAATTGTTTGCGCATTTAAAACTAAGGGGAAAAATTTAAAAACCTCAGGTACAGTAAATATAGTAGGATTACCTGCCAGAGTCCTGTTTGACTCAAGGGCCACCCATTCCTTTGTGTCCGTGTCATTCGAAAAAGGACTAGATCAACCCATCAAGACTTTGGAATCAAGTATGTTAGTTCGGTCTCCCATGGGAATGGAGGTGGTATTAGAAGAATATTATGGGCCTTGCCCAGTGCATATTGAAGGACGAGAGTTGGAAGCCAATCTAGTCCAGCTGGAGATGTCAGATTTTGATGTCATTCTGGGCATGGACTGGTTATCTAAACATTCAGCAAACCTGTTATGTGCTGAGAAGAAGTTGGTGTTCAAGGCAAGTGAAGGGATAGAGTTCAACTTTAAAGGGGCTAAGCTGCCTAGAAAGAGCAAGTTTATACTCTCAGCCCTAAAAGCAAGGAAGTGCTTAGAGAAAGGAGGAGTAGGATACCTCATATCAGTGGTGGACGTTACCGCTGACTTGCCAAGAATAGAGGATATCGAAGTAGTACGAGAATTTCCTGACGTGTTTCCAGAAGACCTACCTGGATTACCACCTGACAGGGCTATTGAGTTTGTGATAGACCTCCTACCAGGGGTGGCACCTGTGTCTAAAGCACCTTACCGGATGGCTCCTACCGAGTTGAAGGAGTTGAAAACTCAGCTGCAAGAACTATTAGACAAGGGATTTATAAGGCCAAGTATCTCACCTTGGGGAGTACCTGTGATGGTAACGTACGTCTTTGTATGGACTATCGAGAGTTAAACAAGCTCACCATCAAGAACAGATACCTACTACCAAGAATAGATGATTTGTTTGATCAACTGCAAGGGTCGAGTGTATTCTCAAAGATTGATCTGAGGTCAGGGTATCATCAACCCAAAATAAAAGAGGTAGACATTCCCAAAACAGCTTTCAGGATGAGATATGGACACTATGAGTTCCTTGTGATGTCCTTTGGGTTGACTAATGCACCTGCATCGTTTATGGAGCTAATGAACCGAGTATTCCATGACATGTTGGATATGTCGATTATCGTATTCATAGACGATATTCTAGTATACTCTAAGAACAAGGAGACACATGAAGTGCATTTAAGAGCAGCATTACAAAGACTGAGAAGAGAGAAGCTCTATGCAAAATTCAAGAAATGTGAATTTTGATTAGATAAAGTGGCCTTCCTAGGTCACGTGGTGTCTGCTAAAGGAATTAAGGTAGATCCCAGCAAAAATTCAGCCATAGTAGGATGGGAGGCACCGAAGACAGTTGCTGAAATACGTAGCTTCCTGGGCTTAGCTGGATACTACAGAAGGTTTGTGGAGGATTATTCCAAGATTGTTGTGCCACTCACCAGGTTGACCAAAAAGGAGGAGAAGTTCATATGGACTGAAGAATGTGAGAAATGCTTCCAGACACTGAAGTCAAGACTGGTATCAGCACCTATATTGACTATTCCAGCTCCAGGCCTTCCATTCACACTATACATAGATGCTTCAGGTTTGGGACTGGCTTGTGTGCTAATGCAAGGAGAACAGGTGATAGCCTATGCCTCAAGACAACTGAAGGAGCATGAGAATAACTACCCTACACATGACCTAGAGTTGGCAGCGGTCATTCATGCTATCAAAACTTAGAGGCATTACTTGTATGGTGAGAAATTCCAGATTAATTCTGACCACAAAAGCCTGACATAACTTTTCACCCAAAAAGACCTAAACATGAGGCAGAGGAGGTGGTTAGAATTACTCAAGGACTACGACTGTGACATTCAGTATCACCCTGGTAAAGCTAACATTGTTCCTGATGCTCTGAGCAGAAAATGGGCATTGAACCCTGAAGCAGGGACAAGTACAAATGCAGCATTGTGTGCTGTCGTTTCTAGCTCATCAGAGGATGAAGAACAACTCTTAATAAAGTCAGTAGATGATCCTATTGAGCAAGGGTTGATACACCAGTTTACCCTTCTGTTTGTAGAACTGAAGATTTTGCCTGATCTGAAGGAAGAAATAAAAATAGCAGTCCTACAGGACCCATACCTCAGGACAGTTCAAGAAGAATTGGAAAAGGGTCGAGCCAACCCTGATTTCACCTTGGATGCAGACAAGGTACTCAGATATCATGGGCGTTTATGCATACCTGAGAATGAAGATCTGGAAATCAGAAACCGAATCATGTTAGAAGCTCACTCCACTCCATATTCAGTACATCCTGGTAGCACTAAGATGTACCATGACCTAAAGAGATTGTATTGGTAGAGGGGTATGAAAGCAGATGTGGCCCGATATGTGTTTCAATGTTTAAACTACCAGCAAGTCAAAGCAGAAAGATAGAGGCCCGCAGGATTATTGCAACCGCTACCTAAGCCGGCATGGAAATGGGATTGTATTACCATGGATTTCGTCACTAGTCTACCTATGACTCTGAGGTCAGTGAATGCTGTTTGGGTAGTTGTAGATCACCTTACCAAGACCGTAAGATTTATCCCTGTCAGACAGAAATACACCATGGACAAGTTGGCAAAATTATATGTGGACAATATAGTTAGACTGCATGGTGTCCCAGAGAGCATAGTATCTGATAGAGATCCACGCTTCACATCGAAGTTCTGGAAGGGACTATATAAGGCCATGGGAATCAAACTAAAGTTCAGTACAGCCTTCCACCCTCAAACGGATGGTCAGTCAGAGAGGACCATCCAGATCCTAGAAGATATGCTTCGTGCATGTGCTATCGACTTTAAGGGGGCTTGGGATGAGAAGCTTTCACTCATCGAGTTTTCCTACAACAATAGCTACCAGGCTATGATTCAAATGGCCCCATATGAGGCCTTGTATGGTAAGAAATGTTGAACACCATTATTATGGGATGAAGTTAGAGAAAGACGAATCGTAGGGCCAGAATATGTGGAAGAAACTTACAAGGCAGTGGATCAGATTAAGAACCGAGTAAAGACAGCTCAGGTGCGTCAAAAGCACTATGCTGATAATAGGAGACGAGACCTTGAATTTACTGTTGGTGATAAAGTGTTCTTGAAGGTGTCACCAGTAAGAGGCCTAAAGCGGTTCGAAAGAAAAGGAAAACTGTGTCTTAGATATGTGGGACCATATGAAATTCTGTCTCGATGCGGCAAAGTGGCCTATAAACTTGCATTGCCACCAGCGATGTCTAGTGTCCACAACGTCTTCCACGTGTCCTTCTTAAAGAAGTACGTGAGAGACCCTTCGCACATTCTTGTTGCAAACCCCCCAGATTTGACAGAAGACTTAACCTTCGAGGTGGTACCAATCCAGCTAATCAGTAAAAAGATACAACAGTTTCAAAGGCGAGCTATCTACTATGTCAAGGTAGTTTGGAAGAGTCAGGACATAGAAGAAATTACATGGGAGGAGGAGGATGCCATGCGACAAGAATACCCTCATCTTTTTGACTCTGAAGGTACATACAATTTCGAGAATGAAATTTCTTTTAAGGGTGGGGGAATTGTGAGACCTACATGCAAATTTTGGAGACGAAATTTCTTTTAAGGGTGGTAGAGTTGTAAGAATCGTGTTCTAAAAATCTGGTCTAACCCATGGTTTTATATGGTGACAGTTATTCCAATCATAAACGGACCGAAAGGCGAAGCCGAGTGGCGAACCACTCAATTTTTAGGTATGAGAACCTGTGTAAAGCTGTAAAAATTACATACCGATCTGACTATACTGGTCTGACTCAGTCAGACCGATATGTACAACCGGTATGTGTATACCGGTCTGAGTCAATCTGACCGGTATGTACGACCAGTATGTGTATTTTTGACTGGAGACGGGGGTCCCTCACTCCGAACCAAAATTTGAAAAGTTTTCAACCGTGGGAAACCTTCCTAAGAATGGTCTCCCACTATTAATAGAGACTTGGACACTCCTTTGATCCTTCTCAAAACCCTAGCCGTCTGAAGAGATCTGAGAAGGAGCAAGGAAGGAGGAGACCGCTCAAGAAAGGGGTTTCCGATGGAGGAGCATGCCGCCAATCGACGAACACCGCCGGTAAGTGCTCAATCCTCTTAGTCATGATAGGATTTTGGATCGGAGCCGTGAAGCGGCACAACGATCCAAAATCCTAGGACTTTAATTTAAAAACCTAGTTTTTCTTTTAGATCTGATCTGGTTTGATACGGCGTTCTAGTAAAAAATAGAAGGCCATTCGAATACTTGGACCTTAGAGTGGGTTAGGAAAAACCCTAGAAACCAAGCCAAAGACCGACAAGGAAGGGAGATCCGAGATCGGGTTCTCGGATCCAAACCGTGGGACATACCGGTTGGACACAAGTCCTGCGGTATGGGCCTGCGGTATATACTGCAGGCACATACCGATCTCACTTCTGTAAGACCGGTATGTACCACAACCGATATATACCGGTGGCACCATACCGGTCTCACTCTACTGAGACCGGTATATTGAGACCGGTATGCCTTCCGAGCCTTGTTTGCTTGACCAAACATGGTTCTGACCAGCTGTGACCTTCATAAATGAATTCTAACTTTAATAAATGAATTCTAACTTATAGGTATGACTATGTAGGACTTGTAGACAGTGTGAGTAGATCCTGTGACGCTGTACAAAATTGTTATCACGTGACAGGTAAGGGACAAGACCCCAAACTCTAATTAATTAAATAATAGTAAACCTTTGTGATTAAATCTATGTGTAAATTGAATTGCTTGGTGTTTGTGCATATTCACATGCCATGTAGTTGTTTCTTTTGCTATTATCTAATCATGCATTTCATATGCTAGGATGTTGGATGTTAGGCATGTGTATGTTTTTAGTTAGTATGTGGAATGTGAAGGGGAGTGAGCCCTGGATATATCCACAACTAATACTTTTCTCGTATCACCTTCTACCTTAGCAAACTTGGTGTGTAAGGGTATCAGGGGGAGGACGTGGGGTTGTGGTTCATCCTGCCCACCAGACTCGAGCCCTATCCCTATGTCGTAAGGAGTTGTGCTGGGGTAGGGTAATATCGCCATTTACCTTAGCGGACTTGGTGCGAATAGGGTATCAGGGGGAGGACGTGGGATTGTATCCTGCCTACCAGACTCGAGTCCTATCTCTATGTCGTAGGGAGCCGTGCTGGGGTAGGGTCATAGATATTGTATTGACATTTAGGACTAGTTAGAAACAGAACCCACTTGCAAGCCCTTGCCAATAGGGGTTTAGGTATTGATACGGTGTAGGGTATCAGGGGGAGGACGCGGTAGTGTGGATTGTTGCCTGATCGCCAGACTCTAGCTCTATCTCTATACCGGAGTGAGTGATGTGGGGCAACAGCAGTAGTGTCGATTGTTTCCTGACTATTGGGTGTGCTCACACTCTCATGCATGGAGGTGCGGTGGCCGCCAAACCATACCATAGCATTTTTGCAAGTTATACCTGACCCAAATTGTAATGTTATCTCATGCGTTTTATGTGTTGCATTGGTCTTGTACTTACTGAGCTAAGTTGTGAGCTCACCCGAATATATTCTATTTCTTTTTCAGATCTTGATGCAGGGTACTGTAGAAGACTTTATGATTGCCCCAGCTTACACTACGGTGGCTGCCCTTGATATACAGATAGTAGAGGACGAGCATGATGCATCATGCGAGTGCTCATTCTGTGCTTTCCTTCAGTGATGGTTTATTTTCTTTTAATACAATGTAATAATTATTATTTAATTTTTTATGAATGATGGAATAATTTGAGTATTTATTTAATTACCACATAGAACTCAGTTCATTTATCTTTATTTTGCTGCTATGTATCATTCTCTGATTAAGTTAGACTATTTGGGAATGATTGGTTGACACGGTCTATTGAGATCCTGGTGTGAACCGTGGTTTAGAGCCGGTTCACTCACAGTTCTGGTTCAGTCGAAATTGGGTGCGCCAGTTTTCTAGCCAAGACAAAGAAAAAGAAGAGAGAGAAGAGTAAAGAAAAAAAAACATGAAGAGAGAGAGAGAGAAGAAAGAAAAGAAGCCAAGGATAAGGTTTTCTAGAAGAGAAAAAATGGGAGAGAGAGAGAGAAAGAAGAAGAAGAAAAAGAGAAAAGAAAGAAAAGAGAAAAGGTAAAAGAGAGAAAGAGAAGAGAGAAAAGAGAAGAGAAGAGGAGAATGGGGATTCACCTTTAAAAAGTTTGATACGATCTCCAAAAATTCCTACATCGAAGGTTTCGCTCCATTCTAGCACAAGGTTGGTACCCTAAAACGAATTTAGGGGTTTTCAGAAAGTTTGAATTTTTTATTTTGCTTGAAAAGGCTTATTTTCATTAAATCTCGATCAGGAATGTCCTATTTCATGCATGTTGATGTTAGGATACTCATGTCTAACATTTTTTATGTATGATAATTTGTTTAAACTATTCAATGATGAAGATTTGAGTGCTATATGATGATGTTTGATATTTTTGATAAATTCTACAAAGTGGATTTCTAATATAAAATTTTCAGATTTAGGATCCAAATTTAGGACGTACATCTCATGTGGTTTTTTGAGATTTTGAAGCCCAAAGTTTTATGGATTTCTCTCTGATATGTTAGAAGACTCCCCTAGAAATTTTGTTCCATTTGGAATTGGGAAAGTCTATCAAAAAAATTCTTCTTTGGCATTGCTGTCCTACTCAGGTATAATGCAATCCCCTATCAGAAAGTCTCTAGAAAAGAATTTTACGGCCATAATCAGAAAAGCAACTTCCATGAATTTTTTATATATGGAAGGCTTCTAAAACATGGCACTGGTTTCTGATTTTTTTAATTTTTCATTGAATTGATATTGGTTTTTAAGTGCATAGTGCTCTGTTCTTGAATCTGTTAGGATATACTGATTTGCATGATTGAAAATGATCTTTTTTACAATGAGAATATTCTATTTTCACTTGTTTTTCTTGATGAAATTTTAGATCTATCAATTATCTACATGGACATATATCTGGATTTGATTTTCATTAAGTATGGAATTTTATACGGAATTTATGGTGCAACTGGTCAAAAATCTTGAACAGATTTGATCAATGCACATATCTGGTCTTGTGGCATTTATTTGATCTGGTTTCATTCTTTATTGGAATTCGATCCCTTCAGATGAAATGTAGCATGTCAAGTCATATTTCTGTGAAAAAAATAGGGCTTAATTTGAGTTACAGAAGACCTACTTATGGTCATTTTTGTGTGATATGTCTGAATTTGAAAACAGTTCCTAGTTTGTGCAATACTTGAACTTTTGCGTCACAATTTTGATATTTTTTGAGTCATTATTCATTCCAAATGTGTTCATAAAAGTTACAATATTTTCAAAGAACTTCTTGAACATATGTTTTTGATAATTTTGGACTTTTCAGAAAGGTTTCATTGATGTCTCATTGACTATAACATGCAATTGATTGCTTGAGTGATTTGGTGAATTCTACATATTTGATTGCATACATTAATTTTCTACCATGTTAGGTCTTACCATGCTTAGAAAATAGCATATAAAATCTTATCTTATTTGAAATATTCATGCAATATTTGCATTCTATGATTGATACTTACCATATTGATATATAGATGCATACATTAATTTTCTACCATGTTAGGTCTTACCATGCTTAGAAAATAGCATATAAGATCTTACCTTTTTTGGATAATTCATGCCATATTTGCATTCGATGTTTGGTGCTTACCATATTGACATATAGATGCATATATTGATTTCTTACCATTTTAAGTCTTACCATGCTTAGAAAATAGCATATAAGATCTTACCTTTCTTTGGATAATTTTGCATTCTATGTTTGGTATTTGCCATTTTGACATATAGATGCATATATTGATTTCTTACCATATTAGGTCTTACCATGCTTAGATTAGCATACTAGATCTTGCCATATAGGTTCTTGCCTTATTTGCAATACATGTCATATTTTGGAGATTTTTTAACAATCTTGCTATATGTGTATTTCTTGCCATAAATGTGTTATATGCCATATTTAGATGAATAATTTATTTTTGATAATAATTTAATTTATGCAACACCCTAGCTGAACTGCCATATATGTACACTTCTAGAAGACAATCTAGGCATGGGGACATGCATTTAGGCACCCACATTCTTGGGAAGGGTATAATGGAAAATAATAAAAAATTTAACAAAGAAAGAGAATGCTTTGTCAAACTTTCCAAAATTAGAGCTTAGGATGAAAAGGGTAGCTCAGGACGATTTCTGTCTCTCAGCCTATCCTAAACCTAGAATAGGTTCTAAATCCTAAACCTAGAATAGGTTTTCAATCCTTAACCTAGAACAGGTTATTTTCAGCCATTTCTGAACTACGCGGATTCTGATTCCTAAGGCAAACCCTAGGATACGTAGGCCATTTAGGAGAATCCCAAATTAGGGTTATCCACATTTTAACCCAGAAAGGGTTATCTATTCTTAGATCCACTAGGACTACCTATCAGTTTGTATGGACTATCCAGATCCTAACCCATAGGATTTCTCATCCTTTCAAGCATAAACTTTAACTTGAACAATGAACTCAATCATGCACACGTATAAATTACAGCCATAAACTTTAATCACACCTGAACTACGATGGTGAACCTGATTTTCAAAATAATTCGTGATACCTAGGCAATCTGATGGATACAGATTCAGTTCAATGATATCAAACCACTTGGTTTGGTTCGATTTATTAGATTGAGTCTAGCATAGGAAAGGCATAGGAGATCGATTTTGATCGGGCGGTTTGGGTGCCTAACCCCTTCCCATAACCGTAACCTGACGGTTAACTAAATCTGTGATGGACCAGAAATCCAATCTGAGGGTCATGAGTCAATCGAAGTTTTACCTTGGGATGAGATTTCACATTTTTAAGGTCCTATACCTTAATCTAGGTGGCGAGTTCTAAAATTTCCATCTTTGTCCTCACAAATTCCTATAACGAATTTTAGAACAGCTTCACAACAGCTAAGAAAGAAGAAGCTTTATGCCAAGTCCAAGAAATATAAGACTTGAGTAAACAAAGTGATCTTCTTGGAACACATAGTATCATCAAAAGTAATAAAGGTGGACCCTATTATGATAAAAATAATCGTATGGTCAGAAACACCTAAAAAACATTGCAGAGATCAGAAGTTTCTTGGGTTTAGTTGGTTATTATAGTCGATACATAGAGGACTACTCTAGGATCGCAATACTTCTTACCAAGCTAACCAGGAAGGGAGAGGAGTTTATTAGACTGACAAGTGTGAAGAATGTTCCAGACTCTAAAAACAAGGTTGATATCAACTCCTATCTTGATCGTTTTGGCACCAGGAAAATCTTTTACCCTACACATTGATGCTTTCGGATTGGGTCTAGGATGCGGGTTGATGTAAGGTGAACAAGCAATTGCATATGTTTTAAGATAACTGAAGAGCATGAAAAGAATCACCCAACTTATGATTTGGAGTTAGCAATTGTGGTTCATGCAATCAAGACTTGGAGACATTATCTATACAGAGAAGAATTTCAGATTAAATCGGATTATAAGAGTCTTACTTATCTCTTCACCCAGAAAGAGTTGAACATGAAGCTAAGGAGATGGTTGGAACTCATGAAGGATTAAGACCATAATATTCAATGTCATCGGTGCAAAGCTAATATGGTAGCTGAGGTTTTGAACAACAAAGAATAATGAAGCCAAAAGGAGGACCTAGTACAATAGCTGTCTTATGTTCTGCAACAACAGATTCAGATTTGGAAGAAGAGTAACATATAATAGAAACTCGTGATGATCTAATTGAGCGAGAACTTATGGAGCAACAGTTTTTTGGCTACGCTTGTGGCATTAAAGATCCTCTCTAAATTGATGGATGAAGTAAAAGTAGCAATTTTGTTAGATCTGTATATAAGAACGGTGTAAGAAGATTTAGAGAAAGAAAAACCTAACCCTGACTGACTTCGGATCCAAAAAAGGTCCTGAGATACAAAGGATGATTATGCATTACCTGAAAGTGAAAAACGCTTATCATAGATACAAGATAATGCTAAAAGCCCATTCTATTTCCTATTGGGTACATCCTAGAAGTACAAAATATACCAAAACATAAAGAGATTATTTTGGTGGAAGGAAATGGAAGTAGTTCTAGATAGATGTATGTTATATTGACTGAATTATCAGTAAGTAAAGGCTGAAAGACAAAGACCAACATGACTTACTACAACCACTATCGGGGCCAGTCTGGAAGTGAAACTGCATTACAATGAACTATGTCACCGATTTGCCATTGACTCTAAGATCGGTTGACGCAGTTTGGGTGATTGTTGATTGCCTTATGAAGATAGCTCATTCCATTGCTATATGACCTCGGTGTGCTTTAGAGTGGCTAGCTAAGCTATATTTGGATAATTGTCAGATTAAATGTTATGTCTGAAAGCATAGTGTCGGTCAAAGGGTCATGCTTTATCTCAAAGTTTTGGGAGGATCTACAGAAAACAATGGGAACGAAGTTGAAGTTTAGTACCGCATTTTACCTTAAACTGACAGACAGTCGGAGCAGACTATACAGATCCTAAGAGACATGCCCCAAGCTTGTGAAATTGATTTCAAGGAACTTGAGTTGAGAAGTTACCGTGGATAGAATTTTCTACCAAGCTACCATGTAGATGTCACCTATGAAGCATGGTATGGTACGGTATGGTTTGAAGCAGTTCAACAAAAAGGGAAAGTTGTGTCCTATATATGTGTTGGACCTTATAAATTTTAGAGAGACATAGAAAAGTGAAAATTTTAGAGAGACGTAGAAAAGTTACATAACAACTAGCGTTACCACTATCCATGTCTAGTATGAACGACCTATTTCACGTGTCTTTACAAAAGGAGTATGTTAGAGATCCATTACTAGTATTGACCACGGATCCACTGGATTAGATAGAAGATTTAACTATTGAAGTGGTACTAGCCTAGTTCACTGGTTGGAAGGTACAATATCTCTAAAGCTGGGATAATTATTATATGAAGGTAACCAGGCGAAGACAAAACGTGGAGAAGATTACATGGAAAGAGGAAGATGCGGAAGTAGTAATCCCACCTATTTAACTCTAAAGTATATTCAAATTTCAAGGACGAAATTTCTTTTCAGGGTGGGGGAGTTGTAAGATCTGTACGTGTAAATTTCGAGGACAAAATTTCTTTTTAAGGGTGGTGCAGTTGTAAGACCCACACGCCATGAACCCGGTCTAACCTTACGTTCTCATGTCGTTACCAGTCTTCCCATCATAATCAGCTAAAGTGAACCAATTATATGAAGAAACCACAATATAAGGTAAGTCACAAATCAAATTTAATTGTTGTGGTTGACTGGTTAAGTTTGTATGGAAGCAAACAGTCAAAACTAAAAACCAATGAATTTTGGACCTATGGTGGCATGTTTGGGGGCTACGGTCGCACCTATGGTCGACCATAGTGAGACCATGTGACCTATGGTCCCATGTCTTGGTGGTACGGTCGACAGTTTATGCGACCGTATGATCGACCGTAGGAACCTAGAACCGACTATGTGTTTAGAAACTTTTTCTAATTTGAGGAGGACTCTTTCCTAATTGAAAGAGGACTCTATATGGAGGTTTTCCCTCTATATAAGGGACGTTCCTTAGCCTCTCTCACTCTTTTAGAACCCAAATTGAAACTCTAAACCTAAGAGAGAAAGAGAAAGAGGAAGAGAAGGAGAAGGAGATTTGAAGAAGAAGACTGAGAAAAAGGTTTGCAGAGAAGAGTTCTATCTTTCTACAACAAGCTTAAGGAATGGACTTGACTCTATAGGATAGATTAGATAGGATAGGTTCCTTTCTATCAAGTTGATGTTTGAATCTAATGTAACGATTTTGGTTATGAAATTTCTAAGCAAAACCATAGAGAATAGGTTAAGGTTAATGGATGAGGGATAAACTAAGAATATTGGCCTTAGAATGATCATTAGGGAGGACCCCATTGATGATCCAAGAGGAAGAACTCATGTGAGAAGTAAAAATCAACCAAACTATGTATGGTCGCATATGGTCGACCATGGGATGAGAAAGTATCGACCACATCCATTCAGGAAGAATTCAGGAAACATATGGTCGCATCTACGATCGCATGTAATGCAACCATAGGGTATCGATCGTAGGTCCTACGGTGGCATATATTGCTACCATAGCATCGACCATAGCATCGACCGTAGGAAAACAGCAAGCATATTTTAAGACTAAACAAGGTTTTTGGCTATTGTAACTTGGTAAACTTGAACCCTAACTTACATACATTAATTATTTAGGATCCTAATAGATTTAAAGTGACTTCCAAAAGCTTGGGAGAGGAACAAACATCGATCAAAGGTGAGGGAACAAGACCTAAACTAATTGGTTAATAACAAACTATTTATTTTTATTGAGTCCAATGTCATGATTGATTCTATGCTTGTATGCTTGTAATGTGCATCTCACATGTCATCCAATATCCATGTTATTACTGTTCATGCATATTTAATTCTATTATTTATAACAGGATAATGATAATGATGCTAGGAATAAGCATGTGAATGTATGTGAATCGTTGGTGTGTTGGATGCGAGTGGAGCATCAGGGAGAGGACATGACATGGTGGTCTTCGACCTCGTCACCAGACTCTAGCTTTATCTCTACTCAAGTCTTGCCCACTAACATCGTCGTATCGCCATTACTTTAGCAGAACTATTACGTCGTAGGGCATCAGGGGAGGTGGTTTCAGACCGTGTGGTCTCTAACTCTGTCGGGGGGCCTTAGCTCTATCTCTATGGACATATTAAGGGATGCTGGGATGAGGCCTTGGATACACTATTTGGCATTAGGATTGGTTAGTTGAGAGCCTAGTTTGCAAGCCCTCTCCAATAGGGGCTTACGTATTGGTATGGGTAGGGCATCAGGGGAAGTGTTGGCGGTGTTTGATCCAGACACTTTAGCTCTATCTCTATTCCATGGTGGGTGCATGTGGGACGACAATGATATTTGATCCATTGGGCAGATTCACACACTTGTGTATAGAGTTGCGGCGGCCACCAAACCTTTCTATAGCACATTGCAAACTTATAAACTAGACCAAAGATATGAATTGAATGCATGCATATGTTTGTTGCATTGTTTTGTTTACTCACTAAGCTCAAGTTAGAGTGCTGACCCTCGTGCGTGTAATTCTTTTTAGTTTCTGATGTTGCATGTATTACGATTGAAGATTATGTCGACACGCCAACATATGAACAGGTGGCGGCTATGGATGAGCAAGCTATGGAGGACTATTATGATTCATTAAGCGAGCATTTCAACTATGGAGCTTAGTGTTTAACTTTCGTATTTGGATATTGTAATATGTATTAAATTATGTTTTGGTTACTTGGAGATAACTGAAAAATTAATTTTTTTTTATGATTAGACCTCAGTTCATTATTAATAAGACTTCTACTATTTACTTTATTTACTCTGAATATTAATGTGGAATGTGTTTTGGTTTAACATGGTTGGCATAGCCTATATGAGATCCTGGTTGAACCGTTGGTTTATTTACAGTTCATTACACCATTCTAGTTAGTCCAGAATTGGGGTGTGACATATCATGAGACCCTTTTTGTAAAGAAGGAGAAGAGTACTGTGAGCCAGGCTCTGTTCGAGTTTAAGATTCAGGAGGAAGGTCATCAATTTACTCTTAAGTGTATAGATAAATTTAAACAGTTAAAAGAGGGTAAGCAGTACACCTTAGAGTGGTCTAAGATTGCTCTGCATGAGACTTTGCATACATGGTAGCGGCCTTCCTTGAGTTGGACAAGGGACCTGGTGAAGGTGGCATCTTCTTGAGGTGTGCTTTAACTTTGCCTCAAGAAGAGCCTCTCAATGTGACGCCCCTTGCCGTGAGAGCTTTAATTCCTCTTCCTCCTAGTGCTGGAAGAAAGATTGCTGTTCTTCCTACCAGTGACAAGAAGGCAACCACTCCATACTCCTCAAAGGTCCCTCAGATCACCCAAGACCTTAGGATCACCCTCAACTCAGGAACAAGAACACCTGGATAACGATAATTTTTTTTTATCTCTTTTCTTGTTTTTTGTAATTGGCTTTTAAAGCCTCTTTTTTTTTTTTTTTTCTTTTTTTTAAAGTTTATGTAGTTTTTCTGTTGCTACTGCTGGTTTTTTTTTTATCCCTTGGATGGAACGTATGAAGTTCTTTTTGTCTCTGCAACTTTGTCTCTACAGCTTGAGCTCTTTTGTGGTTTTATTTTTGTAATCGACTGTGACTTGTTTTTCAATTAATCACCTCTTTTTCTTGTACATCAATGATGTATATGTATACCCCCAGACGACTTCCATGGAAGTGTATGAGGTGGGGAATTAGACTTAGATGGGAGTCTAGTAAAAAGAGTTGGGGGAAGAGACATGCATGACTACCCCCTTTTCGCACATATATCTCGAGGTTAACGAGTTGTGCGAGAACTAGCGAATGGCCCTCAAGGCAAGGATCTACCCCCCAGACCATTGACAATCAAATAGACTTATGTTAATGGGACTATATTAGGAGGCGCTTAGTGTTACAAAAAATCCAAATGAGACATATGCGTCGCCTTGGAGAATAGAAACAACATTCATATCTCTCGTGCTAAATATTGATCAGGAACCCAGACTTAGCTAGAGAAACTAGCATTATGTAAGAGAGAGTTATAACACATGTTTTATTAATATGTACGATAACATGCATTCATTGATAGTACCTTCGTAGGTTGTAAGACTTTCAAGTTTGTAGAACCGCAAAGCTGTCCATTGTGGCCAGTTGATATGAACCCGGTTGAGTTGTTTTGATAACTCGGTAGGGGCCTTCCCAATTGGGAGTGAATTTCTCTTGCTTTGTGGGATTGGATGCATATGTTTTTTGGAGAACAAGATCACCAACCCTGAATAGTCGTTCTCAACTTTTGAGTTATAATTTCGAGCAACCCGTTGTTGGTACACAGCAATCCGCTGGTTAGAAATTTCTCGGATATGTTCTAGCATGTCAAGGCTGAGAGGCATATTATCTTAGTTGGTTTCATCTAAGAAATTAAACACTCTGTAGGTAGGCTCGATAACTTCGACTAGGAGTAAGGCCTCAGCTCCAAATGCTATCATGAATTGAGTCTCCAGTGGGTGTCTGACTAGTTTTTCGATAGGATCATACACTAGGAAACTCGTCTATCCACCAAATTTTCTTATCTTTTAACTACCGTGATAATCCTTGTAGAATGATTCTGGTGGCAACCTCTACTTGTCCATTTGCTTGGGTATATGCTACGAAGGTGGTTCGATGTTCAATGCGAAACTCCTTACAAAAGTTTTGAAATAAATTCCCTATGAATTGAATTCCATTATCTGTCACTAGGATACATGGAATGCCATATTGGTATAACACGGAAAGCCTAAAGAATTCCTCTACTTGAGTTGTCATGATGGTTGGGACAACTTTTTCCTTGACTCATTTTGTGAAGTAGACTATTGCCACTATGATAAACTTCTTTTGCTGCTTGGCTTTTGGGAAGGGCCTAAGAATGTCCATGGCTCAAACTGCAAATGGAGTTAGACTAGGCATGGGTTGTAACGGGGCTGCTGGAGAATGGGAAATGTGCATAGAATCGATATTTGTCGCATGCTTGGACATACTTTATGCACTGCTTAGCCATCTGTGGCTAGTAATACCCACGGCAGAGAACTCAGTGACAAAGGGCTCTACCCCCCATATGGCTGCCACATATGCCTTCATGTACTTCAGAAATAGCATATGCTACTTCCAATGGGTAAAGACATCGTAAAAGAGGAAGTATGAATTGTAAGTTGGGTGGCCCACATGCCACCTGGCCCCACCTAAGTTGATTGATTAACATTAGGATCCTGTGACATGTGGCACCCAGATCATCGTCGATCCTTAATGGGAGGAGACGATTGATCTATAAATAAAGAACAAGTCCATAAAGAAGGATCTAAAAATTACTGTATGGCCATACATCATGTTAATAATCATAAAGTGGCTTGCCTTGTGGCAATATGGGCCAAGTGGGAGAATGTAAGTTGGGTGGCCCACATGCCACTTTGCCCCACCTAAGTTGATTGATTAACATTAGGATCCTGTGACATGTGGCACCCAGATCATCGTCGATCCTTAATGGGAGGAGACGATTGATCTATAAATAATCCAAGGGTGGGGTCCTGTGTACACTTATGCAATCTGAGAATTTCCATTACGTTCTCTTTGTCTGAGAATAAGGAGTACACAGAAACCCTATCTCCTTCCCCTCTCTCTTTTCTTTTCTTTGTGGAGCAGGGCATATCAGAGTAGATCAAGAGGACATCGGTTGGATGGACAATAGTTGGAACAAGTCACACTGGAGGTATTTATCTTCCGCATTAATCTTCAGTGTAGAGATGTTAAAAGTCTTACATGAATGACTTGAGATATTGGATGTTAAAAGTCTTACATGAATGACTTGAGATATTGGATGCCTTCTTCTATAACATACTTTTGAGCTTTGGCTTGAATCTTTCATGCCTCACGTCGATTGGCCAACAGTGGATTGTCCTTGAGATATGATAATATAGAATCGATCCAACACGGCTCTGGTGCAATAGGAGTGATCTCCAAAGGTAGGGCTATACTGGTAGTTTTTAACACAACGACATAGACAGAGCTATTGAGCTTGACCAGATCAGCGACAACCAATTTGGATAATACATCAGCTTCTGAGTTATCTTCTTGGGAGATATTGTGGAGCTTGAAGCGCTTGAATATTGTAATTGCTTCCTGAACTTTCATAAGATATGCTTAAAGATGTGGCTGCTTTTCTTCATATTCACCTGTGACTTATCAGACGACAATTTGTGAATTACTAATTACCATCTGATGAGAAACCATGAAGCTTCTGACAAGTTTGAGTCCGGCAAATAGTGCTTCATACTTGGCGATATTGTTTGTCGGTGAAAACTCGAACCGCAAAGCTGCCTAAATTTTAAATCCCCCAGGACTTGTCAAGATAAGGCCCTCTCCGACATATTTTTTCATTAGAGGATCCATCCACATACAAAGTTTAAACATAATTCTGAAGCATGGGTTGGTCCACAGCTCGTATCTGTATAGCCAAATTAGGGTTGTCGGCCACTAGAGATCTGACTTGTAGAGTTATGCTCGATTATCTGGTTCATCAATATCATCAGGGATTGTGTATTCTAAAAGGAAATCTTCCAATGCTTGGGCATAGTTGTCCTTGGTTTCTTCAATGGCTTATTGGTGAGCATAATAATAATATGTGCTTGGAAGTATGACCGAGCTTGCGAACTATTGTGACTAGGGCGAGAGCCATCTTCTCGATTGGTTGTTACCTAGTCTCCTCATCTAATAACACTTTATTGATATAATAAATCAGCCTTTTATTCTTGTTGACTTCTTTTATAAGGACAACGTTGATTGCCTGAGGGGAAACTACTAGATACAATTGCAACTCATCTCCCAGTTTTGGCTTGACAAGCAATGGACGTAATGTCAAATATTTTTTTAATTCTTTAAAGGATACTTGACAATTAAGTGTCCATGCAAATGGCTTTGCACCCTTTAATGTTTTGAAAAAAAGAGAGACATCAGTCAGCAGACCATGACATGAACCGGCCAAGAGCTGCAATTCGGCTTGTCAATTCTTGCACTTGCTTTGGTTTTGTAGGTAAGGCCATATTACAGATTATGAAAATCTTGGTAGGATTCACCTCAATACCTTGTAGTGAGACCATAAACTCATGGAGTTTTCCACAGTTGAGAGGATTCAACCGCATGTTGTCCCGTCATTGGGCATCAAAAGCGTCGGTTAGGTCCACAATATGAGTTTGGGTTTGAAGGCTTTTAACTAAAAAGTCATCCACATGAACTTTCATATTTTTTCCAATTTGATGCTGGAAGACTTAATTTACTAGTCTTTGGTATGTTACCCCAATGTTTTTGAGTCCGAATGACGTAACCGTATAGCAGTATAACCCTAGATCAATTATAAAGGTTGTGCTTTCTTCATTGGGTTTATACATTTTGATTTAATTATAATTTGAATATGCATCCATGAACGAGAGTAATTCATGGACCGTAGTGGCATCAATTAATTTATCGATCCGAGGCAAATGATAACTATCCTTAGGACAAGCTTTATTAAAATATGTAAAATCGATACATAAATGGCATCTACCCCTTGGCTTCAGAATTACAACAACAATTGAGATCCATTCAGGATAATGGACCTCCTGAATGAACCCTGCTTTGTCACACCCCATTTTCTGGAACCTCAAAAGTATGATTGAGTCACTCGTAAGCAATCCTGTCCAACCCCAAGATCTCGCAAGCAGTGTGCATCACCACCAAACCCACAATCCATACATAAGGTAACAACATAATCAGAGAATATAAATAAATAGCAAAAGATTTTTATTAAAACAAGCTAAGGTTCTATATGATAAAACATAAATACAATCCAGTTTATCTCACAATCAAACCATAACATAAATAAATAACCACCAATCATCATCATTAATGTATAAACCCAAGTGGACACAAGTCCAAGTACTAGAGTTCCCCAAGGAACAAGAAAGAACAAATAAAAAGGGTATGCGTCTATTCGAAGATGCATACATCACATTCACAAGATGCTCCATGAATCTCCTCCACTAGAGCCTTCCCCTTTGAAGTAGCATCACTAGAAATAGTTGACGACTCCACAAAATCAGCCACAGTCAAAGCTGCACCAACATCTAAAAAGATACACGCGTGAGGGTGAGCTCTCCAACTTGAGCTTAGTGAGAAATAGAAATAAGCAAGCAGGAATTATATGCATGATGTAGCATTCAAGATCTGGTAATGATTTACAATGTACTAAGGTAAAAAACTGCCACACCCACCATTAGATCTACCCTCACCTATTGGGTAGATCTGATTTCTTATTTCTAAATAATTTGCAAGTCTATATGGCACCTTGTTTGAATAACATACCATCTAATCTGTGACAACTATTCATGCATTTGAATTATGATTATATGTTATGATATCATGTGTTTGGATAGCGTTGTATGGTAATACATAACCCGACAGATTAGGGACATGGTTACCATATGGGCATTGCTATGCATCTGCTACATTGGGGGGGGGGGGGGAATCTGAATCAAGCTCTCTGCTAGGGTATGGCCTATAGTTACATTCGATGACATGTTAGGATTGGTTAGTATCAAATCCCTATGATTGCAACCCTAGCCAGTAAGGGATAGGTACTGGTGTAGGCTTAAGGAGGGGAACCTTGAGTGTCATTATGATACCACCTTGGTTCAACCTTGTCCCTAGAGGGAGTCTACTTGTTAGGAGGTGTTAGATGCAACGTTATAACCGGGTGAGTGTCTGCTCCCTCCTTGCGTATGAGTTTCTACCTTCTCTGGTGTGGTGGTTTTGCTGGTGTTTGGTTGAGGATAGCAATACTTGAACCCTTGACTTTGGAGTTATAAAGAGTTATTTACTTCCTTTTCCTTTACTAGAATGGTTCAAATGATGGTGGTGTGGTGGTTCTCTACCTAACACATTGTAAATTCTTACCAGACCCTGAATGTTACATCATGCTTATATTGCTTGCTTGCTTTTTTATTTCTCACGGATAAGTTGGAGACCTCACCCCCTTGTGTGTGTATCTTTTTAGATGTTGGTGCTGGTTTAACTGTGGCTGATTTTGTGGAGTCACCAGTTCTTTCCAATGTTGCTGCTCGAAGGAGAAGGATCCAGTGGAGGAGATTCATGGAGCATCTTGCGAGTGTGATGTATGCATCTTCGAGTAGGTGCATACCCTTATTTATATATTCTTTCTTGTTTCCATCTTGGTTTATACATTAATGATGATGGTTAACAGTTATTATTTATGTTATGGTTTGATTGTGAGATAGACGAAATTATATTAATTTTTTATTATATAGAACCTCAGCTTGTATTAATATAAGTCTTTTGTTAATTATTTATATCCTTTGACTATGTGGTTACCGTTATGTATGGATTGTGGGTTTGGTAGCGATGCACACTGCTTGTGAGATCTTGGGGTTGGACTAGATTGCTTACCCGCGGCTCAGTCACACTTTCGAGGTTCCAAAAAAGGGGTATGAGACTTCCCCCCAATACGGGCATAGTTCACGGCATGGTAAATGGTAAGCAATTCTTATCCTCATCATTTATCCATGTAAAAGCTCAAGTCGAGTGATGGATCTTTACTCTAAGTGTAATCTATGGACTATGGCCCAGCCCATAATCTAAAGCCCAAGGTCTATTCAAAGTGCACTTCCCATAGGCTAAATAATATTATGGGATGGTTTTTGTATATGAATCGTGTATCAATCCTTCATTTGATGGGGAAATGTTAGTTTTGAGATTATATTTCTTTATCCGATGGTTAAAAGTACAATCAAATATGAAACCTTTTGCCTAATATTATTAAGAGGCTAAATGTAAAGTCTTTTTGAAAAGATGAATTGAGACTAGATTGGTAGCCAAACAAGTGAGAAATATAATATGGATAAAAACCACACAACTCAACTCAACGAGTCATGATCACCTGAATCTAATCAAATACTAGATTCTAAGTTTTAAATCCTTTTTAGTTTTTAGGAAAATAAATGAGGCAACTCAAATTTATACCAAAAAAAAAATGAGGCAACTCAAATTAATAATAAAGAGAGCAAAGGAGAGTTCCAAAAGACAAGAATTGAAGAACATTTTCCGGTTGTGTGGATGGCGCCGTTTCCACGCAATATCTTTTAAAGCCGTTCGATCGTTTGGTTTGGATATCAACCATTAGATCTAAATACAAATATTAACCACTTTTTTCACCTACATCCCCAGATTTTTGAAGGCAAAGTCAATTTAAGAAACAGAACTACACGAAGAAGACTAAGATCGATCTTAGGGGGTGATGCAATTATTGGATGAAGATCAATGGAAATTCTTCAGAGTCCAGGGGTTCTGTACACTCGAGAATGCACCGTTTCTCTCTCTCTCTCTCTCTCTCTCTCTCTCTCTCTCTCTCTCTCTCTCTCTATCTCTATTCTTTATCACTGTGTTTAATTCTCTAATTCCCCGCACGTCTTCTCTTGATTTATCTTCTTCATGCCAATTTGAATGATTTGGTACCTCGCTCAGTCCCCTTGATTTCACTCCCTTTAACCTCCATATTTCAAGAAACTACAAAGTCTCTAAACCCTTAAACTCATTCATACTCGAACAAATTAATGGAATTAGAGGGAGAAGGTCCAAACAGTTTTTGCACAGGGCAACTTGTGGCACGCTATCAAGAGTTAAAGGTACAATTGGAGATTACAAAGATATCTTCATATACAATTCACTTTTAAGCAAAGGTTCAGTAATGAAGTACACAATGCTTTTAACAAAAAGAAAAAGTACACAATGCAGCTTTTGTTCCATTTGTGCTTAAAGTAAATGATATTTATAAAAGCATTACCTAATTTAGCCATGTCTGCTTTAATGATCGATTATCTAAAATCCAGTAAAAACCCCTATCTCAAACCACTAAATAAAGATGGGAAGGTGTTATGAACCTTGAGGCCACTACTGCTGTGCCACCGAGACAAGGGATCTGGTGAGAACAAATTGGCAGGTTACGGATACGCATGTGTAGGCATAGGACCCTATGGGTGTTCTAGAGTATCACTAGGATAGTTTGTTATAACCGTATTGTAAGACCCGTATCAAACTAACCCTGTCTTACCACCTTGAACCAGGACTACCCATCATGGTCGAACCAAACGGATCAAGTGCGTGAAGGAGATCACGATCCCAGGTATTAAATTGACCCAAAAACACTAAAAATAGGGGGAGGGTCGCATACCCAGCAAGGAAGGGTCGGACCCCCCCAGTATAAAAGTCAGACCCCCAGTTTTATACCGGGGGTCGGACATTTTAAGAACCAGGGGTCGACGGGACCTCCGACCCCCCCTATCGACCCCCGATAATCGGTAAAAACAGCACGAACCGAAAATTAGGAAACTTTCCTAATTTCAATGGGATTCCTTCCTAATCTCAATGGGACGTATTTTGGGAGTTTCTACTCTATAAATAGGACATCCCTAAGCCTCTTTCACTCCTTTTAGAACCCTAATTGGATTGAGAGAAAGAGAAAAGAAGGAAAGTGGAGAAGAAGATCAAGGAGAAGGCTTCAGAGAAACAAGCCTAATTCTCAGGTATGGATACTATCTCCATGTAATTCTACAGACCTTAGAATAGCTAGAGAAGAGGGAATGATCTAGGAGAAACCCAAATCATCCACCCATGGTTAGGTTTTCATGGAAAACCATGGGGAAAGTCATGAAAGCCATCTAGGTGACTGAACTACGGTTCTAGGCCATAGAACATGTGTGGAATGGACTGTAGAAGCAAGCCATAGGACCCCAAACACGAAGAATGGACTGTAGGATGAAAAATTGACAAAACCCACAAGGGGGTCGCACGGGGGGTCGATGGCCAATCGACCCTACCAGACCCTGATCATCGACCCCCAGTGTTCGAAAAGTCCAGAATAGGGGTGGTCGCACCCAGGGTCGATCAAACCTCCGACCCTAGAATCGACCCCCAGTTAACAGTATGTTTTTAAAAATCAGAATTAATTCTCAATAAATTCTATCGACTTAGTTAGGTCTTCTAGTGATATAATATCGATATATAGTTGATTCTTAAAGCTTGTAAGAGGATCTACGATCAAGTAAAGGTGAGGGAACAAGACCTAAACTAATTGGTTAATAATAAACTGTCTTTATTCTTGAGTCCAATGCCATGAATGATTTTATGCGTGTATGATTATTATGTGCATTCAACATGTCATCCAATATTTCTATTATTACTGTTCATGTATATTTATTTATTGTTTATGATAATGATGATGATGATGATGATGATGATAGGAATAGGCATGTGGATGTATGTGTGTGGTTGGTGTGCTTGATGCGAGCGAGTATCAGGGGGAGGTGTCATAGGCGGGGTCTCAACACTCTAGCTCTATCTTTAACTCAAGTCTTGTCCACTAACATCGTCGTATCGCCATTACCTTAGCGGAACTAATACGTCGTAGGGTATCAGGGGGGGACATGACACAGTGGTTCATCCTGGTCACCAGACACTAGCTCTATCTCTATGGACGTATTGAGGGATGCTGGGGTGAGGCCTTGGATACACTGATTGGCATTAGGATTGGTTAGTTGTGAGCCCAGTTTGTGAGCCCTCGCCAGCAGGGGCTTACATGTTGGTATGGGCAACGGGTACAGCAATAAACGTAACCTTTGCGTGTACATTGTCCATGGTGGGTGCATGTGGGACGACAATAAACGTGAACCTTTGGACAGCTTCACACACTCGTGTATAGAGGAGGGGTCAATAAACGTGAATCTTTGACCTCCAACCCTTTCTATAGCACATTGTAAACTTATTTACCAGACCAAAGATATGAATTGAATGCATGCATATGTTTGTTGCATTGTTTTGTTTGCTCACTGAGCCATGATGTATGCTCACCCTCTCGACGTCGAATATTTTTAGTTGATGATGCAGGTACCATAGTTGCAGATTATATAAATGATCTGGTATATGCGCGTGTTGCTGCAATGGAGGCTGAAGACTTAGAGGATACGCATGACCCCTCATGCGAGTGCAACTCATGCGTGTTCTATTAGGATTTTATTTGGATTTATAAAAGATGTAATTTATATTTTATTTATTTATGTCTCAGTTGATACAACAATAATTTGATATTTTAATTATGGTTATTACATTTATAATGCTCAGTTCATTTACTATAAGACTTCCGCTATTGTGTATTTATTCTGATTATGGTTGTGGATGTGCGTGGTTTTATTTTTAATGGATACCACCTATTAGAGATCCTGGTTGAACCGTTGGTTTATAGCGGTTCATCACACCATTCTGAATGGTGCAGAATTAAGGTGTGACAACTTGGTATCAGAGCATCTCTGGCTTTATCTGTGAAACCATATACTTCCACAAAAGGTTGTAAACTGAGATAGGATAAAAATATAAAAGACATAATAATAACACACCATAAGCACCTATGTTGTTTGAGACTAAACTGAAAAAGAATAATGCATATATTAAATGAGAAACAAAGATATATACAACCAAAAAGGAAGAACAAACGTCTATATATATATATATATATATATGATCAAAGTAGAGTGCAGTCCACAGTCCGGACAGTTAATCTGAAGTACAAAATGAAAAATAAAAGAAGTACATCAAGAAGCTGGAGGTGCTGGGGGAGGTGGTGCCTCACGGTCTCTATCATAGTCCTCAGCGTAGACCCTGGTCAACCAGGCTATCTGAGTCTGGCTCGTCTGGAGACTAGCTGTGAGATCAGCCACCCGCTGGTCAGTCATACGCTGAGCCTCTATAAGCTCTCCCATCCTCAGGTCAGACGTACGCTGAGCCTCTCGTATCTCGTGTAATATCCTCATCATGTCATCAGATGGAGTATACGAAGGACCAGCTGCATGCGAAGGACCAGCTGAAGAAGACGGACCAGCTCCAGTAGCATGAGTAGGTGATGGTGGGGGTATGGCATCTACATCCATGTACAGCCGGTCGTCATCATCCCCAGGAACCCCTGCTCCAGCGGCTGCTGCTGCAGCCTTAGCATCAGCCATCTCCACTTAAGTGCGAGGGCGCACCATCGCGTTCCTCTCCTCATCACTGACCTGGGCATCCCACATGCCCATCTTGCAAATAGCCTCCCAATCCAGAGGCGATGAAAAGGATTTCTTCTGAATCTTCTCATCCAATAAGTCAACCCCCAGGCGGGTAAGAAAGGTAGTGATCATGCATCTGTAAGGAAGGTTGCCAATGTGACTGGGCAACGTGGCACTGATCATGGTACGCATGATGATGTATGGAAGGCAGACGGGCTGCCTAGTGCATATACAGTATAGTAGATACTGGGTCAACTGGGAGATCCTCTCGTAATGACCACTCTGCATATCAGATTGTGCTGGATGATCTTGCAGTATACCCGTGGATCTAAACGCAGATAACTCGCTCTCATCTGCCAGCGATCAGGTCAGATGAGCTGACTATCGATCTCAGCCCTCATCTATAGAGAGAAGAACTGGGGCTCTCCAGGAGCACAGAACACTATGGGGCCAGCATAGGAAATGCCCAGTAAGTCGGCCAGCTGCCGATAATCAAATGAGACGTCAACTCCTTTGACGTAGCTCGTGATGCGAAGCTCATCACCCCTCTCCACATCATTGTAATCTCCCACCACCTATAGATTACAGTAGAACTGGCGTACCAAGTCAGGACAGGTACACGCATCATAAGTGATGACAGGGAGCCATCCCATATCACCAAAGGCTCTCTCCACATTGAACAAGGCTAACTCAGCCAAGTTCACTTTGCGGCCTCCCTCTACCTTCTTGCGAGCGTAGTAGGCATAATGTGTCTTGGCTTCATTGGAATGGAAGCGAAGATGGTCGCGAACTCTAGGTTCCTTGGTACGAGCCATAGTATCTACAAATAAGAAAGAAAAACAAATAATGGGTTAGTAGAAAGGAAAAACCTGAGATTTCGATGTAATAACAATGTAAATGGGTCAAAAACCTCACTTTTCACCCATACACGTGGGCAGGAGGACTTACATAGATCCTAAACTATCTTGTTAGATTCAAACAGTCGAAAATTGCAACTAATTAGATTGAGTTGTAAGAAATTTCAAGAAATTCAAATTTCGACAAAATTAGGGCAAAAAGTGAAAATTTCGAGTTTCTCGATAACCAACCGATGAAACTCAAATATTTTTGAGGGATTTCGTTCCTTGAGTCACCAATAACAAAATCCCCCAATAAAAATTGAATTTTTACGGTTGGAAAAAGTTTAATTTGAAAAATACAAGATAAACGAGCAAAAACCTAGGTTAAGAAACCTAAAAACATGAAAAGGTAAAAGAAATACCTGTAGCGGAGGTGTAGACGATGAAACGGGGAGTGCAAACCACCAACGGATCGGAATGGGCACTGTAGCAACTCAGAGGGATGAGCTGAGTCAAAGCGGAGAAGAAAGAATGAGAAATGGACTTTGAATCGGACTTAAAAATCAGATTTTTTTTTGTCCGGGGGTCGGAAAATTCGATTAAAACAATCGACCCCCGCATCGACCCTCGGCTCTCGCGAACCTGACAGAGAACCAGGGGTCGCACCCTGGGTCAGACATACTCCGACCCCCCCCCCATCGACCCCCAGCTCTCGGGAAGAATGGGTGATTTCCAAGGGTCGAATACTGAGGGTCGGACACCCATCGACCCCCACCATCGACCCTGCAGTGAAAACATAGCATTTTCGACAGAATGATCTGAAAAATTTGAAATTTACATTTGTTAGTGGATTTAAAATATGAGAATGAAGTATTTAATGATTGTCTCTCGTGTCCAATGATTTCAGGCAATCCTACTAGCAGATTAATTAATGGCGGGACGTAGAGCAACCAGACAAAGCCGTAACTCTATCCCACCACCACCACCTGTGGGGGAAGACAACCAGACACACCCGAAAACACAGGGGAACATGAACACGGCACCGTCCGTCATAAATGGGCAGACAAATCCTACCAATCTACCAGCTCCACCTACAGACTTGGCCACAGTCGTGATGAACTTGGCCCAACAGCTACAACAGATGCAACAGGCACAAGCTACTATCCAAACTGCCATAGGCATAACTCTTCCAACTACACAAACACCTCCAATGCCAGCTGGACAGCCAAGCACAGCACCAGGGGGAAGTAACACAGTACCCCACGCACCTCAGACTCCTATCATGCAGGCTCAAGTACCGAATCCTGAAATAGCTCAAGGTGGATATCAATACCAACCACCTATATATGGAGCATATGTTCCGCAGCCTCTAGACCACTCCAGACTGGTGGAGCTTTTTTTGAAATTAAAGCCCAGAGAATTTAATGGCAAGCCAGCAAATCCTTTATGGCCAGCACACTGGGTTGACGAAATGGAAATAAATTTTATGATGATGACATTAAATGAAGAAGAGAAAGTGTTGTGTGCCACCTTTATGCTGAAAGGAGATGCACACAATTGGTGGAGGTCTACCAGGACGTATTTTCTTACAAAGCACGCCCAACTGACTTGGATATTTATAAAGAGGCGTTCTTTGAGAAGTACTTTCCAAGAAGTTTCAGAGATTCTATGGAAAGAGAGTTCCTGAGTTTATATCAGGGACAGATGACTGTGGATGCTTATCAACAGCGTTATGAGGAGCTGTTCTTCTTTGCACCCACTAGTATGCAAGAGGAAAACACAAAGACCCGAAGGTTCATCATGGGACTTAGGGGAAGCATCCATGAGCACATTCTGGGACATGAAAAGAAAATCTATAATGAAGCGGCACAAATTGCTCGAGTTATAGAATCGAGCCAGAAGGAGAGTTAATTCATGCAAAACAGAGGTATCAAAAGGCCAACTGGAAATTCTTATAACGGAGGGAATAACAAGACATTCAAACCCTTCCGTGCTCAAGGATTTACCACTACGACCAAGACTATTCCCGTAGTTCAACAGCAACAGAAGCCAATTACTAAAGGGATAAAATGTTATAACTGCAACCAAGTAGGACATATAGCAAGGAAATGTCCTAAGCCCAAGAAGCAGCTACATCAAGGACGAGTTTACGCGATTACATCCGAGGATGCTGTCGCATCGCCTGATGTGGTTACAGGTATGACTTACATTTTGTTAGTTGTATTACATTGTATGAGCATGTAGACTAAACCAAAACAAATCACAGGTATCGTACCTATTAATGGCATTCCCACCAGAGTACTCTTTGATTCAGGAGCTACTCATTCCTTTATATCTATGACGTCTGGAAAGAAGTTAAATCTATCCCTTAAATCCTTAGACTACAAACTACTGGTACGATCACCTATGGGATTAGAAGTGGAGTTAGAAAAAGGTTATGGACCATGTCCAATTATTATTGATGAAAAGACCTTGGATGCGACCTTGATCCAACTTGAGATGGCAGACTTTGATGTCATCTTGGGAATGGACTGGTTAGTTTGGCATTCTGCAAACCTATTGTGTGCCGAAAAGAAGCTGACATTTAAAGACAAGGAAGGAGCCGAGTTCAGTTTTACATGAATGAAACTTCCCCGAAAACGATAGCTCATACTCTCGGCGCTAAAGACTAAGAAGTGCCTTGAGAAAGGAGCAGTCGGTTATTTAATATCTGTGGTTAACATTACCAAGGAAGCACCACGAATGGAAGATATTGATATCGTGCGTGACTATCCAGATGTATTTCCTGAAGAATTACCAGGATTATCACCCGATCGAGCTACAGAGTTCGTTATAGATCTTATACCTGGAACCGTACTATTATCGAAAGCACCCTATCGAATGGCTCCTACTGAACTAAAGGAATTGAAAGTACAACTACAGGAACTGCTGGACAAGAGTTACATTCGCCCTAGCATATCACCATGGGGAGCGCCAGTTTTATTCGTGAAGAAAAAGGACGGTAGCGTTCGCTTGTGTATAGACTACCGAGAACTGAATAAACTGATAATCAAGAATCGGTATCCATTGCCTCGGATCGATGACCTGTTCGATCAGCTGCAAGGTGCCAAAGTGTTCTCAAAGATTGATCTTCGGTCAGGTTACCATCAGCTGAAGATTAAGGATGGTGATATCCCCAAGACAGCATTTAGGACCAGATATGGACATTATGAATTTTTGGTCATGTCTTTTAGATTGACAAACGCACCAGCAACCTTTATGGAACTTATGAACCGGGTTTTCCATGACATGTAGGATACGTCGATTATTGTATTCATTGATGATATATTAGTCTACTCCAAAGACGAGGAAACTCATGTCAAGAATCTAAATGTCGCTCTGTAGCGACTACGAAGGGAAAAGCTCTACGCCAAATTTACAAAGTGTGAGTTTTGGCTAAAGGAAGTCGCATTTCTAGGCCATGTAGTATCCGCTGAAGGAATTAAAGTGGATCCCAGCAAGATCGAGGCTATTGTAAAGTGGGCAGCACCGAAGAGCGTTGCAGAAATTAGAAGTTTTCTGGGTCTAGCTGGGTATTATCGACGATTTATGGAAGACTATTCCCGAATTTCCATACCTCTTACTAGTTTGACTAAGAAGGGTGAAAGGTTTGTCTAGACGGATAAATGCGAGAAGAGTTTCCAAACCTTGAAAGCTCGATTAATATCAGCTCCAATCATGACCATCCCGATTCCAGGACAACCATTTATCTTGTACACCGATGCGTCAGGACTGGGATTAGGATGTGTACTTATGCAAGGAGAACAAGTAATTGCATATGCCTCAAGACAACTGAAGACACATGAAAAGAACTATCCCACTCATGATTTAGAACTAGCGGCAGTAGTACATGTTGTTAAAATATGGAGACATTATCTGTACGGGGAGAAGTTTCAGATTAAATCAGACCATTAAATTCTTACTTATCTATTTAATCAGAAGGAGTTGAATATGAGACAAAGAAGATGACTGGAACTATTGAAAGACTATGATTGTGATATCCAGTATCATCTAGGGAAAGCTAATGTAGTAGCCGATGCGTTGAGTAGAAAGGCAATGATAAAATCTCAGGGAGAAGTTAGCACAACTGCCGCAATGTGTACTACCAGAAAGGTATTCAAGCACGGTAACGAGCAGTTTGTGGTAGATGCACAAGATGGATCAGCCAACCAAGGGTTTATTCATCGGTTTTTAAATATGTTCGCCGCATTGAAAATTATACCGGGTATAGTTGATGAAGTGAAGACAGCTATAAAATCAGACCCTTACCTGAGAACGGTACAAGAAGACATCGAAAAAGGTAAAACTAACCCTGAGTTCACCTTGGACGAAGAAAAGGTATTGAAGTACAAAGGAAGAATATGTGTACCCGAAACAGAAAGTGTGGACATTAGACACCGATTGATGGAAGAAGCCCATACCACCATCTATTCGATACATCCTGAAAGCACTAAGATGTATCATGATCTAAAGAAATTATATTGGTGGAGAGGAATGAAAGCAGATGTAGCTAAATTTGTGTCTCAATGCCTAAATTGTCAGAAAGTAAAGGCTAAACGAAAAAGACCGGCAGGACTGTTACAGCCGTTACCGGAACCAGCATGAAAATGGGACTGCATCACTATGGACTTTGTCATGGGATTACCATTGACTCCTAGAGTAGTTGACGCAGTTTGGGTGATTGTAGACCGTCTGACTAAAATAGCTCACTTTATACCTATACGACCCCAGTATACACTAGAGAGGTTAGCTAAGTTGTATGTGGATAACATTGTGCGATTACACGGTGTACCTGAAAGTATTGTGTCTGATAGAGATCCACGATTTACTTCAAAGTTTTGAGAAGGATTGCAAAAGGCTATGGGTACAACATTGAAGTTTATTACTGCATTCCATCCACAGACAGATGGACAGTCGGAGCGTATAATTCAAATTCTAGAAGATATGCTTCGAGCATGTGTAATTGATTTTAAAGGATCATGGGATGAAAAGTTATCACTGATTGAGTTCGCTTATAATAATAGCTATCAGACTACTATACAGATGTCACCATATGAAGCACTGTATGGCAGAAAGTGTCGAACTCCTTTGTTTTGGAACGAAGTCGGGGAACGTAGTATTATTGGACCAAAATTTGTTTGAGAAACTTGTCGAGTGGTCGACATTATCAAAGAAAGAGTGAAAACAGCTCAGAATCGTCAGAAGCAATATGCCGATACCCAACGCCGAGACCTTGAGTTCGTTGTGGGTGATAAAGTATTCTTAAAAGTATCGCCTATGCGAGGATTGAAACGGTTCGGACAGAAAGGGAAACTAAGTCCAAGATATGTCGGGCCATATGAGATTCTAGCTAAGCGTGAGAAAGTGGCTTACCAGTTAGCACTACCACCATCTATGTCAAGTGTGCATGATGTATTTCATATTTCCTTATTGAAGAAGTATGTCAAAGATCCAACGCACATTTTGATAGTAGATCTGCTTGATTTGACTGATGATTTAACATTTGAAGTAACGCCAACTGAAATCACCAACCGAAAGGTTCTACGACTACGCAACCGAGATATCTATTATGTTAAGGTCACTTGGAGAAGTAGAGACATGGAAGAAATCACATGGGAAGAAGAGAATGCTATGCGAAAGCAATACCTTCATTTATTCGACTCAGAAGGTATGAACAATTTCGGGGATGAAATTTTTATAAGTAGCGAGGAGTTGTAAGACCCATATCAAACTAACCCGGTCTTACCACCTTGAACCAGGTCTACCCATCATTGTCGAACCAAACGGATCAAGTGCGTAAAGGAGATCACGATCCCAGGTATTAAACTGACCCAAAAACACAAAAAATAGGGGGAGGGTCGCATACCCAGCAAGGGAGGATCGGACCCCCCCAGTATAAAAGTTAGACCCCCAGTTTTATACTGGGGGTCGGACATTTTAAGAACCAGGGGTCGATGGGATCTCCGACCCCCTATCGACCCCCGATAATCGGTAAAAATAGCACGAACCGAAAATTAGAAAACTTTTCTAATTTCAATGGGATTCCTTCCTAATCTCAATGGGACGTATTTTTGGAGTTTCTACTCTATAAATAGGACGTTCCTAAGCCTCTTTCACTCCTTTTAGAACCCTAATTGGATTGAGAGAAAGAGAAGAGAAGGAGAAGAGAAAGAAAAGAGAAGGAAAGTGGAGAAGAAGAACAAGAAGAAGGCGTCAGAGAAACAAGCCTAATTCTCAGGTATGGATACTATCTCCATGTAATTCTACAGACCTTAGAATAGCTAGAGAAGAGAGAATGATCTAGGAGAAACCCAAATCATCCACCCATGGTTAGGTTTTCATGGAAAACCATGGGGAAAGTCATGAAAGCCATTTAGGTGACTGAACTATAGTTCTAGGCCATAGAATATGTGTGGAATGGACTGTAAAAGCAAGCCATAGGACCCCAAACACGAAGAATGGGCTGTAGGATGAAAAATTGACAAAACCCACAAGGGGGTCACACGGGGGGCACGATGGCCAATCGACCCTACCAGACCCTGATCATCGACCCCTAGTGTTCGGGAAGTCCAGAATAGGGGTGGTCACACCCAGGGTCGATCAAACCTCTGACCCTAGCATCGACCCCCAGTTAACAGTATGTTTTTAAAAATCAAAATTAATTCTAATTAAATTCAATCGACTTGGTTAGGTCTTCTAGTGATATAATATCAATATATAGTTGATTCTTAAAGCTTGAAAGAGGATCTACGATCAAGTAAAGGTGAGGGAACAAGACCTAAACTAATTGGTTAATAATAAACTGTCTTTATTCTTGAGTCCAATGCCATAAAAGATTTTATGCGTGTATGATTGTTATGTGCATTGTCACACCCCAATTCTGGTCTATTCAGAATGATGTGATGAAATGCTAAATAACCAACGGTTCAACCAGGATCTCAAATAGGCTATCCCCGCGTTATCCAAACTTACACACATCCGTAATCATAATCAGAGTAAATACATAATAGCGGAAGTCTTATAATAACATGAACTGAGAATCTATGTGATATTAAAATTTAAGTAACAATTTATTCTGTATCAACTGAAACATAAGTAAATATCAATACAAGTCTTTAATAAATCCAAATAAAGAAACTTATAAAAATATCTAATCAAATACACACGAGTTGCACTCGCAAGAGGAGTCGTGTGTATCATCTTCAGCTCCAGCTTCCATAGCTGCCACGTTTCCGTACGCAGACGCACCCATGTAGTCTTCAACCCTATAGCCTGCATCATCAACTAAAAATATTCGACGTCGAGGGGTGAGCACACATCACGGCTCAGTGACTAGCCAAAACAATGCAACAATACATATGCATGCAAAAAGTCAATTTATATCTTTGGTCAGATATATAAGTTTGCAGTATGCAATAGAAAGGTTTAGGTAGCCAAAGGTCGCGTTTATTGACTCCGCCTCTATACACGAGTGTGTGACGTTACCCGGAGATCACGTTTATCGTCAACTCACATGCACCCAATCATGAACATTATATAACAAAGGTTACGTTTATTGCTATATAGTGCCATACCAACACGTACGCCCCTGTTAGCGAGGGCTGGAAATTGGGCTTGCAACTAACCAATCCTAATGCCAAACAGTGTATCCAAGGTCTCACCCCAGCATCTCGTAGAATGCCCATAGAGATAGAGCTAAGGCCCCCGGTAGAGTCAGAGACCACAAGGACCGAGACCACCTCCCCTGATACTCTACGACATAATAGTTTTGCTAAAGTAATGGCAATACGACGATGCCAATGCACAAGACATGAGTTAGAGATAGAGCTAAAGTGCTGAGACCCACCAAAGGTTAACGTTTATTGACGTTCTCATCACGCCTCCCCTGATACTCGCTCGCATCAAGCACATCAACCACACACATACAAGCACATGCCTATTCCTATCATCATCATCATCATGTTATAAACAATAAAGTAAATATGCATGAACAAGTAATAGAAATATTGGATGGCATGCTGTATGCACATTACAAACATATTCGCATAGAATCAAACATAGCATAGGACTCAAGAAATAGAAAAACAGTTTATTATTAACCAATTTAGTTTGGGGTTAAGGTTCCTCACCTTAGCTTGCTATAGATACTTTTCCAAGCTTTATAATCACCTTTATATTGTTATTTTATTGCTAGAAGACCTAACAAAGTCGATAGAATTTAATTAGAATTTATTCGAAATTAAAAACCACTCTGTTAATTGAGGGTCGATGGTAGGGTCGATGCTAGGGTCGATGGGTCTGTCGACCCTTCCCTCTTTCTGGACTTCCCGAATGCTGAGGGTCGATGGTCAGTAATACCTAGGGTCGGATGGTCTATCGACCCTGGGTGCGACCCTTGGTGCACTTTGGTCCAATTCCCACTTTTAATCCATTCTTCGTGTTTGGGGTCCTATGGCTTTCTTCTACCTTTCATTCTACATTCATTCCATGGTCTGAAATCATGTATAAACCATCTAGAATAGTTTTCATACATCGTCCTAAGGTTTTCCATGGAAACCTAACCATAGATTGATGGTTTGGGTTTCTCCGAGATCACTCTCTCAGCATTAACTAACCTAAGGTCTATAGAAACTTAAGGAATTAGTATCCATACCTGAGAAGATTAATCTTTCTCTGCAACTCTTCTCTTTTGACTTAATTTTCTTCCTTGTTCCTCTTCTTCTTCTTTTCCTTCTCTTCTCTTTCTCTCAATTCAATTAGGGTTGTGAAAGGAGTGAAAGTGGCTTAGGGACGTCCTTTAAATAGACTAGGAACATCCTAAATAAGTCCCTCTGAGATTAGGAAAGAATCCCATTCGAAAATATGGAAATTTCCTAATTTCTATTTTCTGCGGTAACCGAGGGTCGATGGGAGGGTTGATGATCCCGTCGACCCTAGGGTCTTAAGCTGTCCGACCCTCCCTTCAAAACTGAGGGTCTGACTTTCTGTTTTGGGAGGTCCAACCCTGCTTAGCTGGGTATGCGACCCTTCCCCTATTTTAAGTGTTTTTGGGTCGATTTGATACCTGGGATCTCGATCTCCATTACGCCCTTGATCCATTTGACTCGACCATGATGGGTAAACCTGGTTCAAGGTGGTAAGACCGGGTTAGATTTACACGGGTCTTACAACTCCCCCAACTTATAAAAATTTCGAGGATGAAATTGTACATACCTTCTGAATCAAATAAGTGAGGGTATTGCTTTCGCATAGCATTCTCTTCTTCCCATGTAATTTCTTCAATGTCTTTACTTTTTCATAAGACCTTAACATAGTAGATATCTCTGTTGCGTAGACGTTGAACTTTTTGACTAGTGATTTCTGTTGGTGTTACTTCGAATGTCAAATCATCAGTCAATTCCGGTAAATCTACTGTCAACACGTGCGTTGGATCCTTGACATACTTCTTCAATAAGGAAATGTGAAATACGTCATGTACACTTGACATAGATGGTGGTAGTGCTAACTGATAAGCTACTTTTCCACGCTTAGCTAGAATTTCATATGGCCTGACATATCTTGGACTTAGCTTCCCTTTCTGTCCGAACCTCTTCAATCCTCGCATAGGCGATACTTTCAAGAATACTTTATCACCTACGGCAAACTCCAGATCTCTTCGTCGAGTATCTGCATATTGCTTCTGACGGTTCTGAGCTATTCTCACTCTTTCCTTGATGATGTCGATCACTCGACAAGTCTCTTTAACAAATTCCGGTCCAAAAATACTACGTTCTCCAACTTCATTCCAAAACAAGGGAGTTCGACACTTTCTGCCATACAGTGCTTCATAAGGTGACATCTGTATAGTAGCCTGATAGCTGTTGTTATAAGTGAACTCGATCAGTGGTAATCTTTCGTCCCATGATCCCTTGAAATCAATTACGCATGCTCGTAGCATATCTTCTAGAATCTGAATTGTACGTTCTGACTGTCCATCTGTCTGTGGGTGGAATGCAGTACTGAACTTCAATGTTGTACACATAGCCTTTTGTAATCCTTCCCAAAACTTGGAAGTAAATCGTGGATCTCTATTAGACACAATGCTTTCTGGTACACCGTGTAACCGAACAATATTATCCACATACAGCTTTGCTAACCTTTCCAGTGTATACTGAGGTCGTATAGGTATGAAGCGAGCTGTTTTGGTCAGACGGTCCACAATCACCCAAACTGCGTCAACTACTCGAGGAGTCAATGGTAGTCCCGTGACAAAGTCCATAGTGATGCAGTCCCATTTCCATGCTGGTTCCGGTAATGGCTGCAACAGTCCAGCGGGTCTTTGTCGCTCAGCCTTTACCTTCTAACAATTTAGGCATTGAGACACAAACTTGGCTACATCTGCTTTCATTCCCCTCCACCAATATAGTTTCTTCAGGTCATGATACATTTTTGTACTTCCAGGATGTATCGAATAGATGGTGGTATGGGCTTCTTTCATCAGTCGGTGTCTAATGTTCATACTTTCTGTTTCAGGTATACATATTTTTCCTTTGTATTTCAGTACTTTCTCATCATCCAAGGTGAACTCAGGGTTAGTCCTACCTTTCTCAATATCTTCTTGTACTGTTCTTAGATAAGGATCTGTCTTGATAGCTGTCTTTACTTCATCCACTATATCTGGTATAATCTTTAATGCCGCGAACATATTTGAAAACCGATGAATAAACCCTTGGTTAGCTGATTCATCCATTGTATCTATCACATACTTCTCGTTGCCGTGAATGAATACCATTCCGGTGGTACACATTGCTGCGGTCGTGCTAACTTCTCCTTGAGATTTTATCATTGCTTTTCTGCTTAAAGCATCCGCTACTACGTTCGCTTTTCCCGGATGATACTGGATATCACAATCATAGTCTTTCAATAATTCCAGCCATCTTCTTTGTCTCATATTCAACTCTTTCTGATTAAATAGATAAGTAAGACTTTTATGGTCCGACTTAATCTGGAATTTCTCTCCGTATAAGTAATGTCTCCATATCTTGACAGCATGTACTACTGCCGCTAGCTCCAGATCATGAGTGGGGTAATTTTTCTCATGAACCTTTAACTATCTTGAAGCATAAGCAATTACTTGTTCTCCTTGCATAAGCACACATCCTAATCCCAATCCCGACGCATCGGTGTATAAGGTAAACGTCTGTCCTGGAATAGGAATAGTCAAAATTGGAGCGGATATCAATCTGGTCTTCAGTATTTGGAAACTCTGCTCACATTTATCGGTCCACACAAACTTTTCACCTTTCTTAGTCAAACTGGTGAGAGGTACGGCAATCCGAGAATAGTCTTCTACGAATCTCCGATAATAACCAGCTAGACCCAGAAAACTTCTGATTTCCAAAACGCTCTTTGGTGCTTCCCACTTTACAATAGCCTCGATCTTGCTAGGATCCACTTTGATTCCTTCAGCGGATACTACATGGCCTAGGAATGCGACTTCACTTAGCCAAAACTCGCACTTTGAAAATTTGGCATATAGCTTCTCTTTCCTTAAACGTTGTAGGGCTGCGTTTATGTTCTTGATATGGGTTTCCTTGTCCTTGGAGTATACCAATATATCATCAATGAATACTATAACCGATGTATCCAACATATCGTGGAAAACTCGGTTCATAAGTTCCATGAACGTTGTCGGTGCATTAGTTAATCCGAAAGACATAACCAGAAATTCATAATGTCCATATCTGGTCCTGAATGTTGTCTTTGGAATATCACTTTCTTTAATCTTCAGCTAATGGTAGCCTGATCGAAGATCGATCTTAGAAAATACTCTTGCTCCTTGTAACTGATCGAACAAGTCATCGATCCGAGGTAGTGGATATCGATTCTTGATTGTCAGTTTATTCAACTCATGATAGTCGATACATAATCAAACGCTACCATCCTTCTTCTTTACGAACAACACTGGTGCACCCCATGGAGATATACTGGGTCGAATATAACCCTTGTCCAGCAGTTCTTGTAGTTGCACTTTTAATTCCTTCAGTTCCGTAGGAGCCATTCTGTAGGGTGCTTTTGATACGGGTGCGGTTCCAGGTATAAGGTCTATTACAACTCCGTGGCTCGGTCGGGTGGTAATCCAGGCAGTTCCTCCAGAAATACGTCAGGATAGTCCCGCACGACATCAATATCTTCCATTCGTGGCGCTTCCTTGGTTAGGTCGACCACGGATACTAGATACCCGATTGCCCCTTTCTCAAGGCACTTCTTAGCCCTTAGTGCTGAAAGTATGAGCTTGCGTCTCCGGGGAAGTTTGGTTCCCGAGAAACTTAATTCTGCTCCTTCTTTGTCTTTGAACGTTAGCTTCTTTTCGGCGCATAACAGATTTGCAGAATGCCGAGCTAACCAGTCCATTCCCAAGATGACGTCAAAGTCTACCATCTCAAGTCGACTCAGGTTGCATCCAAATTATGTTCATCCATAAGATTTGGACATTGTTCGTAACACTCATCTAATACAACATTTAGTCCAAAAGGGCTTGAACTAGCAAACTCTAGTGTAAGGGTCTTAAGACCTGGTCTAGTTTCTTCGCCTCTTATGACTTTTCAAAGACTATTGTCGAAATCTCATATCCCAAATCTATTTATAAGCATTAGGGTATATGCTTATAATTTCATTAATTCAGCCAAACTCTTTTGGTCTTTTCTTAACCATATTACTCAACATTGGGCATAACTCAAATATCATTATATTAAACTGAGTATAGTATTAATGCCATGATTTTTGACTTTATCCTTGTATCCACTCCTAGATTTGCCTTTAGGAATCTTTTGCTTGTCAAAATTCATACCGATATAGCCCTCTTTAACTCTATTTGAGTGCTATCTGTTTCTTTACTGGCTACTTTTGATAATTCTCACTTTTACTCATGCACTCTCTTTTATAGACATGACTTTTATCCATTCATTTAGCAATCTCAAATAGATTCTCCATTACTTCATCTGAGGTTCATTGGCTATAGCATTTAATCTGAATCCAATCATCTTTATCAACAAAGGTCAGGGAGTGTATGAATCAAAATGCTCATCCAAAAGTGATTCACTTCCTTCTGTTGCTTTAGCATAATGAAAACACTAGCTTTATCTAGTGAACTAGGTTTAACGATTCAGGAGTAAATCTGTGGTAATCCAACCGGCATCCAAAGATCATTACGTTGCATGGTGGTCCAAATGCATAGAGGTTTTATAGTTCTTAACCTCATGGTTATAGGTTCTATCGAATATATAATGCCATTGGTCAAGGCACTACAGGAGTAAATCTGGAGGAAGATTTCATACATCAATAACTCAGGTATAAATCAGAAGATGTACACTCAACATGATTAAACATTTAACTGTTCATTCAGTTCATATCACCGTTCATGTTGTCGATCATGAGAGTGGCTCAGATTGGTATAATCAGGACTACTACTAAAGAAACAATATCTATAACTCCAATTGACAGGTTAAATCAAGAAGGTATCCTGTCAATGTACGAGAAATTAAAATCTTGTATGTGCATCCTCTATAATCATAAGAGTAAATCAATAATGCACCGCATCCTATATAAACATCTCTAGTTACATGGCCACAATAGATTTGATCCTTTGCTGAAAACGTTTTAGGCTTCGTCTTCAGAAAATATTTCTCAATCCTTGGTCGGATCATTGTGTCATGATGCAGCTATCCCATACCTCGATGGCTAATAAGGGTAACCACCTTGATACACTGCTTGTTGTGCACCAAACTTCTGTACTCGGGTGTGCTTTACTGTGACTTGCTGTGTGTAGGCACTGTGTTATAGCTAACCGGTGTTAGGGGTACCGTGATGCTACCAATTGGTACCATACTTGGTCATGTCCTTTGGATTTAGCCCGAGATCTTTTCCTTTATCTCTGCAGGGGTTTTGGCATTACTAGCCATTTTGCTTCTTCTTCCGTCCTACATCGAGTTTCACATCTTGTGAGTACCAACTCAGTATTCAAATTTTCTACTGTACAGGTGCTTCCTTCTTGCTACTGTACAATATCACTTGTATACTTAGATAACTACCCAACTTATAGATAATACCCTATATTATTGGTTTATCAGGATAAATTTTGGTCTTATCTTTCTGTTTGAGTGTATATATATGGTTCCATCTTTTATATGTACATTATTGTCTTATTTAAGTTCTGTCTCAACCATCACTGGTGCTTACAATTTGTTTATATTAAAGCTTTTAGTTTATCCTATCTCAGTTCACTATTGTCTTGAATGTATGCTAGTTCAGCGGACAAGGCCTGAGATGCTCTAATACCAAGTTGTCACACCCTAATTCTGGTCTATTCAGAATGATGTGATGAACCGCTAAATAACCAACGGTTCAACCAGGATCTCAAATAGGCTATCCCCGCGTTATCCAAACTTACACACATCCGTAATCATAATCAGAGTAAATACACAATAGCGAAAGTCTTATAATAACATGAACTGAGAATCTATGTGATATTAAAATTTGAGTAACAATTTATTCTGTATCAACCGAAACATAAGTAAATATCAATACAAGTTTCTAATAAATCCAAATAAAGAAACTTATAAAAATATCTAATCAAATACACACGAGTTGCACTCGCAAGAGGAGTCGTGTGTATCATCTTCAGCTCCAGCTTCCATAGCTGCCACGTTCCCGTACACAGACGCACCCATGTAGTCTTCAACCGTATAGCCTGCATCATCTAACTAAAAATATTCGACATCGAGGGGTGAGCACACATCACGGCTCAGTGAGTAGCCAAAACAATGCAACAATACATATGCATGCAAAAAGTCAATTTATATCTTTGGTCTGGTATATAGGTTTGCAGTATGCAATAGAAAGGTTTAGGTAGCCAAAGGTCGCATTTATTGACTCCGCCTCTATACACGAGTGTGTGACGTTACCCGAAGATCACGTTTATCGTCAACTCACATGCACCCAATCATGAACATTATATAACAAAGGTTACGTTTATTGCTATATAGTGCCATACCAACACGTATGCCCCTGTTAGCGAGGGCTGCAGACTGGACTCGCAACTAACCAATCCTAATGCCAAACAGTGTATCCAAGGCCTCACCCCAGTATCCCTAAGGCCCTCCGGTAGAGTCAGAGACTACAAGGACTGAGACCACCCCCCCTGATACTCTATGACATAATAGTTCTGCTAAAGTAATGGCGATACGACGATGTCAATGCACAAGACTTGAGTTAGAGATAGAGCTAAAGTGCTGAGACCCGCCAAAGGTTAACGTTTATTGACGTTCTCATCACACCTCCCCTGATACTCGCTCGCATCAAGCACATCAACCACACACATACAAGCACATGCCTATTCCTATCATCATCATCATCATGTTATAAACAATAAAGTAAATATACATGAACAAGTAATAGAAATATCGGATGGCATGCTGTATGCACATTACAAACATATTCGCATAGAATCAAACATAGCATAGGACTCAAGAAATAGAAAAACAGTTTATTATTAACCAATTTAGTTTGGGGTTAAGGTTCCTCACCTTAGCTTGCTATAGATACTTTTCCAAGCTTTATAATCACCTTTATATTGTTATTGTATTGCTAGAAGACCTAACAAAGTCGATAGAATTTAATTAGAATTTATTTGGAATTAAAAACCACTCTATTAACTGAGGGTCGATGCTAGGGTCGATGCTAGGGTCGATGAGTCTATCGACCCTTCCCTCTTTCTGGACTTCCCGAATGCTAAGGGTCGATGGTTAGTAATACCTAGGGTCGGATGGTCTATCGACCCTGGGTGCGACCCTTGGTGCACTTTGGTCCAATTCTCACTTTTAATCCATTCTTCGTATTTGGGGTCCTATGGCTTTCTTCTACCTTTCATTCTACATTCATTCCATGGTCTGAAATCATGTATAAACCATCTAGAATAGTTTTCATACATCTTCCTATGGTTTTCCATGGAAACCTAACAATAAATTGATGGTTTGGGTTTCTCCGAGATCACTCTCTCAACATTAACTAACCTAAGGTCTGTAGAAACTTATGGAATTAGTATCCATACCTGAGAAGATTAATCTTTCTCTGCAACTCTTCTCTTTTGGCTTAATTTTCTTCCTTGTTCCTCTTCTTCTTCTTTTCCTTCTCTTCTCTTTCTCTCAATTCAATTAGGGTTGTGAAAGGAGTGAAAGTGGCTTAGGGACGTCCTTTAAATAGACCAGGAACATCCTAAATAAGTCCCTCTGAGATTAGGAAAGAATCCCATTCGAAAATATGGAAATTTCCTAATTTCTATTTTCTGCGGTAACCGAGGGTCGATGATCCCGTCGACCCTAGGGTCTTAAGCTGTCCGACCCTCCCTTCAAAACTGAGGGTCTGACTTTCTGTTTTGGGAGGTCCGACCCTGCTTAGCTGGGTATGCGACCCTTCCCCTATTTTAAGTGTTTTTTGGATCGATTTGATACCTGGGATCTCGATCTCCTTCACGCCCTTGGTCCATTTGACTCGACCATGATGGGTAAACCTGGTTCAAGGTGGTAAGACCGGATTAGATTTACACGGGTCTTACATGCATTCAACATGTCATCCAATAATTCTATTATTACTGTTCATGCATATTTATTTATTGTTTATGATAATAATGATGATGATGATGATAGGAATAGGTATGTGGATGTATGTGTGTGGTTGTTGTGCTTGATGCGAGCGAGTATTAGGGGGGGTGTCATAGGCGGGGCCTCAGAACTCTAGCTCTATCTCTAACTCAAGTTTTGTCTACTAACATCGTCGTATCGCCATTACCTTAGCGGAACTAATACGTCGTAGGGTATCAGGGGGGACGTGACACTGTGGTTCATCCTGGTCACCAGACCCTAGCTCTATCTCTATGGATGTATTGAGAGATGCTGGGGTGAGGCCTTGGATACACTGATTGGCATTAGGATTGGTTAGTTACGAACCTAGTTTGCGAGCCCTCACCAGCAGGGGCTTACGTGTTGGTATGGGCAACGGATACAGCAATAAACGTAACCTTTGCGTGTACATTGTCCATGGTGGGTGCATGTGGGACGACAATAAACGTGAACCTTTGGGCGGCTTCACACACTCGTGTATAGAGGAGGGGTCAATAAACGTGAACCTTTGACCTCCAACCCTTTCTATAGCACATTGCAAGCTTATTTACTAGACCAAAGATATGAATTGAATGCATGCATATGTTTGTTGCATTGTTTTGTTTGCTCACTGAGCCATGATGTGTGCTCACCCTCTCGACGTCGAATATTTTTAGTTGACGATGTAGGTACCACCGTTACAGATTATATGAATGATCCGGTATATGCGCGTGTTGCTGCAATGGAGGCTGAAGACTTAGAGGATATGCATGACCCCTCATGCGAGTGCAACTCATGCGTGTTCTATTAGGATTTATTTGGATTTATAAAAGATGCAATTGATATTTTATTTACTTATGTCTCAATTGATACAACAATAATTTGATATTTTAATTATGGTTATTACATTTAGAATGCTCAGTTCATTTACTATAAGACTTTCGCTATTGTGTATTTATTCTGATTATGGTTGTGGATGTGCGTGGTTTTATTTTTAATGGATACCGCCTATTAGAGATCCTGGTTGAACCGTTGGTTTATAGCGGTTCATCACACCATTCTGAATGGTGCAGAATTGGGGTGTGACACGTATGCTATAGGTGGTTAGATGAAAGGGTTCATAACTATATAAAGGAACTATATGTTTTGTAATGGACATCAATATACAATCAAGTCACTTTTATTTCCCTTCTTTGTCTCTCTTTCTAGGAGGTCTGCTACCCTCAAAGTAGCAATTACAGATACTGCGAGTATCATTGGTGCTTTCATTGAGAGCCCTCTATGGCAAAAGGAACTCACTCACAATCTCTCAACGACCGTGTCCAACAACTCAGTGCAACCTCGGCTGCCCACAACACCCACCTTGATTCTATGTGGAACTCTTTCTAAGATTTCTCAGTTGATTAGCTCGATGGAAGAGAAGGTCGACAAGGCCCTACAACAGAAACTTGTCACCCCCCCTCCCTGGCCCCAACGGATATCTCGGCCATCACCAACACTCCGCAACTTCCTATTAACCTCCCACAACCTCCGTCCGACCTCTTTACCAAAATCGTTGGAGACCCAAAAATCATTCATCCAGAGTCCCAATCCCAACCCCAATCCTTTATTCAACCCCATACTCAACCACAAACCCTAATCGATATGCAACCCCAGATGCGGCTTCCTCAACCTCTATCTCAACCTCAAACACTGACCCAATCCCAACCCCAATCCTTAATCTAGAATCAATTGCAGCCCCTGCCCGATAAACCTTTCTAGTTTCATCCGAATCTAAGAGGTCCCCATTTTTTTGGTATTACTTCCATCGACACTCCTGCTGACCCCTCTCTTTCTGCATCTGGAGAAATAGTTGACCTCATTTCATTCTGGCATGGCCTCCTCCTGAAACTAGACTGCGTAATGCTCTGTTTCCTAGCATTAGCGAGCTCCAAAGCTTAGACGTGAAATCCAGATCCACCACCAGTGGTTTTCAAACTTGTAACGATTAAATTGAAGGCTAAGATCCTTTGCGAAGAATTTGTTCCATTGCCGTAACTTGTAGAACCATTCCAAACAGCGCATTCTGTATTTCCTCATGTTCTATCATCGTCGATTGGAGCGAATTGAGCCGCTGGCCTTGAGTTGTAGAAGTGTCATGCGTGCCGTTTTCCTCACTGTTGCTGGAGCTCGTGAGGTAAATACCTTATAGAGGACTAAGAGAGCTAGGGTTTTCTTTTGCAGTTTGGACATGCTTTGGTCATTAGAAGAGTGCTTGGGAAGGATCATTGACAGAATCCCTGAAGATAAGTCAAATCGTATCATAGAAGAAGATGAGCTTACTAAAGACGAATCTGATTTTGATGAAGAGTTGAAGGATTTCTCAACAGAAATGAAGGGGGAAAATCATGATGGTATTGAAGCTGTTGCCACTATCTCTACTAGCAATGATGAGGTTATTTGGGACCATGACTGCTGATGAAATTGTAAAGGTTGGCCTTGATGGAGTTTTGTCTAATGAGTCTTTTTTTTGCCTAGAATCCTAAAAGAATATATTAATAATGAAAGAAAGAAATAACAAAACACCCTAAATGGATGAAACCCCCACCTTCGGCAATGCCATCAATAGGGGCCATCCCAGGTGAAAGAACATGAAACTACAAAACTACTGGAATCTAAAGTGACGTCGATGGGATGCATCCCAAACAACCTCACGAGCCACGAAAGAAGGATAGGAATGCCAACTTTAGGAAAGTTTTTCTCGGGTAGCAGACTTAGCCAACTTGTCAGCAACTTGATTAACCTCCCTATAGCAATGAGTTACTCGAAACTGACAAGAAGAAAGGTCAGCCTTTAAACCAATCTTGTCGAGCAATCCAAGGAACATTATCCAATTTAAAGATCTCCACAACAGATTTTGCATCAGCTTCTAGCCAAATACCATAAAACCCTAACCGAATTGCAGCATTCATTCCCAAAATAACTGCTTTGACCACTGCAATGTAGTTAGTGCATACTCCCAGCCATTCTAAGAAAGCAAAGATCACTACACCATTCTTCAATCGAATTACCCCACCTACACTAGCAATACCTGGATTACCCAAGCTACATCTATTAGAATTAATTTTGCACCAGTTGATCGGAGGGGGATTCCAGTATAATTCCAAGGTAACTTGCGGCTTTTGTGACTTAGTCACAAGGGAAAATGCTTTAGCTAATTTAAAATTAACTATGGATCTAATACTAAATGGCTCACGGATAGAGATATCCCTACACCCATTTTTAATTCTATTCCACAAAATCTCCTTTGATACCAAAATATTTATGTAGAATGCATCATTTCTCACCCTCCAACTATGTTTCAAGGAAACAAACAATAATCCAGTCCAAAGGCCATGAAACCCATGAGCACCCACCTTTCTTAACCACCAATCAAGCATCTCCTCATAAGATGTAAACCGAGGAATATAGCATTCAAAACTTTTTCCCACCTCGTTCCATACTGAACAGGCTATATCACAGGAACAAAATGTTAGATTTATGTGGGCTTAATTAATTACCTAAACTAGTAAATTCAGTGGGAATCTGATTGACACAGTATAACCGGTTTGGTTTGGTTCGTCACATGATATGAGATAGGTTTGGTAACCCTAATTCTATTGTGGGAAGGGTTTTAGGGTTACATCTGTATTCTATAAATACAGGGTTAGAGTCCCCACAGCCACAGTTAATCCGTTCTCTGCACCCATTAGCAAGAGACGTCAGGATATCCTCTGGAGGCTGTGGAAGACTGTAGCCAAGGGATTTCGATCAAAGCTTGGAGCATCATGGAGCGTATGGAAATTAATCTCTTAACAGACAGGTATGTCTTTATATTCATTGTTTATGGTTTCTCTATTGTGTAAATTAATCTCTTCACAGACAGGTATGTCTTTATATTCATTGTTTATGGTTTCTCTATTGTGTTCTAGGGCTACTGTATGGATGGAGAATGGGTTTCTTGGAAACCCTAAACTTATAATTTTCTAACAGTTGGTATCAGAGAAAACAATACAGACCTAGAATCGATGGAGATCGATTATAAAGACTGATAATGAATGGTCAAATTAAAAGAGAAATTTTTCTCAAGTTTTAGATCGAATCTCGATCAGATTTTTCAGAGATTTCTATAGACGAAAAAAAAAATTTTGACCAACAAAATAAGTCAAGCTACACACCGTTGGAAAGGTCTCGAAGAGACGGAGCCGGCGATATAAAAATCACCGGCGTCGGCCACCGGACGCGCCGGCACTCGCTGTCGGAATCCGCTAGTGGATCTCACTCGCGGGTGGGAGAAAAAAAAAACCTGACGGCGCCGAGTCATTGCCGGGTCGACTCGGCGTCGATTCGCTAACCCTAATGGGTTAGCTGGTGACTCGGGCCAGTCCACCCAGCCCAGACCAGCCCTGCCAGGGCTAGTCCAGCCCGGCGAACCTGACCCGAACCCGGATTTCTGCCCGATGGGTTAATCCGAACCCGGATTTTTGCCCCGACAGATTAACCCAAGAACCCGGTCTTGTCGACCCGATGGGTTAACCCGTAACCCGTTTTGGCCCGGTAACTTGACCCGAAAACCCATTTTTTGGTCCGTTTACCCGAAAAATGAACCGGGTTGAACCGGTGGTTTGGCTCTGCGAACCAACTCTTTGGTTCAACCCTGCCAGACCATAGCGGTGCAGTTTGAAGGAATAAAAAAAAATTCTTTTTAGATATTCGGTTCGGTTCAAATCGAACCGAACCAAATTGACCCAGACCGACCTGGAAGGCTCATAAGGGTCTGTTTGGCTTCTGGTTTTGATAAAAGGACATTAAACAGTGATTCTGGGAGCTAGGAATGTCGGATTGACCTCCGGTTTCTTTCGTTGGACTCCATTTTTAATGCTCTTCAATCTGGTATAAATTATGGTACATTTTGATGCATTGAAAAATATGTTATTATGGAAAAATGCCCTATGGGAACTCGATTTGCAATGTTTTTGTTGATTTTTCTTAAAGTTATTGTACAAAATTGATTGATTAAGCTAATGTGCATGTTCATATGAATGTTTAGACTTGTAAAATTATATTTTAAAGAATTCATAGTTAAATAAATATCCCACATAAGCTGCAGTTTAGGATTTGTTCATATCATGGTGGAACTTGGTGTGACCACCAAAGTGGCAACCTTGTTTTATTATAATGTGTTCAAATTCTACAATATGTGTTTGTAAATGTTTTAGTTTTGATAATGTTCACCCAAAGGTGACATTGTCCAAGTTTATTCAAATTATGATTTATAGCTATTGTGTAAGGATTATGGTGTGACCACCAAAGTAGCAACCTTAGTTCTATCATAATATGTTCAAATCTAGCATTTATGCATTTACAAACTACTATAAGGAAATATAGTGTTCACACAAAAATGATACTAACATAAACTCTCACTTTTATGGATGCAGCAAAGAGTGACACTGTCCACCCAAAGGTGGCGTTGTCTAAGATTATAAAGAACGACATTGTCCACCCAAATGTGGCATTATCAAAGAAAATAAAGAACTCATGCACATGGTTGAAGGATTGTGGCTTTAGGGGTCTTCATCCACCCAAAGGTGGTAAGATTTTTGAAAGTCATTATCTCTTCGCAGTTATTGCACAGATATTGAGAGGACCAGTGCACATATTGTCCCAAAGGATGTGTGTGTAGTTCAGTTGACTTTTCAAAGATATTAATTAGCTTGCAAATGTTATGTATATATATTCTTGCTAGCTAATTTTATTTGGTATTAATCGTAGAGTTATAATTATTTACATTATTGTGGACATGTAATGATTAAATACCTTAAAATGCCTATCTTTGGCTACCAGTTTTATGAAATGGCATGAAAATTGAAAACTAGTCTAGGACTGTTTAACCTAGATGTACTCAACAGAAAAATTATATTCTGATCCTTAGGGTGTTCAGTCCTTAAGATTAAGTAAAGCAATGTTCAGATGAGAAACATTGAAAAAGGATATTTTTGAGAAATCCAAATAAAGATTTAATTTTTCAAGAAGGGGCAGAGAGATGTTTTATTACTCAAGTCCATCAGTATCAGTTTTTGATGATAATATGTGATATTAGGAATGTGAGGAAATACAAGGTAAATCTGTTAAGTATTAATGATAAGCTCAAGGATAAGTGAATATTTGTAAGTCATTAAAACCTATGTAAATGACATTTTAGACTTTTCACTTCCTCACAAGAATTGTATAGTCAGATCCTGGTGACATATAGTACTCAAAAATATAGTGAACCCTAAAGTGAAAGAACTAAGGATAAAAGTTCAAAGAAAAAAAAATATGAATGTCAATGTCATAGTGCATAATATATACCCAGACAAAGGCAAATTGTAAAAGGGGTAGGAAAACCCATAGAAAGAAAATATTTTTTCATGGAATAATCAGAAACTTTATAACAAAGAATTAGACATTAAGAAACTACAAGATAAAATGGATCTAAGTAGAATAATATTATTGTAGAGTGACCCAGAAGGGACATGTAAAGAAAGATTTATATAGCTGGACAGCTTAAGTGGAAAAGGAATAAGGATTATGAAACTTCTGAGCAAGAAGGTGCAGTATATTGGATACTTAAGCATTAATCGTAGTTTGAACCAATAGAAGTATAAAAATCTTTAATTTATTATATCTTTAGAAGTTAAACTGTATATTGTAATCTTCCACCCTGGTCATAAGGGTTTACGACTGTTGTCCAAAGAAAGATTAGAAAAAATAATATTCTGAAATTCTCCTTCCAAGGTTTATTACATGTATATATGTGAGAATTAATTAAAGGAGAAGATGGCAAGATTAAAGTAAGTAAAGGTTATTCACAACTAGGATTTATTGGAATTGGTGGACATCGAGATTTCATCTAGGACTTCTTGTCATAGTTTAGTCTATGGTTATTTTTCCAAATAATGAAAAATTAAGGTGGAAAATTTTTTATTAAAAGAATTGAAACTATTGGATCTGAATGAGAGAGTTTTGGGAGACCATGTGCTACTGGTTTATTTCTGTTAAATTTAAGTAAATGTTTACAAAAGCCTAAGAATGTATTTGATCATGTAAGGAAATAATTGATATTTGTAGCCTATATTGTTAACAAAGTGCTTAGTCAATTTTAGTGTCAGTTTCAGTTTAAGTTATCTTCTTGTTTAAAACTGTAGAATTGACATGATTTTATAATACTCGTGGGAGAGTGATTATTTTAGGACATTGAGTTGTCATATTATGGGATGTCAAAATAGACCCAAGAAACTTGAAGTGTGATGAGACCACCTGAAAATAGGTGTGAAGCAATCAGTTGAGATACCAAAAATGCTACTAGAGTGTAATGAAATGATTATACAAATATCCATTAAGATCAATGCTTCAGCCATAGTAGTAGAGCCAGATGAGGCAATGAAGAGATATATTGGACCATGTAGATCTGTGATTTCATCTAATCACATGTTGTACTTTAAAATAGATATTTTTGGTGATGGACAAAAATAAACATCTTAATGATTTTGAGCAAGTTGTTAGTAATGAAATTATTCTTGAATGTTTAATGATCACAAGGGATGTGTTGTTGTCTATGAACAATAACGAGACTTGGAATTTATGCTTTTGTCAATGAGTGGTGTACTCATAAGCTAAAAATGGATATACAATAAAATGTGTGATTCCAGTGAGAGAATTGATTTATAGCAAAGTGGAATCACACAAAGGGAAGAAAAAGAGAACTTTAAATTTTGAGGTTTATTTTGGAGTTGCATCAGGTAAGTGTAAAGATCGTTTTGATCAAAGAAAATCTAGAAGAAAATGTTTATATATTTTAATCACAAGGTTTTGTGGTAAGGATAAAGATGATATGTTTTGTAGACTTATAAAGTCAATCTGTGGATTAAACGGGTATCCGGATAATGGTATTTGAAGTTTAACAAGGTTGTATCTTCTTTCAACTTTGTTGAGATTGCCATCGACCATTGTATATATCTATAGGTCAGTGGGAGTGGATTCATTTCCTTGTCATGTGTGTTGATGTTTTTCATTGGCTTGTAGTGACATGGTTTACTAGTTGAAATCAATGTTTTTCTGTCTGATAACTTCGACATGTAAAACTGTATGAGCAAGTACCTTTGTACCTGGAATTGAGTTTGCTCGTGACAGGAAAAATAAAATTCTGGATTTATCTCAAAGTATAAATATTGTTCGTGTTTTCGAATGGTTCAGTATGCATGTATAACTAGTAAGTTGCGGATGCTAAGATCAGTAAAGGAGATAAATTGACAGAATTGTAGACAAAGAATGATACTAAGTATTAGCATCCACAATGCAATAGAGAGCTTGATATATGTTTAAGGTTGTAATATTTTCATATAGCCTTTTCATTGAGTGTCATAGGATGTTTTCAGTTGGATGCTGGTAAACTTACTGGACAATGGAAAAAGGAAGGTTATGCGGTATATGCAGAGGACCAAAGATTATATGTTCATTTATAGAAGTAGTGACACTCTAGGCTATTTTGATGTAATTTATAATGATTGTATTGATGATAAGAAATCAACTTCAAGGTTCATTGTCATGGTGATAGGGTTTTGTAACTCTAAGTAAAGATAACAAGCAAGATATCTTGTGTGAAAATTTATTCTCTAATTTGGAGATTATAGACTCCACTTCTAAATCTATTGAGATGTATTCTGACAGTGGTTCAGCTGTGTTCTTCTCAAAGAATAATATGAAATCTAGTATTTCAAAGTATAATGGAGATCGAATCTCTTGAAGTAAGAAAGATGTCAAAAGATTTTATACAATTGTAGATTCTCGAACGAAGGTTTTGTCAGTGGGAGTCTTTAAGGGACGGTATGTCCAATATAAGAATGGTTGAAAACAAATAATTTTTTCAGAGGCTTAAGTGGCCAAAGATCTGGGAATCAGTGGGAGTCTCTAGATATACTTAATCAGTGGGAGACTCTTTATGTTTATACTTGTGTTTTCACATTGCTTACTGTGCTTGATTGTATTGCTCATGGTTTGATGGTACAGTTTTTGTAACTATGATTTTGTTTACATTAGCATTTGCGTTATTGCTATTTTGCATACATAGTTATATGTTTGACATGTCACAGATATGAGGCAGTATTTAGCCAAAGTTTCAAGGCAGTATTCAGCCAGATATATAAGGCAGTATTCAGCCAAGATAAGAGGCGGTTTTCAGTCATACAAATAATGACGGTAAGTCAAAGTCTGGTATTAATCCAAGCTAGAGGCAGTTTACCTTTGGATAATATCAAAGAATAAAGGCGGTGTCTAGCCAAAGTATGGTATTATAATTATGGAATATTTAAATACCATGTTAAGTTGCCCATAAAGGTTTTGGGGCACTTTGATTAAGGTTTTTTAATCAAGTTTGGACTCGCATGGGAGTTTACTTTCATGCACTATCTCAGGTGATTCATATATTGAGTAGACCTCTGTTCTGACTGACAGAAGTTTATACACCATACGTTAAGGTGTATTATTCGTTGTTGCTCGCATTGGAAAGCTTGATGGATGTTTCAAAGTTAGTGACGATTTAGTGTGTTGGATTCCGTGGCCACACTAGTTGACGATAGTTTTGTAATTAATATAGCCCAAGTGGGAGATTGTTAGATTTATGTGGGCTTAATTAATTACCTAAACTAGTTAATTCAGTGGGAGTCTGATTGACACGGTATAATTGATTTGGTTTGGTTCGTCACATGGTATGAGATAGGTTTGGTAACCCTAATTATATTGTGGGAAGGGTTTTAGGGTTACATCTGTATTCTATAAATACAGGGTTAGAGTCCCCACAACCACAGTTAATCAGTTCTCTGCACCCATTAGCAAGAGACGTCAGGATATCCTCTGGAGGCTGTGGAAGACTGTAGCCGAGGGATTTCGATCAAAGCTTGGAGCGTCGTGGAGCGTATGGAAATTAATCTCTTCACAGACAGGTATGTCTTTATATTCATTGTTTATGGTTTCTCTATTGTGTTCTAGGGCTACTGTATGGATGGAGAATGGGTTTCTTGGAAACCCTAAACTTATAATTTTCTAACACAAAATAAATGAGATGTTGTTTCCACATCCTTCTTACATAGGCTACAACGAGAAACGAGCATCATACCTTTTTTCTGAATCCAATCATCAGTTGGTATACTACCCCAGCACCAACGCCATGCAAAACAATATGTACTGGGCGTCATACCTTTATGCCAAACAAATGCAGCCCACTTTGGAATAGGTTTGCGTGGACGCAGTAGGTTCCAAACTGATTTGATTGAAAATTTTCTAGAGATGTCTCCAGACCAGATCATATCATCTTGATAACCAGCTCTTTAAGGGATATTGCTAGCAGAAACAAATAGACCCTGAAGAGACAATGCTGATACATCAGGCCATTTCCAATTACCGTTCTCTATAAACCGAGCAAGAGAGCAATCTTTACATCTATTGAGTCTTCTTCTTCTTTTGAGGTAACCGTTGATGTTGAAGAAGGAATGGCGATCGACTGTGGTTATAATTCCCCACAATTTGTGACTAACCCAAAGGAAAACATAACTGAATTTGAGAATGCGAGGGTCCTGGTGATTGTTCAGTAGATTTCAGTAAAGGATAAAGCAAAGCACTAGAGGAACCTAACCCAACTCATCACAGTGGTTTTGGAGAAAGGTGGATTGATGAAGGTAAAGCCAGCTCATGTATCTCCTGTGAGTCGAAGGAGGCCAAGTTTCTTCCAGAGTGAACGGCACAGGAAGAGCCTCCCTTGCGCTGACCTCATTGAAGATCTTGACCGTAATTATGGCTCAGAGTTTCAATGTGACAGTGAGCATGTTGTTTACGTTTAGTTGGTACACGTAGGACGCCTTCTATACCGACATCATAGTTGAAGGTGTTGAAGAGGGGCTTAAAAGCCTATTTAAAGGTGAGAATCCTCCATGTCTCTTGATCATCGAGATGGTTCACGCTGCCTGGGCCCTCAAGATGGTTGCCATATTGGGAGATGGTGGTTCTCTATTAAACTTGGGTGGATGGAAGATCAGAGCCATTGGGACAGTCTCTCGAGTTGAATTAGGAGCTAGCGCCTCACCAGAAGAACCCCCTACTGTTGATTTTGCATTCATCGGTTTTGTTTCATAAGTAAGGGATTTAGAGAAAACATTGGAATCTAAACAACCACAATATGTTACTTGTCGCTCTCTTTTACATTCTGGTCCTGTAATAACCCCGTGTGTAAATATTTGAGCAGTAGCACAGTATGCATCAGATAAAACTGCTTTTGATGATGTTGATCAATGCCTCAAAGTCTTAGAGGGAATTGATTCCATGTTTCTAAGTGCGTCAAGGAATGACCCAAAAGTTATTGGTAAAGAGTCAGTTGGTGTATTGGGCGACAGTTTCACTATTCAAGAGTTATGGGAGCATTAAAATGTGACAAAGGACACATCTGATTACTTGTGGTATATAACCAGAATATATATCGCTGATGATGACATTTCATGTTGGGAAGAAAATTAAGTTAATCCCAGCCTTATTATTGATGGAATGTTTGATGTAGTCCGTATTTTCATAAATTGCAAGCTTGCAAGAAGTGTCGTTGGTAATTGGGTCCAAGTTGTGCAACGTCTCGATTTTCTTAAGAGAGATAATGAGTTAGCAATATTATCTGAAATAGTGGGTTTGCAGAACTATGGTGCCTCCCTCGAGAAATATGGAGTAAGATTTGGAGACCAAATGAGATTTACTGGTTTGAGAAGTGGGGACATCGAGCTCTCGAAGTCATTTTGGACCTATGAGGTGGAGTATGGAGAGGTGGAGCATGCTAGTGGGCTGAAGAAGAAGAGTGAACTCCTAACGTGCTCGGATAAATCTTTCCCGGCCAAGACCGACCTCCAATTAGGTGCCAAAGCCTATTTCCAGTTAGGTACCAAAGCCAACCGAGATGATTACATTAAGAAATTATAGCAGCTATTAGCACTATATAGCTCTGTTTTTTATAAGGCCTCTGGGGTCCCTCCCCCAGATCAAGACCAATTTGCAACATAGATTTTTTTTTGTCAAGGAAACCTCTGGGTAGATGTTACTTTCCTTCGGCTCCTATATCTAGAGTTCAACCTTGAGGACAAAGTTATCATGGAAGGTGTTACGGTTGGAAATCGCCCGTCGATTTGCGCTCTGAATGACCTACAATCACAGAGATGAGACAAAGGAATGGGCACCTAAGCCCCGGGTACACTCCGATGCCTAAGTTAGATTCCCAAGGTAAACAGTCAAGAGATAACAAAAAGCTATCTCCAGTTTAAAGAGTGGGACGATGAGAGAGTTTGAGTGTGTGAGAGGGATGAATAATAATAGCTTGTCACTTGTGTGTGCGTAAGGGCTTACCTTGAGGGGTTGCCCTCTACTTATAGATTGGGAAGAGGCATGGAGGCACCAGGACTCAGGGAGGTAGATCGCCAATAGGATTGCCACGTGTCGCTCTGTGGGACACTCATGTGGTAGGCTCCGAGTAGGAGTCAGAGACCTTAGCCAAGAAAGCTAGGTCGGTCAGCTCTGGGACTGACACGTGTCAACGTGTAAGTAATGGCCGACCGGAATAGTCGGTGTCGTATCAGACTGAGAGAAGGACTCCCCGGAGGTAGCATAATCACAATGGGACTCTGGCTTCCGACTGAGAACCGTAGCCGAGTAGGACTATAACTCCGAGCGCTACCCGAGAGGCCGGGCGCACGAGAGGCCGTATGCAAGACAGGCTGGATACATGATGCCGAGTGCGAGACAATCCGAGCGCTTAGGGTCCGGAGGCGCAATTTGACACGTGTAAGATTTTAAAGGAGGGGATTTTTCCCTCCTAACAGATGCCCCTTGCGCTGTCGGATGCAACGAACTCGACAGTGCAATAAGTTTAAACCGTTGAGAAAACCTGCGCCGTATGAGGCCGATTGCCAGATTGACAGCTGCATTGAATGACTCCGGGTGTTATTAAGTGGAGGCGGTCCCATCAATCGTCTGCACGATTGATTGAGGTGCGGGGCTCGAGGAGTTAAACTCGAGTTCCGTAAATATGTTCGACCGTCGATCCTTTGATTTGACGCGGATCGACCCTAGATCCGATGGCCACCAGGAGGCGCTGTGCCTCGAGAAGGAGCGCCATTAACTGCCGCTCGTCTTCGAAACTGTCGAATGCATTGAATGGCTGAGATTGGAAAGACATGGATCGCCATATTGATCCGACAGCTACCAGGAGGCGGAGGGCCTCGAGAAGGAGCGCCATCATTGCACATGATGTCAGGCTGTCACGTCACGTCCGGCGTAGCAGACGACGACCAATGGAGCTGAGGCACGTGTCTGGAACCCGAAGAGACGGTTCACGGTCATAGGACCTATAAATACTCTCCTACTGCATTCATTCAACCATTTGCTTCATTTGCAACTGGAGTTTTATCAGAGCACTCGGAGTCCAGTCGAACTTCCCGTTTTCGATCTTTGCTTCTACAGTCGGAGTTCAATCTCTTCCAACCAGTAAGTCTCTTCACATTTCCTTTCTTGTTTGTTCATGCTTAGTAGTTTTTCTTCCAATAGTATCACTCCTTCCGGTAGAGTGAGAGTGAGCGAAAAAATGGCCCTTTCCAGAACTTCTTCTTCTTCTGAGGGATCATCCTCCTCCAGAGGAGGATGGTCCGCTGCCTCCAAGACTTCCAATACGGTTTCAGAAGAGGAACTCGAGAAGAGTTCCTCTGAGGCCGAAGAGCGTGGTCGCCCCGCGGGCCCCATGACTCAACGGGCTTCTCGTCAGAGAGGCGGCCGACCGTCAGTAACCGCATTCGGCACCGTCCCAGCATGGAAGGTGCCGAGCAAGATCAAAATCGAAGCGGTTATCGGTCTGCCGGGCATACCAGCTCGTAGAGCCAATGACGAATGTCCGCGTTCGGCCCGTAACCTCCGATGTGCGGGCCTGTACTATGAACACATCAGAGATTTGTGTGTACAAACACACACCCTGAAGTCAGGGCTCTGGTTTCCCCTTCACCCATTAATGGTAGAAATTCTTCAGACCTACCGCATCGCCCCCTCCCAGCTTGCTCCGAACGGGTGGCGATGCATTTTTGCCTTCATCCTGTTCGTCCGCCGACTGGGCGAGACTCCGACCGGGCGAGACTCCGACCTTGAACTTGTTTCGGTCGGTCTTCCAGTTGGCCAGTCTGACCGAGGCCCGGGCTATGACCGGGTGGTATTTTTTTAGTCAGAGGGGTGGAAAGAAGCTTCCGGCTATCGCCCAAAAGCCTTCCTCCATCCATGGGTGGAAGGACAAGTTTTTCTTCGTGGGTCCCCCTGCAGACAGCTTGGCTTTTCCTCTGTCGAACGTTTGACTGGTGGTCGATGCCACAGGATTCAATAAAATCCCCTTCCTGACAACGGAGGAGAGAAGGACTCAGAAGAAGATGATGGCCGGGAGGACTGTGCGCCTCTCCGACCTTGCAGATCCCGCGCAGTTGGCTGAGCACGGTCTTCTTGGTGAGTTTAATAACATTAGGAGTCACTATGTACTACTGCCCTTTTAATGTCGTCACTAACCATTTTTTCCTTGCAGTGAACTTCAAAGATGACAAGATCGTTGCCCGGATCATGAGCAAGCGGAGGGCCGACACCGTGAAAGGAGTTCAACCGGCTGGAGGCCAGGCTGGCGCCCCCTCACGGAAGGAGCCGAAGGCCACGGCCGAGGCAAAGGGCAAGGGGCCCATGCCTGAAGAGCCGCCTAAGAAGAAAATAAGGTCGGCCGCAGAGCTCCCGGCCGGCACCCAGGCTCGGCCGTAGAGAGGAGGCAGTGGCGGGGACTGTGGCAAAGGAAGCCCAGCCCCTTCCTGTGGTCACCGCGGAGGCAGCCGAGGCCGGTCAGGGCGCGGTGATGCCTGCAGCGAAGAGGGCTACCAAAAGCCCTAAGGTGGTTGATCTGACCGGGGCCACTTGGGCCTCCAAGGGGGAAGCCGAGCGTGTGGCCCACCAAAAGGGCGAGAAGCAGGAGGCTCCGAAGATAGCCTTTTCCCCCGAGCTCCGACTGAAGTCGATGGACTCGGTCTTCAGGAGTACAAGGGTGGCTAGGATCATAGTCACCGAGGGACGCCTCCCGGAGGATAAAACCTTCACGTCTACCCTTACAAACGAGGACGTCTTCAACCGTGCATTCACAACATGCGCCCAGGTATTGTTCGGTATTTGTCTTTTTCTTTCTTTGTTGGATTCCCACATTTATAGTACTGACTGCGTTTCCCTTGGTGCAGGTTAGCAATCTTCTCGCCGAGGTCAGCGAACGAGCATGCCGTGCGTTCTTCGACCTAGATGAGAAGGAGGTCCTGGAGATCTCCCTGCGCGAAGCTTTGAAGGCCACCGAGGAGAACCTTGTTAACAAGTCCTTGGAGGTCAAGGGCCTCCGGACATCCCTGGACAAGGTCGAGGCCGCTCTCGACGAGGAGCATAAGAAAGTGCATTCTTCGGAGAAGAAACTTCGGGCCTCCGAGGACAAGCGATCAAAAGTCGAGGAGGATCTACAGGCTGAGGTGCAGGCGAAGCTGGCGCTAGAGGAGAGGCTTCGGAAGGCCGAGGAGGCGTTGAACAAGGCCGATGAGGCTCACCGGGAGAGTTTGGCTCGGGCAGTCGATGAGTACAAATCTTCGGCCTAGTACGACGAGGACGTTGAGGAGGCCGCCTGTGGATACTTCGAGAGGGGGGTCATGTTTCTGAGGGAGCAGCTGATGGATAAGGGGGGCCTCAAGGTAAACTGGTCGACGATCCCGATTGTCGCCCAAATTGAAGGGTTGGGGTCCTCGGCACCTGCAGAAACCTCGCCCATCGCTGAGGAGGGCCTGGCGAAGCCGACAACAGCTATTGTAAGACCCGTGTCAAACTAACCCGGTCTTACAACCTTGAACCAGGTTTACCCATCATGGTCGAGTCAAATGGACTAAGGGCATGAAGGAGATCGAGATCCCAGGTATAAAATCAACCCAAAAATACTTAATTTTAGGGGAGGGTCGCACACCCAGCTAAGCAGGGTCAGACCTCCCAAAACAGAAAGTCAGACCCTCAGTTTTGAAGGGAGGGTCAGACAGCTTAAGACCCTAGGGTCAACGGGATCATCGACCCTCCCATCGACCCTCGGTTTCTGATTAAACTGAAATTAGGAAATTTCCTAATTTTCGGTTGGGATTCTTTCCAAATCTCAATGGGACTATTATAGGACATTCCTAGTCTATTTAAAGGACGTCCCTAAGCCACATTCACTCCTTTCACAACCCTAATTGAATTGAGAGAAAGAGAGAAGAAGGAAAAGAGGAAGAAAGGAGGCTAGGAAGAAGGCTTAGCAAAAAGGAGAAGAATTTACAGGGAAAAGTAATCTTCTCAGGTATGGATACTAATTCCATGAGTATCTACAGATCTTAGGATAGATATGGTTGAGTGTAGGATTTCGGAGAAACCCAAACCATCCATTCATGGTTAGGTTTTCATGGAAAAACCTATGATAATGCATGAAAGCCATATAGGAGGATGAATCATGGTTTCAGACCATGGAATGAAGGTTTAACGTAATAAGGAAGCAAGCCATAGGACCCCAAACACAAAGAATGGGTTTAAAATTGGAAATTGGACCAGAGTGCACCAAGGGTCGCACCGAGGGTCGATAGACCATCCGACCCTAGGTGTTTCTGATCATCGACCCTCAGCATTCGGGAAGTTCAGAATGGAGGGAGGGTCGATATACCCATCGACCCTAGCATCGACCCTCAGTTGACAGAATGGTTTTTAAATTCTGAATTAATTCTAATTAAATTCTATCGACTTTGTTAGGTTTGCTAGCAATATAATAACGTCATAACGGTAATTCTAAAGCTTGGAAAATATCTTTTAGCAAGCTAAGGTGAGGAACCTTAACTCCAAACTAAATTGGTTAATAATAAACTGTTTTCTATTTCTTGAGTCCTATGCCATGTTGATTCTATGCGAATATGTTTGTAATGTGCATACAGCATGCCATCCAATATTTCTATTACTTGTTCATGCATATTTACTTTATTGTTTATAACATGATGATGATGATGATGATAGGAATAGGCATGTGCTTGTATGTGTGTGGTTGATGTACTTGATGCGAGCGAGTATCAGGGGAGGTGTAATGAGAACGTCAATAAACGTTAACCTTTGGCGGGTCTCAGCACTTTAGCTCTATCTCTAACTCAAGTCTTGTGCATTGGCATCGTCGTATCGCCATTACCTTAGCGGAACTATTATGTCGTAGAGTATCAGGGGAGGTGGTCTCGGTCCTTGTAGTCTCTGACTCTACCGGGGGCCTTAGCTCTATCTCTATGGATGTTCCGAGGGATGTTTGGGGTGAGGCCTTGGATACACTGTTTGGCATTAGGATTGGTTAGCAATGAGCCCGGTTTTGCAAGCCCTCGCTAACAGGGGCTTACGTGTTGGTATAGCATTATATAGCAATAAACGTTAACATTTGTTGTATAATGTTATGGTAGGGTGGATGGGGACGACGATAAACGTTAACCTTCGGGCGGGCTTCCACACCCTGTGTATAGAGGTGGTGTCAATAAACATTAACCTTTGACCACCCAACCTTTCTATTGCACATTGCAAACTATAAACCAAGACCAAAGATATAAATTGATTTTTGCATGCATATGTATTGTTGCATTGTTTTGGCTACTCACTGAGCCGTGTTGTGTGCTCACCCCTCGACGTCGAATATTTTAGTTGATGATGCAGGTTATACAGTCGAAGATTATATGAACGCGTCAGCATATGGAAATGTGGCAGCTATGGAAGTTGGAGCTGAAGACGATACACACGACTCCTCTTGCGAGTGCAACTCGTGTGTATTTGATTAGATATTTTTATAGGTTTCTTTAATGGATTTATTAAAGACTTTTATTGATATTTACTTATGTCCCGGTTGATACAGAATAATTTTCTATTAAATTATTAATATCATTTTAGTTCTCAGTTCATTTATTAATAAAATTTCCGCTATTGTGTATTTACTCTGATTATGATTGTGGATGCGTGTAAGTTTGGATAACGCGGGGATAGCCTATTTGAGATCCTGGTTGAACCGTTGGTTATTTAGCGGTTCATCGCACCATTCTGAATAGTGCAGAATTGGGGTGTGACAACTTGGTATCAGAGCTTCTCAGGCCTTGCCCGCCAAACTGACACACATTCAAGACCATTGTGAACTGAGATAGGATAAATTAAAAGCTTTATACAAACACACTGTAAGCACAAGTGATGATTGAAACCGAATTAAAAAAGAGAATAATGCATCTATTAAAGGGAAAACCAGTTACATACAATGAGTAAGAGAAACAAAACGTATATACATCGCTAAAGCAGAGTACAGTCCACAACCCGGATAGTTACTCTGTAGTACAAGAAAAGTAAAGTACAATCAGGAAGCTGGAGGCGAAGGAGGAGGCGGTGCCTCACGATCTCTGTCGTAGTCCTCAGCATAGACCCTAGTCAACCAGGCCACCTGGGTCTGGGTCGTCTGGAGACTAGCTGTGAGACCGTCTATCCTCTGATCAGTCGCACGCTCCACCTCTAGGAGCTCTCCCATCCGCGCGTCTGATGCGTGCTGAGCAGCCAACAACTCATCCATCCTCAGATCAGACCTGCGCTGAGCATCCCTGATCTCCTGCAGCATCTCCATCATATCAGAAGGTGGGCGCGAAGGACCAGCATCATGAGAAGGACTGGTCTCGGGTACCGAAGCCACCGCAGTAGAAGTACCAGCCCTATCCGCATGCGTGGGTGATGGCGGTGGTATCGCATCGACATCCATATATAAGCGATCATTGTCAACCGGATCCCCACGAGCCCTAGCAGCAGCCTCAGCATCAGCCATCTCAACCCGAGTGTGAGGGCGCACCATCGCGTTCCTCTCCTCATCACTAACCTCCGCATCTCGCAGCCCCATCTTGCAGATAGCCTCCCAATCTAGAGGCGACGAGAAAGTCTTCTCCTGGATCTTCTCATCTGCTAGATCCACCCCCAGATGGGTCAGTAGCACTGTAATCATGCGTCCATAGGGTAGATTTCCCCTATGACCGGACAATGTAGCACTAATCATCATCCGCATGATGATGTAAGGAAGGTAGACCAGCTGGCGAGTGCAGATACAGTAGATCAAGAACTGTGTCAGCTGAGAGACCCTCTCATAATGCCCACTCTGTGGGATCAGATTATGCTGGATAATCTTGCAGAAGACCCGTGGAGCTGGACGCAAGTAACAAGCTCTCATCTGCCATCTATCGGGACAGAGCAACTGGTTGTCGATCTCAGCTCTCATCTCCATCTCAACAAACTGTGGCTCTCCCGGCGCACAGTACACCATAGGGCCATCATAGGCAATGCCCAACAGATCGGCCAGCTGCCAGTAATCAAAGGAGATGTGCACCCCCTTGACGTAGCTGGTGATGCGCAACTATTGGCCGTGCTCAACATCATTGTAATTCCCCACCACCTGGAGATTACAATAAAACTGGCGCACCAAGTCTGGACAGGTGCACGCATCGTATGTGATGACAGGGAGCCACCCCATATCACCAAATGCTCCCTCTACATTGAACAAGGCTAGCTCAGCCAAGTTCACCATGCGACCCCCTTCCACTTTCTTACGGGCATAGTCAGCATACTGTGCCTCAGCTTCGTTTGAACGGAAGCGAAGTGGATCACGCAATCTTGGTACTTTAGTACGGGCCATAGAATCTGCAAAAATAAGAAGGAGAAAAGAAATAAAAAGTTAATAGGATAAAAATCTGAAAAATTAAAATAGAAGCCCATTCCTCACCATATAAGTGGGCATAAGGACTTACGTAAGTTAAAACATATCCTACAATCCACCTACAGTAGAAAATTTTAACTGACGATGTCCAATTTGAAGAAATTCAAGAAAAATCGAAAATGTCGACAAATTAGGGCAAAAAGAGAAAATTTTAAGTTTCTCGATAACCAACCGATGAAACTCAAAAAATTTTGAGGGCTTTCGTTCCTCAAGACACCAATAACAAAAGCCCCCAATAAAAATCGAATTTTTACGGTTGGAAAAAGTTTAATTTGAAAAATACGAGCTAAATGGGCAATAACCTAGAAAAGAAAACCTAAAAACAGGTAAAGGTGAGAGGATATACCTGTAGGGATGACGTGGATGTCGAAACCCGGAGTTAAACCGACCAAGAACAGTGGAGTAGCACTGTAGCAACTCAGAGAGTGGAGGCGAGTCGAAACGGAGGAGGAATAGTGAGAAATGACCCAAAATCGGATCTTAAAAATTTGATTTTTGGTCCGAGGGTCGGACAATTCGACTGACACCATCGACCCTCGGATCGACCCTCCCATCGACCCTCGGCTCTCGGGAATCTGACAGAAAATCGAGGGTCGGACTGAGGGTCGGATACCCATCGACCCTCGAATCGACCCTCAGCTCTCGGGAAGAACAGGTCATTCCCAGGGTCGGATACCAAGGGTCGGACACATCAGCGACCCTCACAATCGACCCTACATAGAAAAGACAGTATTTATTTCAGAATGAATTGGAGATTTTGAATTTTATATCGGTTAGCTTGCCTACATGAAGTATGAATGATTTCTCACTGATTTTGATGATTTTCAAGCACCATCCATCTCGAAAGTAAATATGTCTGGCCGTAGAGTGACCCGACAGACCCGAAACACAGTCCCACCACCACCACCGGCGGATGAGACTAGTTAAGAGAACAATTACGCACAGGGTAATCCCGAGCCGGCAAACCCTACAAATTTGCCACCACCACCACCTGAGCTAACAACAGTGGTGATGAATCTGGCACAACAGCTACAACAAATGCAACATGCACAAGCTCAAATGCAGGTTGCAATGGGAGTTATGTTTCAAGCCACTCAGGCTGCAGCCATGCACACTGGGCAAGCTAGTGCAGCACCAGTGTGTAACCACCCAGCTCAACAGACACCTCAACAACCGGCTGCACTAATTCCCGTGCAAGTCCCAGAAGCAGCCCAAGGGAACTATCAGTATCCACCCCCTATGTTTGGGGCATACCAAAATCAACTGGATCACTCCCGACTAGTAGAGAGATTTTTGAAGATGAAACCGAGAGAATTCAATGGCAAGCCGTCTGATCCACTGTGGCCAGCACACTGGATAGACGAGATGGAAAGGAACTTCCTTATGATGACTATCACTGAGGAAGAAAAAGTGTTATGCGCCACCTTCATGCTCAAAGGCGACGCACACCATCGGTGGAAATCTACAAAGACATACTTATTGACCAAGCACGCCCTACTGACATGGGCTATATATAAAGAAGCATTCTTCGAGAAGTATTTCCCCAGAAGCTTCAGAGATTCAATGGAGAAAGAGTTCCTGAGTTTATACCAGGGACAGATGACCGTAGACGCATATCAACAGCGCTACGAAGAACTATTTTTCTTTGCACCGGCTAGTATGCAAGAAGAAGATACAAAAACCCGTAGATTCATCGCGGGACTAAGAGGAAGCATAAGGGAAAATGTTCTGGGTTTAGAAAAGAAGATTTACAACGAAGCTGTCTAGATTGCTCGAGTAATTGAATTGAGCCAGAAAGAGAGCTATTTCTCCCAGAGCAGAGGAATCAAGAGACCAGCCGGAAACTCCTACAACGGAGGCAACAATAGGACGTATAAACCTTTCCATCCTCAGAATTTTGCAACTGCACCAAAGTCTACTGCAGCAGCTCAACCACAGCCAAAGTCAAATTTTGAAGCCCCGAAGTGCTATAACTGCAACCAACCAGGGCATATGGCAAGAGAGTGCCCAAAACCCAAGAAGCAACTACATCAAGGACGGGTATATGCCGTTACATCAGAGGATGCTGCCGCATCGCCCGATGTGGTCACAGGTATGACCGAAACTTGTAAGGCTATAATTAGAACTGATTGAGCATGTAGACTAAGTAAAAAGGAATCACAGGTATTGTACCTATCAATGGCGTACCCGCCAGAGTACTCTTTGATTCAGGAGCTACTCATTCATTTATATCTGTGTCGTTTGGAAAGAAGACCAATCTGCCCATCAAAACATTAGACTACAAACTACTTGTACGATCACTGATGGGATTAGAAGTGGAATTAGAGAAAGGTTATGGACCATGTCCAGTTCTCATTGGAGAGCAGACCTTGGATGCAACCTTAATACAACTTGAGATGGCAGACTTTGACGTCATCTTGGGAATGGACTGGTTAGCTCGGCACTCTCGGATATTTAGTATCAGTGGTCGACCTAACCAAGGACGTGCCACGAATGGAAGATATTGATGTCGTGCGAGATTTTCCTGATGTATTTCCGAAGGAACTACCCGGATTACCACCCGACCGAGCCACGGAGTTTGATAGACCTTATACCTGGAGCCGCACCAGTATCAAAAGCACCTTATAGAATGGCTCCTACTGAACTAAAGGAATTAAAAGTGCAATTACAAGAACTGTTGGATAAGGGTTATATTAGACCCAGTATATCTCCATGGGGAGCACCGGTGTTGTTCGTAAAGAAGAAGGATGGTAGCGTTCGATTATGCATCGACTATCGAGAGTTGAATAAGCTGACAATCAAGAATCGATATCCACTACCCAGGATCGATGACTTGTTCTATCAGTTACAAGGAGCGAAGGTATTTTCAAAGATCGACCTTCGATCAGGCTATCATCAACTGAAGATTAAAGAAGGTGACATTCCGAAGACAGCTTTCAGGACAAGATACGGACATTATGAGTTCCTAGTGATGTCCTTTGGATTAACTAATGCACCGGCAACATTCATGGAACTTATGAATCGGGTCTTCCACGATATGTTGGATACGTCGGTCATAGTATTTATTGATGACATATTGGTATATTCCAAAGACAAGGAAACCCATGTTAAGAACCTAAACGCAGCCCTACAGCGTTTAAGGAAAGAGAAGTTATACGCCAAATTTTTGAAGTGTGAGTTTTGGCTAAATGAAGTCGCCTTTCTAGGCCATGTAGTATCCGCAGAAGGAATCAAAGTGGACCCCAGTAAGATCGATGCTATAGTGAAGTGGGAAGCACCAAAGAGTGTTTCAGAAATTAGAAGTTTTCTGGGTCTAGCTGGATATTATCGGAGATTCGTAGAAGACTATTCTCGAATTGCCGTACCTCTCACCAGTTTGACCAAGAAAGGAGAAAAGTTCGTATGGACGGATAAGTGTGAAAAGAGTTTTCAAACACTGAAGACCAGATTGATATCTGCTCCAATTTTGACCATTCCCGTTCCAGGACAGACATTCACATTATACACTGATGCATCGGGATTGGGATTAGGATGTGTGCTTATGCAAGGAGAGCAAGTGGTTGCGTATGAATCGAGACAGTTGAAGGTACATGAGAAGAATTACCCCACTCATGATTTGGAGTTAGCGGCAGTAGTACATGCTGTCAAGATATGGAGACACTACCTATACGGGGAGAAATTTCAGATTAAGTCGGACCATAAAAGTCTTACTTATATATTTAATCAGAAGGAGTTGAATATGAGACAAAGAAGATGGCTGGAACTATTGAAAGATTATGATTGTGATATCCAGTATCATCCGGGAAAAGCGAACGTAGTAGCAGATGCATTGAGCAGAAAAGCAATGATTAAATCTCAAGGAGAAATTAGCACGACTGCAACAATGTATACCAACGGAATGGTGTTCAATCACGGCAACGAACAATATGTGATAGATACAACGGATGAATCAGCTAGCCAAGGGTTTATTCATCGGTTTTCAAATATGTTCGCGGCATTGAAGATTATACCGGATATAGTGGACGAAGTGAAGACAGCTATCAAATCAGATCCTTATCTGAGAATAGTACAAGAAGATATTGAGAAAGGTAGGACCAACCCTGAGTTCACCTTAGATACCGAGAAGGTACTGAAATATAAAGGGAGAATATGTGTACCTGAAATAGAAAATATGAACATTAGACACCGACTGATGAAGGAAGCCCATACCACCATCTACTCAATACATCCGGGAAGCACAAAAATGTATCATGATCTAAAGAAACTGTATTGGTGGAGGGGAATGAAGGCAGATGTAGCCAAGTTCGTGTCTCAATGCTTAAATTGTCAGAAGGTAAAGGCGGAACGACAAAGACCCGCAGGATTGTTACAACCATTACCGGAACCAGCATGGAAATGGGACTGCATCACTATGGACTTCGTCACAGGACTACCATTGACTCCTCGAGTAGTTGACGCAGTTTGGGGGATTGTCGACCGTCTGACTAAAACAGCTCGCTTCATACCGATACGACCCCAATATACACTGGAAAGGTTAGCAAAGCTGTATGTGGATAATATTGTTCGGCTACATGGTGTTCCAGAAAGCATTGTGTCCGATAGAGATCCACGATTTACTTCTAAATTTTGGGAAGGACTGCAAAAGGCCATGGGTACAACATTGAAGTTCAGATCGCATTCCACCCACGCAGACGGACGGTCGAGCGTACAATCCAGATTCTAGAAGATATGCTACGAGCATGTGTGATTGATTTCAAAGGATCATGGGACGAAAAGTTACCATTGATCGAGTTCGCCTATAACAACAACTTACCGGGCTACTATACGGATGCCACCTTATGAAGCATTGTATGGCAGGAAGTGTCGAACTCCCTTATTTTGGAATGAAGTTGGAGAACGTAGTATTGTTGGACCGGAATTTGTTGAAGAGACTTGTCGAGTGGTCGACATCATCAAGGAAAGAGTAAGAGTAGCTCAGAACCGTCAGAAGCAATATGCAGATACTCGACGAAGAGATCTAGAGTTCGCCGTAGGTGATAAAGTATTTTTGAAAGTATCGCCTATGCGAGGACTGAAGAGGTTCGAGGCGAAAGGAAAACTAAGTCCAAGATACGTCGGGCCATATGAGATTCTGGCTAAGCGAGGGAAAGTAGCTTATCAGTTAGCACTACCACCATCTATGTTAAGTGTGCATGACGTATTTCACATATCCTTATTGAAGAAGTATGTCAAAGACCCAACACATGTGTTGACAGTAGATTTGCCAGAATTGATGGATGATTTGACATTTAAAGTAACACCAACGAAAATCACTAGTCGAAAGGTTCAACGTCTACGTAATAGAGATATTTACTATGTTAAGGTCACATGGAAAAGTAGAGACATGGAAGAGGTTACATGGGAAGAAGAAAGTGCCATGAGAAAACAATACCCTGACTTGTTTGATTCAGAAGGTACGTACAATTTCGAGGACAAAATTTTTATAAGTTGGGGGGAGTTGTAAGACCCGTGTCAAACTAACCTGGTCTTACCACCTTGAACCAGGTTTACCCATCATGGTCGAGTCAAATGGACTAAGGGCATGAAGGAGATCGAGATCCCAGGTATAAAATCGACCCAAAAACACTTAATTTTAGGGGAGGGTCGCACACCCAGCTAAGCAGGGCCGGACCTCCCAAAATAGAAAGTCAGACCCTCAGTTTTGAAGGGAGGGTCGGACAGCTTAAGACCCTAGGATCGATGAAATCATCGACCCTCCCATCGACCCTCGGTTTCTGAAGAAACTGAAATTAGGAAATTTCCTAATTTTCGGTTGGGATTCTTTCAAAATCTCAACGGGACTATTATAGGACATTCCTAGTCTATTTAAAGGACGTCCCTAAGCCACATTCACTCCTTTCACAACCCTAATTGAATTGAGAGAAAGAGAGAATAAGGAAAAGAGGAAGAAAGGAGGCTAGGAAGAAGGCTTAGCAAAAAGGAGAAGAATTTGCAGGGAAAAGTAATCTTCTCAGGTATGGATACTAATTCCATGAGTTTCTACAGACCTTAGGATAGATATGGTTGAGTGTAGGATTTCGGAGAAACCCAAACCATCCATTCATGGTTAGGTTTTTATGGAAAAACCTATGATAATGCATGAAAGCCATATAGGAGGATGAATCATGGTTTCAGACCATGGAATGAAGGTTTAACGTAATGAGGAAGCAAGCCATAGGACCCCAAACACAAAGAATGGGTTTAAAATTCGAAATTGGACCAGAGTGCACCAAGGGTCGCACAGAGGGTCGATAGACCATCCGACCCTAGGTGTTTCTGACCATCGACCCTCAGCATTCGGGAAGTTCAGAATGGAGGGAGGGTCGATAGACCCATCGACCCTAGCATCGACCCTCAGTTGACAGAATGGTTTTTAAATTCTGAATTAATTCTAATTAAATTCTATCGACTTTGTTAGGTTTGCTAGCAATATAATAACGTCATAACGGTAATTCTAAAGCTTGGAAAATATCTTTTAGCAAGCTAAGGTGAGGAACCTTAACTCCAAACTAAATTGGTTAATAATAAACTATTTTCTATTTCTTGAGTCCTATGCCATGTTGATTCTATGCGAATATGTTTGTAATGTGCATACAGCATGCCATCCAATATTTCTATTACTTGTTCATGCATATTTACTTTATTGTTTATAACATGATGATGATGATGATGATAGGAATAGGCATGTGCTTGTATGTGTGTGGTTGATGTACTTGATGCGAGCGAGTATCAGGGGAGGTGTGATGAGAACGTCAATAAACGTTAACCTTTGGCAGGTCTCAGCACTTTAGCTCTATCTCTAACTCAAGTCTTGTGCGTTGGCATCGTCGTATCGCCATTACCTTAGCGGAACTATTATGTCGTAGAGTATCAGGGGAGGTGGTCTCGGTCCTTGTAGTCTCTGACTCTACCGGGGGGCCTTAGCTCTATCTCTATGGATGTTCTGAGGGATGCTGGGGTGAGGCCTTGGATACACTGTTTGGCATTAGGATTGGTTAGCAGCGAGCCCAGTTTGCAAGCCCTCGCTAACAGGGGCTTACGTGTTGGTATAGCATTATATAGCAATAAACGTTAACCTTTGTTGTATAATGTTATGGTAGGGTGGATGGGGACGACGATAAACGTTAACCTTCGGGCGGGCTTCCACACCCTGTGTATAGAGGCGGTGTCAATAAACGTTAACCTTTGACCACCCAACCTTTCTATTGCACATTGCAAACTATAAACCAAGACCAAAGATATAAATTGATTTTTGCATGCATATGTATTGTTGCATTGTTTTGGCTACTCATTGAGCCGTGTTGTGTGCTCACCCCTTGACGTCGAATATTTTAGTTGATGATGCAGGTTATACAGTCGAAGATTATATGAACGCGTCAGCATATGAAAATGTGGCAGCTATGGAAGTTGGAGCTGAAGACGATACACACGACTCCTCTTGCGAGTGCAACTCGTGTGTATTTGATTAGATATTTTTATAGGTTTCTTTATTGGATTTATTAAAGACTTGTATTGAAATTTACTTATGTCCTGGTTGATACAGAATAATTTTTTATTAAATTATTAATATCATTTTAGTTCTCAGTTCATTTATTAATAAGATTTCCGCTATTGTGTATTTACTCTGATTATGATTGTGGATGCGTGTAAGTTTGGATAACGCGGGGATAGCCTATTTGAGATCCTGGTTGAACCGTTGGTTATTTAGCGGTTCATCGCACCATTCTGAACAGTGTAGAATTGGGGTGTGACAGCTATGGAGGATGATCCTATGCCAGAGGACGACCTCCCCCCTTATGAAGTGCCGCAGACGCCTCTCGTGGGGCTTCCCGATCTTGCGCCGCCATCCGAGGATCAGGTAGAGCCGCCCGCTGAGGAGAAATGGTCTTGAAGAGGCCTTGTGTATATATTTATATTTTTTTGTTTGTTTAACTGTATATTTGTACTCCTGCCCTTCAAGGGCCTTGATCAATAAACATCCCTTTTTTGTATATCTGTTGTCTGCCAATCTTTTCTGCTCGGCCTTCGGTAGGCCAAGAATAAGTAATTAACGTAGTTAGGGCCGGTAGCTTGTAGTAGAGTCCGAAAACGAATGATGTCGAATCCGGCTGCGGACATGCCTTAGAAAAATGGCCAAGGCATTGTTACATTTGTTGTCTTGACTGCCTCTTACCGCGAAAGTGTTGTCGGCTTGGCGCCTAGGCTGGCCGAGGGCACTTAGGTATATCCGTGCAGCGTGATGTTTGGGAGACGGGTATGGTTTGCCCCAGCCGGGCTACTGATCTCCGATCGCGTAGTTAGGTAGATGTTGTTTCCTGCCGGAGTCGGCGTGTAGACCGTTGCAGGTAGATACGAGTATGGTCTTCATGCTACCTTGGTCTGCTTGTGGACCATGGTAGGAAGATACGGGTGTGACCTTCATGCGATCGTGGTCTGCTTGTGGACTATGGTCGGACGGTACGAGTATGGTCTTCATTCTACCTTGGTCTGCTTATGGACCATGGTAGGAAGATGTGTGTGACCTTCATGCCACCATGGTCTGCTTGTGGACCATGGTCATAAGGTATGAGTATGGTCTTCATGCTACCTTGGTCTGCCTGTGGACCGTGGTAGGAAGATGTGTGACCTTCATGCCACCATGGTCTGCTTGTGGACCATGGTCGGAAGGTACGAGTATGGTCTTCATGCTACCTTGGTCTGCTTGTGGACCATGGTAGGAAGATGTGTGACCTTCATGCCACCATGGTCTGTTTGTGGACCATGGTCGGAAGGTACGAGTATGGTCAAAGTTTGACCTATGTCTGTGTGTGAACAGCTGGGCCGGAAGGAACGGCTAAGAAAAAATTTGCTGAGATGACTGAATTATACGTGTTGTTTTGTATTAAAATGAAAAATAAGTGGATTCCCTCATGGGGTCTGGTATACAATTGAGACTTAAAAATTGACAAATCTGTAAAAAGTTTCTGACTAATGATAGTATTTTCGAAGGTTGGTGGCATGCCACGTCCTCGGAATTTCTTCACCGTCCATGGTGGTCAGCTTGTACGAGCCCGGGCATCCTGTTCGTAGCACTCGATACGGTCCTTCCCAGTTGTTGGCCATCTTCCCTTGATTTATGGGATCGGAGACTGCCATTTTTCTAAGGATAAGATCTCCGACTTTAAATTGTTTTGGTCGGACTGTCTTGTCGTAGTGATGGGCTGTCGCCTGCTGGTAGCTGGCCATGCAGAATGCGGCCGATTCCCTTACATCTTCGAGGTTGTCGAGGTTCGTCCATAGATCTTCAGAGTTAGTGTGCTCGTTGAAGTTCAGCATCCGGAATGTTGGATGGAAGACTTCAACGGGGACTACTGCCTCTGTGCCGAAGGCGAGCATGAAGGGTGTCTCTCCCGTGGTTGTTCGGCTGGTCGTCCTGTACGATCAGACGATACTTGGTAGCATATCCACCCACTTTTCCTTTTGGTCTTCTACCATCTTTTTCAGGCCGCACAATATTGTTTTTTTGGTGGCCTCGGTCTAGCCGCTTGTTTGCGGATGTCCGACTGATCCAAATCTATGGTCTATTCGGAATTCTTCGCAAAAGTTTGCGAAGGATGCGCTGGTGAACTGAGTGCCGTTATCCGTCACAAGGACTCTCGGCACACCGAATCTGTACACGACCGAGTATCTGAAGAACTGTTCCACTTTGGAGGTGTCGATCTTGGCTACGGCTTCAACTTCAATCCATTTGATGAAGTAATCAATGGCCACGATGACATATTTCCGTTGATAAGTGGCTTGGGGGAAGGGCCCCATGATGTCCATACCCTATATGGCAAAGGGGAGGGGACTTGTGATCGGTTGCAGTGGAGCGGCCGGAGCATGCTGCACGGGTGCATAGAACTGGCACTTGTCGCACCTGCGGACAAGCTCGATGCAATCGTCGTGAGAATTCTCGGCCAATGGTAGCCTTGGCGGAGGATCTTTTGGAAGAGCGATCGTCCGCCCTGGTGTTGGCCGCATATTCCCTCATGTACTTCTTTCATAACGCTCTTGGCCTCGTCTGATCGCAGGCACCTAAGCAGCGGTAGGGTATAGGATCTCCTGTATAGTACATCATTGTGTATGGTGTATTGCAGGGACTTGGCTTGGATGCGACGAGCATCTTTCTTGTCAGTCGGGAGGGTGCCCGTGCGGAGGTCTTGATATATGTCATCGTACCAGCTGGATGCGACTCCAACGGGAGCTACGACTTCAACAGAGGTGCTGGCGTGGTCCAAGAATTCCATGTACACGGCAGAGTCCATCGCATGGATGTCTTCTAGGGATAATCTTGATAGCTCATCCGCTTCGGTGTTCTCTTCGCGACCGACATACTGTAGCTCGACGCTTTGGAAGGTTACGATGGCCGAGTTTACCTTCTCGAGGTATTTCTGCATCTCGGGCTGTCTGGCCTCGTAGTCTCCTTGTACTTGGCGGATGACCAACTGAGAGTCGCCTTGTATCACCAGCCGATGGACGGCTAGGCTTTTGGCCAATCTGAGTCCGGCTAGTAACGCTTCGTACTCGGCCTCGTTGTTGTTCGCTCTAAATCTGAACCTGATGGCAGATCGTATTTTAAATCCTTCCGGAGTTTTCAAAATTACTCCTGCCCCTGCTTTGTCTTCCATGGAGGAACCGTCAAAGTTCAGGATCCAAGCGGCCTCGGCTTGCTCCGAAATCAGTACTAACTGAGGTTCTGCAAAGTCTTGGTCAGGTAAGGTACTTTCGACGATAAAGTCCGCCAAGGCTTGTGCTTTGATGGCTGTTCTGGGGACGTACTTTATGTCGAACTCACCGAGCTCGACCGCCCAATTGATGAGTCGTCCGGATACATAGGGCTTCGACAACACCTTCTTCAGTGGTGTGTTTGTCAGCACCGATATCGGATATGCCTGGAAGTACGGTCGGAGCTTCCGCGCGGATGTGACCAGGGCAAGCACTAGTTTCTCAATCGGCTTGTACCTGGTCTCGGCGTCAAGTAGTACTTTGCTGACGTAGTAAATCGGCCGCTGGACCTTGTCCTCATCTTTCAAAAGAACAGCGCTGACTGCGCGGTCGGATACTCCGAGGTATAGCTGCAACTCGTCCCCCGGGTTTGGTTTCACCAGCAGGGGAGGTGATGATAAGTATGCCTTGAGGTCTTCGAAAGCCTTCTGGCACTCTTCAGTCCACTCAAACTTTCCGGCTCCCTTCAGAGTTTTGAAGAAGGGGAGACAACGCTCGGCAGACTTAGACATGAAGCGGCCGAGTGTGACTATTCGACCGTTCAACTCCTATACTTGTTTACCCTTGGTCGGGGCAGCCATATCCATGATGGCCATGATCTTTGAAGGGTTTGCCTCAATGCCCCTCTGTGAGACCATGAATCCCAAGAATTTTCCTGATCCGACTCCGAAGGCGCACTTTGTCGGGTTGAGCTTCATGCTGTGTCTTCGGAGGACCTGGAATGCTTCGCTGAGGTCGGCCATGTGCCGGTCGGCCTGCTGACTCTTAACAAGGAAGTCATCGACATATACTTCCATGTTCCTGCCGATCTGTCGTCGAAAAACTTTGTTGACTAGTCTTTGATAGGTGGCTCCTGCATTTTTGAGGCCAAAAGACATGACCGTATAGCAGAAGAGCCTCTGATTGGTGACGAAGGAAGTACATTCTTCGTCTGCCTTTCGCATCTTTATTTGGTTGTAGCCGGAGTACGCATCAAGGAAGCTTAGTAGCTCGTGTCCGGCTGTAGCATCTATGAGCTGGTCAATGCACGATAGCGGATAGCTGTCCTTCGGGCAGGCCTTGTTGAGGTCGGTGAAGTCTATGCAAATTTGCCACTTGCCGTTAGAGTTTGGCACCATGACAACGTTGGCCAACCAGTCCGGATAATCGACCTTCCGTATGAAGTTGGCCACCAGCAGCTTCTGCACCTCCTCGTCTATGGTGGACTGCCGGGCGGGTGCAAAGCTTCTCTTCTTTTGTCGCACAGGCCGATGCTGAGGGTTGACGGCCAGGTGGTGTTCAATGACATCCCTAGGGATCCCGGGCATCTCAGAGGCCGACCATGCGAAGACATCGAGATTCTGCCTTAGAAATTCGATCAGCTCTTCCCTTTGTTCCTCGGGCAGCAAGGAGCCGACCTGGAACATCTTCTCTAGCTGATTGTCCGCAATCAGGATCTGTAGAAGTTCCTCCGTGGGTTCTCCTCTGTTGGGAGAGAGATCCTTGGGAACATCCACCATGTTCACCTGTACGGAATTCAAGGCCCGCTGACTGTTCTTCGGCTCGGTGGCGTACCACCTACGTGAAGTGTCTTGATCTATTTGGCACTCTCCGACTCCGTCCTCGGTTGGGAACTTCATCACCAGGTAGTAGGTGGACATGCACGCCTTTAGCTTGTTCAGCGAAGGACGGCCGAGGATGACGTTGTGCGCGGATGGCCGATCGACCACCATGAATTCGACCATTACCCGCCGCTGTTTGGGCTTCTGGCCGAGGATGATAGGCAATTGGATACCCCCTTAACTGTAACTGGGTCTCCGGAGAAGCTGATGAGGTCGAAGGTAACGGGTTGGAGCTGGTCGTCCGTCAGCTGCATCCTCTGGTAGGCATGGTAGAATATAATGTCCACCGAGCTCCCACTGTCTACCAGGCACTTTGCGACATCGTAGTGTCCGATCCCGGCCGTGAAGACAAGGGAATCTTCATGGGGGACCGCGATGTTGACAAGATCTTCGTCACTGAAGGTGATGACTTCTCCAATTCGAGCTCTCTTCGACAGCCACTCAGTCTTGGCCACCAGACGCGAGTAGGCCTTTGCCGACCTGTTGGAGGTGTTCCCGGCAGCAGGTCCTCCTATGATTGTGAGGACTGATCGGCCTTCGGCTTGGGGGCCCTTGGTGGTGGTATAGACCCATTGTCACTAGGGATGCGCAAACCCATTGCTGTGCACGGTTGGTCCTCTGGGGGCGGACTGCCGACAAACCTGTGCTCGGCCTTTCTTCTTTTTGAAGCCGGGTGGGACTTCCTTCTTCTTCTTTTTCTCCGGACTTCCGCTTTCGACCAGGACGGGATGGGCCCGGACTGGGTATGCTGTCGGACTCCCAGTCTTTCTTTTACCGACACTCTTTCTTTTTGTGCTCCTGAGGAGCCTTCAATTGTCCCAAACTGGATGGCGCTGACCCACTGTCTGGGGGGAGCCAGCCCACCATCAGGGTCTCTATCGTCTCTCCGAGCGGCATTTTGATTATCGCCCGTGTCCACTCGGCAGTTGTTGGGCTGCTGGTTTCTCAGAGGTGGGGGTGGTAACCCACGATCCCTCCGAGCGGGGGCCGGTCCTCGGTCTACATGCCGAACGAAGTTACCATAGTATCCTCGTCTAATGAGGTCCTCAATTTCCCCTTTGAGGTACTTGCACTCTTCCGTTTCATGGCCATAGTCGCGATGGAAGCGACAGAAACGGGAGTGGTCCTTATTCCTCCCGTTGTCGAGTGCTTTTGGAGGCCGTCGGAGGTTCCGATCGTTCTTGATTACTTCGAGGATCTCTGTCATCGAATAGTTTAGCGGAGTGTAATACTCGAATGTCTTGTAGGGGTGCCAGTAGGTCTGATCCTTACCGGACTTCTGCTTCTTTGGATCTCCCGGGCTTGGTGCCGGGTCGGCCGTCTCAGACCTTTTCTTGTCTGCAGGCTTTGGTGCGGCCTGCAGATTGTTCACGGTGTTATTTTTCTGGGCCCTTGTCGTCTCGTCTACGGAGGCGTACTTCTCGCACCTGGCGAGCAAGTCGTCCAGGTTCTTCGGTGGCTTTTTGGCAAGGGACCAACAAAGCTGACGGTCAGTTACGCCGGCCTACAGGCTGGACATGTGTACCGCGGGCTCAACGTCTTTGATTTCAAGTACCTCGTTATTGAAGCACTTGATGAATTCCCTTAGGGACTCGTCCTTCTGCTGCTTGACCGTCGACAGATGGTACAATGTCTTCTTGCACACCCGGCTTGCTTGGAAGTGCGTCAAGAATTTGTTCGATAACTGTTCGAACGATGTAACGCTCTTCGCAGGGAGATTGTTGAATAACATCAAGAATTTGTTCGATAACTGTTCGAACGATGTAACGCTCTTCTTGTGGCCCCCCTGAGCGTTGAAGGACACATCTGGCAGATGAGGCCGTCACTCAGAGGGTAGAATAGCGTCGTGGAGATGAATGCGTCTAGATGCTTCTCGGGGTCGGTACTCTCGTTGTAGGAATCCAAGACCGGCATCTTAAAGTTGTCAGGGGGTGGTGCCCTCATAATCTCGTCCGAGAGTGCCGTAATTGCAGTATAGGCCATTCTCGGCGGGGCTACTTTGTTTGGCTCCACCTGTCGAAGCCGAGTGGTTATCTTGAGTAGGCGCCGCTCGACCTCGGACTGGGGAGTGTCCAGAGGCTGAGCGCCAGAACCTGGTGTTTCTTCGTTAACTCTTTCCCGACGGAGGGCATCGAGGAAGGACCCCAGGCCTCTCACCGGAGGTGGCGCAACTGGCGCCTGGTGTTGATGTGGCGGGGGATGCCGAACGACGGGCCGGGCCACGCTTCGTCTAGGAGGTTGATCACCTGGCGGGAGATTGTTTGGCAAGGCTTTTGCAGGATCCGCCCTCGCCCTTGGCGGATGGGCCGCTTGCGGAGCTTCTGGTGGCGGATTCGGTGCCGGATGGGGATTCTTTCCTCTTGCTACCAAACTGCTTGTTCGAACCCCTCTCAAGACTCTCGCAAGCTGCTCGATTTGCTGCTTCAGCTCATCAAACTGTTGACGAGTGACGTATTGGGGAGGAGGTTGCGGTGGTGTTACCGACGGCGTATGGCTCGGAGCTGGGGCTAGAGCCGGCGGTAGTATTGGTGCTGGTTCCGGCGCGGGTGCATTTTCCGGTACCGGGGCAGGCTCACGGTCTGCCTTCGTCGTGCTCTCGGTACTACCCATATGCACCGATGTCTCAGAAGGGGCGCGTGACGCCCGTGCTCGAGTTCTTCTGTGAGCCATTGAAATCAGAGTGTTTGTGCGCTAATTCTTCAAACTCAGTCAAAAAAGGCCCCACGGTGGGTGCCAAACTATTACGGTTGGAAATCGCCCGTCGATCCGCGCTCTGAATGACCTGCAATCACAGAGATCAGACAAAGGAGTGGGTGCCTAAGCCCCGGGTACACTCCGATGCCTAAGTTAGATTCCCAAGGTAAACAGTCAAGAGATAGCAGAAAGCTATCTTCAGTTTAAAGAGTGCGACAATGAGAGAGTTTGAGCGTGTGAGAGGGATGAATAATAATAGCTTGTCACTTGTGTGTGCGTAAGGGCTTACCTTGAGGGGTTGCCCTCTACTTATAGATTAGGAAGAGGCATGGAGGCACCAGGACTCAAGGAGCTAGATCGTCAATAGGATTGCCACGTCTCGCTCTGTGGGACACTCATGTGGTAGGCTCCGAGTAGGAGTCGGAGACCTTAGCCAAGGAAGCTAGGTCGGTCAGCTCTGGGACTGACACGTGTCAACGTGTAAGTAATGGCCGACCGGAATAGTCGGTGTCGTATCAGACTGAGAGAAGGACTCCACAGAGGTAGCATAATCACAATGGGACTCTGGCTTCTGACTGAGAACCGTAGCCGAGTAGGACTATAACTCCGAGTGCTACCCGAGAGGCCGGGCGCACAAGAGGCCGTATGTAAGACAGGCCGGATACATGATGCCGAGTGTGAGACAATCCGAGCGCTCAGGCTCCAGAGGCGCAATTTGACACGTGTAAGATTTTAAACGGAGGGGATTTTTCCCTCCTAACAGAAGGCGATGGTAATGTTATGAACCTTGAGGCCATTACTGTTGTGCTACCGAGACAAGGGATTGGGTGAGAACAAATTGGCGGGTTACGGATGCGCATGTATAGGCATAGGACCCTATGGGTGTTATACACTATCACTAGGATAGTTTGTTATAACCATATGTTGTAGGTGGTTAGATGAAAGGGTTCATAACTATATAAAGGAGCTATGTGTTCTGTAATGGACATCAATATACAATCAAGTCACTTTTATTTCCCTTCTTTGTCTCTCTTTCTAGGAGGTCTGTTACCTTCGAAATAGTAATTATAGTTACTACACATATCAGAAGGGGCTTGCTGGAAGGGATTGTTGCAAACAAATTAATAGAAATTGGGATTAGAGAAGTTCAGTACTACATCTGTAATCTCAAACCGTGCATACGTTACCATTTTAGGGTTTCCCCATTAATCTTTGCAAAATGTGCATTGAAAGGGAACTGAGAGGAGGAGTTGTGCACACCCAAGACGGGAACCACAGGGTGATTTGGATTGTTGTAGAGAGAGAAAGAGAGAGAGAGAGAGATCTGATTTTTGGGATCCAAAGGAGGAGTTGTGTTGACTACGTTACAGAGGCTGGTGACATCATCGAAAGAGGGAGCCAGGAAGCCGCAGTGTGAGAGAGTGGACGAGAGATGAAGAAAAGAGTTTTGTTGCGATGGTGGTGGAAGGAAGAAGCCATGGGCAATTTAAGAAGAGAAAAAAATGGTTTATGCTTTGTATTTAGATCTAGAGGTTGATATCCAAACCAAACAACCAAACGATTTTAAAAGCGACTACATAGAAACTGTGCCATCCATACTGCCAGAAGAGTTGTTGTTTTTTTTTTTTTTTTGGATAGAAGCCGACAGAGTCGTTTACTCCATAAATTATAGATAATTAATAGCAAAGAAAAACTTTCATTACATCAAGATCATAGATGGACTATTTTACATTGTAATTTACAAAGAGATATAGGACTGGATTGGATAATAGTACAACTTGTGCCGGTCCATGAGAAATTTGGGTTTTAATATAGCGAAAATTTCACCCATCCCCTGTATTTTCCCTTTAAGTCATCTAACCCCCAAGTTTGTTAATAATATCACGTAACTCATCAGATTTAAATATATATCACACAGATCTTGACTTAATAGACCTATCTATTAAGTGATGATGGAGGAAGGTTAAAAATATTATAATAACAAAATTATCCTTTAAACAATAGTAACTTACTTACTATTTTACCCTCTCCCAAACCATTAATTTACAACATTTTACAAGTTTTCAGATGGAAAAGAAGAAAAAAGGTAGCAGCAACTACCGCCACTTGTAAGCACCCCATTTTTGCCATCCCAGCTAAACAAAGTCCTACTGGCGTGTAGACAACAAAAGGAGAAAGATGATCGAAAGTTTGGATTTTTGACTGTGAATTTGAGAAAGTTTTCAATGGGTCTCTGTGAATTCGAAGAAGTTTTCAATGGGTCCACAACAAGGTCATGGGTTATAATTCTGCATGGATGCATAGGTCATAGAATTATCTTCGAAATGAGACCAGAATTGCTCAATTCTGATATCAAATGAAGAAGATATGACCATTTTAGTCGGATGATACATATAAGGGAGGTTTCTGAAATTATTATAAATAATCCCAGGGGCCTTCATGCAAATTATCGTAAGTCGGATTGTTTGAATTTTAAATCATCATATCTTCATCATCCGACATCGGATTCAGATGATTCCAAGGCCATTATTCTTCATTCATCATGTTCTACAAAGTGGACGTAAAAAAATCCTGGGTAGAAGTCACCAGTGGATCCCATGCAAGCTTTCATGCAAAATTATCGTTAGAACTTCAAAGCTTCATATCTTTTCCGTTCTACGTCGGATTCAGATGATTCCAAGGCCATTGTTCTTCATTTGTGATGTCCTACAAAGTGGATGTGGAAAATCTCGGGTAAAGGTCTCCGGAGGGTCCCATGCAAAATTACATATGGAAATGGTCATTTAATATTCAAAAATTCATATTTTGATCATCCCATATCCAAATCAGGTGATTCCAGTCTCGTTATGTTCCATTTTTTGTGCTCTACAAAGTGGACGTAAAATATTTTCGGTAGAAGCCTCCGAATGTTCTCATGCAGAATGGTTAGCCAAATTATCGATAATTGACCTGCTTAAACTTTAGAAAATCATAAGTTGACCATTTTATTTCCAAATGACGTGATTCAAGTTTTAATATTCCTCATTTTTAGTGTTCTACGAAGTGAACGTAGAAAATTGAGAACAGAGGTCATCAAAAAATTCCGTACGGGATGACAGTGGAAATGGCCCATGAAATAATAGAGAGAGAAAATCCAATTAAATCTAATCAATCCAGTCAACTCAGTTCAAGCCAGTTCTGGTCTAACCTAGCTCAACCCAAGCCAGTCTTAGCCCAATCCAATCAACCCAGTCAATCCGGACCAATTAAAAGTGGCATATATGCATGTATTTCTTTATATATTATTATATAATGTATAATATATTGTAATATATCATATAATATATACATATATCTTATATGTATATATATATATATATATATATATATATATATATATATATATATATATATATATATATATATATATATATATATATATATATATATATATATATGTTTTAGATATAGAAAACAAAGAATCCAAAGAGGAAGGGAAGAGACGTCCAAGAGGGGGAGAAAAGAAAAAAAAAATCCTAGAAAGGGAGAATCCAAAAGATTTTGTTTGAGAAAATGAAAGAAAAGAGGAAAAAATATTTTGGATTCAAAAGATTTTGTTAGGGCATATAATCCAAAAGGAAAAAAAAGAAAAGAATCAAAAGTGAGGAAGGGACGTCCGAAGAGGAGAAAAAAAAAAGAAATCCAAAAGATTTCCTTTGAGAAAAGGAAAGAAAAGAAAATGGAAAGAAAAGAGAGTGAAAGAAAGGAGGATTTAGGGTTAGGAGATATAATCCAAAAGAAAAAAGGAATCCAAGGAGAGGAAGGGACGTCCAAGAGGAGAGAAAAAGAAGAAAAAAAAAAGAAATCCAAAAGATTTTCTTTGAGAAAAGGAAAGAAAAGAAAAAGGAAAGAAAAGAGAGAGTGAAAGAAAGGAGGATTTAGGGTTATGATGGATAATCCAAAAGAAAAAAGGAATCCAAGGAGAGGAAGGGACGTCCAAGAGGAGAGAAAAAAAAAAAAAAAAAATCCAAAAGATTTCCTTTGAGAAAAGGAAAGAAAAGAAAAAGGAAAGAAAAGAGAGAGTGAAAGAAAGGAGGATTTAGGGTTAGGAGATATAATCCAAAAGAAAAAAGGAATCCAAGGAGAGGAAGGGACGTCCAAGAGGAGAGAAAAAAGAGAAAAAAAAATCCAAGAAAGGAGAAGAAGAAGAAAAGAGAGAGAGAGAGAGAGAGAGAGAGAGAGAGAGAGAGAGAGAGAGAGAGAGTGTTAAGAAGAGAAGATCTAGAGGAAAAAGAGAGAAGGATCAGAGAAGCAGAAAGGAGGACGATGAGAATATGCAAAGGAGAAAAGCAGAGTGAAGAAGCCTGAGGTAGGAGATCCATCCTTCTGTCAGCTATTTTTTTCAAAGTCAAAGTATACTGTAAATGCATATCTGAGATTGGTGTCTAGCATTAAAAAGATGCCTCTGTTTGCATAAGGTTCCTTGAGACAAAATGTTGGCCTCTGAGTCCTCTTTCTGACCTTGTATTCGGATTTTATTTTCATGAGCTATATGATTTTATATTGATTTTATAGTACCACTGGCCAGAATCTGGAACAGACCTGACCAGTGTATTTGCCTGTACTTGGGAAATGTTTTCGACCTGCCTATGATCTCTTTTAGGATTAGGTTCCTTGAGACAAAATTTTGGCCTTTGAGTCCTCTTTTTGACCATGTATTCAGATTTTATTTTCATGAGCTATATGATTTTATATTGATTTTATAGTACCACTGGCCAGAATCTGGAACAGACCTGACCAGTGTATTTGCATGTACTTGGGGAATATTTTCGACCTGCCTATGATCTCTTTTAGGATTAGGTTCCTTGATACAAAATATTGGCCTTTGAGTCCTCTGTCTGACCATGTATTCGTATTTTATTTTCATGAGCTATATGATTTTATATTGATTTTATAGTACCATTGGCCAGAATTTGGAACAGACCTGACCAGTGTATTTGTATGTACTTGGAGAATGTTTTCGACCTGCCTATGGTCTCTTTCAGGATTATCTTTCTTGAGACAAAATGTTGGCCTCTGAGTTCTCTTTCTGACCATGTATTCGGATTTCATTTTCATGAGTTATATGATTTTATATTGATTTTATAGTACCACTGGCCAGAATCTGGAACAGACCTGACCAGTGTATTTGCCTGTACTTGGGGAATGTTTTCGACCTACCTATGGTATCTTTCAGGATTAGCTTCTTTGAGACAAAATGTTGGCCCCTGAGTCCTCTTTCTGTCCATGTATTCGGATTTTATTTTCATGAGCTATATGATTTTATATTGATTTTATAGTACCACTGGCCAGAATCTAGAACAGACCTGACCAGTGTATTTACCTGTACTTGGGGAATGTTTTCGACCTGCCTATGTTCTCTTTTAGGATTAGCTTCCTTGAGACAAAATGTTGGCCTCTGAGTCCTCTTTCCGAGGATATCTTTTAAGAATTTTTTGAGTAAGTACAGTGCCCTATGTGCCCATTTTGGTCCAGCCTGACAAAGCTGCCATCTTGCTGCGTGTTCCATCATGTTTTGATTGATTCTCATATGCTTTAGTTGTTTCTCACATGCCATATTTGATGCTATATTTGTTCACATGCTATGTTTGGATGCTCGTATGCATACACTACTATAATTGGAATGGTCACACGGCCATAATTGGAATGATCACACTGCCATAATTGGAATGATCACACTGCCATAATTGGAATAATCACATTGCCATGATTGGAATGCTACACATGCTTATTGCCATATTTGTCTCATCACTTTGTTGTCATCAGAGAATTTTTCTTTTCGGCTAAAGACTCTCTCTCCCGTCCATCAATCTGACGGTCTTCCACAGAGTCTACATTATATGCCCTTACTTCAAATGTCACAAAATTTTATGGTAAATCGTTTCTTGTGAACATGTCGTCTTGTTATGCATAAATATTGTTCAATAAATCTGACTGGAATATCTATCTGTCGTTCATCATTTCGACGGCGTCCAAGAATTCCATAGTCTTTTGTTGCTAGCCAATAAAATGGCATCGCCTAGTGGAGATCAAGCCATTCTACATAAACAACCAAACACTCTCCCAATGGCAGACCCATTGGACAGTTTCTTATCTGTCCATCTGGACCTTCATCGTCATACTTGTGTACAGACTTAAAGGATTTGGGCCCAAATGTGGTTATAACCGATTCAGCATCTGAACATAGCTTGTTGAAACTTTTTTTCTATCTGAATGATACCGAGAAGAGAAAGCATTCTTTGACGTTTTTCCTAAAGATTAGTGTAGGGTTGCATCTCCTTAAGGTTATTTCTATTGATGACTCAAAAGTCGCCTGCCTATCAATGTGTGCAGACTTGAACTTAGACACTGGGCAAAATCACCCATTTATCCAAACATCATGAGTTTAGTTGAGCCCCCTGTTTGAAACTCTAGCTGAGTTTATTTGAATGTAAGAGAAAGATGACCCATACAAATTTGAAAAAATGAAATAAAATTGAGTCATTGTCATCATTTGCCCCTCATTAAAAAGACCTGATTGCCCTTTAATCAAAGTGAAACCCATATAAATTTGGCAGGAATGCAAAACATACCAAGATTTTCCTCTAAAGAAAAGAAACATGTTTCTCTCGGTCTAGATTAAGTCAAGTCAAGGAAAGTCGATCAAATCATGATCTCTAGTTCCTCTTGGATTCCGAGCAATGTTAGTGGACAAAGTGCAGATGCTGAGCCCCATTGTGGCTACCTCAATATTTATGGAAAGTTCAACGCATTTTGGGAATGAAGAAAGATGAAGAAAGGAATTGAAAAGAACAAGAAAAAGAAAGAGAAATGAAAAAAAAAAAGGAAAGAAAGGTGAAAGTATAGAGAAGAAAGAAGACTGAATGAAAGCAGAATAAGAATGGAAAAGAGAACAAGATACAAGCAAAGAAAAGAAAGAAAGATCATAGGAAAATAGAGAAAGCTCTAGCCCGAACTACGCGGAACCTGATTCTGGAGGGACGAAAATCCCAAAGGATACGTAGGCAATTTGGGACACCCCAAATTTGGTCCAGAGGCTATACATCCAAAGGCTATACATCCAGAGGCTATACATCCAGAGGCTATACATCCAAAGGCTATACATCCAGTGGCTATACATCCAAAGGCTATACATCCAAAGGCCACACATCCAGAGGCTATACATCCAAAGGCTATACATCCAAAGGCTACACATCCAAAGGCTATACATTCAGAGGCTACACATCCAAAGGCTACACATCCAGAGGCTATACATCCAAAGGCTACACATCCAGAGGCTATACATTCAGAGGTTATAAATCTAGAGCACAAAGCACAATTACAGTTACATCATGAGCGGTCTTGAGCCAAAGTCATAGACCTGATAAGGTCACTACTCAAGAAGCTTGAAAGTCACAGTTACATCATGAGCGGTCTTGAGATAAAGTCACAGACCTGATGAGGTCACTACTCAAGAAGCTTGACAGTTACAGTTACATCATGAGCAGTCTTGAGCTAAAGTCACAGACCTCATGAGGTCACTACTCAAGAAGCTTGACAGTTACAGTTACACCATGAGTAGTCTTGAGCCAAAATCATAGACCTGATAAGGTCGCTACTCAAGGAACTTGACATCTACAGTTTTTTGTTGTACAGTGTCAAAAAAAAAATTTACAACATCAATTCAAGGGAGCAATGTTAGAATCCAGATCAAGTGCAGAATAATACAAAAAATGGGCCACTTTTGTCTTCGGCCTCAATTGTCCACAATCTCGGCCGAAGAGGGGCATCTGTAAGCACCCCATTTTTGCCATCCCAGCTAAACAAAGTCCTACTGGCGTGTAGACAACAAAAGGAGAAAGATGATCGAAAGTTTGGATTTTTGACTGTGAATTTGAGGAAGTTCAAAATGGGTCTCTGTGAATTCGAAGAAGTTTTCAATGGGTCCACAGCAAGGTCATGGGTTATAATTCTGCATGGATACATAGGTCATAGAATTATCTTCGAAATGAGACCAGAATTGCTCAATTCTGATATCAAATGAAGAAGATATGACCATTTTAGTCGGATGATACATATAAGGGAGGTTTCTGAAATTATTATAAATAATCCCAGGGGCCTTCATGCAAATTATCGTAAGTCGGATTGTTTGAATTTCAAATCATCATATCTTCATCATCCGACATCGGATTCAGATGATTCCAAGGCCATTATTCTTCATTCATGATGTTCTACAAAGTGGACGTAAAAAAATCCTAGGTAGAAGTCACTAGTGGGTCCCATGCAAGCTTTCATGCAAAATTATAGTTAGATCTTCAAAGCTTCATATCTTTTCCGTTCTACGTCGGATTCAGATGATTCCAAGACCATTGTTCTTCATTTGTGATGTCCTACAAAGTGGACGTGGAAAATCTCGGGTAAAAGTCTCTGGAGGGTCCCATGCAAAATTACATATGAAAATGATCATTTAATATTCAAAAATTCATATTTTCATCATCCCATATCCAAATCAGGTGATTCCAGTCTCGTTATGTTCCATTTTTTGTGCTCTACAAAGTGGACATAAAATATTTTCGGTAGAAGCCTCTGAAGGATCTCATGCAGAATGGTCAGCCAAATTATCGATAATTGACCTGTTTAAACTTCAGAAAGTCATAAGTTGGCCATTTCATTTCCAAATGACGTGATTCAAGTTTCAATATTCCTCATTTTTAGTGTTCTACGAAGTGAACATAGAAAATTGAGAATAGAGGTCAACGAAAAATTTCGTACAGGATGACAGCGGAAATGGCCCACGAAATAATAGAGAGAGAAAATCTAATTAATTATAATCAATCCAGTCAACTCAGTTCATGCCAGTTCTGGTCCAACCTAGCTCAATCCAAGCCAGTCTTAGCCCAGTCCAATCAACCCAGTCAATCCGGACCAATTAATAGTGGTATATATGCATGTATTATTATATAATGTATAATATATTGTAATATATCATAACAATAGATTTTTTTGGAGAAAAGGAAGAAAAGAGGAAAAAAATATTTTGGATTCAAAATATTTTGTTAGGGCATATAATCCAAAAGGAAAAAAAAAGAATCAAAAGTGAGGAAAGGACGTCCAAGAGGAGAGAAAAAAAAGAAAAAAAAAGAAATCCAAAAGATTTCCTTTGAGAAAAGGAAAGAAAAGAAAAAGGAAAGAAAAGAGAGACTGAAAGAAAGGAGGATTTAGGGTTAGGAGGTATAATCCAAAAGAAAAAAGGAATCCAAGGAGAGGAAGGGACGTCCAAGAGGAGAGAAAAAAAAAAAGAAATCCAAAAGATTTTCTTTGAGAAAAGGAAAGAAAAGAAAAAGGAAAGAAAATAGAGAGTGAAAGAAAGGAGGATTTAGGGTTAGGATATATAATCCAAAAGAAAAAAGGAATCCAAGGAGAGGAAGGGACGTCCAAGAGGAGAGAAAAAAGAGAAAAACCAATCCAAGAAAGGAGAAGAAGAAGAAAAGAGAGAGAGAGAGAGAGAGAGAGAGAGAGAGAGAGAGAGAGAGGTGTTAAGAAGAGAAGATCTAGAGGAAAAAGAGAGAAGGATCAGAGAAGCAGCAAGGAGGATGATGAGAAGATGCAAAAGAGAAAAGCAGAGTGAAGAAGCCTAAGGTAGGAGATACATCCTTCTGTCAGCTATTTTTTTCAAAGTCAAAGTATACTGCAAATGCATGTCTGAGATTGCTGTCTAGCATTAGGAAGATGCCTCTGTTTGCATAAGGTTCCTTGAGACAAAATGTAGGCCTCTGAGTCCTCTTTCTGTCCATGTAGTCGGATTTTATTTTCATGAGCTATATTATTTTATATTGATTTTATATTACCACTGACCAGAATCTGGAACAGACCTGACCAGTATATTTGCCTGTACTTGGGGAATGTTTTTGACCTGCCTATGATCTCTTTTAGGATTAGGTTCCTTGAGACAAAATGTTGGCCTTTGAGTTCTCTTTCTGACCATTATTCGGATTTTATTTTCATGAGCTATATGATTTTATATTGATTTTATAGTACCACTGACCAGAATCTGGAACAGACCTGACCAGTGTATTTGCCTGTGCTTGGGGAATATTTTCGACCTGCCTATGGTCTCTTTCAGGATTAGCTTCCTTGAGACAAAATGTTTGCCCCTGAGTCCTCTTTCTGACCATGTATTCGGATTTTATTTTCATGAGCTATATGATTTTATATTGATTTTATAGTACCACTGGCCAGAATCTAGAACAGATCTGACCAGTGTATTTGCCTGTACTTGGGGAATGTTTTCGACCTGCCTATGGTCTCTTTTAGGATTAGCTTCCTTGAGACAAAATGTTGGCCTCTGAGTCCTCTTTCCGAGGATATCTGTTAAGAATTTTTTGAGCAAGTATAGTACCCTATGTGCCCATTTTGGTCCAGCCTGACAAAGCTGTCATCTGGCTACGTGTTCCATCATGTTTTGATTGATTCTCATATGCTTTGGTTGTTTCTCACATGCCATATTTGATGCTATATTTGTTCACATGCTATGTTCGGATGCTCGTATGCATACACTACTATAATTGGAATGGTCACACTGCCATAATTGGAATGGTCATACTGCCATAATTGGAATGATCACACTGCCATAATTAGAATAATCACATTGCCATGATTGGAATGCTACACATGCTTATTGCCATATTTGTCTATTACACTTGCTCCCATGCTATATTGGATGATTACTGCCATGTTTGGATGGACACTGCTATATTTAGAATACTACCACTGCTATAGTTGGAATGTTTTCATTTGCCATATTTATCTTGGAAAGAAAAAAAATAGAAAAAATAGCAATTAGGGTAAAAAAAAACCCTAAAAATGGAAAAATAGCAATTAGGGTAGAAAACCCTAAAAAATGAAAATCACAATGAAAATGGATGGGAAACCCTAGCAATTTAGGTCTCATCCCTAAATCCTATTGATAAAAATGGAAACAATAAAAATAGTAGGAATTTAGGTCTCATCCCTAGATCCTATTGACATAAATAGAAAGAATTTGGTACACATCCCAAATAAAAATGATAGAAATTTAGGTCTCATCCCTAGATCCTATTGACAAAATAGAAAGAATTTGGTACACATCCTAAATAAAAATGGTAGGAATTTAGGTCTCATCCCTAGATCCTATTGACAAAAATGAAAATAATTTGGTACACATCCCAAATAAAAATGGTAGGAATTTAGGTCTCATCCCTAGATCCTATTGACAAAAAATGGAAGGATTTTGGTACACATTCCAAATCCGACTCTCACAATCATTTTCGAACTACGTCGTACCTGATTTCTAGGGCAAACCCTAGAATACGTAGGCAATTTGGGAATCCCAAATACGGTACAAAGCCACCCATCAATCATACATCCAGCATAAACTTCAACTTGAACAACAAAGAATCTAATTTAAGCAAATGCATAAATCACTTCCATAATCATTAATCACACAAACCATTTCGAACTACGTTTTTGGACTTGATTTCCAGGATTGGAATACGTAGGCAGTTTGAGATGTCTTACACATCTCAGATTCAGTCCAAGACCGAACCATCTTTGGTCTGGTTTACTGTATAATATTGTACATTACATTTGCTTGTTTATTTGCTTTAAAACATGATTGGTTGAACCCTAGGTTAGAATAACTTAGCAACTTGGTTTAGGACATTCCCCATTGAACCCTAGTCATCCAGTTGACCAAGCATAGTCAAAATTAGAATTTAAGGAAAGTTTAGGAGGCCGATATTGATCGGGCGGTTTGGGTGCCTAACACCTTCCCATAACCGTACCCTGAATACTTACCCGAACTCTTGCAGACCAAAGAACCGATACATTGGGTTACGAGTCAATAGAAGTCTTACCTTAGGGTGAGGCTACATTTTTAGAGGTCCTAGACCTTAATCTAGGTGGCGACTCCAACAGAACAAATCGATCTTCATCGATACAGGATACGCATTCTATCCAGAGGAGGATCACGTCGATTTCCCATTGTCCTCACACCACTGCCATAGGAAAAGAAGGAGTAGGAGGAGGGCAACAGATGTAATAAAATCATTCCAATCGATCCCACAAAGAGAATAAAACATATTGAGCAATACTATAATCAAATAATAATAAATGGGACATACCTCTTCGTTGGAGATTGATTTTCAACATTTTCTTCTTCTTGATTTTTACAGAGATCTTCTACAGCCTCCTCTCCCTTGGGTATGGGTCTCTTTCTTGATTTCAAATAGAGAGAGGCTATAGGGACCCCTACCACATATTTATAATAATTGTATATCAAATATATTACAATCTCATAATGGAATAGATTTTGTTTATATTAGGCAGGGGATAATCATTCAATCCTTGATTGGATTCCCACTAATTATAAATGGTAAGTGCAATAATGTTGTCCATAATAAAATATTAGATAAGATTTTATAATCTCTCACTTGGGCTACATTATTCCATAAGACTGTTATTAACTAGTATAGCCATGAAATCCAATAATTAAAATTGGATTATCCCAAACTTTCATCTTTCCAACAAGCAAACTAATGTTGAACAACAGCAAAAGATACGCCTCAACCATATGGCATACAACTTTCTGTTATTACAGATAGAAGTCTCCATGATAATTTCTGACCCTGGCTTACCGCCTTTTCAAACTTGGCTTAATACTACCTTTCATGTTTTGGCTTAATACAGCCTTTTGAGTCCTGGCTTAATACCACTTTTTAGGTCCAGGGTTAATATTGCCTTTTGTGTCCTAGCTTCATACCGTCTTTTGTTTTGCATTCATACCGCCTTTTGTGTCCTACCTTAATAACACCTTTTGTGTCCTGGCTTAATACCATCTTTTGTGTCCTAGTTTAATACCATCTTTTGTGTCCTAGTTTAATACTACCTTTTATATCCTGGCTTAATACTGTCTTTTGTGTCCTAACATGTTAATTAAACAAAATTTTATTTAGATTAGCAAGAGTGAATGCTGAATCATGAAAAAGGAGACTATGGTTTTAATCACTATGCCCATAAAAACCATAGACAAAACAATAAAATCAAGTATCAATGTAAATATATGAGTTTTATAAAATTACATCAAAAAACTTGACTTTACCCATGCTAGAAACATGATCCTTCTAGACTCCCACTGGTGGGCCTTTGTCAAGGGATCAACAACCATATCTATCGTCGAGATCTTTTCTACAATGATGCGATTGTCATCAACTTTTTCCTTTACTAATAGATACTTGATGTCAATGTGCTTTGAAGCACCAGTCCTCTGGTTATTCTTAGAGAAAGATATAGCTGAATGGTTATCACAATACAGTAATAATGGTCTAGAGATGATATCCATAGTCTTCAGACCAGAAATGAAGTTCCTCAGTCAGATTGCTTGCTTTGTGGTTTCGAACAATGCCACTGCCTTCGCCTCCATAGTAGAAGATGCCAAAATTGTTTGTTTCACACTCTTCCATGAAATGGCTCCTCCAGCCATTATGAAGATGTAACCTACTGTGGACTTTCCGTCATCAACCATCCACTATAGTCCGCATCAGAATAACCCATAATTTTTAGGGTATCATTACTGCCATAGGTAAGCATATAATCTTTTGTCCTCTGTAAATATCGCAAAACCTTCTTTACAACCGTCCAGTGAGCCAAACCTACATTTGACTAAAAACTTCCCAACACACTCACTGCAAAAGTGATATCTAGATGAGTACAATCCTGTGCATACATAAGGCACCCTACTACAGATGCATAAGGCTTATCGGCCATAGGTCATCTCTCAATCTCATTCCTTGGGCATTGAGTCTTGTTCAACTTGTCTCTCTTGCTGATGGGTGTCTCACCAGTAGAACAGTTTGACATATTGAACCTCTTGAGTACACGAACAATATAGGCCCTTTGAGACAATCCCAGTAGTCCATGTCTTCTATCACGACTAATTTCAATACTGAGAACAAATGAGCCCTCACCCATGTTTTTCATTTTAAAATTTTTTGACAGAAAACACTTGGTCTCTGCAAGCAATCCCAAATCACTACTGGCAAGTAGAATGTCATCTACATACAAAATCAGAAAGATAACCTGTTCTCAGATCTTGTGATAAATGCATTGAACAATAGCACTCTCAACAAAACCAAAAGAGGATAAAATCTGGTGAAACTTTAGATACCATTGTTTAGAAGCTTGTTTCATACCATAAATGGATTTGTTGAGCTTATAGACCATTCCTCCCTTGTCTTGTACCTCAAAACCTTCTGGTTAGTGCATGTAAACTTCTTCAATCAAGTCTCCATTCAAAAAAGCTATTTTTACATCCATGTGATGAAATTTCAGATCATAATGAGCCACAAGCGCCATAATAACCTTGATGGAATCCTTCGAGGAGACTGAAGAAAAGGTCTTCTTGAAGTCAACTCCCTCTCTCTATGTGAATCCCTTAGTTACTAGCCTTACGCTCAATCCTTCCCCTAGAGTCACACTTAGTCTTAAAAACCCATTTCGAGCCTACGGGTTTACAAGAAATAGTTAAATCTTCAAGTGTCCAAACACCATTGTTGGCCATTGACAACAATTCATCTTTCATAGCTTCTAACCATTTTGGTGTGTTCGATTTATTCATGGCTTCCTGAAAACAAGTGGGATCTACTGCTTGACCAATATCAAATTCTCCTTCAGTCAAGTATAGGATGTAGTCAGAGGAGATAGCACTCTTTTGTTGCCTAGTAAATCTCCTAACTACCTCTTCAGGTTCTATAATCAACACAGGTGCTGCAGGTTGATCAGGTACCTAAGTCCCCGTAAACTCCTCTGCCATTAACGAAACTACAGGATGTATAACTGTATGCACAATAGTGCTAGGGATCACAGAATTAGCAAACATAAGGACTTCATCAAACTCCAAGCTTTTTGGTTTTACTAATTCACTTGAGTCTTCAATGAACTTGGCAGAGCAGTCTCAACTATCTGATTGGTGGAATTGGGATAGTAAAATCTGAACCCCTAGGATCTATCAGGATAGCTGATAAAATGACAACTAACTATCCTTGGATCCATTACCTTTTCATGAGGGTTATATAATCTGGCTTCTGCTCTGCATCCCCAAACATATAAATGATTCAAGCTCATTTTTCTGCCAGTCCATAGCTCAAAAGATGTTTTGGAAACAATTTTACTTGGTACCCTATTGAGTATGTAAGTGGCAGTCTTTAGAGCTTCCCCTCACAGAAACTCTGAAAGATTGGTGTTACTAATCATACTTCTCATAATATCTTTCAGAGTCTTATTCCTTCTTTCAGTAACTCTATTTTGTTGAGGGGTCTCTGGCATGGAATATTGAGCAATGATGCCATGCTCTCATAAGAACTTGGAAAAAGGACCAAGGTGTTGACTATAATCACCTGGCTTACCATAAAATTCACCTCCTAGATCCGATCTAACAACTTTTATCTTTCATGACAAAAATTTATGCACTTATATCTTGTAAATCTTAAAGACATCCAGCAAACTAGATTTGTTAGCTAATAGGTAAACATAACTATATCTGGAGTAATCATCAATGAAGGTAATAAAATATCGATGGCCCCCAATGGAGGGAGAGGGAAAAGGACCACTGATCTTAGTATGAATCAGTTCTAACAAGTCATTGCTGTGAACAGCCTTCTTTATTCTGCTTCTGGTCATTTTTTCCTTGATACAGTCCACACAGACAGGCATATCATCAAACTGTAGAGGTTTTAGAATTCCATCTACTATGAGTCTCTTCATACACTCCACCGAAATATGCCCTAAGCACTTGTACCAAAGAGTAGAGGATGACTCATCTAGCATAAGACGCTTAGATGAAACATTTAAAACCATAGAAGGTGCTAAATTCAATCAATATAAATCATTCACAACCATGTTGTCACACCCCAATTCTGAACCAACCAGAATGGTGTGAGTGAACCGTCACTGAACCAACGGTTCACACCAGGATCTCAATAAGACTGTGTCCACTCATACAAACCATCACACATAACCATAATCATAATATAATAAATACAGTGAAAGTCTTTAAATAAATTAACTGAGTATTCTATTGATAAATTTAAATAAGTATTCAATTATCTAAATTCCAAACGTAATTAAATATCTTTTCATCACTTTAAAAATAACTGAAACAAATAAAATAAAATCAAAGGTATGTAAGCACCCCATTTTTGCCATCCCAGCTAAACAAAGTCCTACTAGCGTGTGGACAACAAAAGGAGAAAGATGATCGAAAGTTTAGATTTTTGACTGTGAATTTGAGAAAGTTTTCAACGGGTCTCTGTGAATTCAAAGAAGTTTTCAATGGGTCCACAGCAAGGTCATGGGTTATAATTCTGCATGGATGCATAGGTCATAGAATTATCTTCGAAATGAGACCAGAATTGCTCAATTCTGATATCAAATGAAGAAGATATGACCATTTTAGTCGGATGATACATATAAGGGAGGTTTCTGAAATTATTATAAATAATCCCAGGGGCCTTCATGCAAATTATCGTAAGTCGGATTGTTTGAATTTCAAATCATCATATCTTCATCATCCGACATCGGATTCAGATGATTCCAAGGCCATTATTCTTCATTCATGATGTTCTACAAAGTGGACTTAAAAAATCCTGGGTAGAAGTCACCAGTGGGTCCCATGCAAGCTTTCATGCAAAATTATCGTTAAATCTTCAAAGCTTCATATCTTTTCCGTTCTACTTCAGATTCAGACGATTCTAAGGCCATTGTTCTTCATTTGTGATGTCTTACAAAGTGGACGTGGAAAATCTCGGGTAAAAGTCTCCGGAGGGTCCAATGCAAAATTACATATGAAAATGGTCATTTAATATTCAAAAATTCATATTTTGATCATCCCATATCCAAATCAGGTGATTCCAGTCTCGTTATGTTCCATTTTTTGTGCTCTACAAAGTGGACGTAAAATATTTCCGATAGAAGCCTCCGAAGGATCTCTTGCTGAATGGTCAGCCAAATTATCGATAATTGGCTTGCTTAAACTTCAGAAAGTCATAAGTTGGCCATTTTATTTTCAAATGACGTGATTCAAGTTTCAATATTCCTCATTTTTAGTGTTCTACGAAGTAAACGTAGAAAATTGAGAATAGAGGTCATCGAAAAATTCCGTACGGGATGACAGTGAAAATGGCCCATGAAATAATAGAGAGAGAAAATCCAATTAATTCTAATCAATCCAGCCAACTCAGTTCAAGCCAGTTCTGGTCCAACCTAGCTCAACTCAAGTCTTGGCCCAATCCAATCAACCCAGTCAATCCGGACCAATTAATAGTGGCATATATGCATGTATTTCTTTATATATTATTATATAATGTATAATATATTGTAATATATCATATAATATATATACATATATCTTATATGTATATATTATATTATATATTAATATATTGATATTATATAATTATAATTATATATATATATATATATATATATATATATATATATATATATATATATATATATATATATATATATATATATATATATATATATATATATATATATGTTTTAGATATAGAAAACAAAGAATCCAAAGAGGAAGGGAAGAGACGTCCAAGAGGGGGAGAAAAGAAAAAAAATCC